>JAGMVL010000318.1:0-1200000 GCA_019202695.1 Populus x sibirica
TGGCTTGAACACACACCACACATGCTGTAACAACCCCAGCACATAAACTGTCACTAAGTTCCAGCAGAACACACACATTGAAACCATCAATTCCAGCATATAATCTTTCAATAAATTCCAGCAGAACACACACATTGAAACCATCAATTCCAAGCATATAATCTTTCAATAATTCCAGTAGAACACACACATTGAAACCATCAATTCCAAGATATAATCTTTCAATGAATTCTAGCAGCATACACACATTGAACCCTTAATTTGTTAAATATTTCGGAATTAGGCCCCCATCCAGCCCCCTTTTTTTCCCTCCTTTTAGCTTAGTTCTTTCCATAACAGTTGGAGTAAAGTTCCTAGGCCATGCATCCATAGTTTTCTTCTTCCTTTCGATTTCAAGACCTTAAGAACAGGTGGAGAAAGACATGGTTCATACCTCATGGATTTAGCATTTTTGGGAGGGGTTTGACAACATTTCTCCCCTTCTGCTCCTGATTGCTTCTTCCTCTTCCTCTCTTTCAGTTTTTCTCCTCCTCTTGTTAGTTTCCCACCGATTTTAGGCCTTTACGCCCTTCATGTTTGTAGTTGTCCAGCCTCCTGTCAAGCTCTCCCTTCTTTCTCTCATGCCTAAGGAGGGCATAGCAAGAACTGGGGTTTGGTCAAGTTCTTTCCTTGGAAAGGGAAAGAGGGAAGGGGACAAGCATCTCATTTTTTAGGAGAGGGAAGGGGACAAGAGCATGCAGCTCGTTTTTGGGGAGGGTGTCCCCCCCTCTCTCTCCTTGTTGTATTTATACGCCTCCTAAAAGCAAAAAAAGGGGGTGTTTGGATGTTGGACCAAGGCTGTCCTAATCCCCCTTTTGGGTTATCCTTAAGCTGATTTCCATTCCCCTTCTCCCCACTAGGATAGGTCGGTCCCACACTAAATCCCATTTTTTTTTTACGTCGCTACCAATTCTGAAATCGGCAGCCCTCAACCGTGTCGCTCGCCTTGATTCGAGAATCAAGCGACCAATGATCGCTTTGCCGCCTATTCGGAAATCGGTAACCAAACCGTGTTCTCGCCGATTCGGAAATCAATGACCAATGACTGCGTCACGCCAATTCGAAATCGCTGACCAAATTGCATCGTTGCCGATTCGAAATCGGCCCTAAACTTCTTCGCTTCCGATTGAGAAATTGGCAGCAAAACCGCGTCGCTACTGATTTAGAAATCGGCAACGATGGTGGAGTCATTTCGGTTCCACTTCTTGTTTTTTTTTGTTTTTACACCCCTCCTAATATAAATTTCATCCTCGAAATTCAAGTTACGTACCTATGTCGGAGAATAAACACGGAAATTTCACCTTCATGTCGGATTCTCTTTCCCATGTTTCTTCTTCTATTTGAGAGCTTCTCCACAATACCCTCACCAAGGGAACTCTCTTATTCCTCAACACCTTCACATCTCGATCCAAAATCTTGACAGGCTTAGCTTCCATGGTTAGATCCCCTTTAATCTTCATAGGAACATGTGGTAATACCCGTGAAGGGTCTATCTTGGCCTTTCGCAACAATGACACATGGAACACATTGTGAATCTTATCCAAATATGTAGGCAACTCTAATCGATAGGCAACTGGTCTGATTCTTTCCTTAATCTCGAAGGGGCCAATATATCTCGGAGCTAATTTCCTTTTTACTCTAAATCGAATGATGTCTTTCCAAGGCGCCACCTTCAAAAATACCTTATCCCCCACTTGGAATTCCAAAGGCCTTCTTCGATTATCTGCGTAACTTTTCTTTCTATCCTGGCCTTCCTTCATCCTCTTTCTAACTACCCTCACCTTATTAGTTGTCAGTTGCACCATTTCAAGTCCTAAAAGCTTCCTTTCTCCTACTTCATCCCAACAAATTAGGGTACGACATTTCCTCCCATACAATGCTTCATATGGAGCCATACCAATAGTAGCTTGATGGCTATTATTATAAGTAAACTCCACCAATGGCAGGAGATCCTCCCAGTTACCTCCAAACTCCAGCACACAGGACCTCAGGAGATCCTCAAGAGTTTGAATGGTCCTTTCAGATTGACCATCCGTCTGAGGATGAAATGTTATGCTTATATTCAACTTTGTCCCTAATGCTCGTTGTAAGCTAGGCCAAATCTCGATGTGAACCTTGGATCCCGATTCGATATAATCGACATTGGCACTCCATGAAGTCTGATTACTTCATTTACATATAATTTTGCTAGCTTATCCACCGAATCAGTCATTTTCATAGGCAAAAACAAAGCAGATTTTATCAGTCGATCCACAACCACCCATATGGCATCATTCCCCTTCTTTCCCCTAAGTAATCCCGTCACAAAATCCATAGAAATATCCTCCTATTTCCATTCTAGAATCAACAATAACTATAATTCCCCTGCAGGTCTCTGGTGTTCTATCTTTACTTACTGATAAATCCCATAGTTCGACACAAATTCTGCTATTTCCCTCTTCATATTTGGCCACCAGTAGTATTCTTTTAAATCCTTATACATCTTTGTACTTCCAGGATGAGTAGCAAATCAGGATTCATGAGCTTCTCTTAATACTTCATCTTTCAAAGTCTTATCATCAAGCAAAACAATTCGCCTACCCATAGCTATTAGCCCATCAGATAACATTTGAAATGTTGTCTCTACACCTTGGTTTACCCTCTCATTGATCTCTTTTACTTTCCCATCCACCTCTTGAGCCACCAAGACCTTGTCTCGAAGTACAGATCGGATCTTTAACTAAGCTAACAGTGATCCCTCAGGCCCTACACTTAGCCGCAAACCCATCTTCTTCAATTCCACTTTTATCTCCATATCATTCATTACTGTTTTTCCCTTCCTACTTAAGGCATCGGCTACTACATTAGCCTTACCAGGATGATAGTCAATCATAATCTTTTATCAACTCTACCCATCTCCTTTGTCGTATGTTCAGCTCTTTCTATGACATCAAATACTTTAAACTCTTATGGTCCATGAAGATTTCAACTTGTGACCCATCAAATAATATCGTCATACTCTTAGGGAAAACACCACCGCTGCAAGTTCTAGGTCATAACTGGGTAATTCACTTCATGCAACTTTAGTTGTCTCGATGCATAAGCAATCACACGCCCGTGTTGCATCAACACACATCCCATACCCTTTTTTGAGGCATCATTATATACCACAAACCCTTTTATCCCTAAAGGAAGGGCTAGCACAGAAGCAGAAGTGAGCCTCTCCTTAAGTTCTCGGAAGCTTGTCTCACACTCTTCCGACCAAACAAACTTGATTTCCTTGCGGGTCAACTTAGTCAAAGGTGATGCTGTTATGGAGAACCCCTCAATAAACCTCCTATAATACCGAGCAAGACCCAAGAAACTCCGGATTTCTGTCATGTTGGTAGGTCTCTCCCATTTTAACACGGCTTCAACCTTCCTTGGATCCACAAATATTCCTTCTGCTAAAATTACATAGCCCAAAAATACTATCTCCTTGAGCCAGAACTCACACTTATCTAGCTTTGCATATAGTCGATTCTCCCTTAAAGTCTGTAGTACAACCCTTAGATGTTGTTCATGCTCCAAGTAAGAGTTTGAATACACCAAGATATCATCAATAAATACCAACACATATTGGTCCAGGTAAGGCCGAAACACCCGATTCATCAAGTCCATAAACACGGCCGGAGCATTGGTTAACCCGAAAGACATCACCAAAAACTCGTAATGCCTATAACAGGTTCTGAAAGCAGTCTTCTATATGTCTTGTTCCTTAATTCTCAGCTGGTGGCACCTAGACCTCAAATCTATCTTAGAGAACACTTTAGCACCCTTCAACTGATCAAACAAATCATCTATTCGTGGGAGTGGGTACTTGTTCTTCACCGTCACTTTATTCAATTGACAATAATCGATGGATAAACAAAGTGTGCCATCCTTCTTCTTTACAAACACTACTGGAGCTCCCCAAGGCGAGTTACTAGGCTGGATGAAGCCTTTATCTAACAATTCCTGAAGTTGGACCTTCAGTTCAGTCAGTTCCATAGGTGTCATCCTATAAAGAGACTAGGCTATAGGAGAAATTCCTGGAATAGTTTCTATGGAAACTTCAATTGCTCTAACCGAAGGTAATCCAGGCAACTCTTCTGGGAATACATCTCGAAACTCCCTCATAACAGGAATACTAGCCAAATCAATGCTACCTTTTTTCAGCTCTCTTACATGGGCTAGCCAAACAGAACAACCCTTCCTCAGTAACTTTCCGGCCACCAAGACTGAGATTACACAACTTGGAATTACTTTTCTTTCCCCTTTAAACACTACTCTTTTATCACATATTCCTTGGATTGTCACCGTTTTGGTGAAACAATCCACTTGTGCCTTATGTTTATTTAGCCGATCCATGCCCAGAATCAAGTCAAAATCATATAACTCTAACGGCATAAGATCTACCCTCAATTCTAACCCTCCAACATATAGTTTTACCCCTCTATAAATATCATCAATATGTATATTCTCTCCTAGAGGTGTACTAACCATTACTCCTACATCCAACTTACTAGATAACACATGCAAGTTATTCACAATTCTATAAGCTACAAAGGAATGACTAGCTCCAGAATCAATTAAAGCATAAACTTGCATTGTATCTAAATGTAAAGTACCTGCCACCACATCAGGTACAGCTCCCACATCCTCATAGGTCATATGATATACTCGACCCTAAGTCCTCTCCTCCTGATTTCTAGGCCTCCCTCGAGTAGCATTCGTACCTGACTGGGTAGGCCTAATAGGATAATTGACTGTAACTGATTGTTGCTAGCTCTGAACCTCAATCCTCTGACCATGGGTTCCCTCGGTAGTTCTACGAGGACAATCCTTCTTCCTGTGACTCGTGTCCTCATAATAGTAACAGCCTCTGCCTATATGCGGACACTCTCTATATCGATGCCCTTCTCCTCTACAAATATAACATCTCCCCGACATCCGAGCAATCTCCGGGGTGTCGCTGCTCACACCTCGACGGAATGGATATCTTGGTCCCTTTTGCTCTATAGACCCTCTAGCAATTGTGACTCCCCGCCTAGCTTTGTCCTCTCCGGGATCCTCTTCCACTAACTCTGTTTAGATCCTCATAAGCTACCTCCTAGGGTGAAACTCCTACCTCTTCTCTGGAACTGTCCTGATGATTGTCCGCTCTTCCTTTTCTTTGGGAGAGGTCTCCTAGTCAAAAACTCAAAATCTCTCCTTTTAGCTTCAGTTGCCTGACTCTGCTCAACTGATGTAACCATATTATTTGATAGTTTCACCCACACCTAGTGTTTTTGCCTATGTTTTATATATATAATGCCTTGATATTCTTTATTTTATGTTTTGAAGGCACTTTTGGATGAAAGATGCAAAATGGAGTAAATTGGAGGTAATTGACAAATTTGACCTTCAGTAGATGTTTTGTGTAGAGCGTGAGCTCTAGAGGTCGAAATGAAGTGATTCTAGTGGCATTAATAAGCTAACATCCATACCTTTCTGGAACTATAAGGAAAGAAAATAAAATAAGGAAAAGCATGGAAATCACAGCCTTCAAAGCCAAATCTCACAATCTGCCAATGTTGACCTTCGGCCATTCCAACTTGAATATCTTGAGCTACATAAGTTCATTTAATGCAAACTCAATTTTTTTGGATTCCTGACTCAAAGACCTATAAACGCTCAACATTTCAGCCAAAGATGATGTCATATGAGGGAGAAATGATTTTTCAAAGATGACAACTGGATTCTGCCAGCAAACATGTTTCATGAAGAAACGAGTCCAAGTTACGTTCTGAAGCATCTAAACCGACATACAAGTTTTTATTTCAGCAATTTAGCTCCTCTAAGTCAAAGCTTGAAGATTTCATGCAAGGCTATTTCTTTTTTTAGGAAAATAGTTATTGAAGTACTTAAATGTAAACTGTCTACTTAAGAGAGGACTATTTTGTAAAATAGAGACTAGGGTTTCCTAGGATATAAAAAGAATGAGAGAAGAGAAGGGAGGGTAGCCAGCCAAGAAAATAAAAAATGCCCCCTTCCTCTAAGAAACCCGAAATCATGCAAAGATTCGGTATATATATGCAAGGCTAAACTCTTTTTCTTGGTTGCAAGGACACGAAAACCTTTAGATTTCAAGAACTGTGAGATCTATTTTACCTTTTCTTTTCAGTTTATATGATGAATATGTTTGTTCTTCTATGCTGATTTTTCCTATGATTGTTTATTTTAATTGCTAGAGCAGACTCTAAGTTATTATTGTGGACAATCTATTGCTAAGTTTGATATCAAAATCGAAGTTGTGGTATATGAACTTGTGAAGCAACTGAGTTCAATAATTATGGCGGATCTACGTTATTAATCTTAGGGAGAACATTCAATCAAATCAAACATAAATTGCGGACTATTATGTTTTCTTGATTAATCAACTTATCTAGTTCTTAAGGCTGCCATTGAATTAAATTACTAGTGCTGACACTGTGGTTGTTTGATGGTTAGGGTTAGTTATACGCGGATCTGTTAACTAACCAATGTTAAGAAGAGATAAATATTCAGAATATAAATTGATGTTTCATTTCCATGATCAGTTCTTATTTCCATAGGTGGATGTTTACTTGCAACCAAGGTTTGTTCTCTTGATAATTTTCTGATTTTATTTAATTTCGCTTAATAGTTTTTTGTTTGATTTTGATTTAGCCTAGATAACGTCCAACCCCCCCCCCCAATTGCATATCATCTAGCATAAAAATCTGACTTGAACGTTCCATGTGGGATCGACCCCTTGCTTGCTCTATACTATCTTGAGTGTTGTGTTTTAAGTTAAGGTAATTAATTTGTGCGACCGCGACATCGCAACAAATTTTGGTGTCATTGTCGGGGAAGTAATTTTAGTTGATTCTTGTGCTATTATTTTTATTTTTTATGATTGTTATTTATTTTTCTGAAAGAAAAAAAAAAGAGAAATAGAATTTTTGTTTGCTGCGGTACTGTTCATTTACGGCAGCGGTATTGTTCAAAACAGATTTTTTGGTGGAATTAGGTACCTGCCTTTTTTTCCTGAAGGGAAACGACGTTCTGAACAGGACTAATGGTGGATCACTAGCCCAACCCTATCGAGGCCAAATTCTGTTGTTTTCTAGGGTTTTCAGGTAGTTTTAGTTTTCTAGCGTAGGATTTTCGTCCAATTTGCATTATTTTTTATCTCTTGTGTGGTTGGTTTCTTTTGAGTTTCCTTGACGATTTATGTCTGTAACCCGTTCTACTAACCAAAGTCAAGTGCAGGTGGATCATAAAATAAAAAACACTTTACGTAGGTTACGAAAGGAAGCTCGCGTCACCACCATGGCTGTTGTACAACAACACACTCAAAGAGCTTGCTACTCCTAACGTGGAAAATCAACCATTATGCATAAACATCGACAATAATGTAAACTTCGAGCTCAAATCTGGTTTTATACATTTGCTACCAACATTCAATGGTCTTGCAGGAGAAGATCCTCATACTCATCTCAAAGAGTTCTATATGGTTTGCGTTGGCATGAAACCGAATGGAGTTGACGAAGAACAAGTTAAGTTAAAAGCTTTCCCTTTCTCTTTAAAATGGCCAGTAAAGGCGTGGTTTTTCTTTATTCTCCCAGGTTCCATTGGAACGTGGAATGCCATGAAGAAGATTTTCCTTAAGAAGTATTTCCCAGCATCTTGAGTTGCCAACATAAGGAAAGAAATATATGGGATTCGACAATCTCATGACGAGACACTCTCCGAGTATTGGGAAAGATTTGAGCAACTGTGCATTCAATGCCCTCATCATCAAATACCCGATCAGTTGCTCATTCAATATTTCTATGAAGGATTGATGCCCTACTGACCGTAGTATCATTGATGCTGCAAGTGGAGGGGCATTGGTGGATAAGACACCCAGGCTGCACGCCAATTGATCTCAAACATGGCAGCCAACTCGAAATAGTTTGGCACCCGTGAAGACTTCGCAAACAAACGAGTAAATGAGATAAGTATTTCTAACCTTGAAAATAAAGTTAATGATCTTACTTCTCTTGTGCGTTCTTTGGCAATGTACAACAGGTGAAAGTTTGTAGCATATGCTCCTTACAAGGACATACCTCAGATATGTGCCCAACAATGCAAGAAGATTACATTGAACAAGCTCATGCAATTGATGGAGGATTTAACGGACAGCCCCAGCGTAAATATGATCCCTTTTCCAACACGTATAATCCTAGATGGAGAGATCATCCCAACTTACGTTATGGGAACCCACCTCAATAAGGCAATCAAGGCCAAGTATTCACAACTTGGAGAAGCAAATGGGGCAAGTAGCTTCAAGTGTAGGGAAATTGAAAGCACAAATGCATGGAAAATTGCCCTCCAAAGCATTGAATCCAAAAGAGAATGTTAGTGCGATCATCTTTGCGAAGTGGGAAAGAACTTGAAAGGCAAAGGTCGAAACAAATTAAGATGGAGGAAGAAGAAGAGATAGAAACCGAATTGAGTACAAAGAAGAAACACCCTCCTCCTCCACAAACTGAAACACCCTCCTCACTCAATGAATTCCAGTTTTAAAACAATTCCACCCTTTCCTGTGAGTTCTTCTAGGTCAAAGAAAGAGGACGAGGAGAAAAAGATATTTTAGAGGTTTTCAAGAAAGTAGAACTCAACATTCCTTTGCTTGATGTAATCAAGCAAATTTTCAAGTATGCCAAATTCTTGAAGGAGTTGTGTACTACCAAGAGAGCCTACAAGCTAAAAGGTCATGAAATGGTAAGTATGGGTGAAGTTGTATCTGCTGTTGTTCAAAAGAATATGCCTTTGAAGCAAAAAGACCTAGGTGCGTTTACTATCCCATGTGTTATTGGTAATGCTAGTTTTAAAAGGGCTTTATGCGATTTAGGTGCATCCATTAGTGTTATGCCTAAACATGTTTATGATTCTCTTAGTCTAGAGCCTTTGAATAAAACTAATATTGTAATACAACTTGCGGATTGTAGTTTTGTTTATCCACTTGGTGTGATAAAAGATGTCTCAGTCAAGATTGATAGTTTGGTTATTCCATGCGACTTTTATATTCTTGATATGGAACATGATTCATGTGATTCATCAAACAACACTCCTATATTGTTTGGGAGACCATTCTTGAAAACTGTTGTAACATCCCCCATTTCTAGGATAAAACAACAATCTCATGTCAATAGAAAAACAGAGTAATTAAATTTTTTTTTTTTTGTATATACATATTCATGGTCTTCGTATTAACATCTACCGGAATTTCGACGGAGTCCCCCTATACCGGAAGGTCCCAAGTTACCAACATGTAACCTGTTTACACTTCTAACAGATCGCATCTCATAACTTAATTCCCGACCCAATCATCCTGGGTTTCAATTCCACAATTATACTCACACCTATCAACCATAATATTTAAGATATGCATTATATAACAAAAATATCATTATGGATGGATAATTTAAATAAATATAAATACATAGACATGAAATATGGTTATATAAACTACAGTGTTAAATTCATTCAATCAAGTTTAAACATTTATTATACAAATTAAGTTATACAAACATTTTCATGTTTACAAAATACAAGGGTATACTCCCTAGAACCTAGATTTCAAGAAGGGAACATAAGCTAGGATCTACTCCTATCGTGCATGCGATGATCTTGAAACAAAAAACATATTATTGCAAGGTGAATATCACAATAAATATAACAATATGAATATCTAATAATTTCAACAGGGTAACATGCATTCATATTTCATTTGCTTCTCCCTTCTAGTTTTTTTTTATTAAAATCTCTTCCTTATTCAAACTATTAATAACCGTTCCCTCTGCCACTATCAACCTTCATTCCGGACCTTATAAGATCAACGTGATTACTTTTGCTTATCACATTACCGATACCAATTTCACTGGTATCGTCATCACCACCCCATAGGAGTCGATATAAGGCGATCCCTTTACCGGGATCCTAACATACACTAAATGTATCTTTGGCCAATACATGGTGATCCCCTTACCGGGATCCTAACATACACTCAATGTATGCTAGTTTATGCCTCAAATCACACTTCTCATATTTTCTTTGTCGGTGATAATTTCATCACTTGGCAATTCACATAACAACTTTTCACCTTGAATACACATACATTCGGTAATTCACATTTCACATCAAAAGTACATTAAATCATGGAATTTAACTAGAAAGCATAGGTGTGAATCACCTACCGCAATAGAAGCTCTACTCGTGCTCCTCTCTGCTTTGTTGCACCACGTCCGTGGTCCCTCCCGCAAATCACGGGTTTATCTCATAAATTTTCCTCACTCAAGGATATGTTTTATAATAACCATATCAACAACCAATAAGTCTTTCTTTCGAGTCATTTCTTAGTACTTTATGTTTTTCTCATTTCACTCATTATTCTTGTCGTTCTTTGTCCAATCCTAGTTATCATTCCTTTCTTTATATTTGGACTATCACCTTTGTCCAACTGTTCTTGCCTCGTTTTTGAACTATTATTGTCGACCTCTCCTCAGATTTTTAACTATATCTGGAGTTATAGAACTCCAATTCAAGCGAAATTTATGGCGTTGGAAAGGTAAGACATGAGGCTACAAGTTCTATGTTTTGAGAAGAACCCAGTTGTAACAACCCCGATTTTTCTACATTCTTTTTCGCGATATTTTGGAAATTTTCAGGTAATTTTTTTTTTTTGTGATAGACAGGTTCCACCAAAATTTCTACCAAAATTTCGGCAGAGTCTCCCCTATAGTGGTAGGTCCCAAGTTATCGACATATACCCTGTTTACACTTCTAATATCTCACATCTTATAACTCAAAATCACGACCCAATCATCCTGGGTCTCAACCCAACTCATTATCATCAACACAACACATCTTATTCAATAACATCATATAATATAGTTCAAATGAAAGATTCAATTTCAACTATAAATATGCATGGTCAATTAGGTACTAAGAGTTTAAACCATTAGAGTAAAGACATACATTCAAATTTACGGATTAATATTACATCTCAAGTTTTATAATTTACATAGTCAAAAGCAAAAGATATCTAAACTAGCATTACCCTTGACGCGACCCTGATGGACCTGAAAATAGAAATTAACATGTACACATAAATATAAAAGATAGTAATAAGCAATAATAATGGCAGACAATAATCTCTACGGAATTTCTTTTGATATATAAAATTAGGCATAAACCTCTTTTACAACATATATTTTCCATCTATTACCAATATCCATCTAATATCCTATCTCATTTGCCAAGAATAATTTCATCTTGGAAATCTCAACACAACTCAACGGTTTGCGAACACCATCTCTTTATAAATCAATTCTCATTTGATACCAAGATATTCCTCTCTTGGTATTATTAGCTTATCTCATTCTTTTGGAATAACTAATCAATATTTTCCTTTTTCTGAATCTGTTGCTAGAAGGTAATCGCTGAAACTAATAAATCTCATTAGTATTATTAGTCTTCTAATATTGGGCTAGACTAATCAATTTAAGAAATACCGGCACCGATGAAACTTCATCGATACCATTAGCAATCCAAACCTGGATGGCTAATCAATGCCATTTGATTCTTCCATTAAATCAGAACCCCTTTTTTATTTTTCTTATTAACATCATATGCATTGTAACCACAATTGCCAAGTATCATTTGCACACAATCTTAGTTATCGACACTACGGTCACTAAGCATCCGTCACATAACCTTGATCACCCTCATCACAGTGCCAAGTATCAATTTATGCCCTTAGCCACCATCATTATGGTGTTAAGTATCATTGTAATGTATCCTTAGCCACCAACACTATGGTAACCAATTATCTATCAATTCCCCTCCAATCTCCAAGTCATTGTGTTTACCCAATAACCACATTAATTAATTTACTCAATCTGTTCGTCATATATTAATTATTTTACTCATAACATTTAGAATTTACTATTTCTAACTTCAATCAATTAATTCACATAATCTTTTCAAAACTTAACTATCCGGCTAACTCATCTCAATTGCCAATAATTCTGGTAATTTCATATGATTACCCACACTTTTGGTTAACCTTCCTCGGTTACCAATACATCTGGTAATTCCATACGAATTACTCAGCCTCCAGCTAACTTCTTTTGTTAGTCAATCAATCCTGTAATTCCATACGAATTACCCCTTATCCAGTTAACTTTCTTGTTAACCAATAAACCCGGTAATTCTCTTAATTGTCCAAGAAATCTGGTTAACCCATCTTGGTTGCCAAAGTCAATCCGGTAATTCCATACGTATTACCTAGCATCCGGCTAACCTCTTTTGTTAACTTCGGTAATTTCTCTTAAATTACGAATAATTCTCATTTGTAATAATCACTCAACTTATTCATTTGCTTCATTCTTTTAACATCAATTAAACACACAACACAAATATTTAAGAAAAACTAATAATTACAAAATAAGGTGATGAATCACCTACCTAGAATAGGTGCACGTCTTTGCCACTCCATGCAATTGTTCGGTCCCCACAGCTTTCCCTGTACCACTAGGGATTCAATTTTTATCAACAATACAACCAACATCACATCTTCATTTAATTCTCATTCAACTAATATTCTCAAACTAATCACAAGGAATTTTCTTTAAGATCTCATACTCTTACTCATTTTAATGTTTATATTCATTCTTATAATTTTGTTATCAAAACCATCACTCAGTGACAATTCCAAGCAACGATTAAAAATTATCTAATTCCGATCAATTAAGCTTAACTAACCCGAACACTATCTAGTGTCTTAATCATAACTAAAGTTGTAAAACTCAGTTTTGGGCGTGATTTATCTCTATGAAAGGCTAAACATAGAGATACAAATTTTATGAAGAAACCAACTCCAAATTATTTTGTTTTAAGGCTCAAAATCAACAATCACAACAGCCCCTTCTTTATAGCTAAAATTTTGGACAACGAGGATTTTCATTCCTTGGAAATCCTTTTCAACTTCCAACTTATTTTCGTGCAAAAGCAACATCACCCTAGGTCATTTGGCATCATTAAATCACAAATTCAAACCAATTCTAAAGCAAAACATTCAAACAATTTCCCTACCTCTACAATATAGCAAGATTAGACTAAAATAAGAAACTCATTCCTTTTGAGATTTCTCCTATTATTATTATTAATACAACAAAATGATGAACTATTCATTTTCTTTCGCTTTCTCCTCGTGCGATTAAACATATGCGGCAAACCTTAACAATTAATATTCTCGAGATCATTATCACAACAATAATTTCACCTTACTAATTGGGATCCATGACAACCTTCATTAACTAACCATTTGCTAAAAACACTTATGGCTAGCTTTAAATATGTTTTATTTTCCAAATTTCTTTCATTTCAATTTCTTCATGGTTCCACCCCATTTATATCCACTCAAACAACAAGTTAGCTTTCTATTCAATCAACATGTTTTATTCAATCAACGTGTTCATATAGCAATGTTCCTTACTATTCTTACACAATAATCATTATTCCCCTCATATAAAGAATACACAATTAATCTATAATAATACTAATAACAAGAACATATTTTACCATTACATCTTTCATAAAACCTACACCCACATAATTCTAATTTCATCAAAACATGTATTTAATCAAGCTTACTACATTTTGCCAAAACTAGCAATAGATTCAAAAGGAAATAAGTCATCAACGTCTGATTATTATTTCAAACCCAACGGTCAGACTACATATCATAGAGTTGTGCATAATATATCTCAAAATCATAATGATCCAACGGTTAAATCTCCCTAGATCTGAAGACAACCGAGCTTACCTGAAAATGGATGAGCTACTATTCAACATGCACGAAACCTTTCCGAAGCAATATTTTCCGATCTCCACCGTCCAGAATGAAGGTCCCATATAGGCGCACCACATATCCACAACTGAGCATGATCCAACGGTGGAAGAGAGAGAAATCGGCCGGCGACCAAACTGCCCTGCAGGTGCATTTCTTTTTTTGTTTTCCAGGAAATTCCAGATGATGATTTCTGTCAAAACAATTGTGTTCCTTCCAATCGCTCCGGTCAGTTAGTAGCTGAGTGTAATGAGAACCACATATCCAAAAATAAGCATAATACAACGGTGGATTCCAGAGATATGGCCACCGGACAATTATTGGTTTTCTCCAAAATCTGCAGCTCTCTCCCCTAATCCGCTTTTCTCTATCTTTTTTTTTTTCATTAAACTGGTGGCCTCTTTGCAGTTTTATAGGCACCTTTTTTTCATAATTACAATTTTGTCCCTCTTTCATGCTTTTATGTATTTTATTTTATTTTTCATGTAAACTATCTGGTTTATTTCTGTTTAAATCGCTAGTCTTTACCAAACTCCGATTGGAATGAGATATTTAACCAAGGTGGGAAAACATATTAATAGATTTCATATAAAATTTCATCCCGATCCGACGATTGGATTGAGAGCTCTGCTTCCTAATGTAAAATTGATCAGTTCATAACTTTTCATAAACAATCTAGATTTTTCTTGTTCAATCTTCACAAAAAAAAATCATATCAATTATCATTCTAAACCTTTAAGGTCGTTTAATTATTTTGGAATGTATTCATTTTAGGATTTCCACCTTTATTTATTTATCGGGCTTATTATCGTTTCAAAATAACATCACTGATTTTTAAGCGGTGCTTGCACCTTCAATCCTACCCTTTTCATTGTACTATCCTTTATTATAATGTATTCTTTATTACCTCACTTATTTCCTAAAAATATTTTGTCATTTTTCTCATTATTTCATCCATCAAAACACGTTACCAGTTTCTCGT
Source organism: Populus x sibirica (assembly GCA_019202695.1). Taxonomy (NCBI): domain Eukaryota; kingdom Viridiplantae; phylum Streptophyta; class Magnoliopsida; order Malpighiales; family Salicaceae; genus Populus; species Populus x sibirica. Next base: position 14,922 of record JAGMVL010000318.1, read on the forward strand.
CCTTATGAATTCTAAACCAAAATTCATTTTATGAAGGTCATCTCTTCCATTATATATCATTATTTATCTATTATTTATAATCTTGGTTTCCATCACTCATTGAAATATTACCACTTTCAGTCTTACGTTTACATGAGGGTTTACACATCTACATATTTAAATTATAAATTTCCGGGGGTTTCACACCAGTTCGCCTCTAAGATAGTCAAAATCGCTCATTAACAAACACTTGACGTTATTCTTGTCCAAGCATTCTTGTCCATTTTTGAACTATTCTTGTCGACTTCTCCTCGAGTTTTAACTATATCTGGAGTTATAGAACTCCGATTCAAGCAAAATTTATGGCGTTGGAAAGGTAAGACATGAGGCTACAAGTTCTATGTTTTGAGAAGAACCCAGTTCTACCTCTAAGATAGTCAAAATTGCTTATTAACAAACACTTGGGTCATTCTTGTCCATTTTTGGTATTCTTGTCGACCTCTCCTCAGATTTTTAACTATATCTGGAGTTATAAAACTCCGATTCAAGTGAAATTTATGGCGTTGGAAAGGTAAGACATGAGGCTACAGGTTCTATATTTTGAGGAGAACCCAGTTCTGCCTCTAAGATAGTCAAAATCACTCATCGAGAAAACACTTGGATTCTTGTCCAAGCTCCAACTGTCCATTTTTGAACTATTCTTGTCTTGTTTTTGAACCGTTCTTGTTTAGACATTGAACCGTTACTACCTAGACATTGAACTATTCTTGTCTTGTTTTTTTGAACCATTCTTGTCTAGACATTGAACTATTCTTGTCCAAGCTATTCTTGTCTAGACATCGAACTATTCTTGTCTTGTTTTTGAACTATTACTTGTCGACCTCTCCTCAGATTTTTAACTATATCTGGAGTTATAGAACTCCGATTCAAGCGAAATTTATGGCGTTGGAAAGGTAAGACATGAGGCTACAAGTTCTATGTTTTGAGGAGAACCCAGTTCTGCCTCTAAGACAGTCAAAATTGCTCATCAATGAACCGGACCAACTACCCTATAGGGTCTGTCATGACCAGGTCTCGGTTGGTGACCCATAACTGGAGTTCTATGACTCCAAATTGAGCAAGACCAATTTCATTAGTTAGTAAACAACCAAAACTACAATTTCTATGAAGGAACTTGATCCTAATTCCTTCATTCTCCTACCCAAAATCTCTTTGAAGGTCAAGAGACGAAACCGCTCCGATTCATCAACCTTTCCATTTACACACAACACATGAAGTTCTTTACTTTAACAACTCTTACTTTGTCCTCAATTCAAGTCTAAGAACTCAATATATAAATTAACATCCAGGCATCAATTCATAATCGACTTGAAATGACTCATAAGACCAGGTTTAGAATATCTTACCTGGTGCGAATCAAGGCTTCGATCCCTCCTTTTCTTTCTAATGACAGCCGACCCTCCCCTCTTCTCTTCTTGTTCAATTTTTCTTGTTAATCCCTTTCCCACCGGGGTTTATTTTACCTATAACCCTCAACTCGGGATGGGTTCTTGAAATTTTGGTGTTTCTCTCTTGATTTTTAAAAATAGATATAAAAACTCCCTCTTTTCTTTCTTTACATAGCTGCAGATCTGTTTTTGGTGAGAATAGGAGTATTTATGCTCTATAATTATTCTTATTTGCATTTAGGCCTCATTTTCTTAAAGTGTATTCGTTCTTGCCCCCACTTCTTTTTAGTTTAGTTTATTTTCTTTAATTTAATCCAGCCTTGGTTTTTCTCGGGATTTACAACTGTCAATACAAAGATTGATTGTGGTAAGGATACTTTGTCTATGGAGGTAGGAGATGAAAAAATTAAATTTAATTTTCATGATGCAATGACATATCCTTATAGCAATGTTTATTCTATCACATATTGTGACCACGTTGATAAGTGTGTGCAGCAAGTTTGTGATTTTGATAGTGAGGATGGATTAAGCGTAGCTTTGAGTTATGGCTATGACCAAGTTGATAAGTGTATGAAGCAAGTTTGTGATTTTGATTGTGAGGATGGATTAAGCGTAGCTTTAAGCTATGACTATGATTTTACCAAGATAAAAGAGATGGAGAGGCATATATATGTTCCCCAAAACATGCATGAATTAGCATTGGCTTTGCAAGCTTTGCAAACTGTCCCCCATGATGCAGGAGTCATTTACCCCATCATAGACAGTAAATGGGTGGCGCCTATCCTTTTGGTGCCCAAAAAGACAGGAATCACGTTGGAAGAGATTCAGAATGATGCTTATGAGAATGCAAGGATTTATAAAGAAAAAACTAAGAGTTTTCATGACCGAATGATTACAAGAAAAGAGTTTCATGTTGGAGACAAAGTCCTACTTTATCATTTGCGTTTGAAACTTTTTCCTGGTTGGACGACAGAACTCACTTAACTCCGTGGAGTTAGCTGAACCAATCTATGAAGAATGAGCATGCCACATGTCGAGCCAATGACATAAAACAAAAACGCTTACTAGGAGGCAACCCAACACAAAAAAAATCAGATTTGCTTTCTTTTTTCCTTATCTTTTATTTTTCGCATTTTACTTTATTTTTATCATTCTCTTATATTCCTTTTCTTTTATTTCAACATTGAGGACAATGTTGTGTTTAAAGTGTGGGGGGTATTAAGAGAATTTTAGTTTTTTTTGTTATTTTTTTTTAAAAAAATCTATGTTTGATCTTTTTGAACTCTCATTGGTTTATGAGAATATGAGTATTATGTATGAGAATTAATTGAGATAGATGAAGATATAAATCGAATGAATGAGTGTGCATGCAAGTTTTAATGTTTAATTGGTTTAGGGGTTGACTTTGAAAATATGTCATGTTGACTTTATAGTGTTGTATCAATGCAAGCTTTTGAGCCTTCAACATTATATTCTTTGATTGTGCATTCTTTCAATGATATGTATCTCTAGAACTTGCTTCATGTCTTGTTGAGATTACATTTGCATTACATATATACATGAAGATGATTAATCTAGATTTGTGTTGTACAACCCTTGGTACAATAAATACTTGACACTTTCATAGCCTACTGTATGGTATAACCGACACTTGTGCTATGAAAGGAACTTGATTTGTTGTTAACATAAGTTATCACCATGAATACCTGACCATATTTACAAGTATTGACATTACTCAAAAAAATAATTAATATAATTATGTTAATAATTTATAATCTGATTGGAACTTCCTTTATGTGTGGTTTCCTGTTAAGTTATAAAAAGAGTTTATATTATACTTATTTGAAATTCCATTAGTGAATCCTCTAACCTTGACGTTTGTTTTATCATTGTTTATTCCTTACATCAATATTACATCTTAAAAGTTCTCTTCAATGCCTTTTCATTTATTATTTGTAATTTTATATAGTTGACCTCCTATGGTTCGACCCCAGTTTTGTCGAGTTATTTATTACTTTGACACTCCTGCACTTGGGATAGACATCAATCTTTTGATCATGTCATTAACCCGCTAGACCCGCAATCTAGATCACAAAACCAGGATAACCTAAAAGAAAAGAAAATGAAGAAAATCACAAAACGCATTTAAAAAAAAAACAATGTCGAATGATGAAAATAAAAAAAAAAGAAAATAAGAAAAAAAATGATGTCGACCTACATTAACTTTTCAAACTCGTGACCTATGTTAGTAGATCAAAGCACCTTATCTAGAAAATCCACACCAATTCTCAACCAATCAAATGTTGAAAGATGAAATTGAAAAAAAATCCAATTATACAGAAGGATCTAAAAAAAAAACAATTAAAAGAATGAGGATCAAAATTGAAATAAAAAAACTAAACTTGAAGACAACTACAGATTTTTTATTGAAGGGTGAAATGAAAAACCAATTTAACAAAAGGACAAAAAAAAATCTAAAGAATAAGGACCAAATTAAAAAAAAATAACATATTGCGATTTGAGATTGAATGATAAAATTGTAAACAAATCAAAATTTTACAAAAAAAAAACCTAGGAAAAAAAATTAGAAATCAAAAGAAGACAATTCTAAAATTTTGAATGACTAGCACAATTTGCAAGGGGTGGAGAGAGAAAGGAGGGAAAAAAGAACCGCTAGCGACAAACCGCCCTGCTACCAACACCACATATAGACCTAACAAGAAGAAGATGTCGCGATGATTCCAATGACACGCTAAAAGAAAGTTTTTGTACGTCAAGAGACACCACACACGCCATCAAAAGACCATGAGCATCTTCCACACACTGATACAAGAGCTGCACATGCCAACCACTTTTGTTTTTTTGTTATATTTTATATTTATTAAAATATTAAATCACTTCTCAGCTAACTTAATTATAACTAAAAAAAATCAAGTTAAAAATACGAAACAGACCTTGTATACTATTTTTTTAAAAAAAATATTTTATGAGTAATTTAATTATTTTACTATGCTTTAATATTATAAAAAAACCAAGTTGTCCATGATCAATTTGATAATAATTAATAAAATTTGTGAAAAGATCAAACTACCCTCAATATTTAGTTCAAGAATTTTTTATGAGAATGACAAATTAATCATTATACTAACTTTCTTGTTTTTTCCAAGGTGAATTAGTTTTTGTTAATAATTAACTAATAATTAATATTAAACTTGACCCGCATGAAGCCACAAGCCAACAACTAGGTGGGAGCAGCAAAATAACAGGAGGGTTTCGAACATGCTTTAGGATGCCACTAATTATGTGACCCGTGGCGGAACGCAGGTCAAATATTTTTATTTTTCATAAAAAAATTATATATGCAGGTTTTTTCAACGTATTTTTATAGTTTAAAAAATTTAACAAATCAAAAAGTTTACGTACACATATAATCAAATAAACTGAGAACTATGTGCGCAGATAAATAAATAATAAAATTATTAATGACACCTGAAAATAAAACTTGAAAAATCAAGAGACAGATATAGATCAAAATATTTAATCTTGCAAGATAGGACATTGACCTAATTTTTGTTTATTAAAATATTTTTTTATTTAATCAAATTATAATAGAAATAGACAAATATATTAAATTGATTGAATAAAATAAAAGAAAAAAGAAATAATATGTAAAGCTACACATATTAGAAATATCATCTAAAAATAAATTTTTATATATGCAAGTATTTTCAACGTATTTTTATAGTTTAAAAAATCTAATAAATCAAAAATTTTATGCACACATATAATCAAATAAACTGAGAACTATGTGCGTTAATAAATAAATACAAAATTATTAATGACACCTGGAAACAAAACTTGAAAAACCGAGAGATAAATGTAGATCAATGTATTTAATCTTGCAAGATAGAACATTTACCCGATTATGTTTGCTAATTTTTGTTTATTAAAATATTTTTTTATTTAATCAAACTATAATAGTAGATAAATATATTAAATTGATTGAATAAAATAAAAGAAAAAATAAATAATATGTAAAGCTACAAATATTAGAAATATCATCTGAAAATAAATACCTTTTATTTTAAAAAACATAGTTCATTTATACAAAAAATATAAAAAAAAATCATAGATGAATAAGAAAAATCTATTCGAAAATTAAATGCATAACAAAAAAAATCATCATTACTTAAAAGAGGCTCTCTAAATAGAATAAAAGAGAGAATGAGTATTAATGTAAATATAATTAAGTTTTTTTTTAAATAAAACAAAGAAGCATTAATTGAAATTAAAAAAAATAGGGAAAAAAAGGGTCAGGTATTGCTGGCCTAGCAAGCCAGGCTAGCACGCCTAGCCCATTTCACCAGGGCCCATGTGCAGGGCAGGCCCACGAAACTGGATCCTTTTTTTTTAAATCTGGACATGGGGTAGACAACATGTTGTTCACACCTTATTTTTGAAAAAAAAATAGATGACACGTCGCTTGTTTTTCCCAGATTTCAGCCACTATGATGGCCAGAAAATTGGGGTTTATGCTCTTTTGACTCAAAACCTGTTTTTCAACCCGTTTTTGACCTGAAAAGACCTATAAAACACCTTAGAAACCATGATAAACCTATCCATAACCTCAAAAAACCGCCCTCAAAACCAAACTCAACTTGAAACAAAAAATCAACCTAAGTTAAGATCTATTTTTTCATGAACTTTTAAGGTACAAAAACACCTAATATGAACTCCCCTCATCAAATGGAACAATTTGACACAAATATCCCTCATTTTGATGGCCTAAATCGGTGTCAACGACTTGTTTCTCTCGGTATTCTTTGAAATAAGGTGATCTCTCTCTCTCTCTCTCTCTCTTCTCAACCAAAGACCAAAAAATAACAAAAATAATTTTTTGTACCAAAATAAAACTGGAATAATTTTGAAGGATTGAAATTGTATAATTTACGTGATTATTTAAGTTGGAGGACCAAAGTACATATTTTTCAAAACTTAAGGTACACTACTCTTGTTTCTTTGCGTTTTTCATTTCGTTCTCTTTTCTTCCAATCCTATTTTTTCATAAGAATTCAAAATCAATTGTTCCTTAAATATAAGTAAATTACTTAAAAAAATTTAAGGATTAAATTGTATAAAATTTTATATAGTCCATCCATAGTAAAATATAAGAAGATAAACAATAAAAAATACATAATAAAAATCCCACGTGGTGTAGAGTTCAAGGTAATGGGCCGTGAATTCTGGGCTGTGACGAACCATTTTTTATCCTAAACATAAGATGAGCTATTTTTCAGGGTTCAGTTTCGAAACTTGTTGCCGCCGAGGTCGAGGCGAAGCGCAAGTCATTTTGCGGGGAGAGGAATGGGTGTGGTAGCAAGAAAAGGTATGCTAGTGTACAAGATTTACAGGGCGTTAAGCTACGTTGTATCACCGCTACTGCAACTTCACCTACGCTGGCGAAAGATCCGAGGTCTCGAGCACCCAACCCGTTTGCCTGAGCGTTTGGGACGGCCTTCCCTGACTCGACCTCCTGGCCCGCTCCTTTGGTTCCACGCTGTTTCTTTAGGTTAATAATAAGATACGTTTTGTTTAAATTAATAAAAGAAAAGCTCTAAGTGTTACTGCTTCTGTATTTGCAGGTGAAGGAATGGCTGCGATTCCGGTGATTAAAGAATGCGTTAAGTGGAGGCCTGATTTGAACATTTTGTTGACAACAACCACCATGTCTGCTTTGTAAGCGGAAGAGACGAAATTATTATTATTATTATTATTATTAGGACTAAAATTCCTTCATACCAGTTGAGTTAATAAAGAACAACATTGATCTCTACTTTGTATTTAGTATTGAATGTGAGAGAATCAGAATGCAAAACATAAAAGATGTTTTTCCTTCTTGTGCAGTGAAGTTATAATTAATCAGCTTCCAACCGGTGTCCTACATCAGGTACTTCTTCAGCGGAGATTTAAATCCTCAGATTCTAACTCTAATGATTTTCCAGTTTTCTGTTTTCACGCATTAGTTGCTTTTTTATATTTTTGGTCAATATGAGCAGTCTGAGAAGCTGCGATTGGTATTTGAATAAATTACTGTGCTCTCTTATTCACATGATGCATTCAATCTTTCTAATTGAACAAGTTTTCTCCAATCGATACCCCTGCTGCCATGGATGCTTTCCTGGACTATTGGAACCCAAATGCAATCATGTTACTAGAGAGTGAACTATGGCCAAATCTTATCATGGCTTCTTCGAGAAAGGGTGTAAGTTATTCCTTCCTTTCAACCTGTACGATGCTTTATTAACAAAGATAGTTTGATTTCCTGACAGTGTTATGAGATACACACGTTGCCTAGGTCTGTGACTGCTTATTTCAGCCAACTAGTTTTTCATATATTTCATTTTATAGCATTTCTCTGCATGCCAATTCTTATGTGGTTTATACTCATGCATGTCAGATTCTACTGGCCTTATTAAATGCTCGAGTTTCTATGAAATCCTTCAAATTATGGTCGTCTCCTGTGCTTTTTCCACTCATTTCGTTATTGCTTTCCAAGTTCTCCTTGATTATCCCACTGGTATGTTTTCCCATGTGTTCTATGCCAATTCTGTCTTTCATTCTGTTCTCACTTGTCTTCTTTGTTTGCCTCAGAGTTCTATGCAGGCAATCCATTTCCAGCTTTTGCAGGCTCCACCTTTTATCATCAACTTTGCTGGTGACTTGAAATATGGTATGCAGATAAACTCTGAGTAGGAAGTTCTTTCATTTTTGAACAGGTTGACTAAAAAAGTAGTCCATCACATTGACGGCTGTCCTTGGTGGATAAGTAACTGTCAAAGTTTCCTATACTTTCATTTTCTGTCATGTGTAACTCGCATGATCATCTGTGTTTTTAATCCAGTGGATCTTCTCAGAAAGAAGTTCTTAAAACCTATTCCCATAATTGACAGTGTATTTTAGAACATAAAGAAAATACACTATGAAAAAAGGATAATGAATCCTAACCTGCTTCCCATAATTTATCTGATGGATTTTAGAAGCCATATCTACTAAGTAGTTTCCAGAACATAGAGAAAATACACAATTAGGACGTAGATAATACAACATGAGAAAATTCTAGTGTATGGAGCTTAATACCAAGAAAGACATAATAGCATTTCCGCCCTGAAACTTGCCCTTCTATTTATACTATAACAGTCTTTTATTCCTTTTTTGTGTTCAATACCCAGGTCTCAGACCTCTGTCAAGAAAAAGGGCACACTATGATTGCTCTCTTATCTTCCCTCCCATCTTGGCCCTCCCTTTAACTGAAGTTAGAATTGGTATGCGCAGGCAATTAGGCATATTGGCTGCCATAACTGAAATTCAAAAGATACATAACACTGTTAAAATGATCACCAAATTATAACCCGTGTACATATTTTAAATTATTTTTGCTTCAATACTTTAATGTAACAACCAGACAAGTACTGTGGGAAACCTGGCTCAGATTTATCTAGTCTGATAATTTGAATTTGATTCATGTATCCCTCTGTGACGAAGCATAGAATCAAAATATCCTCGTCTGCCATAAAGTTATTTGAGTCCTCGAAGAAGACTATGGATTGCAAGGATCTTAATCAAAATAAATTCCAAAAGAGGTTTGAATCTTGGAGAAAGTAGACAATTAAATATAAAAAGTACTCTTGATAACCATGGTTAGTATAGACACAAATTCAATGTAAAACATAAACAGACTTTTTACATGCCAAAAAAAAAAATGAAAAGAAAAGAAATCACCTGACGCAAATCTGGAATAGAGTAGTGCAAAATCTGTGCTGCCTTCTGTTTGAAGGATCTGAACTTTGTGCTTGATTTCTGAAATATGAGGCCTTCTTTTCTTTCTAGAAAGGTGCCTAGAATCAAAGGATTTTTCTAGCTAGTTTATTGACCTACTGTGAGAAGTGGTAACTTATGTTATTATAAAGAATATCTGAATTATCTATACCAGAATTTGCATCAAGGGATGTTGTTATTATTATGATTATTATGAGTCATAATAGGTAAAATATTTTGTATATTGTTGGCAAAAAATAAAGCCTTCTTTTGTCATCACAATCTTTCTCCACATTCCCACTTATACATGTAGTACACATTAAGGGATAGATACATGGTTTCTGATGATAGATTTTGAAATCAAATCATTACCATCTAAGTTCCTTTTTTTTCTGTTTCTTTATTATTTGTTCCGGAAATTGTGAAGACAAAAGTGCGGTTATCCTACTCTGAAGTTATCATTGCTTCTTCACAGTGGTAGAATATGATGCTTCTAAGGAAGAGTTCAGAAGCATTGATGATCTGAAGGTACAGCTTGGGCACAGGAAAGTTTGGATGGCTTCTTCCATTCATAGGGGAGAAGAAGAAGGTTATTGCCTATTATTCCACCACTGTTGCATTTTGTAATTCATTTTCCATTTCCAGGGTCATTTGTTTGTCACAATCTTATGTGTACCTTTCCTCCTTTTTATGACACTGATGACTGTTATTTTTTGAAAGTTTCATACAACTTAATTGTCTCTTGCTTTATGGTTGAATTATGCAAGTACCAGAGTTAGTATGCTTCGTGTAGTTTGTTGTGATCAAGGATGCCTATGTTTTGAGGGTTTTATTTATTTATTTTGTGTGCTTGATTTGTTGAAATTTGCAGTTATGCTAGGAGTTCACAAAGTGCTCAAGCAAGTGTATCCTGATCTGGTCACTATTATTGTACCTCGTTATCCACAACATGGAAAAGATATAGCACAAGTATGATTTTGATTTATGATGCAATTTTTTCAGTTCACTAAAACATGTTTGTGCACACACATGGGCATGTTGAGAGGGCTGTGCTCCTTCCGTAACTCTCTTGGTAGTTTTTTTCAGTCACAACTGTGCATATACATTAATGTGTAACATTGGAGTCAATAATCTTTAATGTTATAAGCCACAAGGCAGATTAGACACTTATGCCTTGCACAAAATTTTAAAGATAACCATCTCTTAAGTGGGGGGAATAGTTAACTATAACTTATATGTCCTATTACCATAGGACTGGTGCATGTTGACAAATTCCGCACACTGATAAATTCTGTTGTGTCATGATCAGAATGGATTTTTTTTATTAATAAGTGAGAAACAGGCACGATTTTTAATAATAGTTTCATATTAGAACAGGCACCATGGTAGTCAATGTTTGATTTTAGATAATAATCCACCACACAGATATTTTAGTTTAAAAATTTTCACAGGATTAGCAATATATCAATAGTTAATGAACTCGTGAATCATTGAGAATTTTTTAGCAAACAAAATCAAATAGGTTGCTTGGTTGATTGTCATGACTGTTCTATAATTCTTATTGCCTTAATCAAATTCGTTGGCAATAAAATAGCTCTTTTGCTGGTTTCGAGGAATGCAGAAATTGCAGAAAGAAGGGCAGCATGTTGCTTTGAGGTCTCAACATCAAAGGATCGTACCAGGAAGAAACATATATGTGGTGGACACATTAGGTCTGCAATTATTTTGACTTTTTTGGTTTACTTTTTCTAGAATCTCGCTTTTACATTTGGATGGAACATTTGAGAATTGGGGACATCTTATTGATTCCATTATTAGCTAAGTAATCCTTCTTTTTGCATGATCAATCACATTCTTATAACTTAAGGTGTCTAGGTGTTCAACAATGAACTTTGTCTATCATAGACCATTCGGCTAATCTGGATGGCCCCTAAGATTGGAGGCCTTTTTTGACCGGCAGCCACTATATATATATATATATATATATATATATTAACCCTTGATTTATAGGGTGTTCTATTGAGACTCCTTTTGATAGATTTCATCCATTTTTTCATTAAATAGATACAAGTTGCCCATTTTTCCTTGTGTAATGTTATTGAATCATAAAAAATAAAATAATAAAAAAAAACCCATCAAGAATTCAATCTCGTACCACACCATGATCAAAATATGATTAGAAATCAACCCTTGAATTTCTTATGACTTTGGATGATTTTTTTTGGTGATGACTGAAGAAAGTACATGACTTTTATGTAATATTTTTTATGACTAAAATAGGCGGAATCTAGCAGAAGGGGTTTGTCAATCAAAACATTATATTGGTTAAACGTGAAATCAGAAAACAAAATTTAGGTGTCAATCAAAAAGGCACATAATTCAGTGGCTGTTTATACAGTTTAGCCTTAAAATTCCTAATTTGAGATATAGTTAGTGGTATGATATAGATAAGATTTTCATTTTCTTAAAAGAATAAATTAAGTCCTTTTCTATCCAGGCATTCACGAATGACGGGTTGCATTGTTTTTGTTTGTATTTGAGTTCATTTATATAGAGACTGAAAACAAAAGGAAGAAATGGCAAGATAAGCTATGTATGGCTCTGGATGTATATAAATAGAGATGGAATAACATTTTTAATTCAGATTAACAGGAATCTAGATAAAGTGAAAGCTTTTAGGTGCTGTTTAATTACCATATGCATGTCAGTGTATGAAAAGGCTCATTAGGCAACTACCAGACAAGTCAGACTTATGATTCATGATGTTGCACTACTCTTACTTTATACAAAATTGTAAAGTGTGGCTAGGCAATGATGGGAATTTTCTCAAATCAAGACATCTTTGAGAGGTTAGGGTGCTGCTGGTTAGGGATCAAATGAGGAAACTGATTGGTTTAAGGCCTTGTTTGGTATTACTTTGTTGTGCTTTGGTTGTTATGATGTACAGTGTCGTGCTGCGCCATGAGATGAAAGTAAAATTGGTAAAAAACAGTGTTTGGTAACTGATTTTTATGCTTTTGAAAAATTATATATTACAGGGTTGGCAAACAGTGAGTTGGACATGTCCAATATATTTTTGCTTGGCAGACCCTGTATCAAAATTTGCCACCTCTATTTTCTTTCTTGGGAAGATTTACGTATGTAATTATCTTTTGTAGGTGAGTTGAGACACTTGTATAGGCTAACTCCAATAGCTGTCATAGGAGGTTCCTTCTTCCCGGGATTAGCTGGCCATAACATATCAGAAGCTGCAGCAGCTGGCTGTGCTGTTTTGACCGGTGGATATTTTTTGTCAGGCCTTGTCTGTTACAATCGATGCATGTAAAATACCATTTTTGAGAGGCTTTCCTGTTTGGCTATTTTCAGGTTATCATGTTGGGCATTTCTCACATATGTTACGGGAAATGCAACGATTAAATCCATTATCAGTTCTGCAGGTTTGAAGAATCCTTATTTTATTTTTTTGCCGTAACCCCTTAAATCACACATTGATTGGAGAGAGAGACTGTTTCTGTTCTACATTCTGAAGAGATAGGAAATGCCTCTGCAATATGGCATGTGGTAAATAATAATTAGGTTCAGAGGATCTTTTATGAGACAACAGAAGATAGGTGTGGATAACTATGCCTCCACTAAACATCTCACTTTTAGTCAGGAACTTTCATTGATTTTCATCTTGTCTTTACAAGTTCAACCAAGCCAGTTTAGCATTAAACTATATCTTCCGTTGATATGTCATTCCAATTGTAACCATTTTCATGTGTGAAAAATTACTAGTAGTGAACATTACAGGACAACACCCACATAAATTAATTAATAAATAAATAATAATTTTGTGAGATCATATAGAGGGCTTCTACACTGTATCCTCGTACCATGAAAAGAAGATGAAAGTGATTGCTTTATGAAAAATGATTGCCCTGTAAATTGTTTTTGTTCATGCAGGTAGCTGGAAAATTAGAGCTTGAAGAAGCTATTTTGAAGTTCTTTAGTGATGGCAAAGTGCTAGAAGCACGACAAACAGCTTCAAAGCAAGCATTTCATGCTCTGTCTAATGGTATCATCGCCAATGCCTGGAACGTGCTATATTTTCATGTTCTAAAACAGGCTTTGCTAAAAGGTAGGTGAAGACTGGAGCACGAGAAAATGAATTTGACCATGAAGCTTGTAGCTGCTTCCAGCATTGTTTAAATTAACAATAAATAATCATATAACATTTGATTAAACAGTAGCCGTTACTTTGTAAGCCATTAAAGAAAGCTTAGGGAAATCAGGAGTCACAATAGCGAGTGCTATCAAGTCCTATTCAAAAAAAAAAGAGAGAATTTTTAACATTTGAACTAGTGGATGCTACAGTATAACCAGGGTTTTAATATATATATACAACTATCAGAAGGATAAAGAGCGATTTTTACTAGGATTCAAAATATTAAATCTTATATGCCTTGTATGTACAATTCTATCTATGACCATCCTCATACGTATTTTTCTTTGCTATTTTACTCACAAACTTGTCGCTTTCTTTAATCCATTATTAAGTTTATAATTATAGTGTCTTCTCTTGTTGGATGGAAGAAACAGATAACAGGTAGCATATACAAATTGTTATATGATAGATCAACAGGTATAAAAATCAGCCCTCATCTTTTCTTATATTCGGCATGTTTCTCCTGTTTTCCTTGAATTTCATGCACTTATTGCACTTTCCTGTTTCTCTTGTTGTATATCATTAACCAGCTTCTGTTTTGGAGGCAAGCTTGCATGTAACTTCTCTCTCTGGAGAAGCAAGAGCTGAGTAATTTGTGAATGTTTTTACTGGGTGATTTCATATTGAATCTTGAGGTTGCTATTTAACTCCTACCTCAACTTAGATGTGGCGCTGCAACCAAAACTAAATTAGCCTATGCTGCGGATTTTCAATTCTGGAGCTCAAAGCACACTGCTGGTTCTTGGTTGAAAGTTAGGGGATTGCATATGATAATCGGATTTTTGGTGCTAGTCTCAATAATCTTTTCGACTATGCAAATCTCTTATGGTACATGCTGGTTGGGCAGGCTCGTGGGAGTTAGGACGGAATGTATGTTGTCCCACTCCTATCAACTTTTTTCACTTGATTTCCTGGATCCCAAATAATGTTATGCATATGAGAGTTTCTTGCCATTGTAAAAAATAAACATGAGAGCGATGACAAAAGCTTCTTACTAGAGAGACATTAGTGAACGTTATCTTAACAGACTTGCAGAGTGCTTGTTACGTTGGCTCGGTCTTCGCTGACGGCCAATCAAATTATTTGCGCTGCTATATATCGCATTATACATCATCAATAATGGGCACTGTATGCCTGTCGCATTCCCTTCTGGCTTTTTCAGTTGACGGGTGTTTTTTGCATTTCTACTTTGTCCGTGCTTGTCTGCTTCTGTTTTTGCAAGTTCCAACTATCTATGTCAGATCAAGTTAAAAATATTTCACCTCTGCATCTTCAACTTTTTGATTGCTGATTAATAATGAAAGTTTCGTTTTTGTTGTGAATATAAAAAATTATTGTGATCCGAGGACGAACAACTAGACACCTCTTTAATCATACAAAGACAATATAAGCATACAATATATGGTAACTTCTGGAAAAAAAAAATCATCATTTAAATAAAAATCATTGCATAAGAATATTTATATGTGAATTCTAAAACTAATGAGCTAGATATGCATTTAATTGAAATAAAGCTTAAAATAATTAAAATAAGAATTAAAATAATAAAATTAAATAAAACAATAGTCTAAGATTATTTTTAATCCTTTGCTGCAATTGATAGTGAAAAATATACCCAAGAGAAATACTTGTTGAATGATTTGCTACTAAATAAAAACATGATGCCTTGTAAAATAAGAATTAATTTCTAACCATTTAATTTTTTTTATTTGATATGAAATCCTTGTAAAACAAGTATGCCAAATGATGCCATATAAGTTCTCAATAACATTAATGACTCCTTGTAGTGAATGAAATTCATAACTCTTAAGGAAACAATGTCTTTTTATGTTGTTACACTTTGTTGGTAGATTTTAAACCCAACTTCAAACATGTCATTCTCTCTTGTCCGTATGAATTAGCAGGCTTAACATGTATTGTTGGAAAGATAAGGATGTCTAATTTCCAACCCAATCAGAATCGCATCAAAACACCTCCTGTAACTCCATTTATGACTCGAAAGGTAAACAAATGTTCAAATTGACAAATTTGAACCTTTTTAACTCAAGCCTCTTGACTTAACCCATTGAACTCCTCTTAAATTTACTTTGCTTTATGCTTTAGAATAGATTTAATGGACACTCCTAATGCATTTTTTGATATTGTATCTAGGATCATATCATCCCTTCCCTCATCAAAAGGACTCGACCTCGAATCATCACTTAAATTAAACAAAGAAAGATAAAAAAAAAAAACTTTGAATATAACATTAACATTATACTTATCTTGTAGATCCACTTTGTAGGCACTGAATTCTTTAAGGAATCTGAATGAATCATCTCCTTTAAGCATCAACTTTGATTTTCTATGTCCAGAAAATCCCTATTTATGTGTATACACCTAAACTTAATCTTCTGGTTAAAAAACAATCATTTTTTGTCTTTTGTTTGCTTATAATGCATACTTCTCATTCCTTTTCTTAATATGTTGTCATACCTTCTTAAACAATGCTTTCAACAACTGTGTTTTTTTTTTTTTATTACTATCAAGTCTAACCCTTTCATCAACAAGTAAAAAAGTCAAATCTAGTAGAGTTAAACAATAAATTATTTTAAATGGTAAATAATTTTTTCAATTTAACAAATTAGCACATAATGATATCTTTTGTAACATATTAAACAAAAATCATAAATGCTCAATATACTGACCTAAATTCTTATTATGAATATCATCAAAGTAATCAATAACAAAGTTATCAATGAATGCACATAATATATGATTTTATCAATCTCATTAAATTACTATGTGCAATAATAAGACTAAACCACATGACTAACCATTCAAACAATCCATATTTAGTTTTAAAGTTATTTTTCTCTCTATCCCTTTCTTTCATCTTAATTTGATGATAACCAATTTGCAAATCAATCTTATTAAACACACAAGATCCATGCAGCTCTTTAAGAATATTATCAAGTCTAAAGATAGAACGTCTATACTTTACCATAGTATTATTGACTGCACCTTTTATCAATGGTAAATCACTATGGATCTCATCAGGAAATACATAATAAAATCTAGACAACAATTTATATACCTTTTATCAGAAAGCTTTACCAAACCCTGATTGTTTTGAAATTTTAACTCAAGATAAGAAAAAAGATCTCTGAAAACTTCTGGCAAACTTTCAGCTTGATCCAACAATCGAATAACAAAATATGATTGTTGACGTAAAGTTGCGCATAGGACAAATTAAGCTCAATTCCGAATTTGATTGTTTTATATCATCCTCAAAATCTTGTAACAAAGATATAACAACATTAGATATAAAAGAATCAAGATTATTAGTGTTAAAATATATCTTCTTATACAATAGTAAAATCATAGGCATGTAAAAAAAAAAAAAAGCACTCTTGATCTTGCTTTTTTTTTTTTTTTTTTATAGAGACACAAGTGTTTACCTATATTTTCTACACTCTTATTTTCTCATCCTTATTTTCTTCTCTTCACTCTCGACTTCAATTGACTTTTTTCTCCCTTTGTCGAATCTGAGTCTTTTCTCTCTTCTCTTATTTGTTATAAAGCTAACTTTATTTTCACTTTTTAAACTTATGACCTCATATGGTTTATTTGTCTTCTCGGCTTTACTTTCTCTTTTCAACTTTAATTGATCTTGTTTAAGCTTTTAAAACTTTTTTTTACGAACTCTTGCCTCCAACAACACATTATGAAAATCATAGCTGATAATAATTTCATATAAGCACACCTTACTAACCACTTTTATACATATTTTTACATGACAACCATGGTCTCATATTGTTGTATTACCGTTTCAGCTTCACTTCTCTTTTCAATTTCAATTGATCTTCATAAATCTGTTTAGGTGATATTGATACAAGTGTGTATGTTTTTACATCCTTCTCAAGAGAATACTTATTTTTAAATCCATCATATTTGACATTTCTATCAAATTGTCAAGGTCTCCCCAACAATAAATGACTAGCATGCATAAGAACTACATCACACAAAACCTCATTCTTATACTTTCCAATAAAAAAAAAGAAGTCAATACATGTTTAGTCACCATTACTTCACCACATTCATTTAACCATCAAAGCTTATATGGTATATCATGCTTAATAATGTTTAAACTCAATTTCTTAACAAGTATAGTACTAGAAAATTAGCATAACTTTCACTATCAATAATCATACTATAAAGAATCAAGAAAGAGCTCTCAGTTAGAGCTCTAGAGTCGGAACAGAGAGAAGCTCTCGGTCGCTAGAGAGAGTGCAAATCTCCCTCCCGATTGCTAGCCAGCTTCTTTGATTCTGTTGAGTTTGGTGATTTTGTTTTCGATGGCTAAATCCAAAAAGAAAACCTTGATGCTTCGTTCTGCGCAACAGGACGAGTATTTTTATTAAAGTTATCGATATTGATATATTTCTAATTAGAGGTGGGGTTGAATTTACATATTATTATTAGTTGTGTACTATATTGTTCGTATTGTGTAAAGAATATAACAATTAATCAAAACTTATTAAAAAGTTATTTCTTTTATATATAGTTTTTATACATTTTAGTCATACTAATTATTTTGAAAATAACTAATTATTTTGATTCTGTTGAGTTTGGTGATTTTGTTTTCTTATGGCTAAATCCAAAAAGAAAACATGGATGCTTCCTTCTGCACAACAAGACAAGTATTTTTATTATAGTTATCGATATTGATATGTTTCTAATTAGAGGTGGAGTTGAATTTATATATTATTAGTACTAGTATACTATATTGTTTGTATCGTGTAAAGAATATAACAATTAATCAAAAGTTATTAAAAAATTATTTCTTTTATATATAGTTTTATACATTTTAGTCATACTAATTATTTTGAAAATAATTTTTTTCACATTTAAGGTTATTTAATCAAGTCAATTGTTTTAAAAACAATTCATATTTTTATATTTTATCATAGATTCATACATTTAGGGGTGTTTGGATAAACCAATTATTTTGACATAAAAAAAAATTATATATTGAAGATTATTTTAGACGGATCAACTATGTTAACAAAAACATTCTATAAAAGATCTTAAATATAAAACCAATTAAATTTAACTTATATACTTGGGAGTCTTTCAAATAGAAAATACATGAAAGCCTTGGTAATTTTAGTTATTTTATTCTTTCCTTGTGTCTTTTCACTTAAATATAAGTTCATCCACGTAATATTTTTAATGTTAGCCCCCTTAAACATTTAGTTGTTTTACTTTGAGCCCAGATTTTTTAATTTATTTTTATATTTATTGCTGTAATTTTTTTAAGTCACCTCTTCCCATTTATTTTGCTATGTCTCTATCTATAATTATGATGTTATTTATGTGTAACTAAATCGGTTGGTTTTATAATTAGACAGAGACATGAAATATTTATATAAAACAATTAAGATTGAAAATATAAATAAAAATTATTTTAAGGTATATATATTAAATAACATAGTATTTATCAATCTAAATTGATATTATAACTTAATTAAACACCATCGTCCTATAAAAAAATCACCTTGAATTTTATGTTTATTAATAAAGATTATGTACTAGCAAACTAATTTTCAATAACTGTGTTGTTTTAACTTCTTAATTATTATATGTGTTAATGTTAAGATTTGTCTAGCTTTTTAATCACTATATCTATTAATATTAAATTTAAAATTTACGTGACATCTGTTTAATTATATCTAATAAATTAACATGAATAATTTGGAAATACATAAGTATCTTGACGATATTAATTTAGCTCTCATTGTCCGTACTATCTTGGAAAAGGACAGCATGGATTTGACTCAAAGCACGCTTTCGCTCCTTTCATCAGGAGTCTGTTTTGCTCGCATTCCAACGTGCGCATCTCCCTCATCAAATCACGTGTAAACTTTTCTAAATTACTAAATTACAACCAAAAACACACATAATCACATCAATCTTATGAGAAAATATGTTTGAAATTATATTTTTAAAATATTTAAATTTTTTATTTTAAAATATTTTTTTATTTTTTAAAATTATTTTGATATAGTGATTTTATTTTTTAAAATAAAAATATATTATTTTAATATATTTTTAAATAAAAAAATATTTTAAAAAATAATTACGTTTTAATATATCTTTACTCACAATTACTGTTATCCACGAATCAATCCCAATGTTATCTGACACGCTCTACTCACTGACGTGGTGATCCTTTTTCCCATGGGCCGTCGCCGCATGAAAATTCAAGTGCCCCCACACCGAAATAATTTCTATGGGCCATCGAACAGTACATTTGTGGCACGTGTAATTCTAGAAACCAAGCTTAAAAACTTAAAAGAACAAAAAGCAAAGGTCAAGCAGTTTTTGGGCGGACGGGAACCAGGTTTGTAAGCTTTCCGATAATAATAATAATAATAATAATAATGTGGAGGAGGAGGGTTAACTACACATATACTTATTTTTCTTATTTATCTCCATTTATTCCTTTAGAAATTTTACTTTATATTCTGAATTTTATAAGTTATTGCATTTTACATCATCATCAACACATGTAAAAAAATCATATTATTCACCGAATTATCATTATATTCCAATTAATAACTAAAATGTTTTTATATTAAATATTACAATTTTGTTATAAAAAAACCCTAGTCACGACCCTTACACTTTTCTCTTTTCTTTCTCACTCATGTTTTTCAGCTAAAACTAATTGATTGATCTTAGTTAAAAATATTCATTAATCTCAAACCTAAAATTTCATCAATCTCACACTCATGTACAATCTCATCTTTTATATCTCTCTATAATAAATAAAACACAAAGATTATGTAAGAAGCTAAAAGAGTTGCAACCATTTCAACATAAACATATCCAAACCTAAATAGCTTTAAGTACCTGTTTGAAATTGAGGTTAAACCTGTTTTTTTGTTAAAAAAAAACAATTCTTTAAATGAATTATTTAGTGTTTTTAGATTGTTTTGATGTGTTAATGTCAAAAATAAATTTATATAAAAAAAACATTATTTTGATGTATTTTCAAGCGAAAAATACTTTAAAAAACAATCTTTACCACACTCTCAAACACCTCATAATCTCAATCAAACTGGTAAGGTGAGAGAGAATACGAAGACATAATGGCTTATGTTTGCTAGTGTTGGTTATAAAGAAAAGAGAAGATTGGTCTGTTATTAGACATGTGTTGATTGTTGTTGTGGGGACTAGGGTTGAGTTTATGACGGTTGTGTTGATTCAGTAAGAGATGGAGGAAGATGAAGCGGGGCTACTAGGTTGGTTCAATTTGGGCAGATTAGTTGGTTGGGCTATTAGGTTGATTCAATTTGAGATGATTTGTTAGTGTCAGGCTAGTCGGTTAATAAAGATGGGTTGGTTGGCAGTGGGTGGCTACTATTTATAAATGGTGGCATGGTTGTAGGTGGTGGTGATATGCTGGTGTTAGGCTTATTGGTTGGTGGTGATCTATTAGTGTCAGGTTGGTTGGTTGGTTGATGAATAAGGGTTGGTCAATAGTGAGCGGTGACATGGCTATATGTGGTGACCACAACAAAAATAACCCATTTCTTTAGTGTTTATTAGAGAGAATATAAGACCTAGTTGTGGATGTTTGGGCAAAGATATCATCTTCATTACAAAGATTACTTTTACTAGTATATGTTGAAACATTTCTTAGTAAATAATCCATTAAAACCCAGATTTTGATTTTCGTTGATTTTGTATTTTTATGGAGAGAAAAGAGAAGTCATGTTTGAAGAGAGAGAAATCTTATTTAAATAATTTGTTATTTGTTATGTTTTTAATATGTTATATATGAGGATAGTTTGGTCTTTTTACTCAATTTAAAAATTTAGTTTGACTCAGGATGTAGAGTGTAATTTTCAAGATAACGAAGGCAAAGCAAAAAAAAAAAGAGAATAAATTATAGGATGTTTAGTGTAATTATCCCTAATAATGATGATGATAATAATGGTAATGGTAAAGTCTTTACATTCTATGGTTCAGTTAATTTTTCAATTTACCTCTATTTTCTTAGAGATTATAGTTTATATTCTAGGTCAAACCAAAATTTTAAATCATACAAAAAAGATCAAATTATCCTTATTTATTATATTTGAAATTGGACCAAATAAGATATTGAATTTTCTCTCTTTATGATTCATGATTTCTCTCTCTTTCAAACACTATTCTTTCCTAAAACCCAACAATCTAAACCAAATTTGACACAAAATCAATTGTTTTTAATTGGTTCTTGCACAATTTCTTCTCACGTTGCACTATTAGAATCTATCATGCTTATTGCATGGAACTCAACAACATGCATGTATATTTTTAATTGAGATTTTGAAAATCATTGATAATGCGTTTTGTTGTTCTTAAAAATCATCCATTTATTAGAATATAGATTGTTTCTCCTTGATGTAACTAACAAATCCTAAATTTCTTATTGAAAAAACATAAATTCCAAATCTAAAATTACCCTAAAAATTCAATATTTTTGTTCAATTGACAATATTCAAAATCTCAAATATGTTTTTAGTAGAGAAAAAGCAACAGTTTTTTTTTAAAACCATACCAAAACCATAAATTAAAAATTTAGGGTTACAATTAATTGAACCCTAATTTTTTAATCTTTACTTATAACATATATAGTTTGTTAATTGAACCCTTTCTATTAAGTTTGTTTAACTATTGCTTAACCTAATTAGGCATGTTTTATTAGAAATCTAAAAAAAAAAAAACCCAAAAGTGAACCTTACCAGTTAGTGTTAACATAACCCTAATTTTAATTTATTTTCTTATAACATGTTTAATTTGTGTTTAATCTATCAACTAACTTCTTTTAACCATTATTTAACCTCGTTAGGCATATTTTCTTGGAAAGCCAAAAAAACTCAAATTAAAGTTTATGGGTTACTATTTACAGAACCCTAATTTTAATTTCTTAGAAGAAAGCATGCTTAATTAATGTTTAACCTTTATATAAATATTGTTTAACATGCATTCAATATTGTATTGTACATCATGCAAGATACAAAATGCCAAATATCTTTGCTTATCATGGCAATTCTTCATATATCAAAAGAAGTTACAACTATCATTATATATCTTATATAAACATATTATTTATGTGCAAGTAAGTATTTGACATAAACTTGAATGACTTTCATATAACGGATAACGTAGAGAGCCCAACTTTTGATGATGCATCGATGTTGCAAGTATTTAATATGCATGAAGGTGGAGGAGATTCATCTATATATTAATTTTGATCATACTACTACTCCTTTAACATTAAGAATGCTAATGTGTTATCCAGACAAACCTAATAATGATAAGCCACCCGAAACTAAATATTTTGCAGCATATGATGATGTTGATAGAAACATTAAAGTAGTACTACTTACTGAGAAAGAAGGTCTTGATGCAGATGATAAGTTTTGCATTGGTAAGTCTAGTGCTAATATGGGTACTTTAGGTGTTAATGTTGGAAATGATAGGGTTGTTGATACTTTTGGTGTAAATAAAGAAGGTTATCAATGAATATAAGTAAGAGGATGATGACTATATTCCTTTTGATTAGGAAGGATTTGAATTTTTTTAACAAAACTAAAAAACTGAACATGAGTGGACTGATTGATTACATGATGATGTTGGTTAAATATTAGATGGTGCCTCTAACTTTAAGAATTAATAAAATTTAAGTAGTGATAATGATGATGATATTGATATTGAAGTCAGTGAAACATTTAAAAGTGGTAATGAGGATGAGAAATATATAAGAGGGAGAAAGAAGTAGAAGTAGAAGAATGTTGATTCAACAATTGGTTTTAGATGTAAGAGATTTAAGATTACAATTAATGGATCAATAAGTTTGAAAAGTGCCAAATTTTCATTAATGTCTACAACTCTAAAGATGTTTTGAAAAAATATACAGTGGATCGTAGATATTATTTGAAAAAATATATCAATAAAAAAGAGAAGGTTAAAGTCATATGTATAGGTAATGGTTGTTTATGGAGGATATATATTTCCCTGGTATAGTAGCACAAGATTCATGGTAAAGTTATTAAGAGATAATCATATTTGCATTCGATCTACATATATAATAGTTGTTAGTTCAATATGGATAACAAGGATGTTGCTACTAATAATCAATGTCAAACTAAACATCTCAAATAAAGCCCTTTAAATAATTTTGGATGATAAATTTAGGATTACAAATTTGGAGAGCTAGGACAAATGCAAAATACTTTGTTGAAGGAAGCCACAAAAAGTATTTTAAAGGACTCCCAAGATATATCTAGTTGTTGAAACAATATAATCCGAGTTTTGATTTTTTTAGGGTGTGACCCTAATTTCAATTTAGATGCTCATTCACCAAGAAATTTTCAACGAGTTTATGTAGTTTAGAAGATATAAAGGATAACCTTGTTAATGGTTATCAAAAATTCATTAGGAATGATTGATGTCATCTCAATGGGCCATATGGAGATATCTTATTATCGGTAATAGGTTTGGATGATAATAATGGATTGTTTTTTATTACGTATACAATTGTTGGGTTTGAAAACAACAACACATGACAATGATTCTTGTGTGCTTTATATGGGTCCTTCAAGAATGGAATACATTAGAGGTTATTTTTCATTATGTCTGAAAGACACAAGGTATATTTCAGTTTATATTTTGTTTTATGTAACTCTTGCATTTGTTTTACCTTTTTTTCCCCTCTAATTGTAAATATTTTCCTTTTTTTTTTTTTTGTAAAGTCTACCAGAAGTTGTTGCCAAGATTTTCCCCAATGTAACATATAAACATTGTTCAAGGCATATATATGTCAATCTAAAAAAAAAGATCTCATGGTTTGGAAATGAAAAATAGATTTTAGGGTGCCTTAAAAGCTTATACAAATCTTAATTACATTATCCATACAAGAGATATTAGAGATATTGATACTGAAGTTTTAAATTGTTTGAATAACATCCCTTATAAGGCTTGGGCTAGGTATTTGTTTAATACCAAAGTTAAGGTTAAAAATATAACTAGCAGTTTAGCTAAGTCATTCAATAGCTGGATGGGAAAATAAGAGTATGCCGCCAATTATTATGTTATTAGTGAATATTAGGTTGAAACTTATGTCTAGGTTTTAAGATAAATTTACTAAGGTTGAAAGTTGGGAAACAAAGACTACACCCTCTATTAGAAAGTTGCTGTGTTGAGAAGTCAAGAAATATAAAAATACTTGCAACAAATTCTAATGAATATAAAGTCTCTAAAGGCCAAACCAAAATTTATATTGATATGGCTAAAACAAATGCTCATTTGGTGAATGGATTATGTCTAGCATACCATAAAGACATATGGTCTAGTCATAAGAGAATAAAATTAGAGAATTTTTGTCATAAGTACTACATTGTTAAAATATTTAGAAAGACATACATTGAGGTGGTGTACCTATTACTAAAAGCTTATATAGAATCTAAAGAAGGAGATATAATTGTTATACCTCCAAACTTTAAAAGGAGTGTAGGTAGATTAAGAAAGAATATATGAACATAATAAAAGATATATATATATATATATATATATATATATATATATATATATATATAAAAATTTAGGGTAGAGACCAAAGTCTTGAGTAGTTGATCTAGTAGAACAACTCAAAGGATAAAAAGTATCATTAATTTATTTATGCTCGTTCCAAGTTGAAGTACTATTTGTACAAATAAGAATCCTCTTCTTTACATGATTTTTTCTTCATATAGATGGATGTAGGATCTATAAGGTAATTACTAAGAAATACATTATGTGTAATAACCTTTCGAAACTGATATAAAATGGGAAGAAAAAAAAGATCAATTACATCTCATTTTATAGGTTTTAGATCAGCTTGGTAATATAAGCAAAATGACTTTCACACATAGATGTAACATTTATAAACAATATGGCCATAATTCCAGAACATGGTAGAGAGATAGTGTTGCATAACTTACAAATGGCAGTGGTGATAAAGGATTTTATGGTGATGGCAAGGGATCTAGAGGTGTTAGCAAGGAGTTCAGAGGTGTTGCTAGGGTCTAATAGTGTTACCAAGGGTTCTAGTGGTATTGGCAGAGAATAATAGAAGTGGTGTCTCCTCTCAACCCTTAACATAAACACAAGTTAGTGTTATAAATATGCATGATAGTTATGTTAGTGTAATTAAAATTGTATTAGTAATCAATGTTCTTTGAAATTTCAAGTTGGTGTTAGTAAGGATTCTCAACACCTTACCAAACTAGCTATAATGATTCAAGAATGTAGATGAATGGTGATTTTGAGCTACATGGGTTTGTTTTAACTGTTTAAAGCAACGAGAACATAAATATCATGGATCTTCATGAGTTTGTTTTAACTATTTCAAGCAAACATAAAATATTATGGATCTTTGTTTTAAAATATTAGTCAATACTTTGTTTTGCTATATTTGATATTGATGTTTTATGTATTTTGTTTACTAGGAAATACTAGTAAAGATAATTCTATTTTATTTCATTTGTGTTAAAATATTGGTGTTAATAGTTAAAAACATTGAGATTATACACACTAAATTAACTACCAACAATAACTTTACAATTGCAAACTTGCCTTCATATTGCTATTATTGATCCAAACTCTACGTAATTTATCTTTCATTTTATTTACTTCATCTAATATTCACTCAACATCATTAACTCCTCCTTGTAGTTAATTCAAATTTATTTGGAGGTTTACACTAATCAATAAAAGTATTTTTGTATGATCCATAATCACATCTATAAAATAAACTTGTTTTTTACTAGCTTTTGTTTTCAATATCTTGACAGCTATTTTTTTTCATAGTTCATGCACTTTTCATTCTTGAACTTTACTTTATTTGAGTTGGTACAAGATTGTATGTTATTATAAATTGATGTAGATGATGATATGTTGATAATGTGTGTGCTTGTTGTTCTAAAACACTTGGTAGTGTATGTTTGTTGTTGGGTAGTGTGTGTTTTGGATTTTTGGGTAGTGTTTGTGAGGGAATCTTTTACTATATTTTTGTTGTACTTTTATGTTGAATTTTTGGTTGTGGGATGAAATTTTCTTAGGTGTGTTCGATGAAATTTTAACAGGTATTTTTGCTCAAATGATGTGTTTGTGGTATAATGTTGTTAGAATTTTTAATTGTTGAAAATGGTTACTTAGTTAAGAGAATAGTGTGTAAAAACACTATGAAGAATTTGATTGTGTTTGTGGTTGGAAATGATAAGAAAAACAAAGAAATATAGTTAAAAATATTTAGGGATGACATTTTCTAATGCAATGCGCAACGATTAGTTTCTTAGAAAATAAACAATGATAACTTTAATGGTGTTTTTTTGTTATTTTCACGCAACATAAGCTCTTTAGTCATTAAATAGAATATAATAAGAATATAATAACAATCCTACAAATAATCCAAATATTTTTGTTGACTGTTTTTGACGTGTTGGAGTGATGATGTATATTATTATAAACTTATAAACTCCAGGATATAGATTATAAATTCTGAAAGAATACAGACCAAGTAAAAAGTTGACTAAACAACAGAATGCGAACTATAATTTACCCTAATAATAATAATAATAATAATAATAATAATAATAATAATAAAGGCAAACCAAGGCAAATCTTATAACAATCCCCAACAATATATAAAATATCAATCTAGCCTCCAAACTACCAAATTTATCATTTGAATTCCCCATCTAATAAATTTCCCTAATGGATCATATCTTCTTCTAAAATAATTGAAGAAAACATTAACAGTAATTATCCCACATTAAATGCTTAACTATTGTTAGTTAGGTAAAAAAACACAAATAAAGAAATAATAAAGTTACAAATGTTTAAATAAGAAGAGGAATGATGATTTTCTCATATAATAAGATTTGTTGAATACATGAAAAAGTTAAAATGTCATCTCTAAGATAACATTTGATTACTTTCTCAAGACATGAGAGATGTAGATAATAAAAACAAAAGAGACATGTCTTCTCTACCTTCTGTTTTTCAAAAATAAAAATTCACTTTAAGATAATATCAATGATATTTATTTTATGTCTTTGTTTTTATTCCTCTAACCAAACTATTTCTATTCCTTCAATCCATTCGATACTAGTACACTAAGCAGATATAAGTAATTTGTGTTTAAAGTTAAGGGGGACTAATATGATGTTTGTGTTTAAAATAAGAAAACAAAACATAGTTTATTAGTGGTGTTTGGTTGAACAGGAGAGGCATATGTTATAAGAAACTATAAAGCATGTGATGTTTTTTACTATAACCACTTTATTGTTCATTCTCTCACATTTTACTATGAATGTCAATAGTGAAATTTTTGAAAAATTTCAATTTCATCTTCAAACTTTTCTTTTACATAATTGAGCCTTTTTTAGCACAAATTGGAGCCTAATTGCATTTTTTTTGGGTGAGGGTTGAATTGAAAGGAAGAGGGCTTAAATGAAAAATACGGGTAAATGGGTGTCAGCTCTGTAATTTATTTGAAAATTTCATTTTAGTCCTCTATCTTTTAAAAATATTAGGTAATCGGTCCTTATGATTTTTAACTATTACATTTTGATATCATACTTCAATTTTCTTTCTTTTTGTCCTTTTTTCAGTGGAAAAGAGAGGGGTTTGCTGAATTCCGGCTTAAAAAGATAAAATTATCATTGACAACGATTTCAACCACTAAAACAAGTTGATTTTGTGTCAAATGGTTCCATATGATAAAGGGAGTTAAGATTAAGTGTTTTCTTACCTTGAAACACCTAAAATAAAAATAGATCTGAGCTTTAGAAGATTTTTTGTTTTAGGTTGATTATGGATTTTAGGGTTGTTTTTTGCATTTTGGGAGGCCATAGATTGATTAGACAAGGTTCCAAGGGTATTTCCTTGGTATTTTGGGTTAAAAGTGGGTTGAAAAAACAAGAGCCCTGTTTTTCCGGCCACCACAATGGCTGGATTCTAGGTAATTATAGATGACGCATTGTCATTTGTTTTTGGCAAAGAACGTATTGTTTGCCCCATTAACTTTAGAAAAAAAAGCCCGCGCGCATGAGACTAGACTTGCAGGCCTGCGTGCAACCTTTTCTTTATGGGCCATGCGCTAGGCTTGACTTACCAAGCCCACAATGCCTGACTTACCAGGCCCACAATACCTGACACCATTCTTTTCTTTTTTTTATATAATTTTTTTAAAATACTACTTTTTTATATATATTTTTAAAAATAATCTTTGCATTTATGTTCTGATTAATACCACTTCTTTGTGAGTTATTTGGCTTATTTAGCCTTTTTGAAACAACAATTTATTATTATTATTATTATATTGAGTGTGTTTAATTTTTTTATGAGCTTAATGTGATTCATCTATAATTTATTTTTTATATATTTTATATAGATTAAACTTATTTTTTTAAAAAAATATATATTTTAAATATTTTTAATATGAGCAACCTTGCATATAATTGTTTTCCTTTTATTTTATTTAATAAATTCTATGTGTGTGTCAATTTCTGTTACAATTGATTTTTATAAATAAATTCATTAAACACAATTGGTTAAATGACTCGTATTAAATATCTTGGCCTACATTATTTTCTCAATTTTTCAGTTTTTTTTGTTATTAATAACAACTTTTATTTATTTATTTATATAAATAATTATCGATTTATTTGATTAAATATTTTTATTAATTTTTTGATTTATACAATTTTTTATAAAAATAATTTACAAATTTACAAAATCATTTTTAAAAAATTTACCATTCGAAGCGGCGTGGGTCTATTGTTTATATTGTTATTGCGACTTTAGCAAGTTCAGAAAACAACACAAATCCTCCCTTCCTTGGGAGTCATCTTTGTTTGTCTTTAATAATTGAAAGAGGAGTGTAGTGGTGATTAATAACTTGGAAAGAAGGATGCATTCAAATCATTTGCTATTGGAGGAGCCTATAAGGATGGCTTTAGTTCTGGAGCCATCAAAATCTATAAGCATTCTATTGCAACTATTATTATTAGTTTAAAATCTGTTGTTTCATTATTGCTTTCGATTGATTTTTTTATTATTATTATGATTTGTTTTGCAGAGTTTCTTAATGATGATAGATTGTAGGCACACTAGGTCCAAAATCTCGATTTGTTGAGGTTATTTCTGGTTGCCTCAAGGCTGGAATGTCTGGTAATACTTACCTTGTTTTATTTTGTTTATAAATTATTTAGGGTTTGTTTTTGGTTAAAATGGATCTGATTGATTTGGGATTATTTAGGGGTAGTGTCATAGGTTTGGTAGGAGGACGTGACCTTAGGTGATATGGACATAGGGTCTTGGAAAAGTGGGGTTGTAATGTTGCCCGAGTCTTTGGGTATTCAGTATAGTCTAGGATATGCAGTTAGTTATTTGGTTGTTACATTAGAGTCTTTTACGCAGTAGTTATTAATTATGGGTTGTTAGTTGTTGCTTAATTTCGTAAGTAGTGGGCTGTTGATTAATTGTATTGTTATTTAAGTTGTTATTATGAATGAAAAGGTGTAAACCCTGAGAAAAAAAAATTCAAAGCTGGATTAAATTAAAGAAAACAAACTAAACTAAAAATTGTGGGGTGAAATTATAAGAAAAGAAAAGAGATATAACTTAATTATAAGAAGAAAAAAAAGATGTGGGGGCAAAAAATGATACACTTAAAGAAAATGGGGCTTAAATGCAAATAAGAATAATTATAGAGCATAAATACTCTTCTTCTCACCAAAAATCTACAACAATCGTAAGAAAAGAAAAGAGGAAGTTTTTGTATTCATTTTTGCAAATCAAGAGAGAAACACTGAAATTTCAAGAACCCATCCAAGATTAAGGGTTATAGGTAGAATAAACACTGGTGGGCAAGAGATTAACAAGAAAATTTGAACAAGAAGAGAAGAGGGGAGGGTCAGCTATCATTTGAAAGAAAAGAAGGGAGTTGAAGATCGAAACCTTGATTCTTACCAGGTAAGGTGTTCTAAACATGGTCTTATGAGTCGTTTCAAAGTCGATTATGAATTGATGCCTGCATGTTGACTAACTAAGGAAAATGGTCTTTCTTAATTTGGAGTTATAGAACTCTAGCTATGGGTCATCAACCGAGATTGGGTCATGACAGATCCTGTATGGTAGTAGGTAATGTTTGTTGATGAGCAATTTTGACTGTCTTAGAGGCAGAACTGGGTCCTCCTTCCTTAAGAGAACTTGTAGCCTCGTGTCTTAGCTTTCTAATGAGACCAATCTCGTTTGAAATGGAGTTCTATAACTCTAAATATAGTTAAAAATCTGAGCAGAGGTCGGACAGTAATAGTTCAATATCAAAACAATAACAGTTGGACAGTAACAGTCTAATATTTGTTGATAAGCAATTTTGACGGTTTTAGAGGCAAAACTGGGTTCTCCTTCCTTCAGAGAACCTGTAGCCTCGTGTCTTAGCTTTCCAACGAGACCAATCTTGCTTGAAATGGGGTTCTATAACTCTAGATATAAATAAAAATCTGAGAAGAGGTCGGACAATAACAATTCAATATCAAAACAGTAACAATCTAATGTTTGTTGATGAGAAATTTTGACTGTCTTAGAGGTAGAACTGGGTTATCCTTCCTTCATAGAACTTGTAGCCTTGTGTCTTATCTTTCCAACGAGACCAATCTCGCTTGAAACGGAGTTCTATAACTCTAGATATAGTTAAAAATCTGAGGAGAGGTTGGACAGTAACAGTTTAATATCTAGACAGTAACAATTGGACAGTAACAATTCGAGGTTTAAATAGTAATAGTTCAAATATTAAGAAATGACTGAAAGAAAGACTTATTGGTTGTTGATATGATTATTATAAAACATATTCTTGAGTGAGGAAAATTTATGAGATAAACCTGTGATTTGCAAGAGGGATCACAAGCATGGGGCAACAACAGCAGCAGGGGAACAAGAGTAGAGCTTCTATTGCAGGTAGGTAAATTGCAACAATACTTTCTAGTTAAATTCCATGATTTTATATGTTACCAATGTGAAATGTGAATTACAAAATATTGGTTATTATGTGAATGATTGTTGTGTGAATTGTCAAGTAATGAAATTATCGCTGACAATGGAAATATGAGAAGTGTGATTTGAGGCGTGAACTAAGTGTATGTTAGGATCCCGGGTAAGGGGATCGCCATGTTTGGACTAGCATACATTTAGTGCATGTTAGGAACCCGGATAAGAGGATCAAGCATGTATTGGCTAGCATACATTCAGTGTATGTTAGGATCCCGGGTAAGGGGATCAAGCATTTATTGCCTAGCATACATTCAGTGTATGTTAGGATCCCGGATAAGGGGATCACCTTGTATTGACTCCTACGGGGTGATGATGATGATACCAGTGAAATTGGTATCGGTAATGTATTAAGTAGAAATAATCATGATTGATCTTATAAAATCTGGAAATGGAGATTGATAATGGGAGGGGAAATAGTTTTTAGTAGTTGAACAAGAAAGAAATTCTAATGAAAGCCAGAAGGGAGAAGTGAACAAAATATGAATGCATGTTGCCCTTTTTAAATTGTTAGATATTTGTGTTGTTATATTTATTGTGATATTCATGTTTCAATAATATGTATCTTGTTTCAAGACCATCGCATCCACGATAGGAGTAAATCCTAACTTATGTTCACTTTTTGTAATTTAGGTTATAGGGAGTATACCTTTGTATTTTGTAAACATGAAAATGTTTGTATAACTTAATTTGTATAATTAATGTTTAAATTTGATTAAATGAACTTAACTCTGTAGTTCATATAACCACGTTGCATGTATGCGTATTTATATTTTAATCCATCCAAAATGATATTTGTTATATAATGTATATCATAAATATTGTGCTTGATATGTATGATGATGTTTGTGGCATTGAGACCTATGATGATTAGGTCGGGATTGAGTTAGGAGATACGGGTTATTAGAAGTGTAAACAGGTTAAATGTCGATAACTTTGGACCTCCCGGTATAGAGGAGACTCCATCGAAATTTCAGTAGACTTTAATACGAACACCATGAATAGATATAGAAAAAAAAATTTAACTACTTTGTTTTTTTTTGTTGACATGAGATTGTTGTTTTTATCCTAGAACGGGGGATATTACAAAAGATATCCAGAATTTCATCCAATTTGAATACTTAGAGGACTTAGCCTCCTCGAAGTGGCTATTTAATTATTCTCTATTAACAAGTCCTTTACAAGTGATATCAGAGCTATTCGGTCCATGGCTAAAAGGCACAATACACACTATTCACAACTTGCTGAATCTTTGGCTTCAGTTTGGCAAACTCAAAAAATCTAGCACCAAAATCAGGAAGCCTTGCAACAGGCAATTGAAGGCTTGACGACCTAATTACAACTTGTGGTTGCTAATATGGAAACCTTGGTCCATACTCAGAAGAAGTAGAAAGAGGATACTCCATATAGGTCAACATCTCACATGAGAAATCCTTTAATTGAAGAACATGGTGGAATTCAAACACGGGCTATTCGTCTCGACTTTCCTAATTTCAGTGGCGAAGAACCAAATGGTTGGATTTATCATGCTAATCAGTATTTTACTTATCATTAAACTAACCCTCATCATCGAGTCCTATTGGCTTCTTTTCACATGGAGGGTAAAGCCCTCACTTGGTTTCAGGATTTAGAGGCCTTAGGCAGCATCACTAGTTGGGATGGTTTCATACAATCCTTACTTACCGGATTTGGTCCTTCCATTTTGGATGATCCAATAGAGACTCTTACAAGGCTATGACAAACCAGAATAGTAGAGGCTTACAAGTCCCAATTTGAGATCATATCTAATCAACTTAAAAGGCTGGCAGAACCATACAAGCTTAGTTGTTTTTTAAGCGGCTTACGGGAGGATATTCGATTAATGGTTTGTATGTTAAATCCCTCTAACCTCACAATGGCTTTTGGTATGACAAAAATGCAGGAGGAAAATGCGACCGCCTTCAGACGGAGTTCACGGTTGGGATCTACTTTGACGTGCCCATTTATTAACCCTCTGACATCGGATACAAAGGCACTTGTTCCAATCCAACGATTATCCCCATTACAAATAAAAGAGAGGAGGGCAAGGGGATTATGTTACAATTGTGATGAGAAGTGGGGGTCGAGCTACAAATACAAATCAGCCTGTTTGTTTATAATGGAATGTGAGGATTCAAAGAGGAAAGAGCCGCAACCCATTCAACAACCATTACTTTTGAAAGAAGTTGATAGTCCTTCTAGAGGAAGGGAGGTGAATCTGGAAGCAGCAACTGAGATTTTTATTCTTGCTTTGGCAGGTTCTTCGAGCCCCAAAACCATGTACATTATTGGGTATGTCAATGGTTGTGTTGTGGTGCTCCTCATCGATACCGGGGGCGCATATAATTTCATGGACCCCTTAATTCAGCAATGAGCGCATCTTCATTCACAATCAACAACATGACTCTTGGTTAGAGTAGCCAATGAGGATAGTTTTTTCAAGTAAAGGAAAATGTGTGGATATTTAGTTTCACATGCAGGGTAACACTTATCACACATATTTTTATGTTTTGACTTTGGGTGGTTGTGATATTGTGTTAGGAGTTCAATGGGTCAATACATTGGGGCCTATTTTATGGGATTTTGTTAAACTAAGCATGGAATTTAATCTGTTGGATTCTAGGCATGTTTTACAAGGCATTACACCCATATAAGTTTCCTTGATGGATAGGGAGCAGTTTGGAAAGGCTATGAATCAAGATAAGCGAGGTTTGATATTACAGCTTTTTCCACCTGATGTATTTTGCATTTCTACTCTTGAAACTGACCTCTTTCTTACTAATTTACTTGATAAATTCCAGGAAGTTTTTAGTGAACCCACGGGACTTTCACTAAATTATGACCACAATCACAATATTGTTCTTCAACCAGGGGCTAAACCAGTCTGTGTTGGACCATATCGATACCCTTGTTTTCAAAAAACTAAAATTGAAAAACTTGTTAATGACATGCTTATTTTGGGTATCATTCGACCTAGTCCTAGTCCATTTTCTTCTCCGATTCTTTTAGTTCGTAAACAGGATGGTAATTGGCGTCTTTGTGTTGATTAGAGAGCCTTAAATACAGATACCATTAAGGCCAAATTTCCTATTCCTATTGTGGAAAAACTTCTAGATGAGTTGCATAGGACAACTATCTTTAGTAAATTAGACTTATGTTCCGGGTATCATCAAATTCGAGTTAATCCCGAGGATTTCCCAAAAATTACTTTCCGCACTTATGAAGGCCATTATGAATTTCTTGTAATGCCTTTCGACCATACAAATGCTCCAGCCACTTTTCAATCTCTCATGAATCATATTTTTAAGCCTTTCTTGCGAAAATTCATGCTAGTTTTCTTTGATGACATTTTTATTTATAGCACCAACTCCGAAGAGCATCGACACCATTTAATATTGGTATTGAATATTTGAAAACATCATCAGCTTTTTGCAAAAAAATCTAAGTGTTCCTTTGGATGTCAAGAGATGGAATATCTTGGCCATTTGATCTCTAAAAAAGGAGTCTGAGCTGATAAAAAAAAGAATCTATGTTAAATTGGTCTTTTCCCTCCACCCTGGTTTTCTTGGTCTCATAGGGTATTATCGTAAATTCATCAAAGAATATGGTTTTATTGTTGCTCCTTTAACTCTTTTACTCTGGAAAAATTCATTTGAGTGGACCTCTATAGCTAAAGAAGCTTTCACTGCCCTTAAGAATGCTTTGTAATCAACCCCCCAATTTTAATTCTTCCCGACTTTACTAAACACTTTATTATTTAATGTGATGCTTCTGGTTGTGGTATAGGTGTTGTACTGATGCAATAGGAAAGGTCCATTGCCTTTATGAGTCAGGCTATTCATGGGAAGGCCTTGCACTTTTCTACATATGAAAAAGGAGCTCATGGCCTTGGTTTTGGCAGTCAAGAAGTGGCGTTCTTATGTTTTGGAGCAAACTTTTCGAGTGCAGACGGACCATCAAAGTCTAAAATACCTACTTGAGCAGAAAAAATAGGGACACCCATGCAGTAAAAATGGCTAACTAAATTGTTGAGCTTTGATTTTTCGGTGAAATACAAGAAGGGAAAAGAAAATCTAGTCGTTGATGCCTTGTCCAGGCAATTTGACAATGCACTAGCCACGTTTACTGCCTTGTCATTTCCTTTTGATAATTGGATTTTAAATTTACGGGACTCCTATTTAGAAGATCCTAAATTACATAAACTAATTTCTGATTTTGCAGGACAAGGTCTGGATGAGACCAAATATGATATGAAGGATGGGTTGTTATTTTACAAGGGGAAGATGTATATTAGTGATTCTACTACTCTTAACGATCAGTTGCTCCATTTATCTCATGGAAGCCCTTAAGCAGGCGACTCAGGGTTCCATAAAACTCTATCTCGGGCTAAAGCTAACTTTTATTGAAAAGGCATGAAGGCTGATATTAAGAATTTCATTGAGTGTGATATTTTCCAACGCAACAAAATTGAAACCATCCATCCAGTAGGTCTTCTCTAACCTTTGCCTATTCCTATAAGGGTATGGTCGGATATCTCCTTAGATTTTATTGAAGGGTTATCTCTTTCTAATGGATTCAATGTGATTTTGATCATGATTAACAAATTGAGTAATTATGCGCATTTCTTCTCAATTGCACATCTTTATATAGCCACTAAAATCACACAGATTTTTATTGCCAATATTTTTAAATGACATGGAATGCCTAACTCAATTATTATTAGTGACAGAAACCCTGTATTCACTAGCCTATTTTGGAAAGAGCTGTTTAAATTACATGGGACTAAGCTCAAATTTTCATCGGCTTATCATTCCCAAACGTATGGTTAAACAGAGATCGTGAATAAGTGTGTGTAGCAGTATTTACAATGTTTTTCTAGGGAATAAGCCTAAAGAGTGGTCTCGATGGTTGCCTCTTGCAGATTGGTGGTATAATACGAACATTCATGCTTCCACTAAACTTTCACCATTTGAGGCCACACCCACCTTTGTTAGCTCATTCGTCGGGGACAATTGTGGTTCAGTCTGTGAAAGACACCTTGAGAAGCCGGGATCATATTTTACGCCTATTACGTGGGAACCTACAGGTGGCCCAAGAGAGGATGAAGCATTTTGCAGATTTAAAACATACTGAACAACATTTTGAAATAGGAGATTTGGTCTCCCTTCATCTCCAACCATATAAACAACATTTGGTTGTGCAGCGCAAAAAATCTCAAGCTTTCTCCTAGATTTTATGGGTCCTATCAGATCGTGGAGCGGATTGGTGGTGTTACTTATCGTTTGGACCTTCCCTCCACCTCCCTCCATCATCCCGTGTTTCATGTATTGGTCTTGAAGAAGAAGCTGGGTGCTCGAAATATGTTGGTGAAAACGATCCCTTCACTAATTATTGGTGGTGGGCCACAAGCTGAGCCTAAATAAATCTTGCAGCGGCACCTTAAGAAGAAGAATATACGAGCTATAAGTGAGCTGTTAGTCAAATGAAAAGGGCTAGAAGTCGATGATGCCTTCTGGGTTGAATTTCATAAGTTGCAAAAAAACTTCCCTGACATTGAGGGCAAGGTGTTCTCATGGGGGGAGGATTGTCATGGGTCTGTTAGGAGGACATGGTTTTAGAGGACATGGTTTTAGGTGATCTGGACGTGGAGTCTTGAAAAAATAGGGTTGTAATATTGCCTGAGTCTTTGGGTATTCAATATAATTTGGAATATGTAGTTAATTATTTGGTTGTTACTTCAAAGTGTTTTACGCAATAGTTATTAATTATGGGTTGTTAGTTATTGTTTAATTTCTATAAGTAATGAACTGGTGGTTAATTATATTATTATTTAAATTATTATTATAAATAAAAAGATATCCAGAATTTCATCCAATACGAGCAAGCACTGAGGACTTCGTCCATGGAGTGGCTATTTAATTATTCTCTATTAACAAGTCCCTTACATTCAGTGGCTAGGTTTGATCTTTCATGGGGTGACCCGGATTATCACCAGGAGATTTTGGAGAACTTGAAGGCTGCCGTCAAGACCACTAAGAAGCTCTATGTTGTACGTTTCTTTTTTTATTCATTTAGTTTTCTAAATTATTTGTTACGCTAATTGTAATAGTAGTAGTAGTTGAAACAATTTGTTTCCTTCAGGTGATGCTCGACACTGTGGGAGTTGAGTTGCAGATTGTTCATAAAAAACGGCAGCCCCATTTCACTTCTGGCAGATGATTTTGTTATTCTGACTCCAGATCAACAACGGGAAGCTTCTTCTGAAGTTCTACCCACCAATTTTGATGGACTATCTGAGGTTTGTTCTATATATTCGTTCATCATTTCTGCGAACATACTGTTGGTGTAATAATTGTTCTGTCTTCTATTTGATGGAACCATTATTGGTTAAGGGTAGGTGTATGTAATGCAAATTACCACTCTTAAAATCCAGATCAAACATAGTGCTTTATGATGCTCTAATGATTGAAATGTTTGATTATGTAGAAATCTGGGTAGCCATGGGGACGAACAAGAAGTTAAAACTTTGAATAAAAGAAATATGGTTTTTCTACTGTTTAACAATCCAATTTGTGACATTAGTTTTTATCATCTGTTTATCATACATAAAATTAAGTGTATTGGTTTTCCTTTCTGGATCAAAGGAACTGTGAATTTATTGATAAATATGAATTTTTATACAATTTTCATTACTATCAATCTGGTCTTTGTAGGCAGTGAAGACTGAAGACTACTTCTATATGGCTGGAGGTAAGAGAAGGACAACATTGGTTGCTAATAATTGATTATAGTCTTCTGTCTAGTTTTTTACAACGTAAATATTATTCAGTCATTGTCTGAAGGGAAGTGGGATTCTTGCTTTGGTGTTTATATATTATCCTCCAAACAAGGAGGTTAAAATCTAACCTACAGCTTTATTATTATTATTCTCTCTCACTCCTTTTTTACATAAAGAATACACTCAAATAATTTTTATTTCTTTCTATGCAATTGTTACTAATATTATACTTATTTTCTCTCTTTCCACCAACAATTTCTCTTACAACTTATTAATAAACCAGCTATCATCAAAAACTAACTTTTACATCAAATTTACCCTTTAATAATTCATATTCATTTTTAACCTGGTACCAGAGGCCACCTAAGGTTTAAAGAAGTTGAGATTGCTCTTGGGAACTTAGTCACAATACTGTTAATACTGTGTGCGTGTGATTCCGGGAAGAAAATGCTTATGGATGACCTGTAGTGATTTTCCTGGAATTGAATTGAGCAGGTTTCTGAGGCAAAGGGCAACGTGTCATAAAGAATTTGGCAACCTTGGTTGGGTCTGTTGAAACTTAAACTCAATCCAGAAGGTCAAGGAAGGCAACCACCCACCGACCAGCCGCAGCCGCCAACCACCAGCCGTAGCCGCCAGCCGCCTTCACACGTGGAAAGTTTGAATATTTGTATTTTGATTTCGTGTATAAATAGAGTGCCCAGCTTCTGTTAAATTGTGTGGGAGATTAGAGAGAAACACTAGAGAAAAAGAGAGAGGGCGAGAAAGAGAGAGGGCGTGTATTGTAAGCTTTTTGTGTCTGTAAGCTTTTGTTCTTATAATAAAATAGTATGTTTTATCCCCTCTGAGTATTTCAAAGCCACCACCAGTGGTTTCTCCCACCAACAGGGTCTTTATTCACTCTGCATGCCTCAACTTCCTACTCTTTCAGATAAAGATAAGGTGGGCAGTCCTGAATCTATCTTCAATTTAATAATGGATGTCATATAATATTTATCCATTTTCTTTCACGTGATATCTTGGTCTGCCTCATTTATTTCTTTTAAGTTCTATGCCTGATTTTTTCCCTTTCTGGGAGTTCAAAACAAAATTGATCTCCTCTCGCTGTCGTATACATGGCATGCAGAAGATGTATGGCATGTAAGTATTTTCCTGATTCAATGCCCTTTTGTTGCATCCTGGCTTGTTGAACCAGTATCTTCCTGTATTTTCAAATGAAGCTCGTGTCTTTATGGCTCCAGTAAGAGTCCCTTTTTTTTTCCACTGCGATGCAGGCCTATGGGTACTTATCTAAGCTGGGTGATCTATATCAGACTCAAACTCTTGCCAAGATTGAGAATATAGAGGTTTTTAGCATATACCAACCATTACCTCATAACTCAACTATTTTCCATCGGGGTAAACTAAAAGCAATGTTATTTTTGTGCACGTCTTTAAATGTTTCTTCGTTTTAGGGGTTCATCCATTTTGATGAGATATTACAAGAAGCTGATGGCATTATCCTTTCCAGAGGGAATTTGGGCATAGATCTCCCACCAGAGAGGGTTAGTTTCTAAGTTTAATGAAGCAGTCATAGTGTGTATAGCATAAAGTTCTTGTGTGTTTGATTCAATGGCTATATAAGATTTAATATGTCTAGATCTGCGTATACTTGCCTCTGCTGATGCAGTACAAATTGCTGACATCTTCTGTGTTTTATTATGCTAGTCAACTTCTCATAGATTCCACCTTAGGTGTTCATTTTCTAATTTTAACAAAGCAGTCACTGTATAGCATAAAGCTCTTGCACATTTGATTCAGTGGCTAGTTAAGATGCCTGGATATTCTATACTTGACTCTGCCGACGTCTTCTACTATGTTTTGTTATGCTATTCGATTTAGGCATTTCAATGGTGTTATAGAAGATAGTTAAATTTGCATCTTTTATGCAGCTGACGAATAATGGATATCTATTCAACACATCAAAATATGTGTCAAGTCTTTCTGTTCTGGACTATTAGAATGTCAATTACAGATTTTTTTATTTTGGAATCTTGCCTCGTTTCAAAATTCCTAGTTTCTTCTTCAAAGCTGGAATCTTCTAATCATCTTCCATTTGTTGAAGAGCAGATAAATTATCCTGCAGGGACGTTTTAATTTTGGGTAGGAAAAGCCAAGCTTTAAAAGTCATTCTTTTGCTTGTAAACAACTTGATGACCAAAGCCTTAGCCTTCCCCTTTCAATGGAAAGTACACTTGATTTTAAAGATGTTTTCTTTATTTTCATTTTTAGGAAGTATAAAATCAAAATCACACCAAAATCTATGTAGAGACAAATAATTATACCAAAATCTTTTGTAAATTTAGAATACATACACTTATCAGCAGCATTGTGATGAAAATCATTTAACAAAATTGACTTGTCAAACTTTTCATGCTATTATTTCAAAGCTTGTTTTAAACCATATAAAGACTTTACCAATTTACAGACGTTTTTTTCATTTCCAGAAAGTATAAAACTCTTAGGTTGCTCT
Source organism: Populus x sibirica (assembly GCA_019202695.1). Taxonomy (NCBI): domain Eukaryota; kingdom Viridiplantae; phylum Streptophyta; class Magnoliopsida; order Malpighiales; family Salicaceae; genus Populus; species Populus x sibirica. The sequence goes on from JAGMVL010000318.1 coordinate 55,805, forward strand.
ACATACACTTCCTCCTTTAAATCTCCATTTAGAAAAGCCATCTTTACATCCATTTGATGAACATACAATTTATAAATTGATGCTAATGCAAATAAAACTCTAATTAGTGTAATTCTTGCCACCATAGAATAAGTGTCAAAATAATCAACATCCTTCTTTTTAGTAAAACCTTTGGCAACTAATCTTACCTTGAAGGCTTGTATAGAACCGGTGGTATTGTATTTTCTTCTAAACACCCACTTACATCCTATTGGCTTAGAACCGAAGGTAAATCAACTAGGACCCAAATATTGTTAGACAATATTGAATCCATTTCATCATTTACCGTTTCTTTCTAAAAAGCAACATCTCTAGAAGACATAGCTTGATAGAATATCTTTGGATCATCTTCCATATTTAGGATCATAAATGTCCTTTTCAATACTGTATTTCTATCACCTTTCACTAAAAGTACAATTGAATAAGTAGAAATAAAATATGTATCCATGTGTTTTTCCTTTCTAACTCTTTGACTTCTTCTAGGTTCACTTGCACCTATTACTTCTAGTTTTTTATGTTTTTCACTTAACGCTGAGCTAGGAGTTATTACTTTTAGATTTGGTTCTTACACATTTGAATCACTTATGAATTTATTTTCGATAAATTCAACATGTACAGATTTACGATCACATTAGTTTTTAAATCCAAAAGCCTATAAGCCTTTGAATTTTGTGCATAACCAACAAAAACACTTTTAGGGCCTCTAGGTCTTACTTTTGTTCTTTGAGGATCAGAAACTTTATAAAAAGCTACACACCCCCACACTTTAAAATAATTCAACTTTGGTTTTCTACCATTCCATACTTCATAGGGAGAAACATTTAATTTTTTAGATGATACTCTATTATGAATGTGACATGCAATAAGTAAAGTTTCACCCCATAAATTATTTGGTAAATTAGCGTTCAAAAGTATGACATTGACCATATTCATCAATGTCTATTTTTTCTTCTAGCAAGTCCATTATGTTGTGATGTATAGGGTGCTGTCATTTGATGAATTATTTCGTATTCCTCACAAAATATAGATAACTCCTTAGAAAAGTATTCTTCACCTTTATCACTTCTAAGAATTTTAATTTTTCTTTCTTTTTGATTTTCTATCATTTTCTTGAATTCTTTGAATTTTTCAAAGGCTTCGTCTTTAGTTCTTAACAAGTAAATATAGGTAAAATTAGAATAATCTCAATGAAAGTTATGAAATATCTTTTCTCATCCCTTGTTAACATACCATTTATTTCACATATATCAGAATGGACCAACTCAAGTAATTGAGGATTCCTTTCTACTTTAGAAAAATGCTTCTTTGTCATCTTTGCTTGAATATATACTTCACATTTGTTATTATTATCATCTTGATATGAAATATAACCATGGTTACACATATATTTCAAATATCTATAATTTAGATGCCCTAATCTGGCATGCTAAAGAAGAGAAGTAGATTTAACCATATAAGCTGAAATAACATTGATTTCATTAATACTGAACTTAAACATGTCATCACAAGAATAACCCTTTCCCACAAACATCCCACTTTTAGTTACAATAATCTTTTCAGACTAAAAAATAATCTTGAACCCTTTCTTGCTTAAAAGACTATCAGATACAAAGTTTTTTTCTAATCTCAAGAACATGAAACACATTGACTAAAGATAATTTTTGTTCAGAAGTAAAGTACAACTCAATAGTTTATTTTCTCAAAACTTTGACAGAATTATGGTTGCCCATCAAAACCTCTTCAAGTTTTTTCAATTCTTCATAAGTCTTGAACCCTGCTTTGTTGTTGTAATCATGAATTATTGCATCAGAATCCAGCCATCAATATGAAGTCTTCACAACATTAGTTGTCATATTTAATTCGGTAATCATTCTAATTTGAATGTTTGAAACCATGACAATTAACTCCCTAACTTTGTCATTTTCAACCATATTCACTTTGAAAGAACCACCTTTCTTGTTGAAATTCTTAAATCTACACTCTTTTATCTAGTGCCCTTTATTTTCACAATGGAAACAAACCCTATGCTTATTGTTAGTATTATGTTTGTTTTTTAATTTATTTCCATTCTTTTGCACTTTCAGATTGTTTTGAGTCATTATCAAACCAGTTTCAGTAATCAAATTCACTTTAAAATTTATTGCTTGCAATTCATGCATACGAGATTTAACCTGAATTTGCAAGTGTGTTTTACATTGCTTAAAGGTATAATTGTCTATAGAATGCAACATCTTCTTTCTATATTCATTCCAGGATGGAGGAAGTTTTGATAAAATAACCCTCACTTGAAATGAATCAGTAACTTTGATATCCAGATCACTAAGTTTTGATATCTGCATTTGAATTTCATGGACTTGATCCATGATTGGCTTATTGTCATTAATCTCATACTCAAAAAATTTTAAAGCAAGAAAACGATCAGAACCTGATTTTTCCTGCTTGTAGTGTCTCCAAAGCAGCCCAAATTTCTTTTGGCGACTTTAATTTGGCGAAAATATCATAAAGTTGACTAATCAGAGTATTCAGAATATGCCCTCGACAAAGTACTTCATCTTTTTCACGTAGCAGATTCGAGTTAAGAATGTAGTAAATCTTTAATGAAATAAGCGGGAACACCATCTTGTTCATCAATTTTGTGTAATTCATATCATCAAAACAATCTACTTGAATTTTAACATCCTTAGCAATTCTAACGCTGAAATTCATATTTGTCTCCATTAGTCATTTTTCTTTTTTCCATAACACACGCAACAACACATATGTCTGCATGTATGTGTAATGATAATAGTCTTTATTTTACAATACTTACGTGATGAGGATGTAGGAATCTTTCTACATCTAGGAAGCTTGTAAAAAATTAGATGTGAATATAAAGAGTATGATCATCTTGACATGTACTAGACTACATGTAATTACTAATGAAAAAGAATAATCACCGTGAATGGTAACTACATATAACTATTGAAATGATGGCCACCTTAACATAGTGACAACACATGGATTATTTTAACAGGTGATCAGCTATGAATACTATGAAAGAATGATCTTCCTGACAGGCATGTATCTTCCCGTAATTTTTCATATAATTATCTTTCACAATTTGTCATATTAATGTAAAATAGGCTAGAATGGTTTTTTTTTTAATAAAACTTATTTATCCTTATCTTACTTCATCATATGTTACTCCGACCAATTTAACATGATTTATGACACTCATAATTCATTACATATACATCTTAACATACAAAGGAATCTACCATTTAAAAAAAATATAGTGTATCTATCCAATTTTAATGAAACTTCATCGGCACCTTCCTTGTACGGAGGGTCTACCTAAAATTTTGTTTCATATTAATACCTGTAAACACATAAAAAACACAACCCATAATTCATTCATGCATTCATTACTCACATCAAGTTTACCTCAAGCTCACCATTTATTACACTTAATAACTTCATACAATTTCCATGAAATTCATCCATCAAGATAAAACTACTATAATACTTAAGATTATCTATAGTTATTTGTTTAGACAATTTATCCTTTTTACCTTCTTACAACCATATAATATTATAACTTAAGTACATATATAAACTTATTTACATAAATACATTGGTTTTACAAAAGTTTACTTAGATACAAATAATAGTAGAAATTAAATCATAGAACCACGATTATGGTGATGAATGTACATGTAAATCACATAAGAAGGTAGAATATACATTAAACATTTCAAATATCCAAACATGACTTATTGCTTTAATACTTATGTGTAAATACCACATTCAGGATTCATTTATGAATAAACATAAACTACAACATAAGTTCTCATGTTTCATTCTTTTCATTCAGATTTAGATCTCCCCTCCTTTCATTATACTTGTTTTGACGTTACTTTGACATAGAAAAAGTATATCTCGTTATCTATATTTCTCATAACCTAATTCCATAATTTTACTTGTTTTCCCCTAAACCTTTAGTTTCAACTATTTCAAGCATTTCATTGTTACTTTCTCATCCATACCATTTGGCTAACACATTTTTCACATAATAGACCTTACCTTTGTGGCTAGCTTATCTTCATGTAGTAGTCCCTGCCATTATGGCCGACTCGTTATCTCATAATAGTCTTTACTATCATGGCTGACTTATTTACACATGATAGTCTTTACCATTGCAGTTGACTTATTTAAACATGATAGTCATCACTATTACGGTCGACTTATTTTCATTATAATAGTCTCCGTCATTACAACCGACTTGTACACTTTCAAACTTAATTATATATATGTTTATATATTCTTGCATTTACTTCATTTATGTACCAATTAAAGTTTGCAAACCTTCTTCTAATAAAAGAAAAGGTAAGGTGAAGGGCATATTCCTGGTGTTTCTTTTGAATGAGCTCTTTTCATTATAGGTCCTACCTTGGTTGTCCCTCATGATATCCAAAAAGGTACCTAAGTCAATACCCATTTATTATGGTCTATCTTTTTCAATTATCTAATCATATCATCATCCATTATTAATCTTGGGTTACCCATGCATTTGTTCATCTCAAGCATTCTTTATATCTCATTTTGGCTATCAACCCATTAATTCATTCATTCACTTACACATTCACATCGTCCTTTTTAGCCACCAACTTATTCATTCAGTCAAACACTTATTTTGTTATTTCGGCCAACCATACATTCATTTCCTTCAAACCCAAGCATTCATTTCATCTTAACATACATTATGCCATTTAGGCTTCCTTTGAATTTATTTTATTCTAGCCAAAACACTCATTTCATCCTAACACATTCTATGCCACTTCGGCTTTCCAAACATGCATTCCATTTTAACACACCATATGCCATTTTTTACGTTCCATGCATTTATTTTATTCTAGCTAAAACATCCATCTCATCCTAACACATTCTATGCTATTTTGGCTTTTCCAAGCAAACATTTTATTTTAACACACAATACACCATTTTTGGCTTTCTAATTTATTTATTTCATTCTAGCTATCATAACCCAAAATTTAACCCTTTTTTTTTCTAAATATTTTCAAAATACAAAAAATAAAAAAATATGTCCTTGACGTATTTGTGTCATTTTTAGCATTTTCAGCGTCTTCTAACAAAAATTCAAATTTCAAATTTCTTTTCAATGCGTTCAATTTTTAACGCGTCATTTTTAAAATTGTTGATTTTTCTCATTGAGTCGACGTTACCTTTTCAAGTCTTTTTCAAAAAATATATAAAAATAAATAAAAATAAAAAATATTTGGAAAAAAATAAAAAGAAAAAAAACAATAGACTAAAATGAATTTAGGTTGCTTATTGGACCAAGCAATTAGACAAAAAAAAAAAGATGAAAATTTTCCACCTATAAACATGTAGTTATCGCACACAAAGAAAAGGGAGGGGGAGCTATGGAACCAAAAACAACAAAAAACCAAAAACCATTTTCCACACTTTTATCTCCAGCTCACACACTTATAGAAACACAAAAAAGCCCTAACCCTATCTCTAGCTACACAAGAGACCATCGGGAACCTGTTTTCTCTGCAATCATCACAAGCAGCCACTAAAACCACCACTTTCATTTCCCAACACTGAGCATAACAAAACACCTCAACGCCACCGTAAGAACCACTACACAAGCACCTGCAACTCTCTCTCCTCAACCTCATAACCTAGCCTCACCGTGACAACTCATCCAGCCATCACCAAGGATAACAACCCTTCCCCTTCATGGTTTCCTTTCCTCGGGTCATCGTCAGCCCCCACGGTGGTAAAGATAGTAGCCTCTTCTCCCTTTCCACCATAGCCTCAACTAGCTACAACCACTATTTATAACAAAGACCACACTAGCAGCTTCCTCCCCCCTGGCCAAACCACCCAAGACAACCAGCTCCTCTCCTCCACTTCATCTGTGAACAGCAATAGCATTAGATGAACTTCCTCTTGGACCAACAAACTGCACCAACTATCTCTCCAGCAACCACAAACAATAGTTCCAACCAACAACAACATTTCCATTAGCTTAGCCTCATCTTCAGTTGGTTTCTCTAATAGCTTTTTTCTATAGTCTCAAAGACTAGCCAACCAAAAACACTATTTACTCTAACCTTGACCATGTTACCAACAAAAAGGCCACCACTAACTCCACCGAGAGCCTCTAGACCTGCGCCACCGGGGCTTCCAAAGAATGACCTCCTCTTTTTAATAGCGGTAACACCGGTTTCAATAACTTTAGCAGCTCTTATTCTCAACAACGTGAGCAACAACTTCGCTAACCGCCAGCTCCTCTACCAGCAACAACAGCAACCTATCCTCACGGTAACACACAACTCCTTTTAGCTAGGTAACCTTCTCTTCTTTTCTTTCTTTAGGCGAGTTTCGTTGCATGCAAGATGTGAATTAATTCATATCCTACAGCAACTGATTTTCTCTGGAGCAAAGGGAGATGGGCCGGGTCCAGCCCATCTTCATATAAAAATAAGAAAAAATATTAGGCTATCAGTCGGCCCACCTCAATTGAGATGGGCCTAACCACCCCAACCCCTTAAGTTAAGGTTGTGTTTTCCAAACATGCCCTAGCGTATTTTCCTTAGTTTTAGTTTGTTTTTTTTTTAATGCTTAACAAAAAAATAAAATAAAAATATGAAAAATTTTAAGGACCATTTTAAAATTATTTTTGGGTCCTTTACATGCTTTTACATCAATATTATCTAATATTGGGTTGTAGACTTACACTATAAGATACAAATTCGATATTAAAAATACATGGTTTTTCTTCAGAATTTCAAAAATTAAAAAACAATTCCTTTATTTCAGAAAATACCAAAATATGTTTTTTTTAAGAATTTCATTTAATATATGGTTGTAGACTTACATTGTAAGATACATACCCAATATTAAAAATACTTTATTTCTCTTTGAAATTTTGAAAAAAAAATTCTCTCATTAAACAAAAACACAAAAAAATATGTTTTGTTTTTGTGCAAATGGCCAAATCCAAAAGGTTTTTTCATGCATATTTTCTACAAAAGACAATTGTATTTTTATTATGTATTAAATGGATATCATAGCGAGTTTAATTATCTATTAGGGTTTGACCAAAATATAAAAAATCCCACAAAAATAGTTGTTATTCGGAGTGTTAGGATTTATATTTGTGGGGGGGTATAAAATTACATTGTAAAATATACCCTCAAGTATTAAAGATACAAAAATAGAAAATAAATGTGATGCTAAAATTAGAGCCTTAGAATGATTACGATTTATTCTGATAAGGTAGAGACTTCTTTACGAAGGAAGATCTGCCTTGAACCTTAGATAAGACCAACAAGTAAAAACATGTCTTAAATTAACAATCAATCAACAATGCAGTTTACCATAGGTAGAGTACACTAGAGGTGATGCATCTTCCCCTTGCATAACTAGTCCTCTTATCTAAACCCTCGCAGACTAATAAGTTTTATAGTGATCATAATACTAGGTGATGACTCTTGAACCCTTTAATCATAACTTTATGATTAAACCCAAAACCCTCGTCATTTCCAAGAGGCAGCTCTGTCATTCGATGTCGTGCACATCATGACAATATGGCAACTCCACTAGGGACTTGTTTGGTCAGACCGAGCTTTGTTTGTTTGATTGTTTGCCTAATTATTTTTGTTGGTCTATTTAATTAATTTTAGCATGCATTTTTTCTATATACTGCGCATGCATAAGTACGTTGGGTTAGGTGGGGAGTAGCGGTCTGTCTCATGACTTTCATTTGGGTTTCAGATTTATAAAACATCCAACTATGAGCTAAGTGTTTACTTGGTAATGGTGGTCACATTATGCCCAAACCATTCCTTGTGAACCCTATACTGCATTCATGAAAGGTGGTCACTGGACATGTCATAGATCCTTTTGAGATCAGGCAAAAACTTACCCTTCATGTAATGGCTTAGAACTTGACCTTAGGATATGGACTCCCTAATAATTCATTTTGCATCAAGACAGACTTGATTAATAATCTTGAACTCTGCAAGATTTTTTTGAGCTAAAACCATGATTTTTTCAACAAAGAAGTTATAAATTAGCCATTTAAATAGGTTAATCCATATTTGATGTACGTGTACATACACTTGCATTCATAAACATACATACATTCGTGCTTTGAAGTTTAAATGTCATGCATACACAAATTGAAATAGAGGTCCCTAGAAAGCCCCAATCCACGAAGTTTACAACACCCAATTATGATAAAGACGTATGAAGGATGAAGAACGTGCTCATTGTGATGCCCACTTCTAGGAGGAGTTGGACTCCATAAAGGCTAACATGGCTCGCATCACAAGCTTGTTTGAGCAAACACTCAGACACCTCTCTGGTGAAGGCCCATCTAATCAGCCTGTTACTTTTGCAATAATCCAGTCTGAAGAAAGGGCAGGATGACAGGCTCAGGACCCTTTATGTAACACAACCTTTGTTTAGTTCATAATACTTGTACCAGGCCCAGCAGCCATTGACGCATTTGCTAGCAAATCCCGAAAAACAAGGTCTCATGAGGACATTGACTATGACAAGATACCAAGACTGGAAGCAAGAGTGAAGGCTATCGAGGGAGTAGACTTGTATGACCTCGTACGAGTTACAGAAATGTGTCTAGTCCTGAATATGATTGTACCAAAGAATTTCCATGTACCTAAGTTCATAAAATACACTGGAACTCAGTGCCCTACCATTTACCTCAAGTCCTATTATAACAAGATGACAAAAGTTGTGCACGATGGAAAATTATTAATGCATTTCTTTTAGGATAGCCTGATTAGGGTAGCACTAAGCTAGTACATGAAGTTAGATAACACCAAGATCCGAGGATGGAAATACCTCACAGATGTCTTCATCAAGCAATACAAATACAACATGGACATGGCTCTAGACCGATCTGGTCTATTAGCATTAAAGAAAGGAAGCCATGAATCAATGCAGGAGTATGCTCAATGGTGAAGAGAGAAGGTTGCTCAAGTTGATCCACCCCTACTTGAAAAAGAAAGTCAATATATTCTCTAATACTTTCAAAGACCCTTATTTTGATCATCTGATTGGTGCCCCAGCCTAACCCAACACTTCATTGACATAATGGTAGTGACTGAGAGAATCAAGCAAGCCATAATAGCAGGTAAAATTCTTTGTCGGAAAAAATAAAAAAGATAATAAGGTCCAACAATTAGGGTTCAACCAAGATCAACCAAAGAAGTAATGGGGCCATAAGAGGATGTTAGGGCAGCCCCATGAACATCAATAACAAACAAGAAGGCCTTATCACCTTTTCCCTTGTCTTTAAGAGAGATGTTTAAGAAACTGATCAGTATAAGACAAATCACTCCAATTTCATAAAAACCATTCTACCTACCACACCTGAAATGGTATGAGACTAACAAAACATGTGAATATCATGATGGAGCAACGGAGCACAATGGGGGTTCGACCAAAATCAACCAAGGAAGCAATGGAGCAATAGGAGGATGTCAGGGCAGCCTCATGGACATCAACAATAAAACAAGAAGGTCATGTCACCTTTTCCCTTGCCTTTGAGAGAGATGTTTAAGAAACTGGTTAGTATAGGAAAAATCACTCGATTTCACAGAAACCATTCTGTCTACCACACCTGAAATGGTATAAGCCTAACAAAACATGTGAATATCATGATGGAGAAATGGGGCACAATATTAAAAATTGTCATTCTTTCAAGGAAAAACTTCTTCAGCTTATCAAGGCTGGGCATATTACATTGAGGGCTAAAAAACCTCCAAAGGCAATGAGAAGGGACAAATAAGCCGACTATGAAAGCTTCAAGTGTTGAAAAAAATAAGATAAGACAGATTGTTGTAGTCAACATGCTTTGTCATTTTAGCTTTGTAAACAAGGTCTTCAAGACCATGTTTTATTTTTAAATGTTTTGCAAAAATCAATCATATGTTTAATGGATTGTACCTTTTTATAGTCTAATTTTTTCATTGAAATAAATAAATATTTCTCTATGATGATGGTTTTTAGAGCATGATCAAACCTCAAGGTGTGTCTTGCAAAGCACTAGTAGGCAAACCTTTTGAAACTCATAAAATTAACCTTCATGATTGACTCCATAGCTCAATTCAAAACATTTTGGCCACATCAATTTTGAATGATACAAAGGCACAATAATGCAATTACCAATCAATCTCAAAATTTTAGTTCTTTAACTAATTCATAACAAATAAAAAAACCACTTAATAGTGCAATAAAAAATAATATAAAAACTCATGAAGCATTATAAACTAAAAACTATCAATACAAAACCACGACTATGAAATCACAAATAACAAAACGAATTCGTACAAAACATGAACAATACAAGGACACGAGAAAAAATTACAAAAATAAAAGAACTAATGAAATAAGACTCAAATAACTCAACTACACAATACTATTTTTTGTTGTTTGACTTAGCCGAAACTATCAATAATGAGAATATTGACCCAAAACTAGTCGTTATGAATTTATTTATTTATTTTGTGACTTTTTAAAATATCCCAACAAAATATACTTGAAAAGCCTAAAATCAAGATATGATACTAATATAACCTAAGAGTCATTATTTTGTTTTTAGATTTGAGTTGTTGAATCTAAAATTTGATGAAAACCCTAATTTGTGGTTAACCCTAGATTTTCTTTTTCAACTTTTTTGTGATTTCTTTGATCTTTCTTCCTTTTTTTTGAATTGTAAACAATCAGATCATAAATAGTATTCCATTACACACACACACACACACACACACACATACACACACTATGCCACAAGTCTATATGGAATTACAACAATGATGAAATAACACATAAACTACAAGATAAAAGGATATAACCTGATTTTAGAGCCTTACTCTAATACCAACTAATGCGAACCCTGTGGATATAAAAATCCAAAAATCCATAGTCAAATTGACCCTTTCTAAGAATGATAATTTCAGGCTTGTGATTGAGCTTGATACAACGATAACCTATATCAAGGCACCAAGACTATAGAAACCAACCCCCCCTCCTCACCTACCTAACGCCTATGAAAAGACATGAACAAGAAGTATGAAAGATGTAATGAAGCTAGAGCCAAATTAAGAGAATTTCCTCTCCCGCACATAATAGATCATTCTTAATTCAAATTTAGTCCCCTGAAAAACAAATCTAATTACAAGTTAAATAACCATATTTATACTAGCTAAAAACTACATAAATAATGATGGAAAAATAAAAAAACAATTTTAAATAAAATAGGAAAAAGAATCTAAAATCAACTAAGAAACTAATATAATTCCTGCATAGTAGTTTATGGACATTATCGCAATGCCTTTTAAATGTTTGATCGATATAAAATTATAATCATAAATAAAAAAGGACTCTAGAATGTTTTGGTAAAATTTTAGCTCGATCCAATGGTCAGATAAAAAATTATGATTGTTAGCGTAAAATCATGGGTTAGGAAAAATAAGCCCAAAAACCTCCTCTAATGTTCTTGAATGATAAGAAAACCATGTTAGTGATCAAATGCATAAAAAAAAAAAACAAGTTTCTAACATGGAAACCCTTTCCATAGTATTCCCAATTACTGCTATATATGCTTTCTTTATAAAAAAAAAAGAAATCCTTGATAAATAAGAAGTCCACAAATAAAAAAGAAACAAATAGCAAAACCTATACAATAACTTATAGCCGGAATTCAAACATTTTGTTCTCTCTCTTTTGGATTAATTTCTTGGACTACCATATATGGATAGAAAGCTTGAGATGTCTAGTTTTTAGTCCAACTAAAATCATAATAAGATTCCATCTATATCTCCAAATATAGCCTAAATAGGACACAAAGGTCTATTATGACATATTTACAACCTATTAACCTAAATATCCAGAATCAACCCAATCAATTCCCTTGGATCCTTTTAGTTTTAAACCTTGTAATAGGCCTAATTGGTACATCTAATGGATCTTTTAGTGATACTCCCTAATTCACATCAATATCATTCTAATTAGATTATTATTGACATATCTAAATTGATTCTCTGAAGCCATCAAATAGAGTTAATATAAAGTCCTGATGAATCATAAATAAGATGATTGAGAAACATGATGAAAATTTGATAAAGAAGACTTAATAGAGAAAAATATTAAATAAAATGTTAGGATACCTTGAAGGAATAATTATGGATGATAAAAATTATTTCAGAAGTTAACTTGAGAATGTTAAGAGTTCAACACAAATCAGTACAAAAAAATACTGGAAATTAATTTTGATACATTATAAATAGGATGATCGAGCAACGTGATGAAAACTTTTGATAGGAGAAACCAAATGGGAAATAAATACATAAGTAGTGAGCATGTAATGAATAATTATAAAAAATAAAAGTGTTCTGAAAGTTAACCTAGGGGTGTTAACAATTTGAGCATAAAACAGTACAAAAACACCAGGGAATGATTTGTGGTATAGCTAAATAAGGCCTAAGGCATTAAGTGAAGGGATTATAAATACATTGGGACAAAACACACTCTTTTTTTTCTCCCTTACATGCATCGGCCAGAACGCCATGAAAGTTCTTCCACTAATAAAAATTATGAGCTTTGAGTGCATGTAAGTGATTTTTGGTAGGGAGAAATCGGCTTAGAAATCATATAGAGAGAGTTTAGAGAGAAGCTAGAGAAAAAACACATTAACGGCAGAACTGATGTGAACCTCTTGATCATATGGTCAAACAACCCCCAACAAAGTAGATAACAACTTGAAAAGCTGAAAATCAGGTTTGATAGAATATTGACTCAAAGATAATCTTGTACCTAAGAACCAAAGGTATTGGAAAAAGAGTTGGACCTAGATATAATCTTGTATCTAAGAACCCTAAGTATCCAAATGACACCATGAAGCCAATTAATCTTTAAAAAGTCAGTGTACGATCTTTGTCTCTACAAAGAAAGGTTGTTTTGCCACAAACAAACAAAAAAAATGCACGTTTATTCTTCAATTTGCTGCTGAAATTTATAGCTAAAAAAAATATTGTCTCCTCTAACTAACTCTAATGGACTCCTTTTGGGTTGCAAGTTAATGGGCCTAAATTAATAATCAACTAACATAAGTCTAATAATAAATAAACCTCTAAATAATGTCTAATGAGCCAAAACAAACCCAAATTAAAAAATAATTATTCAGCATTAAATAAATAAAGAAAATAGGATAATAAAAACAAAGTTTTCATGCCAAAATTCTTCCATGTAACCTGAATCTTCAATTATCGCACATTCTTGGTAGTTTTTCAGTCTTGACTTCAAACACGTTGTTCTCTCTTGTCTGGATGAATTATTGGGTCTAATATTTATGGATAGAAAGTTTGTGATGTCTAGTTTTCATCTCAAATTGATTCATAGCAAAATTCTATATGTAACTCCATATATGCTCAAAACAATACACAAAGGTCTAGTGTGGCAAGTTTGACAAGATTTGTCTAGTAACTTCGCCCCTCTGAAATAATATGTTTTGCGAGTCCATTTTACCTGAACATTTACCAAGATATAGTTCCATGTATCTAGTATATGTTTGTAAGATTTCAGCTTGTTCTAATGTATGGTTTAAGAGATATGCCCAATCTTGAAAAACTGGTCAACAAACATTTTAAGGCCAAATTCAGACCTGACCTGAGTTGTATCATCCTTCCTGTAAATTAAAAAGATTTGACCTTGAATCTACATCATGGAAAATATCTTCTAAGGTCAATAAACCAATACTAGACCGAAAAATAGTGTTATCTTCAAAACCAAGAAGAACCTTGTTAGCAAAGAAGGTCCCCTTGATATACAAGCTCTCCTTTTCAACCATATTCTCCTTCTTCAATTTCAGTTTCTCTTCATATTTTTGCTTAGGTGTCAAAGATACAAGAGTTATAAGTCTTTCATTCATCTTAAAGAATATTTATTTGTCACTTCGTCATGTATAACTCTCTTATCATATTGTCATGGTCTACGAAAAAACAAGTGACTAGCATACATTGACACAACATCACATAAAACCTCATCACAATATTTACCAATAGAAAAGCACCCAAAACCTGCTTATTCACTTTCACTTCACCACCATCATTCAACCATGTATTTGGTAAAGTGCAAGTTCAACTTTCTCATCAATTCAGTACTAGCTACATTAGTGCAACTACCACCATCTATAATTAAGCTAGCTTATTATGAACATGGCATCTCATGTGGAATATGTTCCCCCTCTAACCTTCTGAATCATCCACCTTGACATGCATATCCATTGCTCTCCTCACTACAAGTGTCTCTCCCTCAACTTGATACTTAACACAAACATCATTAACATCCTTCAATGGTGGCGTCTTCTCCTTTTCATCATCCCTATTAGTCTCAACTTCATTATTAGCTTTCATAACCATGACTCTTTTTGTTTAGATAATATGAAGCAATACCAAAACCTAGAAAACAAAAGCATTTAATGTCACGATTACGAGAAGTAGAAATAACATTATTACCTTTAAAAATGATCGAGGTGTTTTTCTTCTCTCTAGGGTATTCAATCTTGCCCTTCTCATTCTATTGTGATGGACCATCCCCGGTGTTAGCCTTCCAATTGGGTTTCCAAGGTTTTAAGGGTCCTAATGGTTGGATTTGTCGAATGGTACCTTTCTGTTTAAGTTGTTTCTCCACCTTCACGGCCATATGCATCATCTCCTCCAACTTCACATAATGATGCAACTCCATAATATGAGCTATATCATGATTAAGGTCATTCATGAATCTAGACATACTAGCCTCCTTATCCTCCTCAACATTAGCTCAAATCATAGCAATTTTCATCTCCTTAAAGTACTCATCAACACTCTTTATACCTTGACTCTAACTCTACAACCTTTGATACAATTCTCTATAATAGTGGATGTGCATAAATCTCCTCCTCATAAGAGATTTCATCTCATCCCAAGTATCAATTTACCTCTCATAATTCCTCCTGCGGTTTGTCACTAACTGATCCCACCACATAATAGCATAGTCAATAAAAGCAATCACATCAAGCTTAACTTTCTAGGCTCTAGATAACTATGACACTAAAAAATCCACTCCACCTTTTTCTCCCATTCTAAATAAAATTCTGGATCATTCTTCCCCTAAAAAGCCAATATTTTCAGCTTAATTATACTCAAACCTCTACCTAACTCAACATTATGGTCCCAATACCAATAATTACCTTTCTAGGCAAAATTATCACCATATTTTTCCCCTACAAACTGACAATTTCGTTGTTGTCCAAAACAATCCCCATTTCCAATGGACACGTCTTCAAAATCAACATCACTTATGTTCGCATTAGTAGTCACAAACTTATCCACATTAGTTTTAACTCGTCTAATAACCCTCCTAACATTAAATTCTCTTCACTCAGGCCTAATTTGAACCTTACCATGATCATTATGCTCACTATGCCTTTTTTCTCTTGTCTCACCTTTCTTCGACTCTTGTGGAACTGAAATCAACACCAAATATAACAGCCATAGCAGCGTATCCAAATATGTGTTTATGAATCAAGAAGTAAGAAAAATATAAAAACAAGCAAAGACAACTACAATTACAATTTCACGAGTAATAAGTGAATTTGTATGAAAAATAAGTGTTTTTTAAGACATGAAAAAAAAAAGATTCAAAGAATATATATAAAAAATAAATGACACCTAAATATATCAATTATGATGTTATTCGACTCGTTACGAGAAGCTCCAATTATGAATTTATTTTCTATAGCAAACGAACTCCAAATGACCTAAACTTTTATATAGGGTGCGATTAGAACTGAAAAACCCAATATATATAATTTGAGAGCTTTCAGAATTTATATGACCTGAGATTCCCTTCTTATACGAATTTGACTTATTACGATAAGTTTTAATCTCGATCTTGGTTACTATAGAAAATGATCTCCAAATAAGCTCAAATTATATATGGGGTGCTATTAGGATTTCTAGAACCAGTATATAAAATTTGAGAATTTTTAGAATTGGTTTGGTCCAAATTATCCCTTGTTTGTGTATTGTGGTAGATTCAACAAAAGTGACTTTTGGATGTTTTCTTCTTCTTTTTAACTCTTTATGCTACTGATATATTATGAGACAACAACAAACTAAAATAAAACCTTTTTTTCTTAAGGAACCCTAGACGCAAGCTATTAAGCTTTAGATATGAAATAATCAAAAATCGAATCAAAGACAACTAAACCTAAGAAAGTTGTAACTAATAAGAAGAAAATAAATGATATGACTTGATTTTTAGAGCCTAGATGTAACAACCCGAATTTTCAAAGTCAAAACAACGGTAATAATTTTTTTAAAAACACAATATCATTTTGGGAATTGATAAACCGGTTTCCACTCATTATCGAGGTACAATCCATACACAACACCAATCAACATTTCATTAAAAGTGGTTCTTACACATACATATAATATTACGTTTGCATGATTACAAGTTCACATTATAATATACGTACATAATTATAAGTTTGCATTCTTGTACTACTAATAGACATCACGCATTTAAACAAAAGTATTGAATAATAGTTTACATTTAGTGCACTTTATTCATACAAAATACATCGTAATTTAAAATGTGACTACATGATTTTTTGCAAAAGTGGGTTCCCGTGTAATAGGGTTCTTAGGCATCTCGTTAGTGTGACGTTCCTGCAGCAGTTCAAATATTTACAAGAATTATAAATAATTAATAATAAGCAATTAAATAGTTTTAGAAAAGCATTAACATTATTCTTTGTTTAAAGCATAACAATCGTAATTCTTTCATATACTTTGAATATACAAAACATAGTACACATGACCCATCAATTCTTGAAACTAACTCATAATTTCCAAATTCAGCTATCCTCTTAGGACGCCACCAGTTGAAGCCAATCGTTTATTCATCTTGGTCATCCACTTGGGATGCCATTAGCCGAAGCTAATCATTTGTTCATCTCGGTCATCCACTTAGGATGCCATCAGCCAAAACTACTCATTTATTCATCACCAGATACTCCCTTGACTGCTTGGTATTGATACTAACACAATATTATGATATTCATAATAAAACATTTCATAAATTAGCATTATGAAAGAGGAAGGTGAAAACCACCTATTTGTTCCACCCATGGGGTGTCCTTATCCTGACAAAAGTCCGATCCTAGTCGCATCACCTAAAGCATTAATGGCCACAAATCAGTACATTCGTTTTTATTAATCCACAACTTGTCATTATGCACGTCACAAGCATACACAAGTTCATATTCAAGTGTTCCACATATCACAACCACACAATGCAATTATTTTAATCACTAGACCAATTAAGAAACGTAAATCTGTTGTAGAAATTAGTTAGTGAAAACTAGTTCGCTAGTGATGCAGATTCGCCAGCGAATTGATTCGTTGCTGACAACACAATTCGCCAGCGAAACCTGGTTCACTACAGACAACACAATTCAACAGTGAAAGCCGATTCGCTACAGACAATACAATTCGGCAGGAAAAACTGATTTGCTATAGACAACAGAATTCGGCAATGAAACTTAATTCGCTGCAGACAACATAAGTCAGCAGCGAAAGCTGATTTGCTACAGACACCACAATTCAAGAAAGAAAGCGATTTCTTTGAGACAATATAATTTGGCGGACAGCTGATTCACTGCAAACACCATAATTCAGCAGCAAAAATTGATTCGCTGCAGACAACATAATTCAGCAGGAACATCCACATGTGTTTCGGTTCTAGCACAAAGTTTGTTATTAGAATTCAGCAGAATCACACAATTTCAAGCATGGACATCTACATGCAATTCGATTCCAGCACACAATTTGTTATTAGGACCCAGCATTATCATATAATTTTAAGCATTGACACCTACATGCATTTTGGTTACAGTACACAATTTGTTATTAGAATCAAGCAAAATCACACAATTTCAAGCAACATGAACATGCACATGCATTTTATCACACAATATATTTTATTCAACCCTTCAGCTATGGTCGGCCCTCTACCAAGCTTTGTTCATTCAATTTATTCATTTTTTTTTGTTAAGTCTGCTAGAATTTAGCCCCATTTCATCTCTATTTTCTTGTCCTTTTAGTCAGTTTCGGTTTCCTTCACAGCTGGCCTAGAAATCCTAGGTCATTTTCTTAGGGTCTTCTTCTTCATTTTTTTATTCTAGGGTCTCAAGATAGGAGGAATGAAGTTACATGACCCATACCTTTTGAATACGAGAAGGTTTGGGGAAAGTTTGATAGTGTTTTTATAATTCACGTCTATTATTCATACAGCAGACAGAGGGTGAAGAAGATGAAGAATAAGAGGAAGAGGAAGAAGAAGGCTACCTGGCGTAATGGTGGTCTGGACTCAGAGTAGGTTTGGTCGGTGGCTTGGGAGGTGTCGGTTGAGGGAATGGTGGCCGAAGTCAGCTGTGGGAGGAAGAAGAAAAAGGTTTGCAGAGGAGAGAGAAAGGCCGGAAGAAGAAAAGAGTCACAGTGGCTGTTTGGTGATCGATTGGTGGTTGTGTTGGCTTTCTATGGTGGAGCTGGTGGCGGAAGAGCTGGTGGTAGTGTGGTTCGAAGGCTGGAATGACGGATATAGAAAGAGACATAAATGGCAGAAAACTAGGGGAAGTGGTTGGTTTTTCATCAACTTTGGACCCGATTTTCCACATGCTCAGGCCTTGAAATCCACCCGTATTTATAGGAGGTGGAAAAGGGTAATCTTGTCTACAAAGGAGAAAAATTACAGTCATTGATTTGGTTGGGAGGGATCCCAGCCGTTGGTTCAAAGTAGGCACCATGAACTGTCAAATCTGACAGTTCAAGGCCGCTTAAGGTGGCCACTTTAGGTCGGCGTCGGGGCCGCTATGTTGTCATTCAGAATGAATGGGCCATACCCGGGGATAGAGGGTCGTCAGATAATCATTTTGGTTCGCTAGTTGTCAAATTTGATGGACATATGAGGCATTAAATGCACCTGAAAAGTAGCCAT
This sequence comes from Populus x sibirica, assembly GCA_019202695.1. NCBI lineage: Eukaryota > Viridiplantae > Streptophyta > Magnoliopsida > Malpighiales > Salicaceae > Populus > Populus x sibirica. Next base: position 74,927 of record JAGMVL010000318.1, read on the forward strand.
CCGGACAACTTTTTGGCTAAAAATCATGGTAGATAATGGATAGTTAGCAGACAGCGCGTCGTCTGAATTTTTTTTAATTCAAAACAGAGTCGTTTAAGGTTAAATTAGGGATTTTGTCCAACTTCAATTTAGTCCTTCAGCTTTCATTTTTGTTCGATTATACCCCTTATTGACCTTAAACTTTTTATTTAATGTGATTAGTCCCTGCCGAACTTCAATTTGAACCCCGGATTTATGCGCCTTTTGCATTTTGATCCTTGGTCTCGGATTTATGCCATTTAACCTCTAATTGACCGTTAAACTTTTAATTTCTTCAATTTCACCCCTGGTTTCTCTCAAATGAACCCCTATAGTTTGGGGTTTTTTACAGATTGGTCATTAACTGTGAATTTCTTCAATTTGACCCTTAATTGACCCCAAAACTTTAATGTTCTTGCAATTTTGCCACTAATTTCAATCAATTAACTTGGTAAAAATTAAATTTGATCTCTTAAAATTTCAATCATCTCAATTAAGCCCAAATTAAGCCCCAAAACTTAATTTTTCACCAATTAAGCCTCTTATAAAATTAATTTGACCATTTTAAAGTATAATTAAGTCCTTGCACTTAATTAAATCCTTCAATTGGAACCAAATTAATTCTTAAACATAATTAAACTTTAATTTGGCCCATGATTAAATCAAATTGGCATATTAAAAATTTAATTATGTCTTTAGTCTTAATTTTTATGCTAATTCATCCAATAAGCATTTAATTTGAACTTAAATTTGTATTTTTTTTCTCCATTTTTGGGTATAATAGGGGTACAATTAGGTTTCAAATTTCCTTCAAAATTACAACTTGATTCCCGACCTGCTTTATCCACGTTGCTAGCTTTTATTTTATTTATTTTATTTTTATTTTGAAAAAAGTGAATTTTAGGGAATAACTCAGAATTGAGTTATGACACGCATCAATCACAACAATTATAAATTTATTAAATACATTTTCTTTATTTAACTTGACTAAGTTACCTTGAATCATTCCTCGAACATCCATCCCATTTCCATGGTAAACTTTCTCTCTTTACCCAAAACCAGGTCCAAACCCTCAACCAAGGTACCCAACCACGTTGCTCACATTGTGTAAACACCCAAAAGAATATATATATATATATATATATATATATATATATATATATATATATATATAATTGATGACTCCACCATCGCTACCGATTTCGTGATCGGCGGCGCGTAGTTTTCACCGCCGATTTCCGAAATCGACAAGCGACACGATTTTCGGTGCCGATTTTTGAATCGCAGTGTGACGCATTTTTGTTTTTAAAAAAAATTAATTAACTTAAGGAGCTGGGAGGGAGGGTAAAACCAGTTTTGGATAAACCAAAACAAGGATAAGAACACATCTAAACCAACCCCAAACAACCCACCTCATTTAATGGGGAGTATAAATACAAGGAGGAGAGAGAGGATGACCCTTCCTCTTCCCAAAGTTGTCTCCAAGATTTGCACATCGCTCTTCCCTTCCTCTTTCCCAACGTAAACCTAAACCAAACCAGTAGAGAGTGCCTTGTGAACGTGTGAGGGAGAGATGAGACCTTGAGAGAAGATTGGACAGGCGCCTAGAGGGAAAGGAAAAGGGGGCTAGAAAACGTGAGAGGAAGAAGGAGGAGGAGAACCAGCAGGAGAAGAGAAAGAATATGAAAGTAATGTTCTATTAATCATTTTTGTTCTCAACACCATCGCATGAGCCTTTTCATAGACATTGGTGATCTCTTCATATAAAATTCTCATGTGGGTCAGTTCAGTGTATATAAAACAAGCACTTACATATTAGTTCCAAATATCCCCCATGCCTCAGCTTATGAAAGTAATTGTTTTCTTTCATAAAGAAAAAAACATAATATGTATTGTCTTAACAACTCTAATTAATCTCCAATATTAATAGAACATTAACTAAGAACATTTAGAAATAATATTTTGATGCAATGAAAATCTCATAATTATAACAACTTTATAATTTTATTTACAAAGTATTTTTATCTTATGAAGTTTATCTTTACTCTAGATTCATTAATTAAACATTGGATTTATTAATCAAATATAAATGAAAAACAAAGAAAGCATTTATTAATAATAAATATGTTATACATGAATAAAATAAGTATAACATCATCCATAATTACACACAATCATCACTCGGTATCTTATGACTATTACAATTTTTAGAGGGAATATATATATATATTGGAAAATCTGCTTAAATTTTAGGAGAGTCTCCTCTATACCGAGAGGTCCTAAGTTATCGACTAGAAACCTGTTATACTTCAATACTCAACCATTTCACATCTCATTTATTGTCCAATCATCCTGGACTCATTGTATCACATAATTAGAATATTTAATCCGTTACATTTCATTATATTTTAGATAGATGGATAGATAGATAAATACTTAAATTATCTAAAAATAGTGAAACATAATCACAATACTAATGTCTATGACAATATAAAAGAAACTAATGAGATATCATAAGTTTACATAAAAGATCGAATTCAAATTACATAATCTCCAAGGCAATTAACATTTAATTGTAGCAGTACAAAAAGGCATCTATTACATATTCATTCAAAATTATCAAAAAATTATCCTAATTATCTATCATTCAGCTCGTGGTTGTGACATGTAACTAATTTATAAATAATAACTAATTTTACAACATATAGATTATCACACAAACATAATTAACATAAGAGTGAATATAGATTGTAAACTCAATATTATCACTAATTTCTTATTAAAAGTCAATAGAATTTATTCATTAATCTACAATATTCATTCACTATATTGAAATTGTCTGTTTAACAAAAACTTAATATAATCATCCCATTCATGGCAATCACCCCTCGCCATATATCAATTTTCTAAAACCCAATATTTCCAAGTAATACCCAACACCGAGTAACTCTTTCCTTCACTCATATCTAGGCAATATTCTTGCTTTTAGGAATCTAAATTTATTGCCTATTACCGGGCACTATTCCCTCTTTTTTATCCAAATTCATCGTCCATTACCAGGCATTAGTTCCAATACCGGGAAACTAATTCCTTCTCCCTTTGCCATGATTTTAATATGATATAATATTACAGTTTCTCAATAAGCTATTATGATGAACTATAAGAAAATGTTGAGGTGTATGACACCTATTTGCTGTCGAAGCTCGAGCGGTACCTCTATTTTTGTTGCACAGTTGTTATGACCTCTCCTGTATCAATAAGTGTTCCGCATTATTTTTCATTGCATGCTCATTCCACACACACACACACACACATATGTATACTCATTCAAATTTCTTTCTTATATTCACTACCAGATTAAGTCTCACATCAAAATAACTTTTTAATTAAGGTAGAAAAACTAACCAATTCTGGTCAATTTAGACTATTCATTCAAGGATACCGTCTCTCATTTACATCACAATTATAATCATAAGAAATATAGTTTTGATTGTAACTAATCTTCACCAACTACTAGACTATATTTAGACTGAAGAAGGGAAGACTTAATTCAGCCTTTAACGCACCCAATTTACTTGATATCGCAACTCGACAAAACTCCAACACAATTCTGACCCCTAATACCTCTCATATATTTGTCTATATCTGAAGTTTTATAACTCCGAATTATGCAAGATCAATTTTGTTAGAAAGTTAACGTCCTTTATTATAACTGTTATGAAGAAACTAATTCCAAATTTCATCACTTTCATGACCTAAACTTCTCTAAAATTCAAAAGATGAAACTATCCAGTTTTTCATCCATGAATTACACAAACAACAAAATATTCCATTCACCTTCTCATTATTCAAACAAGCATTTTTCTCGTATATATGTTACATTATCTCAAATTTCAACCTTCCAAGGTTCATATGAATTAACGACATTTAGAATTACACTACGTTTCATATACTACAATCATCATTGTATTTCTATTTCAATTATTTTTTCTTTGGCTGGCACTACCACCTCTTCTTTTATCATAATTCATTCTTGACATTTTTAATTAATTATTTCTTATATGAAAAGTCAAACATTACCCAATATTTCTTTACCTTTCAAAGCACTAATCCTCTCTAAATTCTAGATTCTCAACATTATAGTATTTCAATTACACTTTAAATTGTAACTAATTTTTTTCAAAATCACTTTCCTCACACAATTATACATTAGTTCACCACAATTTCTCTTAACTACATACAAATCTACTTCATGCAATTTGGTCATTTATTGGCTAGCCATTGGACCCTTAAGAACCTTATGATTTTCTTCATCATTTCTACCTAATTTCACACCCAACCTAACCTAATCTAATTTGATCTGTTCAATTTATAGTCAATTTACAATTCCCCTTAATTTCCATCATAAACCCTAACATTAATTTCATTAATAACCTCAATTGCTATCCACTTCATATGAAATTGCTAGATTAAATTAGAACTCTTTACCGAATGATAATCTAGTCTTTGAATCTCAATTAGTCAAAAATTTCTGAATCCCTCCGTCAAATGCCCTTGCTATCGAGACAGTGCTTTGTTTCCCCCCTTGATTTCCTTCACTTTTCTCTCTTGTTTAGGTGTTTAATGGTGTGGTGGTGAGTGTTTCTCTTAACCCCCCTCTAAATCCCTTGATTCTTTAATGTTTTCTCTAAGATTTGTTTTTTTTTTAAGAAAAACCAAATATTTCTCCCCTCTTGTATTCCAACTATAGTCGAGTACTATGAAGGGAGAGAGAGGGGGGAGGTTGCTTTTATATTTGTTTTTATTATTATTTAGACTTTAACCCCTCCTTTACATACAATCTTAATTTGTACCCAAAGTTTTTTGTTAATTTTCTCCCTTCTTAACAAGTGTCTCATCACTTTTATTTTTATTTTTTAATTTCACTTTTAACATTAATTTTTAATTTCTTTGAATCTTAATTTCTAGATTAAGTTTATATATATATATATATATATATATATATATATATATATATAGAAGTTTACAATAAACGTGTAACCAACCAATTTGTTAAGGGATATATTCACCGACAAAACCATAATCGATGTGCCAACAATGCAAAAACGAAACCATTGCATGTTCATTCCCTAGTTTACTTTTACTAATATAACCATGGATTTTATTGAAGGGTTACTTGTCAAAATTATTTTTTTTTTTTGCGGTGGATCGTTTAACCACATATATGGACCCTTCATTCCCCTTGCTCATCCATATTCTGCGTCTGTGGTGGCTTAGGCATTCTTATATAATGTTTTTAAATTGCATAGATTGCCTATTACCATTTTCTCTTATCGCAATCCATTTTTAAGCAGGTTTTGGAAGGATTTGTTTACTCTGCAAGGTATAGAATTACGTGTCTACTACCTATCATCCACAAATAAATGAGCAATCTAAACTGCCTAAAGATTTCTTTGGCTTTATGATACAATACTAATAACCATTGTATGATACGCATCTCCTTTTGAAGCTTTATATGGATATTCTCCTGCTTTACATTTATCCTATTTCCTTGGAGATTCTAGAATAAAGTTAAGGCAATTGATAAATCGTTGTTTGATAAGGAGTCTATTTTGCATTTACATAAGTATCATCTTCAGCATACACATCATCGTATGAAGCAGCACGCTGATAAGAAGATAACTAATTGTGATTTTCATGGTATATTTAAAGTTGCAGGTTTATAAGCAAATTTTGTAGCTCGTCATCCATTTCAAAAGCTTTCCTCGTGATTTTATAGCCCTTTTTAAAGTCGTTGATATAGTTCGTAAGGTTTCTTATACATTAGATGACGTGAATCTCTTTATCACGTGGTCAAGCAACCCTCAGCAAAGTAGATAACAACCTGAAAAGCTGAAAATTAAGTTTGTTACAACCTTGACTCATAAGTAATCGTGTACCTAAGAACCATAAGTGTTGAAAAACGATTTGGACTCAGAATAATTTTATATCTAAGAACCTTAAGTATGCGAATTACGCCACAATATCAGTTAATTTTTAACGAGTCAGTGTATGATCTTTGTCCTTGTAAAGAAAGATTGTTTTGCCACAAATAAAAAAAATGAAAACTCACATTTATTCTCCAACTTGCTGCTGAAATTTGCAGCTAAAAAAATATAATATAGTCTTCTCTAACTAATCCTAATGGATCCTTTTTGGGTTGCAAGCTAATGAGCCTAAACTAGTAATCAACTAATAAGTCCAATAATGAAATAAATCCTTAAATAATGTCTAATAGGCCAAAACAAACTAAACAATTTCTAATGGGCCAGAACAAACCTAAATTAAAAAATAATTATTCTAAAATAAATAAATAAATAAAATAAGATAATAAAAACAAAGTTTTCATGCATTCCTCCATATAGTCCGAATCTCTAATTTTCACACATTCTTAACACATCGTTTTCTCTTGTTTGGATGAATTATTAGGCATACTATATATGGTTGAAAAGCTTGAGATGTCTGGTTTCCAACCCAACCTTAATTGCAGCAAACTTACACATATAACTTCAGATATGTCCCAAACCGTACACAAATATCTAGTGTGGCAGATTTGACAAGATTTGTCTAGTAACTTCAACCCTCTGAAATAATATATTTCCAAACTCCATTTGACCTGAAAATTTACCAAAATATATTTTCATGTGTCTAGTATCTCCCTACAAAGGTCTAGTGTGGTAGATTTGACAAGATTTATCTAGTAACTTTGACTCTCTGAAATAATATATTCTCGAACTTTATTTGACCTGAAAATTTATCAAAATATAATTTCATATGTTTAATATCTTCCTATAAAATTTCAGTTTCTTTCAATGTACAGTTTAAGAGATATGCTCAATTTTTCAAAACTAATCAATAAATATTTTAAAATCAAATTCAAACCTAACTTGGTTTGCAGTATTCAAAACTAACCATTATATAACCTCTGAAGGTAACATGAGGCGCACAGGAGGGAATGGCCATCGGACTGCTCCTATTCGCGGAAGGAAGATTGTTGATGATCTTTTAAATTTTATCACCTGTTATTATTTAAGGGTATAATAATAAATTTATTTGAATTTCGAATGACTTCCGTGCATAAATCAAACACAATAAAAATATATTACAAAGACTTCTGGTTTTCGACAATAATATATTTTCCAGCCCTCTTAGGAAATTTGCTAGACGGCCCAATCTCACTCCCCTGCTTCAGCAACGGGGCTGACTCTTGTTGATTTATCCACTGTTTCTCATCAAATAATATCCGCCCAGAGCTTTAACTCTCGCAAAATTAACGCAAGAAAAAACTCCATCTGTCACTCTTCTTTTTTTTCCATTTCTGCAAAAAAAGAAATCTTAAACCCATATCATTTCTCGAAGCAGAGTTTTAATTAGTGGGAAATGAATATGTAAGATACACTGAAGTGAACAGGGCATCATCTTCAAAACAAAGAGAACATGTTTTTAAGCAAAATACACTCTCCGAATTTCCTGATCCTATACATTAATTAAGGATATATTTTAACTTGTCATCATTGCAGGGTAGCGCGTACAGGAAAATGGTAGCAAATTACATAAAACAAACATTGAAGAACTACAACAAAATGTCATTCCTATCAATCAAAACTATCTTGTAGGATGATCTGATATAACTACAATTTACCCAGCAATGGAAGATGTATCGCTCCGCTTGTTTGAAGGTAGTTGCTGCTGCTGCTGCTGCTGCTGCTGCTGATGTTGAGTATCAAGCAACTCAAGCTCTTTCTTCCTAACAATCAGTGCCATTCTCTCATTTTCAAGCCGCCTTCTCTCATTCTCTAGCTTTACTCTCTCCATTTCCCTCTCTTTCTTGCTACTGAATTTCACCCACTTCAACCTTTGCTTTTCCAGCTCATACGCCTGACATTGGTAGCTCACTTGCTGTTCCTCTAATTGCATCAACCTCAGCCTCATCCAATGCTTCTTCTCCCAAGAACTCTTTGCAACATCTTGGAGCACGTTCATTATTTCACCATTCAATTGCTGCATCAAAGGTGATGTTGCTGAAAACACGTCCTTTCTTGGCCTTTTCCTTGATGATTTTTCATCACGGTTGTCTTCATCCCCTTGCCCATGCCCGTTTTGATGCCTAGAATTGCCTTCTATTGCCTCATCCCCATCATCTTCGCAGTCATCTTCATCATTGTCGCTGTCATCATCGTCGTCATCCTCTACCTCATCCTCTTCATTTATTGCCCTTTTTGCCATTTTTGACCCTTCTGTTTCTGTCCTTGAATTGGTCACAACTTGAGCATTTTCAGTTGAATGAGAACACCTTTGATGTTGCTGAGCATGCGCAGGAGATGGGCCTGTAGCCATCTCTGGTGAGTGATTACTACCAAAGGCAACCCAACTTGGAGCATGGCCACAGCTGTTATGATAGGCACACATTTCTCTGAAAAACAAGTGCTTGGAATTGAGCAATTTTCTCACCTCTTCCTTCATTTTTGGTGACAAATCCATAGTATCAAGTAAATTTTGATTCTCCACAACCCTGCAAGCAGTCCCCTTCCCTAGGATGTCATTAACCCTCTTATACCTCTTGTTCAAGTCATTGAATTTATCCTCACATTGCTGTGGAGATACATAAAATCCTTTCTCCATCATTGCCCGAGAAACTGATTTCCATTTCCCTTTCTTCTGCGCCAGGCCACCTGGCTTTTTCTTGCCTATAGGGTCACTCCCTTCAGACCCAACATCATCACCAATGTAAAAAACTGCCATTATAAGGAGCCTAACCATGTGATCAGTCCACTTCATTCTTTGCCATGGAGACATTTTCCTTTTTCCATCAGTAGTGCTGTCATCTCCAGTGAAAGAAGGCTCATCTTCATCACTCAATGGCGATAATAATTGTTTGGGCTTTGTGGAGGAGGCATAAGGATAGGCATGTTTGACAGATTGTTGGGAGTGTTGGCGGTGATCAGATTCATGGTCGGTATAAGCTACTACTTGGGGATGGTTCATGTGGTTAGGGTTTTGTGGGTTTTCTGGTTGGTGGAGCGGCAATTCTAGTCCTAACATTCCTGATCCCATGCCCGGAAATATCCCACCACCTAAACCATTGTGTTCCATCAACTTTCGAAGTTACACTTAATTAATTAACTAAAAAGGAGAAAAGTTTGTCATCAGCTACTTCTCTAACACTTTCAAGATTTTAGGAATAATATCCAACCAACTTTGGGATTTTCTAAGATATTGGAGCATTGAAATTCTAGAGCATAATTGATTCTAGAGCATAATTGATCGGCGGTAAAAAAAGAAAAGGAAAGCATACCCAGAAACAGTAGGTGAACTGAGGCTCAGAACAAAAACAAGTAAAGATGACTGCTCAAAGCACCAAGAACTGAAAGATTGAAGCTGAAAAGTATCATCATGATATCAGGTTCTGCAAAGCAACTTCTTTAATACCCTTGAGAATTTTAGTGCCCCATTCAGACTTGGCAGGTGAATATTTATTACAACGGAAAGACGGAGAGAGAGAGATGTGAGAAGTTCCTAGAGAATGATGGTGACAGAGTAGATAAAACCAGAACACAGAGAGCGCAGCAGTCGGTTTTGTTGTTGTGTTTGACAGAAAACTGCCCATGGTTTTGCGTTCGTAACTAGTACCGCTGGTTTTTTTAGGAAGCGACCCCTGGGTCTTTATTTCTTTAGAAAGGAAAAACTGGATGAAAGCTGGAACTTTAACCCACCTGACAGTAGTGAGCACAGGCGGTATTTGTTTATGTGATTGAATATGATTTTAGAAGTATTTTTTAAATTATTTTTGTTTTAAAAGATATTTTTAATGGGCTGGTGTAAGAAAATTAAAAAAAAGATATTTTTAAAAAATAAATGGTAAGGTTTTGTAATGATTGTGTGACAGAGATAAAAATAACATGATAAAATAAATTTATGTTTTTAAAATTAATTTTAGGATAAAGACAAAATCAACAACAATAAAAAAAAATTAAGTTTCCATAATTTTAAGAGAAAATTAAACTTAACAACAAAAAAATAAAATTCAAAACATGAATAAAACTGAATTTAAAAATAAATAAATAAAATCTAATTTTAAAGCTAAACTCTGATGCTAATTATTAATGCAAACCCGGAGGGTAAGAACCTCATAACACATAATAAAAATTAAATTCTAACTAAAAAAATAAAAATCAGATTTGATAAAACCGAACGATTACCTTAATCAAAAAATTAAATTTATAAAGGTTAAATACTATAAATAAAAAATCTTTAATAACTTTTGAATAGTTCAATGAATAACCAAGAGTAAGAGAAATCCACTCCAATATTATTTCTGAAAATCAATGAGTTGTCGTGACTTACAAATTAGAGAAAGTATTTATAGTTCAATAAAATAAACCCTACTTGAATATTAAGTTGAAATTAAAACCCAAATATAAAATAATTTAAGAGTACTTCTTAAAATAAAATAACAAAATCCAAGTCTTAATATATAAAAGCTCAATTTACATAATAACTTCTAGACCTCATCAGAATGTCTTCTTGAAATTTAATTGTTACAAAATTCTAACTCTGTAGGTAACAAGACCCTTAAAATATTTTCATAAATTTCAGTTTGATCCATTTATTAGATTAATAATTATGACCATTTACATAAAGTCGTGCAACCAAGTTCTATGACATATTAAAATTTAAAAGGCCTCATTTTTTACTTGGATTACATTGATTAAGGCCTTATTTGTTTGGTAAAAAGTGATTTTCTGGAAACCACTTTCCAAACTTTTTTATGTTTATTTGTCATTAGAAAGTTAGTCAATAGAAAACACTTTCCAGTCAAAGAAAAATTTGGCTTGATTTTCAAGAAAGTGTTTTTCCTTTATTTTGAGCAGAAAATACTTTTCGAAAGTTATTAAAAAATTAGAAATATTATATCATTTGCTGATGATATCAAATTTTGTCCTCAAACTTTTGATTACTATATATATTTTGTTTTGAATTTTTTTTTTCAGTTTCATCTCTTAGAATTTGATTTTTATATTAACTTTTGTCCTTATTTTTATAATTGTTATTTGCTTTTTCCTTATCATTTTTTATTTGAAATTTTTTATCTATTAAATTTGGTCCTCATTCTTTTGATTGTTACTTATTTTATTTGATATAATTTATGAAATGATAATTATTATTATTTTAATTTCTTCATCTTTCAATTTTTTTTATTTGTTAGATTTGATCTCTATTATTTTGATTATTATTATTTTTTTGAGATAATTTATGAAATTATATTTTTTTTCAATTTCATTCTCGTTCAACTTTTTAATTTGTAAGATTTGTTCCTCATTATTTTAATAAACTTGAAAAAAAATAAAACATTAATAAGTTATTTTTCAGCTCATTTTCCATGACATAACTAAACATTGGAAAGTGTTTTCCAACTTATTTTCCATTACACTACCAAACATCAAAAAATAATTCACTTTTCCGGAATTCACTTAAAAAAAAACTATTTTCCAGCAAACAAACGAGGCTAAGTCTTAATCTCTTTTTTAAACTCAACTTTATACTTGATAAATAACTGTAAAAGTTTGCTCGGCATCTTGAACCAGTCCTAAATGTCTATTTGATTTTTTTAACTCTTTCCCTGGTAATTAGTTTCATCGTTGCTTCAATGAATCCAGTTTGGTTGTTGTTGATAATGTTACACATGCTTTTCTAAGTGATTCAATTGCTTCTCTATTTGGTTCATGCAATTTATTATGGTCTTCTAGTATTGTTCTAACACTTTTCCTTCACTCTAGAAGAATGAGAGATTCACTTTCAGAGCTTCCATAATAGACTTTCATGTGTTCAAGGGTTAGTGGTATGTATTAGAGTTATCCAAGGCGAAGGCGCAACGAGATGCTAAATAATAGGTTCTTATAAAATCTTCCATCAACTCCACCACGGTAAGATCGTAAATAACTTGATTAAAACTACACAGTATTATTATGTTCGACCAAAAAAAAAGAGGAGAAAATGCAATCATATTAGATTGTTTATCTCTTCCTATTTCTCCTAGACTTTAAGTGGTTTTTTTTATTAATATCAGTGTTCGAATCAGCTTGTATGTACCTTGACTAATTCTATATATAGATCCTAAAGTTAATAACCATATAAATCTCCAGTAATTCTAAAAAAACTCAAATTTATAGTTATTAAAAAGCAAAATCTGATCATTTAAATTATCTATTCATACAGGTTTAGAGTTGATTGTATTGCGTTGAAGAAGATGATACCGTAAATTTTCTATTGGTTGGTTAGAATGCCGAGAATTTCTTTGGGGTGTCCGAACACATCTAGGTTTATGACAGGAAGTTCAAAGACCCATAAGTGATAGCCAAGCTTAACAAAACTAGGATCTTCCAAGTACTGCACTTTGGAGCTTTCAAATCGGTTGTTAACTTATGCGACCTCATCATTGCCAATGTATTCAAAGGTTTATATATCTCATGAAGTTTTTGCCAACCCAACTTTTAGAAACCCAGCAGCTCTTTTGACAAGTTCTACCAACGATCCTGCATTTTCCATGTTACCACTAGCTAGTGAGCCCTCTGACCCCTATAAAAATTATTGTACCACACATTGGTAACTCTTGATTCTTTGTTGGCAATAACATCTGTAATTCTAGCTAATATTTTCATAGACCGTAGAGCTCAAGAAAGACGAAGGCTCAACTTCACAATTAGAGCAGTGCAATACAAGTTTACAGTCTTTTTTTTCTTTTTTCCTATGTTGAATTACTATTAGCTAGGTTCACACAAAACACATAAAAAAGCGCTCCAAATCCTTTGATTTTTATAATTTTAGTTTTGAAGACAGTCAGCTCTATATATCTTTAACAAAGAATTGCTTTTGTTTATGAAATCTGATGATTGTTTAGCCTTAGCTTTCATTTGCCATCTCGCAACATAACCTAGTTGTTTGCTTTTCACCTCTACACAAGCTTAGTTCCCCGGTGTTTTCGATCACTCCAACATACCAAGTGTAGACAATCTATTTGAGTTGCATGGTTCTACGGCAGTGATTGGTAAGACCTTTTAGCAAAGTGAAGAAACAACTAACAGAGTCATAATCAGAAAAAGAGGTAAAATTCCAATCCACAACTAAATTGACAAGCCCTGTGACTTTGTCCATGCTTTTGTGGTTGGCATTATTAGACACTTGTAAATTTGAAAAGCCTTGATATTCGATTGCACATCTCTAGGGTTTAAATTGTTCCTGCTAAATGCATCCATATAGAATTTCATTCTTTGTGGTGGTTGTTGGTTTTGCACTAGCACTATATTGTTGCGCATACTGGACCGAAAGCAAACACAAATAAAACACAAACAAGCAGATTTACGTGGTTCCCCAAAACCAGGTACGTCCACGGAGGCAGCAGATTGTATATTATTGGAGGAATGATACAAACACTCAACTCAACCTAGTACAATCCCACAAAACCCAGTGTTTCACTCTCACACTCAGTGTTTCTCTCAAATCTGAACTCTTTCACTCTCACAGTTGCATTATTTTCTTCGCACACTTGCACACACTTGCACTCTCTATACCTGCACTCTCTCATCCCTCTTCACTTGCACTAATTGTCTCCATTTATAGGAGGAAGGAGAGCAGAAAGGAGAGCCTTGAAACATGCCACTAATTGTGGCACTAACCACTAATGATGCTTTCACTAAGTAAAGTGGTGGGGTATTGTTATTATCAATAAAATCTAGACAAATCTCCACAAATCTCCACCTTGGCAAGATTTTTCCATCCAATCCTCGTGATCAATCAATGTCGCCTCCGATGCGCCATATGGCGCTGCACCCGAAGGTGCTCAACACCGAGAGATGTTGACCAAGTCCAAACAATGTTGGAACTTGATCCCCGAGACACATTTTATGAGCATGTCAATTGGATTATCTGCGGTACCAATCTTCTGTAGCAGAATATCCCCTTCATCCATAATTTCTCGAACAAAATGAAATCGAACATCGATGTGCTTGGTGCGGGAATGATGAACCTGATTCTTTGCAAGACAAATAGCACTTTGACTATCACAATGGACATCCACGTGCTCTTGAACAATTCCCAAATCTTCAATCAACCCATGTAACCAAATAGCTTCCTTGAAAGCTACATTCGCCATGTACTCGCCTCGTTGTTGATAAAGCTACGTTGATTGTAACGTTGACCTCCAACTTACAGGCCCTTTAGCAAGTGTAAACACATAGCCTGTTGTGGAACGATGCTTGTCTAAGTCACCAGCATAGTCCGAGTCCACATAACCAACTAAATTTTGCCCGAGTCTATCATCCCTCTCAAACTTCAAACCAATATCGGTTGTGCCATGAATGTACCGTAGAATCCACTTAACCGCTGCCGGTGACCCTTTCCCAGATCATGCATATACTGCTCACCATACTGACAAGCATGTGAAATATCTGGTCTCGTACAAACCATCGCATACATTAATGCACCAACTGCATTTGCATAAGGAATTTGAGCCATATGCTTGCGCTCTTCCTCTCGTGCGTGGAGACATTAAAGCACTTAGCTTAAAATGAGGAGCTAAAGGTGTGCTTACGAGGCTTGGTCTTACCATCTACCCCAAATCTCTCGTAGAATTTTCTTCAAGTATTGGGTCGTGTCAAACAGTGTGCCTTTTCTTCCGTCTCTCGAATCTCCATGCCAAGAATCTTCTTAGCTTCTCCAAGGTCCTTCATTTCAAACTCAGTTCTCAGTTGAGCTTTCAGTCTATCAAGCTCCACCTTGCTCTTCGATGCGATCAACATATCATCCACATATAAGAGCAAATAGATGAAAGAACCATCAAGAAGGTTGCGAAAATATACACAATGATCAAACCGACTCCGTGTGTATCCGTGTTCGCCATGAACTTATCAAATCGCTTATACCACTGGCGAGGAGATTGTTTCAATCCATATAATGACTTCTTCAGTTTACAAGCCCAATTCTCTTTCCCAAGTAACTTTGAAACCATCCGGGCTGAGACATGTAAATTTCCTCTTCCAAATCTCCATGTAGAAAGGCGGTTTTTCACATCAAGTTGGGCTAACTCCAAATCAAACTGTGCAACCAAGGCTAACAGAATACGGATTGATGAATGCTTAACAACTGGAGAGAATACCTCATTATAATCTATCCCCTTCTTCTGAGCATAGCCTTTTGCTACCAATCTCGCTTTGAATCGGATGTTGTCTTTTCCAGGATTACCTTCCTTCTTAGCATATACCCACTTGCAACCAATTGTCTTCTTTCCTTTAGGGAGTTGTACCAAATCCCAAGTCTCGATTCTTGTGGAGAGATTTCATCTCTTCATCCATTGCCTCTTTCCATTTTACACTTTCTACACTCTGTACTGCTTCTTTGTAGGTGTAGGGGATTCCATCATCAATCACTGGAAGTGCGTAAGCCATCATGTTACAATACCGGCGGGTTTCTTGATAACCCTTTTTGGTTTACTCGTTGCAATGGATTCTTGTTGTGTGGTTGCTTGGAGTTGTTGCATCCTCTTCATCGAACTTTCATCGAATCTCCTTCGGTAGAGATTGTCCGAACGGTCTTTATAGGGATGACTTGAAGTCTCCAACTCCACCCGTTGTGCATCACCAGCACTGTTTTTCCTTCTCCTGTGATTTCTCTTGCTTGTAACATGCCGGACTCATCAAAAGTGACATCTCTACTCAAGATCACTTTCTTTGATTCAGAACACCGAGTCTGTAGCCTTTTACTCCTCCACTAAAGCCCAAAAATATAGCTTTCTTGGCTCTAGGATCTAACTTGGACTCAGTAACATGATAATATGTTGAGCAACCAAATATACGCATAGAGTCATAATCATTTGCAGGAGAGCCTGACCATACCTCTAAGGGGGTTCTTCCATTTAATGCTGCCGAAGGTAACCGGTTAACAATATGACGAGCATAGCTTAATGCCTCGCCCCAGAACACTTTGCTTAGTCCCGAATGTGATAGCATACATCGGACTTTCTCCACCAATATGCGGTTCATGCGTCTGCTACTCCATTCTGTTGTGGTGTTTTGCGAACAGTAAAATGTCGCTTGATCCCTTCATTCTAACAAACTTCAAAGAAAGGATCTGAAGTGTACTCACCACCATTATCTGACCGAAGAGTCTTAACTCTCCTTCCAGTTTGAGTCTCCACCATTTTCTTCCATTTCGGAAAGATATCAAAGACCTCATCCTTGTGTTTCATCATGTACACCCATACTCGTCTTGAGAAATCATCAATAAAAGTAACAAACCAACGATTACCTCCAAGAGATTCATTCTTTGAATGTCCCCATACATCCGTGTGAACATAATCTAGGATCCCTTTTGTGTTGTGTGCCGCAAAGTGCCAAACTTGACCCTTGTGCATTTTTCCAAGAACACAATGCTCACAGAACCCATGCTTCCCAGTCTTGGCGCCTTTTAATAGACCTTGCTTGACTAATCCTTGCAAAGCCTTTTCACCAGCATGCCCTAAGCGCATGTGCCAAAGTCTGGAATTATCTACTTCATCATCTTCTATACTTTTGGAAACAGCTGTTGTACTAGTAACTGTAGATCCATCCAGGAAATATAAGTTTCTTATCCTCGTGCCTCTTAAGACAACTAATGCACCACGGATTGCTCTCAAGACTCCACCATGCATGATAATCTTATAACCACTGGATTCTAGGACTCCAAGTGAGAAGAGATTTTTCTTTAAGTCAGGTACATACCGTACATCTGTTAGTGTCTTGACTACCCCATTATGCATCTTCAGATGGATAGTCTCGAGAATAAGTGCTTGTTAGGGCACATATGATAGGAACATGCAGAATCAAGAACCCATTCATCAGAATGGTTTTACGGTGATGAGACCATGAATGCGAGTCTTGTTCATCCTCATCCCGTGCAACGTTCACGGTTGGTTCATCTTTTTCCTTGTTGCCCTTGATTGGACAATCTTTCTTCCAGTGCCCTTTTTGTGGCAAAAGGCACACTCATCTTTTGCAAGATATCGTACGTTTGATGATTCTCCTCTGGATTTTGAGCGAGATCTCCCTCGCCCTCGAAATCTTCTAGGGTTTGTTACGCCTCTAACAGTCAATGCTTCGACGTTGACTCCTTGTGAACAATTTGGTCCTTCTTCCGATACTCATTGTTCACCAAAGCATTGGACACATCAATGAATTTAATTTTTTCTTTACCATACGGTAAAGTGGTGACAAGATGTTCATATGTGTCGGGCAATGAATTTAATAACAAGAGAGCTTTATCTTCATCATCAATTTCCACATCTAAATTCTTCAAATCAGCTATCATTTTATTGAAATCATTCGGATGCTCATTCATAGAAGTACCTTTCTTGTCTTGAAACTTAGGAAGATCCTTTTCTTCAAGTAGAGACGATTCTCTATACTCTTCTTCATAAACTTGTCCTCCAAGTGCTTGCCATAATTTCTTTGCAGAGTTTTGTTCGAAAAGGCGTACTTCGATCCTTTACAAGACAAAGTCGGATAGAACCGCAAGCCAACCGATTTATCCTTTCCCGGCTTTTATCATCCAGATCCTCCGGTTTATCTTCTAAAGTGAAATCTAAATTCATTTGGACAAGCATATCCATGACTTCACATTTCCACATGCCAAAATTACCTTTCCCATCAAACTTCTCCACCTCAAATTTTGTATTCGATACCGGGATGTATTGTGGAGGTATACTAGCATTCCCCGCTGATTTTTCTTCTGAAATATCAGCCATTAGAACGTCTTTGGATTACAAATGGAATCCCGAACTTGTTAAAACACACACTTTTATGCTCAAAAGTGCCAAAACAAGTAACTTCGGTATGCTTGTTTAACAAAACGAACACCACGGTTGCGTCCGGAATGGTTGAAAATGCTAGGAACCAACTTGACTCGGCCAAAAACAGGTCAAAAAATCACTGAGTTGGCCAAAAAAACCAATCTGACCGAGTTAACTCAGGGAAGGAATATTCTGTCTCTGATAAAGAATATTCTGTCATGGGAATATTCTCTTACTGGTAACGGAATATTCTTATTCTGTCAAGAGAATATTTTGTCACTGTTAGATGACGTGGCCGATGACAGGGTGATGTGGACCCTCTGTTGCTGACGTGGATGCTGACTCAGCGCCTACGTGTCTGATGACGTGGCTGTCTTCTCGGGCGAGAATTCCGACCGACCGGTTTTTCCGGCAAATTTCCGCGAAACTTCGGCGAGCTCTACAGGCTCGTTTCAACTCCGATTTCGATGATCTTTATATCGCCGGACTCGTATCGACGAGAGGAATCTCCGCAGCTGGTCAAAATCAAGATCCGAGAACTTTAAAAATTCTGCACCTTTGAATGAGAGTGAAAAACGTGTTTTTTCGGTGTTCTAGCTTCCCTAATGCTCGATACCAATTTGTTGCGCATCTTGGACCGAAAGCAAACACAAATAAAACACAAACAAGCAGATTTACATGGTTCCCCAAAACTAGGGTACGTCCACGGAGGCGGCAGATTGTATATTATTGGAGGAATGATACAAACACTCAACCCAACCCAAGTACAATCCCACAAAACCCAAGTGTTTCACTCTCACACTCGGTGTTTCTCTCAAATCGAACTCTTTCACTCTCACGGTTGCATTATTTTCTTACGCACACTTGCACACACTTGCACTCTCTATGCTCGCACTCTCTCGTTTTTCTTCACTTGCACTAATTGTCTCCATTTATAGGAGGAAGGAGAGCGAGAAAGGAGAGCCTTGAAACATGCCACTAATTGTGGCACTAACCACTAATGATGCTTCCACTAAGTAAAGTGGTGGGGTATTGTTATTATCAATAAAATCTAGACAAATCTCCACATATATATGATCAGAAGTGATTCTCAAGCTTTCCTTGTTGTGCCGATGAGTAGGAACTTCGGTTTAAAGTGTTTTTAAATAACCGTTGACATGGATGCAAATTGTTATGAGACGTACAAGTGAGAAGAATGTTGTTTTACGTTTGCCCTTTTTAATTTGCTACTACTTATTTCTTTATGCTTTTCGTTTCCATTCAAGCCTGTGAAATGAGTACTTCTAAGGCTTTTTCCTTGGACAACAAGATTCTACCATTTATGGTTTATCCATACATTTAACTACTGTGAAGCATGATCATTCACAAGCAAATTGTGTTTGAAGTGGGCGGGTCTCAATTGATTGAAAGAGGTTTCTAGACGAGCAATTAAGTGTTTTTTATTATTATTATTATTATTATTTTGGGTTGCCACAACAAGACTCGTGACTCGGTTCCATGAAGCTTTTATTAGGCTCATTATGCTGTTAGCTCAGTGATCGACAATGAATCTAATGCACGCTGCATTGTGCTAGTACGTACTTTAGAGCAATCCGTAACACTGTTATCAGTCAATCGCTGCCTCGCTGGGAGGACAGGCATGCAAAAAAAAATGTCCAGTCCTTTATATCCAAACCCTAACCATTGAAGCGGGCACCGGATCTAGTGTTATACATGAAGCTTTTGCTTGTTTTTACCTCAAAACAAATCCTAATTTCCTTCTTTAAATAATACAAATAACTTGTCAATACATTTTGCAAACACTGCTGCCCTCCATATCTACTCAGATCAAATAAACACACCCATATCAACTAAATTAATTTCTTCCTTTCTTTTCCATTTGCCTTAAGAGTCTCCTATTTCCATTGAATACAAACAATATACAACTAATACTGGTAGGAATTCATGCTTAGGAGACTAGTTAGTAAGTACAGAACAATCACCAATAACCTTTGCACGAACATTGACCATTAGAAAAACAATGAAACCCAGAAGCATCCCGAAAAATTATCTCCCTCTGGGTGACTACTGTTGCATATTTCAAGAATGTATGGCAATCCCTACATAGAAGGATGTTCTTCACAACCCGAATGGGTTCTCCAGGTCTGGTCTTCAGAAGTCCATAGGTTGCAGCTAGTTTTGCACTGTGATAGAACAAGAAATCCTTTTTTTGCTGCTCCTCGACTTCCTGAAGAACAAAGCTCATGTCTGGCTCATATCCAGCTTTCAGGCATTTCAAGATTAGTATATCTAATCCACTATAGATGTCTTTTGATTGGGGGTGGGATTTATCTCTTGCATAGAATGTATGAAGCTGCTTCTTAATTATAACCCAACTTCGACATGGGTGCTTTCGAAGCCCCCTATCCCTCATATTCTCCCTGACCATTTCTGAGCAATGCCACCTCCCAGAAGCAGCATATAGATTTGATACAAGCACATATGTGGAAGGATCCCGGGGCTCCATCCCAATTATGTGCTTTGCAACACGCTTGCCAATGCTTGTGTTTGCATGGAGCCTGCAACTGTCAAGCAAAGCTCGCCAAACAGAAACCTCAGGGTCAAAAGGCATCTTATTGATCAACTCCTCTGCTTCTTCAAGGAGACCCCAGTACCCCAAGACACCAACTAAGGAGGCGTAATGCTCTGAAGTGGGTTCCAGATCATGAATCATTTTCATTGAGAGAAACAAACTGCGACACTCATCCAGTAAATTTGAGCTGGTGTATTTATAAGCTGAAACAATCAAAACAAAAGTGATTGCATCCGGCTTTATACCTGCCTTCTCCATACTTGACCAGATAGCCAAGGCCTCATCACCCTGCCGGTGAAGAAGTTGGCCTGCAATCAAACCATTCCACGAAACTACATCGTGTCCCGGCATAGTATTGAAAGCCTTAATTGCATCATCTATGTTGTGACACTTGGAATACATGCTAATTATGGAATTTCCAACCCCTAATTCAGCATGAAACCCAGTTTTTAAAGCTTGACAGTGGATTTGCTTCCCCACCTCATGGAATCCTAAAGTTCCACAGACGCCAAGTATTGAAGTGAATGCAACTTCATCTAGAACCATTGTCCCCTCTGACTGGCAACGGTAGAAAAGACAAATTGCCTCCTCTGGCAGCCCATTTCGAGCATAGCCACATATCATTGATGTTTGGATTATTGAGTTACCTCCATCAGTTGACAAACTTTGAAACATCCTATCAGCATCATCCATCCTTCCACACTTTGAGCACATATCAATCAGGGCTGCTTCAATACAAGCATTTGACCTGAAACCAAACTTGATGATAAACCCATGAATTTGCCTACTGATTTCCAATTTCAAGAGCAATCCGCAAGCATTAATGACACCAGTCAATGTGAAATCTGTTAACTCTGCTCCTTCTTGGACCATTCTAACAAATAAATTGAGTGCCTTCAACCCTTCATTATTTTTGCAAAATCCTGTCAAAAGTGCATTATAAGACACAGAATTCTTTTCGGGCATCTTGTTAAACATGTCTACAGCCAAATCCACCAACCCAAATTCCACATATGCTGTGATCATCTCAGTCCAAGTAATTATATCTCTGAATGGCATCCTCTCAAACAGAGCCGCCACATGGTTCAGACTTCCACACCTAGTGTAGAACCCGATAATGGCATTGCTCACGCTCAAATTGTTCTCTAATCCAATTCTAATGGCATAAGCATGAATCTCTCTGCCTTGTATCCTAGCATGGCACCTAGCACAAGCAGTCAAAAGAGTCGAAAGCGTGAATTGATCAGCTTTAAACCCCTTATTTTGATTCAAGACACGAAACAGTTCTAAGGCTTTTTCATATGATAAACCTTTCACCAAACTCGAAATCATGGTATTCCATGACGCAATATCTCTTTGAGGCATTTCATCAAACAAATGAATCGCGTGGTCCAAACAACCACACTTTCCATACAAACCGATCAAGGCATTGGCAACAAAAACAAGTTGTGAATAACCCAACTTGATTGCCAAAGCATGAACTTGCAAACCCATTTCCAATTCCAAACTCCGAATACAGGCAGTTAAAATAGCAACAAAACTGTACTCATTAGGCTCAATACCTGAAATCCTCATTCTAAAGAAAAGTTGGATGGCTTCAGTTTCTCGATTCAACTTAGAAAAACTCGAAATTAAAGCACTGTAAGACACCACATCGGGAGTAGACATTCCCATAAAAACCCCATAAGCATCAACAACAAGACCCAACTTGATATAAGCTGCTATGGCAGCATTGCCCAGATGGGTATCCTCTCCAAGTTTGAGAATGGAAGCATGTAAAGCTCTTGCAAGATCAATGTCAGTGTACTTGACCGACAAGCGAAGCAAATTGAATAAATCGTCAACTTCAATGAGACAGTCAGTGTTGGTCTGAGGAGAATGATAATTAGAGTCTAAAGGGAAAGAGGATTCAAGATTTTGGGGTTTAGAGAGAGAAAGGGGTGAGGATAGGAGGAATTGAGAGGTGCATGAGGAGAAATGACGGCGGTGGTGGTGATTGGGTTTAGAGAGAATGTGTGAAGTGAGTGGTTGAGGCGGTGGTTGGCTGGTGGTTGGTGG
Source organism: Populus x sibirica (assembly GCA_019202695.1). NCBI lineage: Eukaryota > Viridiplantae > Streptophyta > Magnoliopsida > Malpighiales > Salicaceae > Populus > Populus x sibirica. The sequence continues at coordinate 97,432 of JAGMVL010000318.1, forward strand.
TGGTTTTGAAGGGAAGTAAAAGGAGTTTTGAGATGGAAGACATAAGGGAGATAGGGTGATAGCGGTGGTAACGGGGGTTTGAGAAATGGAAGCCATGAATAAGAGGCGGCCAACATAGTCTCCTCTTTTACAAAATTGCAACTGTTTTAGATACTGTGTTTAATTTGCTAAGAGGCTCTTCTAATTTTTAACTAAATTTTAGTTAAAATAACTTAAATAGTTTTTTTTTAAATATAATTGCTTTTCTATGTCCTCTGAAATCAGGTGTAATAAATTTTATTATGACTAGAAAATATACTCACGCATCATATTAGACATCCAAGAAATAACCATCGAAGCAAAGGCCAGCTATCTCAATATCTAGCACAACAATCTTAGATTCTTTTTTTTTTAAAAAAAAAAAAAACAATCTTAGATTCTTCTTTAGCCCGCTTGTTAGAAAAAAGAGCACAAAATAAAAGTAGGGAGAAAAGGTATTAAACATTGAAAATATATTAAAAAAATCATGTTTTTTATTTATTATCTAATTGTACTTTATTTGCAAAAACAATTCTTTGTGCCTTTTCTTGCTTAAACAACGAAATTAAAGGGGAAGTTTTAGGACAAACTCTAATTAGAGTGTTTGGATTAGATACTTAGATATCCTTGAACTTGTTTGAGAATATAATAAAGTGGGAACAAGAAAAACATTTCCATGTTTGCTTGTATTTTTTTTTTATAATTTTTTTTATTGTTCTCTCTTGTTTGATAAAATTTATAAAGATTCAAAATTTGATAAATTACGAAGTGATTAAATCAATTTCTTTTAATTTTATTTTTATGAAAATTTATACAGCCTTCCATAAAAATATATATTTTCTTGAGTTTTATAAATTTCATAAGAAAATATATTTTTGACAAACAAGTGATAAAAATATTAATGTTTATGTTATTTTTATTTTGTCACTATATATTGCCCTCCCACTAGCCAAAGTTTTTGGCTTCGCTACATATTACCACGTAAGGTTTTTGTGTTTAATGTGCTGGTGTGTGTTTTTTTTTAATTAATATAGATATTTAGGCCAGCTTATATGTACCTCGAATAATTTTATAGGCTTGAAATTAACCATCTTGTAAATTTTTAGTGGTTCTAAAGTTTATAAAACTCAAACTTGTAATATTTAAAAAACAAACCTAAAATCTAACCAGCAAAATTTCATCGCCTCAAGATTATTATATACCTTTTCTCTTGCTTTCGGATGTTGCCATTGTAAATGATGCATCTCTAGTCTTCTCCTGTTCACCACCGTGCTCAAACCATTCTTCACCGTTATATTATTAATAGTGTCATTGGTGTTTTTTTATTTTTTATTTAATAATATATATTTTTTAAAAAATTATTTTTAATGTTATGATATTAAAAAAAAATTAATTGTAAATAAATTTATTTTTAAAATTTTTAATAAACAATATTTTAACTACAATACCAAAAATTAGAATATTATAGCATACTCTAAATGGTGTGGGGGAATCACTATTCCCCCACACACATTTCACCTGTGGATTACAACAATAATCCACGAGGATTCTTTTCCCTTTTTTTTTTTTGCTAACTTTTCCCTTTTTTCTTTTTTTTTGTTTTTTTTCGTTTTTTTTCAAAAAAAATTTCCAACTTTCCTATTTTTTTTTTTTTTTCATTTATTTTTTTTCCAAAATTATTTTTGTTGATTTTACCTTTTAAATATTGACCTGGTTAAAATTTTTGCTTTGTAATTTTTTTCTTTAAAATACTGTGAATTCTTTGCGATGTTTTTCCACATAGTTTTTCTATTTTATTTCTTTATTTTTCAAAATTATATTTGTCGATTTTTTTTAATATTGAGCTGATTGAGAATTTGGTTTGGTAATTTTTTTTCTTTAAAACATTGTTGATTGCTACAGTATTTCTCCGCATGGTTTTTTTTCTCCAAAATTATCTTTTTTTATTTTATTTTTTAATATTGAGCTGGTTAAAAATTACAGTTACAATATGTTAGGAAAACACTGTAACTTTTTTTGAAAATTACTGTTGATTGCTACAGTGTTTTTTTTTCACATGGTTTTTTTTTCTGTTTTTATAATGTTTTTTCCTAAAATTATCTTTGTCAATTTTATTTTTTAAATATTAAGCTGGTTAAGAATTGCAATTACAAGTAAATACAAGTTTTTCCTCACAAAACACTATGGATTGATACAGTTTTTCCTCATATAGTTTTCTTCCAGTTTCTTTTGTGTTTTCTTTTTTTGTGATATTTTTTTCCAAAATTATCTTCGTCGATTTTTTTTTTTTTAATATTGAGTTGGTTAGAATTTAACTTTGTAATAAAGCTTAATTATGTGAGGAAAACATTGTAGCTTTGCTCATAAAACATTGTGGATTGCTACGGTGTCTCTCCGCATGGTTTTTTTTTTATAACTTTTTTCAAATTATCTTTTTTAATTTTATTTTTTTAATATTGAGTTGTTTGTAAATTATAATTACAAGTCATTACAAATAAGGCTAAATCATGTAGGGAAGCACTGTACCTTTCATCACAAAACACTGTGAATTGCTACAGTGTTTCCAACATGATTTTTTTTTCGTTTTTTGGTGTTTGTTTTGTTATTTTTTTTTCTAAAACTGTCTCGTCGATTTTTTTTTAATATTGAGCGATTAAGAATTTAGCTTTGTAATTTTTTTCTTTAAAACACTGTTAATTGTTGCAGTGTTTTCCCATGTGATTTTTTTATGGTTTTTTCCAAAATTATCTTTGTCGATTTTTTTTTTAATATTGAGTTGGTTAAGAATTATAATTACAGTAAAACTAAATCATATGAGGAAAGCGTTGTAGTTTTTCTCACAAAACACCGTGGATTGCTACAATATTTCTCTAAATGGTTTTTTATTTTATTTTATTAGGAAAAGCGCTATAGTTTTCCTCACAAAACATTGTCAATTGTTACAACGTTTTTTCTCATGGGTTTTTTCCTTCCAAAATTATCTTTGTTGGTTTTTTTTTAATATTAAGTTGGTAGAGAATTTAGCTTTGTAATTTTTTTTTATTTTTATTAACTGAAAAGTTAAATTATGTGGCGAAAGCACTGTATTTTTCTCACAAAACACGGTAAATTGCTACAAATCATTTTGTTCAGTCTCTAAGTTTTTGATCACCAACACAACTTTTTTTTTCGTTATGAAATATTTGCTCCATCATACCTTTAATTTCTATTACTTATCTAGCGTTGGTTCACAATTATAACGCTATTAAGTGCATTTGTTTTATAAGCCCGCAACAGCGCGCGGGCATGTCATCTTTTTTTGAAAATTATTGTTCATTGCTATAGTGTTTTTTCCCACATGGTTTTTTTTATAATTTTTTTCAAATTATCCTTTTCAATTTTATTTTTTTAATATTAAGTTGTTTGTGAATTACAATTACAAGTCATTACAAATAAGGCTAAATCATGCGGGGAAGCACTGTAGCTTTCATCACAAAACACTGTGAATTGCTACAGTGTTTCCAACATGATTATTTTTTTTCTTTTTATTAACTGAAAAGCTAAATCATGTGGCGAAAGCCAATTGTATCTTTCCTCACAAAACACTGTAAATTACTACAAATCATTTTATTCAGTCTCTAAGTTTTGGATCACCAACACAACTTTTTTTTTCGTCATGAAATATTTGCTCCATTATGCCTTTAATTTCTATTACTTATCTAGCGCTGGTTCATAATTATAACACTATCAAATATATTTATTTTATAAGCCCGTGGCAGCGCGCGGCATGTCATCTCGAGTTTTATTATTATGGCAACAATGACCTACCAAATATAAAACAATCAAACGTCTTGAAATCACATGAAGTCTAGAGCGACTTGAACCGAGATCCTTTTTTACCAGTGCCTAGATTCTTAAAATCACATGAAATCTGGAGCTATGAACTCATGCTTGAAAATAAACCTAGTGTTTAAATATTTAACTTTATATTCAAAGATGCAATATTTATAAAAGGAAAAAAGACTGAAAGAGACTTAAAAATTACTAATTATATTTAGATAATTATTTTTTTAAAATGTTTTTTTTTTAAAATATATTAAAATATATTTTTTTATTTTTTAAAATTTATTTTTAATATCAATGGATTAAAATAATTAAAAAATATAACAAAATTATTTTTAAATAAAAAAATAAAAAATTTCAAGAAACATGGCTGCCGCAAACCGCCTCTAAATACACCTAGAAAAGCTAAAAACACCTTGAATTAGAAAATTACAGATTTAAAATTTAAAAAAAAAACAGTAAAAAGCCATGAGCAACACAGATCTTGAGTTAGAAATTGAAGGTAAGAATATAACTCTTCTAAAATTGATATCATAATTATTAAACTTGACTAGCATGGTGAGTCAACTCAAGGGTTACACTAGTTTAGGTTTGTCAAAAGATAGGTCAGTGCAACAATCCGGCCAACTCGATCAATTTGACGGGTCAATCTTTGACCAGTGCGAGATTTGATGTTTTTTTTTTCAAATATAGGATTTGAAACCTATTAGTATATATATTCTATATTCCCAAGAAAAAAATTATGTTTTTTCAATATATGATAAAAAACCTTTTGGTTTAAATACTTCAACTTAAAAGGATAACATAGTATCTTTTTAATGTAAGATTTGAAACCCATCAGTGTATATACTCTGTGTTCCCAAGAAAAAAGTTATGTTTTTTCAATGTGAGATTTGAAATCAATTAGTATATATACTTTATGTTTTCAAGAAAAAAGTTATTTTTTTTCAATGTTGGATTTGAAACTCATTAGTATATATACTCTATGTTCACAAAGAAAAAAAGCTATGTTTTTCAATGTGGGATTTGAAATCCATTAATATATATATTCTATGTTCTCAAGAAAAAAATTATGTTTTTTCGAGATAAAAAACTTTTTTGGTTTAAAAATTTCAATTTAAAAGCTTAATATAATATTTTTTTAATGTGGGATAAAAAGCTTTTTAAAATATTTTTTTAAGCTTCATTATTTACAATATGTATACCCTATATTTACATGGATTTTTTCTTAATTTTTTCATATAAAATATTAAATTTTTTTTATTTTATTTTTTTGGGTTAACCCATAAAATTCAGGATCCGACTTCTTAGCCGGATCAACCCTGAACCGGGGTTCAATAACTATGGTTGTTATAACTTTCTCCTAAGCGGAGAATATTAACAATTTGATAGCAGAAAATTAAACAGGACAAGGGGCACATAAGCAGTTACAACAAGAACTCACCTCTTCCATTTTGGAAGAATTTACTCGACATGTTGTCTTCAACTACAACTGCGATGTTATGGGGGAAGTGAACGGATAAGGATGCTGAAGAACAATGAGAGACAAATTACAATTTTTTTTTAGTAAAACAAAAAACGCATAAAAACCCAAAGGTGAAGAGACAGCGAATAGAGTGAGAGAGAGGGGTGCAATTTGACGGAATCGTCAAACATTAAGGTTCTACTTGTTGTTTAAATAAACAAATAATGAGAAATGAAAAGTCAATTTTGTTGTTGTGTAATGAAGATGCTAAATAAGAGCTAAAAATAATAATAAAAATATTATTTTAGTTTTTTAATGTTTAATTTATATGTTTCATTAGGCTTGATAAACAAAATATTATTTTATTATTTTTCTTATAAAAATATTATTTTTATATATTTTAAAAAAATATTAAAAATACTCAGGAGCTTTTTTTTTATTTGTTTTTTTATGAGACTATTCTAGTTCTTTTTTTTAATTAGATTTTTTTTATATTAAATTAATTAAAAATCATTCAAGTTATTTTTAAATCTATTAAATTAATTAAATTATTAAATAATTATATATCAAATATATAAAATATAATTTATTCATCTAAATAACCTTTTACAATTGAAGTGCACACGTAAATGAAAAAAACCTGTATTTATATACTATTTAAAATACTATATTATCAATTTTATTCTTCTAAATATCATCTCTCATTGGAAATGCTAAATGCTATGAAGAGGAAAAGAAGGTGATGAAAACTCGAGATCGAGAGAGAGAGAGAGGAATCATCAAATAAAATCAAGTACAAGTAGTCGTGGTTCGTTGGCATCCGAAAACAGAAAGCCGTGTCACTGTGGATTGATCCTATCGCACATTTTCACTACTAAACGCTCATCATCAGCTCCGATCCAATCCAACTCCAATGGACGAAACACCATCTCGCAAGCATCAGGTTCTCTCTCTCTCTCTCTTCTTTTGTTTTTTTGAATTGGTTTCCTTCATCAATCAATCAATATCTGAACTGAAACTGGATTAAAATGTTTGATCTGATGAGGTTAGGTATCTTTAAGAGGAGCAAGTGCAAGGGAGATTTCAAGGGACGCGCTTCTCCAGAAAGTCTCTCACGAAAGAGAGCTACGCAATTATGCTAGACGCGCTACTGCTTCTGCTATCTTTATTCAGGTTAATTAATTAAACAACTTTTATTTATTTAGTAGCCATAATTGATTTTGATTATTTTGTTCATATACAGAGGGTTTGGAGACGCTTCATTGTAACAAAGAAAGTAGCAGCCGAGCTTCAATTAGAATGGGAAGCAGAAGCAGCGTTGGTGAAGAATGATTTAACCATAATGAGTGGTAGCTGGATTTCCACTCGCGTTTTGAGACCTTTCCTTTTCTTTGTTCACTGTTTATCGACTCGGCATCACAAGATTCGCGATGCAGATATACCCTGCCTCCACACGTGCTTCAAGCTTCTTCTTGAAAGCATCAATTCTACTGGTACACTCTGCACCCCCACCCGCCCTGTTTTTCTATTTTCATTTACATCACCGCATTTCATTGGAGTATACTAATAATGCAACATCATAAATTTAATTTTTTTACTCATTTACCCATCCTTTGGAAATGCCTCATTTATACTTGGTATAGAATTGATGTGATGCAATCTCTCGTGCAGATTTAGGCAACAACTTTTGCGCCCTGGCGCTGGGTACACTAGAAGAGAGAAGAACGTGGACTTACCAATCTCAGAAGCTCGTTTCTCTTTGCTCAATTATCCTTGCTAATTGTGACAAATCTCATCAACGGGCTCAAGATATCATGGTTCTTACCTCTCTAGCGATGCGTCTTCTTGTTATCTTAACTGATCAGAAGTGTTGGAAAAGCATTGCCAACAATAGTCCTAAGGATGCAGATGTAGCATGGAAGGATTTGGTCAGGTTTATGGCAAGACCTAAAAGTGGCTTGTACTTATCCATTAGACGATACATTAACAATTTGGATATTCATTTTTGTCCACAAACAAGCACACTGGCACAGACAGATGATAGATTCTTGATCACTGCAAGTGCAATAACTTTAGCTCTAAGGCCTTTTAACGTGACAAATTTTGATTTTATTGGCCCTGACATGGTGGACATCAATTCTGCCCCTGCACAGTACTATTTGTTTCTACTCACAATTCCCTGGCTCACTCAACGTCTGCCAGCTGTTCTTCTACCCGCTTTGAAGCACAAGTCTATTCTCTCACCATGTTTCCAGACTCTACTGGTAAGGATCATTGAGATTCGAGCAAAATCTTGCTAATGATTTATTTCAGTAGATTTGTTTTAATATTTTTCTTTCACAAAATAGTTGCTTATTTCTTGTTTTTGCTACTTATCCATAAGCGTACCTACATGTGTGCTCTATGATCAGTCAATGCCAACTGATTCCGTTTTTATTTGTATGCCTGTGCCTTTTCTGCCCATTTTGATCCACGTAGTAAAATGCTTCAAATAAGGGTAGGTTACAGGTGTAACCTTATCCAGTTTATGGAGAGATGAACTATACAAATTGGTTTGTCTGCTATTGAGGTTTAGACGTGGAAAGTACTCTTGAAGCTTTGTATGTCCCTGTACAGACTAAACAATCTTATCTATAATTGTCTAGCTTTCGTATTGTATAGCATATCAGAAATACGTGATGATTAGAGAGAGGACATTGCAAAATGATTGGTCCCTTTAACTTTCCTCTGGATACGCCATCCTTTTGCTTACAGCATGTAAAATGGAAAGTTGTTATATTGTGACCTAAAAATTCATATCCTGCAAAACAAGCTGCTCTGAAACATGACTTTCTAAATTCTGATCAAACTGGAAATGTTTGTGCAAAGTGTTTGTCAATGGTTCTATTGATTGGATCCATATTCTCTCACTTTACGGTACTATACATTGTTTTTTTCAACTTACCTTATCTAGGCTGTCTGCATAGATTCAGTCCTGTAAGTTGGTCTATTCTTGATATGGTTCTCTACTTGGAGTTGAGCCTTCAAATCCAAAGTGAGGTCACCAGACAATTTTACATCAGCTCAATCATTAACTTAAAAGCCTCTTAAAACATTACACTTTTGGTAATTTTTTTTAATTCAAATCTCCCTTATTCCTATTGCTGACCAGAAGAGATTGGTTGAGAATTTTGCAGCAATTAACTATTAATTCTGATCTATGAAACCAATGAAGCTTATCTTCCTATTTTCTCTATATAGTAAAGCATTGCTTATTTGAGGTCTTTTGATTTGTAATACTAGCATGAGAAAAAGAAAATGTTGATCAATTGATAGTCACCCTTTCTTTTGTTGTACGTATCTGAGTCACCGAATAAAAGATGTAGCTTAATGGATTGAACTTTATGGTGTCTGTAGCTAAATTAGCCCATTAAAGCCTGTTAGTTATGCAGCAAATCCTTTTGATAGATTTCCATGCATGCTGAGCTTAAAGTAATAATATGGACATTAACTTGTCTTGTATTAAATTCCTGAAGTCTTTGAAATCCTAAGGTTCTTGTTTATTGATTTTATATATTATTAAAAACATGTGGGGACTGATCAAACTGTGGCAGATGATGACAGATATTGAGAGATAATATTTTAAAGGAGATGTCAGAGATGGATCAATTGAACATCCTGCATTCTTCCCAAGCAATTCCGCCAGTTGCTTGGGCTCTTGCAAACACCATTTGCCTAGTCACAGGGGATGAGAATGATTATGTGGAACCTGGAGGCCTCAATCAAGGACTGGACTACGCAGTCTATGTCCATGTTGTGATCATTCTTGCTGAAAACTTGTTGTCATGGCTTGATGATGGTGGATGGACTGAAAAGGAGAACCAATATGCTCAGGTCATTGCAGAAACATCTGCTGAGCCCTTCGGTAAAGCTTTGTGCGAGATTGAAACAACATGTGCCTTAAAGATGACATATGTGAGCTTACTCAGACCTGTTTGTCAGCAGTGGCATCTTACAAAACTTTTGGCAATGTCAAAGATGGATGCCAATATTAATGGGGATGAGACTTTGCCCACAAAAACTCTGAAATACTCAGGAAAGTTGAACCTTCTTGGTATTGCATATTTCTATTCTTGCATCCTCCGAATATTTGCAATCTTGAATCCTACAGTTGGGTCATTGCCTGTTCTCAATATGCTGTCATTTACTCCTGGGTTTCCTGTTACCCTATGGGAAGCATTGGAAAATTTACTTTTTCCTGGACATGGAGACATTTCTGTGGTTAATGATTTTCACACAAGGAAAGTTTCAGCAAACAAAAATGATGGGTTTCTCAAGAAACAACAAAAACAACCCAGTAAGGATGGAGCTAATAAGTTGGTCAACGTACTCCATAAACTTACAGGAAAGTCACAAGCAGGGGTAGATCACGGAGATTCAGTTAATGGGAATCCTAGTGCACAGGTTGGTGATGATTTGCATGATGCTTGGGATGTAGAACTGTTAAGGTGTGGTCCACAAAAGATTTCAAGAGAAATGTCATGTCTTCTTCATTTGTTCTGTGGGACCTACTCACACCTGCTGTTAGTTCTTGATGACATAGAGTTCTATGAAAAACAGGCAAGGTTTTTATTTTATTTTGTTATCCCTGATCATTTGTAGTCTATATTATTTACTTGTGCACTTTTGTGGCGATTTAGGTTCCATTTATGTTGGAGCAACAACAAAGAATTGCATCAGTGCTTAATACCTTAGCATACAATGGCTTGGCCCATAGTATAAGTCAGCAGGATAGGCCCCTTATGGATTCTGCGATCAGATGCTTGCATTTAATGTATGAAAGAGATTGCAGGCATCAGTTCTGCCCCCCTGTTTTGTGGCTTTCACCTGCTAGAAAGAGCCGGGCTCCAATTGCAGTTGCTGCCAGAACTCATGAAGCTATGTCAGCTAATATAAAATCAGATGATGCTCTGACTGTTCCAAGCATGGGTTCTGTAATCACGGTGACTCCACATGTATATCCATTTGAAGAAAGGTAAGTATAAGATACCTAATGGCTGTCATCTTGATTTTGTGTATTCACAGCAAACTCCTAGAGTTGCAAATCACCAAAATGGTCAACTTGTGTTTGACCTAACTCTTTCTATAAATGGGCATTTTTCTTTTTGTTCTTTTTTGTTTTCTTCTCCATGAAAACCTGTATTTCTTTTCTGTCTTTTTACCCCTTAGAAAGAAAGCTTTCCACTGTCTTTGTGGAGTTCTCTAAATCAGCTTCCAATTTCATTCCTAGTCTATCGGTTGAATGTTAGTCTTGCTTGTAGCTTCACATCTTCATGGGATCTCTCTCTCTCTCTCTCTCTCACACACACACACACACACACACACACACACACACAGTTTTTGGATGGTGTATTTGCATGGTTTATTACTCCTCTTTCATGCATCCCTGTTTTCACCAAATTTCTTTTTCCCATGGGACCATTTGCTTTGATGGCCTTCACAAATTCATTATTTTTGTTTAGTTTTGGTTTTGTTTCCATGTTCCAAGCTGTTTGCTGACATCATGGATTATCCTCGCAGGGTTCAAATGTTTAGAGAGTTCATAAACATGGATAAAGTCTCTAGAAAAATGGCTGGTGAATTTACAGGACCTGGTTCACGAGCTGTGGAGATTGTAGTTCGTCGCAGTCATATTGTTGAAGATGGATTTCAGCAGCTTAATTCTCTTGGGTCAAGGTTGAAGTCATCCATTCATGTTTCATTTGTTAGTGAATGTGGCCTTCCGGAGGCTGGTTTGGACTATGGTGGGCTATCTAAAGAGTTTCTGACAGATATATCAAAATCTGCCTTTTCCCCTGAGTAAGTTTGTCCTGGTGTTTCTACTTTGTTTCTTTCATTCTTCCATTATGTACTCTCCTAGAAGCAGCCTTTTAACCCTCCTTTTACATATTATTACTGTTAAAGGCATGGGCTATTTTCACAAACCTCAACTTCGGAGAGACATCTAATTCCCAATCCAACTGCAAAATATCTAGAGAATGGTATCCAGATGATTGAATTTCTCGGAAGAGTTGTTGGGAAAGCTCTATATGAAGGAATATTACTAGATTACTCCTTTTCACATGTGTTTGTTCAAAAGCTGTTAGGCCGATATAGCTTTCTTGATGAACTATCAACACTTGATCCAGAGCTGTACAGGAATGTCTTGTATGTGAAGGTAAACCCTTGTCAGGAATCACACTCTGTGCGCATGCATGTTCCTGAGTTATAATTTCTTTGGTCCCACATTTTTTAGTACATCAAACTTACTAATCAACTTATAAACATGAATGTAATTTTATGGGTTAACTTTAGGTGGTCGCATTAAAATATGCTTTAAATGCTGTAGTTAGATAACGAGATTGCTGATTTCTGGACAACCAGGAAATAAGAAGATGATGCTTCTAGAAAACAGCTTAGCTTAGGTGGATGAATGTTGTCAAAATAAAAGTAACCAGAAATTTGCATGCTCTAGATGACCTAGAACTGCCCTTGGGATTAGATGATGAGCAAAGCATTTATTATTGTCTACAATGACAAAATTACGGCACGAATATTATATTCCAATTATGAATACCATACACAATGTCAAGAAATGAAGTCATACATGTAGATAGCATTTGGTTACTGTTTAGAGATAGAAGAAACGAGGACACTGGAGACAAAGGAGACATGATAGAACAATAGAGGAGACAAGAGTTGTTTTTCTTAGTAAAGTATAAGATAGAGTGACTGTCTCTGTGTCTTGTTTTGATAGTGGCCAAAACATAATAAAATATAAAAAAAGTATTTTATCCTTAATATGTTTCACTATCAAACTACACATTTTAAAAAAATAATTAGATATTATTTTTCTATTTTAGTTTAAATCGAGTGTTGAAATTCATAATAATATAATAACTAGTTATAAAACGAGGATCGACCCGCTAGGTTGCCCCTAAACCTGGACAACTTGGAGTCTAGACCGGTCCGTATTTAAGAAAAATTAGAGGAAGGATTGACCCACCCTAACTCGGTCAAAAATCCAGGTTGACCCGTGATCAAGTCAATTAGGGGTAAAGCCCGGTTCAACCTAAAAAATCCTTGTTCTGATGCTTTTTAAATAAAAAATTAGGGTAGACCCTCTCTACTCATGACCCAAATTAGGGTAGACCCTCTCTACTCATGACCCGGGTCTTGCCCCGGGTTAACCCCCAGGTCGGATTTTAAATATACGATAATAATTACTTTTATCTTTACATGCTTTAGTTGGACAAGTTTGGAATTAAGAGGTTTTTACAATTATAGTTTAGGGATAAAAAATAAAAAATATTATCTTTGGAGACATGTTACCTCTGTACCTCCTGTTTTGAAGGTACAAAAATTCACTCCAAAATTATCTCACAAATTTATTTTTAATGTCCTTAACTCACTGTCCTCAACCGAAAACATTTGTCTCCTGTATCTCAGTAACCAAACGCCTACCATATATAGATGCTTTGAACTAGAAATATCTTTTTATATTATTGAGAATACAATTGTGCTGTTTGCTTGAATGCATTTAACCAACGTGAACAAAATCAAGATATTGGCTGATCAAGCTCACTCCTTTAACTGCTATGCTTATTTCTTGGAATATCTAGGGAAAAAGTTTTGTTTCTCCATTTCTATGTAGTTGGAAAGGAAGTGAATTGAAGCATATGAGAGGCCAGTAGAAGGTAAGGATGTGCCACGTGGCAAGTGATAACAGTGCTCTGCTCCATAAGATTCTGGAGTGTTGAGCTGCACTTTTGGATGAGGGCTGCTATAAGTTGTTGAATGACAAAACATCACCTACCAGTAGATCCCAATTTATTTAAAAGCATACAGGCAAAAAGATAGAGAAGGCTGGGGAAAGGAAGAATAGGTAAAGAGAATTGATGACTAACAAGAGAAGAGAAGAAAGTAAAAAGAAATAGGTGATGATTGGAGCAGAACAGTTGGGGGATGGGAGGTAGGGCAGCAGACAACTTGTAATATTCTTAAGTTCGTTCTATTTACAGGCTTCTAAGCAAGCAACATGGTAGCATTCTTAAACTCAAATTGCCATACTGAGATCATTTTGAAATGTTTAGTGAAATATTATTCAATTATTTTTAAAGCTAATGACAAAACTAGTACAACTAACCTAAGAATACTATGCCATGTTATTTGAGAGTGGCTTCCACATCATGTGTTCTTGTAGAATTTGCGAACAATCCAACTTGTTGCATAGTGAACTCTTGTTGGAAATAAGGTATTGTTGACAACTGACTGCTTGATTAAACCACATTGATTGTTTGTATGTATGTCTTCAATTTATTAGTTCTTTGTGTTTTCTGCTATACTATAAATGTCTTGCATGTGCTTAGGTGCATTCGCACCACTGGACATATAAATTCTCAAATCTTGATGTTTTATACTCAGCATCCCAGAGGTCAGCCCATCTAATAGAGTCTCTTAACATGTTGTAACTGCAGCATTATGATGGTGACGTCAAGGACCTCTCCCTTGACTTCACAGTCACTGAAGAATTATTTGGTAAACGGCATGTCGTTGAGCTGAAACCTGGGGGCAAGGATGTTTGTGTGTCAAATGAGAACAAGATGCAGTATGTTCATGCAATGGCTGATTATAAACTCAATCGACAGGTCACTAATTTCTACCTTTTGGAAATATGGAATTCTATCAGCTTGTTATGAGATTGACCTTAGTATGACTATTTGGATTGCAGATATTGCCCTTTTCAAATGCATTTTATAGAGGGCTAGCTGATCTCATATCACCATCTTGGTTGAAGTTGTTCAATGCAAGTGAATTCAATCAGGTAGCCTCCATTGCATGCATATAGTCGATTACTTTTTCTGTTAATTTTTTAGTTCTTGGTAAAATATTTTATCTGTTGATTTGAACAGTTGCCTTGTTATCACCTCTTTTGAGCATTTTACTCTTTCAAGACCAGAAATTTACTGCATCCTTGAAATCCATGTGGTGTGCGATAGGATGTGAATTCAAATGACATCTAACAGCAACTGTTTAATGGATTTGGAGAACTCCATTATCATTATTTGGTGTTATAGTGCCTATAATGTCATAATATAATTGGCTGTTACTGTGAAAATTACATGTCATAGTATAAATGGTCTCCGTATTTATAAAATTTTATGAAAGATTTCCTAAAGTTTGTGTTGTCACACTTCCTTCTTTTGATAGTTACTATATGACATTTAGCTATTAGAAATGTTATTATTGTATATATTTAGTGAAATCATTAGTAAAGAATGCATAATCAAACATTTGTTCAGACTTACCAATAATTTATGACAAGATAGCTGTAACCACTATTTAAAACCTGTGAAGTCCACATTCCTGACTGTGACAGGACCTATTATACCTAGAAGAAGATGATAAGCTATCCTTCTTGAAACTCATTCTCCTGAAATTGGAAGTATGAGTTCAAGCCCTCCCACCGTTCTCCCAATGTAATGTAATTTGCCCGTGAATTGATTTGTAGTCTTGTATGTAATTTATAGCAAAACCATCCTCTTCAATTTTTAAATACTTTCACATTCCTTGTGTTGACAAAATTAAGTTATTATTTCCTTCATACATTTCTATCTTTAGCATCATTTTTACCAACTCTTTCTTCTGTATAGGATCAATTTAATATTTTTTGAGGCTGGTGATCATTTTGTTTTTTATGTAGTAGGTTTCTCTTAAATGGATCAAGTGTTGACTTGGATTTCTTTTTTTCAGTTACTTTCAGGTGGTGACCTTGACATTGATGTTGATGATTTAAGAAATTACACACGATACACAGGTGGCTATTCTGAGGGAAGTCGAACAATTAAACTTTTTTGGGAGGTATTGCCCTGTAATGGAAGTTGAATGACTTGATTTTTGTATGTCTTGAACTTCAGTTTGTGTATAAAAGATTAATAAGCATCTGATCCTGACCCTTTCTGCCATTCTTTTCCTTCAATTTAGCATGCAAATACTTTATTGAATGATAGAAAAATCTACTAGTAGCTAGACTGCATTACAAAAAAATAAAAATAGATTCCTTTAGAAAATCACACGACTTTTGGGCATAATCTCGTTAGTCCATGCTTCAGGCCTCGTGAATTCCCAATTTTCAAAGTTTTATCATTTAGAATATTTACCTGAAATGATCCTTTTAAAAAAAAAAAAAAATTGTTGCTTACTGTTATTTGCTTCAGGTAATTAAAGGATTTCAACCAAATGAACGCTGTATGCTGCTTAAATTTGTGACCAGCTGTTCTCGAGCTCCATTACTTGGGTTCAAACACTTGCAGCCATCCTTTACAATCCATAAGGTATGCTCTTGATTTTTGCATCTTCCAGAAATATTAGATCAAAATTCTTATTGCATAGGATCTATATTATTTATTTTAATTTGTAGTGTCTTTGGCAATAGTAATGAGGCATGCTTTGGCTACATCATGAATTTCCTAACTTCAGATAGCATCTGAAGGCATACCACAGTAACTTGGTTCTTATGTTGTGTGGAATGCATATCTATATTTACAATATTGAAGATAGGATAGTGATAGGATTTTTTTTTTTTTGTTAATGAGCCACATAAAGAAATATTCTGTTTTTATTTTCAATGTCACATTTCAATTTCAAAAAGAAAAACTTTCTGCCTTAGTATGTGCATACAACAAGATGCCCATTTGTATTGAAAAATGGTTTTTTGAACAAGAAGCAATAAACGGGTTCAGGCTTGTTTTGTTTGAACAAGAAGCATCCTGGGAAGCTTGCTGGGGCCTTCTGATTAGTAGTACATTAAAAATGGCATGCCAAACACGTGTATTGGAAAAGAATAGAAGCCAAGCTAGTAGTTGAACTTGAGCTTTTTCATTTTCCCAAATATTTCATGCCCTCTGAACTAGCAACTTTATATTGAGTACATACATATGGTTTTGGTTCTTAAAGATAATCTCATGTAGTTTGTCGATATTTTCTGCAACCAATTTTTTCCTAAAGCATATAGCTTTGAGGAACTATTGCTGGTTTCTTTGTATCTATTTTTATTGGATTTGCATGCTCTCCTTTTCAAAGCCATCTTCACACTTCAACCCTCAACCTTCTTTAGAAGGACTGATATATATATATTTCTTCTTATGAATGATTCCATTACCATGATTGTCAAATCTGATGGTTTTAAATGGGAGTTTTTTTTTCTCATTTTAAACACCCCATGACCCTCATGCAAAACCCAATGGGCAGCCAAAATCCATACTGGTTGAATCTGAAATTTGATCTTATACAGGTCTCATGTGATGCCTCTCTTTGGGCAACAATTGGAGGACAAGATGTGGAGCGGCTTCCATCAGCTTCTACCTGCTACAATACTCTCAAGGTACTCTTAGTGCAAACTCCTAAAGTCAGATCCAACAACATCAAATACCTTTTATCTAACCTTGGCTTGTGTCTGCCTTTTTCTTGTTTTCTTGAATGGTTACAGCTTCCAACATACAAACGTGCAAGCACTTTGAGAGCAAAAATTCTTTATGCAATCAATTCAAATACTGGATTTGAACTTTCTTAAGGATCTCTTGATCTTTGACTTGTTTTGGCTAAGGTGAATTTCTTGCCTCTTCTTAAATCCATAGCTTTATACTCAATTGAAACTGGATTTTTGATTGCCAACTGTTACTATCTTGACAAGCTTACTTTATTCTCTAACTGATCCTTTTGGTCACAATCAGTATTGGCCATAAAACCGAAATTGAAATCTTATTAAGTTGATGAATAAATGTCTTGAAACACGCAGAAGCACTGAATAGCCCTGTTACTAGCTAACAAGGTTTCACATGGCCATGAGAATACTTCAATTGTTAATTTCATTCCATAGTTTTTTGGGCCCTCCAAGGTAATATCTTTTTATGTTTGTCTTTATATTCTTTTGTGATATCATACCTGAGAAAAACAGCTAAACCTTTGCATGCAATAAAAAAAGAAAGTAAACATAAATTTGAAAATTATATATGAAATTTGATATCATGAATCATTTCATTAATTTTGCAACCTATTTTTTTTACATAAGCAGGTATCATGTCCCCGCAATCTTAGTTAAATTATGTTATTTTGAGTATTAGGTAAACCTCTCTTTTTTTTTTTTTTTTTTTTTTTTTTGTGAAATATGTTTGTTTATATTATTATTATTATTATTATCAAAAGATACCACTTGAATGTTTTTCTTTAAAAAGTTGAGAAATAGATTATTACTGAGAATTATAATGTGTAAAATTGGCATCTTGGATATAATCTTAATGAAAGAAAATAAAATAAAAGGTTAATCTGGTCAAAGCATAAAATAAACCTAATGTGTGTGATTAACAATTAAAGAAATGATAAGTGCCACCCATATATTTTAATAGGGTTTTCATGTATAATGCTTGCAAATGTCATAGGAGTAAATTGTTCTAGCTATGGTAGGTTTAGCTCTAAAAGATGATAAAGCATCCCTGTTCAAATATATCACAGCCAAGGCCTGGTTAGCAGCTTTAGAGGGATGAAACTCATACCAAAAATTGTGCAAACCTGATAATGCAGTATGCAGAGCATCTCTACTATAATAATTCTGCAGTAAGCCTTTCCTGACATGAAGAACCCTGTAACAAAATTATGAATTGAAAATAATATGCATGAAGCTCTGTGTGCCTGGAAATCTTATTGGACTTTGATATAATGTTTTCAGCTGTGTATGTCATTTGAGTAGTCAAATGATCAATCATTTGACTGTTGATTCTCTGTGTTCTGGAATGTGGGTTTCCCATTGCATGATGCATTGACTAGCTACTTTCTGCAGAGGGGGAACCTTTTGATTATCGCTGGCCTCTTGATCATTTTCTAGAGTGTGGTAGATATCTAAGGCCACAGTTTGAGGCAAGGGAGTGCGTTGACCAGGACCTCACAATTGCTGTTAATTTGTAGTTGAACAAACTAGTCTCATGGTTTAGCCACTTAAACCACTGTTGCTTCCCGCACAGGACAGGTTGTGAGCTTCACGCAAACACCTCTTTTTGGCTGCGTGGTTGTCACTCCAATCCTTCTTGCTCCAAGTCCTTCAAGATTCAGTCTCTACACCTTGTTGGAAACAACTTTGTGCTTCAAAGAAGATAAAGAAGAGGATCGCATTTGTCCAGGTATTCAAATCTCTCTAGTTGTGTGTTCATATTTGAGAACAGCATCATGTAATTAATGCTTCTAGTTTATTATTCTGGAATCTCCCATCATTGAATATAGATAGATTGATTTGTGTTATCTGTTGGTGGACTCAATTAATCGTGTGCTGTGCTTGTTTCATTTTCATTTTTTTTAAAATCAAAAACATGTTGGAAAGAAATTTGGTGCAATACCTGAATAAAATTGTAGGAATTCGTGAGAATATCTGAAAATCGTTCTGAGTAGAATTCATTAGGGATTCGCATGTAAGAGTTCTGAATAAAATCACTGCTGTATGCCATTAGCTTTGGTTGAGCCCAGTTTTACATAAACAACGCTTTCACAGCTGATTTTCTATCTAGCTTGATTTAGACAAAGGAGTGAAGTGTCAGGGAGGTTTAGAAACTCCACTCTCTCACAATCTCTTATTGCTCAGGAAGGATGGGGACAAGGAAGGATGAAAAGGGTAAAATGACAAGATGGATGTCAATTCATCCATCTAGTCTCTTACACACGTAGGAAGGATGGAGACAATGGGAGGATGGAGAGCGCAAAATAAAAGGATGGATATAAATTAATCCATCTAATAGTTTGGCTGACATAGAGAGAGCAAGAATGGAGATCGATACATATTAGGAATGAGAGGACTATAGGATGGGTTTTTCATCTTCCCTATTCTTCCGAAGGCGATTGCAATTTATTTTTTTAATGTAAGCCAACCTAAAACAGTAACCGTGTTGTAGGTTAAATTAAAAGAGTTGGTTGAAAATAAGGATCCATGTTACAAAATTTACATGAAAATGGGGGTATAATAATACAGGGATTCAACATTGGGTTTTTCAAATTAAAGAGATTAACTAATTATTTCACTAGAAACTAAAGGATTAAATAATAATAATTTAATTTAACAATCAAAGGGTGAATATGAGAGAATGCAATTTCTAATGTCTAAGATTGATAAGTAGAGACGAAATGGAATATGAGTCCTTGAAAACATTATATACTGCTTTGGGAAAAGAATGAGGAATACATCCTGTGATTGTTTGTGTGTGGGTAAAAAAAAATAAGGAATTTTTTTTCTTCAATTAAACAGTTTGGAGTTTCCACTTAGTATTTTAATCACTAAGAACTTTAACTGATTCTAGATAAAAGGACTGATTGTGTATTGGAAGAACAATATTACCCCTAATATATCTTATATAAGGTAAGCTGTATTGTTTGTTTGTTTGATTACTAAGGTATTGCTGTGTTTTTTTAATTGTTGGTCTTGGTCAAAGCAGGCCCATCCTAGTAGAGTGGACTATAGCTTTATATGTTGAGTTTAGCCAGTATAAAATCCAAAAATATTTTTGGTGCTTTTTTTAATATTCAGGAATATGCCTTATATATAAGTTCATAATTCTTGGTATTAAAATAAAAAAAATTGATTTTTTTATGTTTTTGAAATGTAAGTCAAGTTCTTATGGTTTTAATAAACTTGTTATTAAATTCAAAATGAATGCAAAAATAAAAAATAAAAACTATTTTTCTTGAATTTAAAAATGCTAAATCATGCCATGTATTTTATTTTATTTTTATTTTAGAGTCTTGGCCATATGCAATGCTAGAAAAAATCAGTAAGACATGTTTTCCAAACATGGCCTTAGCTAAAATTATCGAGTTAAAATTGTCTTAAGATTGTGTTTGACAATTATACCTTAATGAATAAAAAATCAGATTTTTTCCTTTGAAAAATTCTGAACATGCCAAACATGTCCTTAAAAGTTGATGGGACATGGCTAGGCTTTTCAGCTTGGGCCTAAAGCTCATAAATAGAACTTAGAATCAAAATGTAATTAATGAAGATCAAAAAGAAAAAAAAAAGTTTGAAACCGATAAAGAAATAACAAGCAACGAACCCATAAAATAAATCAACGATACATATCAAAAGATAAAGAGAGAGATATAGTATGGATGATATATCCAAATTGAAACACATGTTGTAGATTTCATGAATCGAACCCAGCAGCTTCTAACCTTAACCCAGGTGTTCAAGGTTGTCAAAGATCGATTGATTTAAAATAAGTAATAAATGGAGACATTAATAGCAGAGAATAATTATGTATAAGTCTAAGCTTTGATCGAAGCATACAAGATGGACCAAAACTACCGTTTATAAAAAATAAAAAGTGACAACTTTGAACATTCAACCTAAACCCATAAAAAAACCTAGAAACTACCTAGAAAATGCTTAACCTAAAAAATGCTCAAACCCATAAACTGACATAAAAAACCTAGACTCAAGTCAAAACTATTTCAAACATACTTGTATTGACCTACCAAAACTCTCAAGAACATAAAAGAAAACAAATAAAAATACAAACAAGGATTCAATCATTTAAACCACATAAAAATCCAAGATGGATATCCTTAATCACAAATACTATAAGCCTGAAGAGAATGAGGGAGCAATTCATACCAATCTTTATAAGTGACCATCTTATTTTGAACAATCTTCTTTATTTTTTTTTTGGCGGCCTCTACAATTCCTTTCATCTTTGGCCTATACGGAGATGAATTTGAATATTTGATCTTCTATTTAACACATAATTTAGTGATTGTTTTTCATTAAAGTTTTGAGCATTATTTGTCACTATTCTTTTAAGTAGCCTATATTGACAAATCAGCTCTTTCTTAATAAATCATCTAACGACCTTCTGGGTCACATGTGCATATGAACAAGTTTTAATCCATTTAGTAAAGTAGTCAATTGCTACTAAGATAACTTTATGTTCATTATTGGCTTTTGAATTAAAGAGCTCAATAACATCTATCACTCATATTATGAATGACCAATATGACACCTTATTGAATAGAGAAAATGATGGTGTATTGATTTTATCTCCATGTACTTGACACTTGTGACACTTCCTTATGTAATCTATGCAATTCTTCTCTATGGTCATCCAAAAATACCTAGCTCTCTGTATTTGTCTAGTCATCATGTGTTCGTTTATGTGTGTAGCAAGGTTCCCTCATGTATGTCATGTAGTGTTTACTTTGCTTATTTTTCATTCAGACATCTCAAGAGAGCCCCATCAAATGATCTTTTATATAAAACTTTTCCATCCAAGTAGTAATCCATGAAAAGGCAAAAGAAGTTTGAAACATATGAAGAACACGAAGAACATGCAATGAACCAGAAGCTATATCAATGATACAGATCAAATTTCATCGATCGAAAGGCATGAAGAGATAGAGCATGAAATATTAGAACAAAATATATCCAAATGGAAAGACATGTTGTAGATTTCATGAATTGAACCCAACAACTTCTAACCTTAACCCAGGTGTTCGAAGTTGTCAAAATCGATTGATTCAAAATAAGCAATAAATGGACAAATTAATGGTATAGAACAATCATCTATGAGTCTAAGCTTCGATCGAAAAATATAAGACAGACCATTACTACATTCAACCTAAAAAAAAAAAACACAGAAACTACTTAGAAAATGCTTAAACTTAGAAATTGATCTAAAAAACCCAGAATCAAGTCAAAACTATTTAAAACATGCTTGTACTGACCTGCCAAAACTCTTAAGAACTTAAAAGGAAGCAAATGGAAACAAAAACAAAGATTCATCCATATAAATAATAGAAAAATCCAAGAGGGATATCATTAACTACAAATATTATTTTATTAATTCTAACATCTATTCTTAACAGACATTATCATGAAATTAGCTTCATCAACCCAACATTTCATCAAGAACAACACATAGTCGTATTTTGTTTAGAAACAAAAAGAATCAAAACAAATTTAACAGCTAAACTAGACACCAAAACATGTTACTGACTTTTTGAACAACACTAATAACATCAAGTTACAACTCTATAACAACAAGCTATGTATATTAGTTTAAATATAATAAATACATTTAAACTCAATTGTTATCAAACACATTAACAACCAAAGCATTAATGTATGAACAATAAGTAATCAAACAATAGTTTTTAAAAAAAAAATTTAAAAAAAGAGAGGTGTGCCCATTGAGTTACACCCTCTCAACAAAGGTTGTTGTATACCTCGTAGAAGCAATGCTATTTTCATCCCTTTCCCCCTTTTTCCTGTATTTTCTTGCTTCATCTACCTTTGTTTCCAGCTCTTTTGATCCTTAATTTTGTTTGCCTTTTCTTTTCCCTCTTTTGAACACTATTTCTTTAGATTTTTCTCTCAATAACTCAAAAACTTCTTTTGATTTTCTCTATAAGTAATCAAACAATAGTTTTTTTAAAAAAATTAAAAAAAAAGAGGTGTGCCCATTGAGTTACACCCTCTCAACAAAGGTTGTTGTATACCTCGTAGAAGCAATGCTATTTTCATCCCTTTCCCCTTTTTTCATGTACTTTCTTGCTTCATCTACCTTTGTTTCCAGCTCTTTTGATCCTTAATTTTGTTTGCCTTTCCTTTTCCCTCTTTTGAACACTATTTCTTTAGATTTTTCTCTCAATAACTCAAAAACTTCTTTTGATTTTCTCTATGTCTTCCCTCTTTATTTTCTTTATGATTTTATATTGTCTTCTCCCTTTTTTTAGGTCAAGATCACCTGCCTTTTATAAGCAAACCAAAATAGAAAGTTACAAAACCTTGGTGGTTTTTCTAAGAGGTTTGTAAAAGATTCTTATTCTTTTTCTTCCAAAACCTTCCTCCTGAAAATGATGGTGCATGGTTATTTTCTGTCTTCTTGTAAACTAAATCCAATCATAAGAGAGCAACATTAGAGTCTTTTTTTTCATGAGTAAATTTGTTCTTTAGTCATAACTGATTAGGTTGGGTACTTTATTGATGTCAAAGAACCAATTCAACCAAAAAACTTAAGTTGTTAGCTAAGGTCCCAAAATATGATTTATATTGTTCTCTAACATACCCCCTCAAGTTAATCCCTTTCGGCTTAAAACTTGCAGTGGTCCACATTATCTTATGTTTAATTTTTATCAAATAAATGAGGATGTTAAGATTTAAACTTATAATCACTTGGTCATCAAGGCTTTGATACCATGTCAAAAAATCGATTCAACCCAGAAGCTTAAGTTGTTAGGTGAGATTTCAAAATAAGATTTATATTATTCTCTAACAGTTAAGATCATTGTGGAGATTGAGACATAAACGTACCATTGATGGACCTGAATCTTGTAGAGGGGATGTAGATCTACCATTGAGAACAAACCATACTTGATTTGGAGGTTTAGAACTACCAATCTAACTTGGGATAAGTTGTTGGCAAGTACATCGAGCTAAATAAGATATAAACATTTGATGAGAATAGTTGATCTTTATATAGGAATGGATTGGTGCCAATTAAAGCCCTTAAAGTGGTTAGAGAAGTCACATTTATTCATCTGAAATTGCCCTCTCGGTCAGCCTTTTGATCGAAAAAAAAGAAGAAACAATGACTAAACAATGTGTCTCTTATTCTCTTGATTAAAGTTTGAGTGACACATCATTTTTCTAAACCCTAAAAACTAGTGTTCTTAAATAGGACTTTTTAGTAAATTTCACTCTAGTACCTATTCTTTCAATTTTAGCATATGCATCCTTAATTATTTGGAAAACTTCTTACTCTTTGCAATTGCATCCCTCAAAACATTGATTGAGATCATTTGATTTGCACGCCCTTTACAAATTAGTGTTTGGTTTTCAAATTATGCAATCTGACCTCTATTTGTCATCAAACTTTTAATTTTTCTTAAATTGATCCTGGTTTGATCAATTTTAGTCCCTGGATTTCCACGCCCTTTGCACTTTGGTTCTTGATTTTAAAGTTTGGGATATAGGTCTTTAATTGAACTTTAAACTTTAAACTTATTTCAATTAAGCTCTTGATTGCACCAAATTGGCTTTTTAAAGTTTCAATTAGGTCTTTTTTTTCTTCAAATTATTGCAGATTAACTCGAATTAAGCCTCTAGACTTAATTTTTCTTTAATTGAGTCCTTGATTGAATCCAAAAAACCCATTAAAAGTTTAATTCAGTTTTTAAACTTAATTAATTCTTTTTATTTTTACAAAATTGACTTCCAAACTTTATTTTTGCTTCAATTAAGTCTTTTATTAAGTCAATTATACATGCTAGAAGATTAATTGAGTCCTTAAACTTAATTAATTCTTCTATTCTTTTGACATTTTGATATGTTGCATCTCTAGGACTTATCTCATATCTCGAAAATAATATATTTTTTATTTTCAAATTTTATTATTATTATTATTATTATTATTATTATTATTATTTGGATTTTTTTTTATTAAGGTGTATTTTTTATAAATCAATTTTGGGGGACTAAATGTGCTAGCAAAAATCATGAATAAATGAGTTTTTTTTTCCATATTAGCATAATAGACAAAAGTATTTTTCAAACTAGCATACTTCGAAAAATGTTTCACAATCTAGCATAGTTAGGGAAGTCACGTGTGTAGCCCATGCACAAACTATTGAGATGTGCTTGTATTATATGCTTGTATATTGGTCGTGCATATAATACATGCGCAACCTTTTGTCATCCATGTACTACATGCGTGATCTATGCATTAAAAAGTCACCATGTATTGCATGCACAACTAATGAAAATACAATGCATAGGCACTTCTCAGCTCTTTTAGCCCCTTGTCAATGAAAACACAATTTAAATGGATCTACTGCTCACTGCTGGTGACAATCTAAACAAGGCGTCTTTGTTGCCGCTGGGTTTGCTACATTGTGAGGGATTGCCTTTGTGTTGGTGGCCACCTTAATAGTGGCAGCATTGCTTTCATGGGTTTTGCATAGCTCGAGGGGCTACCCTCGCACTACACCACCTCCAGCTCAAGGCGGCCCCTAACGTTGGGTGACTAGGTCGACTCCTCTAGCACGAGGCAACCCGTGCTGGACAATAGCAACACCAAACACGTTGGCACTATTATGGCGGAGAGGAGGTAGTAGCCATGGTTGTTGTCTTTGTCACTAGTGGCGACCTGGCCTAGTTCATCAGGCACTGGACAGGCGTGTCAAATGTGTCGACGTTGTTGATGGTGGTGCACAACCATTACTTTCTTTAGTTTTTTGGATAATTTATATAATTCTAAGATATTTAAGAGGAGTTGTTGTAATTTAGCGTTTTATTCAAGTAAATTTCTTTTTTTAAAAAAAAACATATGGTTAATGGTTCATTGAATAGATAACCGATAATTGATGGTTATAGTTATAGATATATAAAATCTTATTCGATGGTTATAATTATGAGTTTTTAAATTAACAAAACTATCTAAAGTTTTAAAGATATTACAAAAACCTTTTTTAAAATTCTAAACTTCTTTAATATTGTAAAATTTTCTTACTATGGATGATGGAGGCATTATAAAAATATTAAGGGTATTTTAGAAGAAAATTAGAATAGTAGAGAAAGTTATTATTCGATAATTTGATGTATATTACATTAACTCATGTAGAGTTTATATAGTTATATAACAAGATACGAAATTAAATATAATAAAATAAATTATAAAAAAATATGTTTGATTATTTTCTTTGATTAAATGATTGAAATAATTTTTTAATTGCTTAAAGTTGTTCAAATACTTGATCTTTTTTTATTGATTATGAAATAATCAATAATATTTAACTTTATTTTTTTTTTAACAAATTTGATATGAAAGTGGTTTTTTTTTTTTTTACATTACTGTAAACTCAACCTTCATCCTATTCATTTTTTTTTTGTTTTTTAATATTATATTATCTCTTTTGTGATTAAAAATATTTTTTTAAAAAATTAAAAATATGACACTATCATCTTATTAACATATCATGTATCTCATGTTTACATTCATCGGATGTATGCTCGAGAGACTGACAAGATATAACCCACGTAAAATTGGTAGAGCCACTTGTTAAAAGGGAAAAAAAAAATCAGTAGAATAACATATTGAATTATCTATTGGTGCATTAACTCCCCGAAAATAGAAAGAGAATGATATTTGGAATTACCTAAGTTTTTTTTTTCATATAACCATATTAATTTTAAGGAGTTGACTTTATTATTAAAATGATATTATTTTTTTTCTTGATTTGTTGGCTTCGAATTTTAAGAATAGTATTTGAAAAAAACTTTTAAATATATCAAATCAATACGTAATAAGTTCATCCAAGAATATATCCTTTAACATCCAACAAAAAATATAATACTAATTGCATGTCATTACTAAAGCAAAAACAAAAAGGTATCAATTGTTTTATTGTGGACTATATTGTATATTGCTATAGTATAATGATGTTATTGTCTTAAAAAAAGCTAATGAAGTGATGTATAAAGGTAAAATCATAGTTATTAAACCGGCCCGCCCGGCGGGTTGACCGGGACGATCGACCCGGTGGCTGGACGGTCCGGGTTTAACAAAAGACCGGCCGTGGTAACAGCCCGGACAAACCGGCGACCCGGTGGGTCGACCGGGACCC
The DNA here is from genome assembly GCA_019202695.1 of Populus x sibirica. Lineage (NCBI taxonomy): Eukaryota > Viridiplantae > Streptophyta > Magnoliopsida > Malpighiales > Salicaceae > Populus > Populus x sibirica. Next base: position 124,409 of record JAGMVL010000318.1, read on the forward strand.
GGCGACGGGCGAACCCGGGACGAGACCCGGTTTTGTTTTTTTTTTTTTTTTTTTTTTTTTTCAAATGTGGGATTTGAAACACATTAGTATATATACTCTATGTTTCCAAGAAAAAAGTCATGTTTTTTCAATGTGGAATAAAAAAACCTTTTGGTTTAAATACTTCAACTTAAAAGGATAACATAGTATTTTTTCAATGTGGGATTTGAACCCCTTTCATATATATACACTATGTTCCCATGAAAAAAACCATGTTTTTTCAATGTGGGATAAAAAACCCTTTTGGTTTAAATACTTCAACTTAAAATAATAACATAGTATTTTTTCAATGTGGGATTTGAACCCCTTCATATATATACACTATGTTCCCATGAAAAAAACCATGTTTTTTCAATGTGGGATCAAAAACCTTTTGGTTTAAATACTTCAACTTAAAATGATAACATAATATCTTTTCAATGTGGGGTTTGAAGCCCTTTCATATATATACACTATGTTCCCATGAAAAAAACCATGTTTTTTCAATGTGGGATAAAAAACCTTTTGGTTTAAATACTTCAACTTAAAAGGATAACATAATATCTTTTCAATGTGGGATTTGAAGCCCTTTCATATATATACTCCATGTTCCCAAAAAAAAAGTTATGTTTTTTCAAAGTGGGATTTGAAACCCATTAGTATATATACTCTATGTTTCCAAGGAAAAAGTTATGTTTTTTCAATGTGGGATAAAAAACTTTTTTAGTTTAAATACTTCAACTTAAAAGCTTAACATAATATCTTTTTAATGTGGGATAAATTTTTTTTAAAATATTCTTTTAAACTTCATAATATGTATAATCTATATTTACATGGATTTTTTCATATGAAATATTAAAACTTTATTTTTTTTTAATTTTTCCGGGTTAATCCGGTTGACCGAGTTGACCGGGTTGACCCCCGAAACCGGAACCCGGCCCCTTGGCCGGGTCAACCCCCGGGCCGGGTCTTATAACTATGGGTAAAATAGTCTTTTTTCACGATATTCAATTGATATTATCAAATTAGATAGGGGTAAATCGGTCTTTTTGCTTTTGTAGCACAATAGAATGATTTAATTACATTTAAAAGTAGGAAAAAAAAATCAAATTATCAGGCATAGACATTTTAGTCTTTTGACATCTTGGTTGTATATTGAAATTACTGAATTGTCCTTAAAAGCAAAAAAGTTAAAACTAACATTTAAGGGCATTTTCATCGTTTGATTGTGTTTTTTTTTAGTTATAATCAATCTGAATAAGGGGTGATTTAGTTTTTTTAATAAATATAAATATAATTAAAAATCTAAAAGTGATTGGAACGTGCATAGTATGCGGTAGTGAGTGAGAGGCGTTGTGCTCTTTGGACGGCATATACAGTGCCTCTTGGCCGTCAAATGCCACCAAACATGTTGGAAGGGTTGCATCATCCTCTTCCCAGTGGTCAAACGCGTGTGAACGAAGGGGAAGAGGTTAGGCTTTGATGACCTTTTTTTCTTTTCTTTCTCATCTCCTCAGATTTGGCGTCATCTTTTTCAAAAATCAAATATGATTTCATGTCATTTTATATTTGTGTTAATTTTGATCTTTATTTTTAAAATTTCTATTTATTTTTATTTTAAGGCCTTTTCAGTTTGATTTTTTTTTCAATTTCATCTCTCTGCATTTTATTTCATTTAATTTTTGTATCCAGTTTGTTTCTCATTCTTTTGATTACTATTTGTTTTTGTTTTTGTTTTTGTTTTTTAATTTTGGATGATTATGAATTTTGCTTCATAATTTTTTCGTGTTTGTCTTTTATGGAGTGATTCCCGTCTCATGAGCCAGATCATGGGTTTAAGAAATTAGCCTAATTTAACTTTGGTTTTTTTAGGTTATTTTTTTAAAATGATTTTTTTTCAATTTCATTATTCGACATCAGGTTATTAGGTTATTGAACCTTGAACTCTGTGATTTTTTTAGTTTTTTTTTTATGTGGGGTTATCCCAATCTCATATCCCAAATCATGGGTTTGTCGAGTTAACCTAAGCTTACTCCAGTTTTGCCTTTGGTCATTGAGTTTTCTTGAACTCCATTGTTTTATTCAATTTCTTCTTTGCAAGCTTATCCCAGTCTAATAACTAAACTGTAAATTTGACATGCTAACTCAAAGTAATGTTTTTTTTTTTTTTATCCTTTTTAAGATTTTTTTAGTTCATCTTTCAACGTTAACCTGTGTCGACTCAAGTTTTTTTTTTAAAAAAATTGATTTTTTTTTAGTTTCTCCTTTCATCATTTAGTTTGGTTGAGAGTTGACCGCCATTGTTTTATTCACTTTCTTATGCGTGGGCTTATCACGGTCGCACGATCGAGTCGTGAATTTGGCATACTTACTTGAGTAATTTTTTTTTTTATCCTTCAATGTTTATTTTGTTGGTAATTAAGCTTCAGAATTTCTTTTGTTTTTTTTTATAAGATTATTTTATTCTCATTCAATTTTTGCTTTGTTATCAAATAAGATCGTTGAGATCTTTTTAAAAAATTTAGAGGGTATCTTTTCATAATATTTAACAAATATTTATTTTTTTGACCAGTCATTGTTTTATTTTTTTTAATAATTATATTATTAAATTAACTGAACTTATTAAAATTTATTTAAATCAATGATCTAGGCGTTAAATTTTTCTTGCTTCTTTTAAAATACTATATTTGCTTGGGTATTTTTATTTTTTAAAAATTGATTTGGTTAACGGCGTAAAGCAAGTCATCTCTTTAGTTATTTCTTAATTGATCGAACTACTACTTTGATGTGGCGTACTTTTTTTTTGTTGTATTTAATATTATGATAGTATTTATTTTTTAAATTATTTTTTTATTTAAAAATATATTAAAATAATATTTTATTTTTATTTTTTAAAAATTTATTTTTAATATCAATATATTAAAATAAAAAAATATATTAAAAAATTAATTTAAAATAAAAAAAATCTTAAATTTTTTAAAATCACGGTGATATCACAAAAATAAATAATGACAAAGCTTGCTGCATGAAGTATAAACATAGAACAGAAAATGAAGATCATTAATCTTATTCAGAGGTCAAATTTGCCAGTAGTATGGTCTGCCAAGTTAAGTTCAGTTAGTTTGTGATTAATGTTAAATGAATGATGATATGTGGATGGTAATGCGCTGACAAATCTTATCCTCTCTTTCCCTCTTCCACTTTGAAAAATACAATTTACCAAACAAAAACAAAGACAACTAAGCTTGCCTCCTCGGCTACAGTTACAGTTCGGATTCCAGTTGCAGTTCCTGCCACTGCCTGGCATTCTTCACTAATAAGCAATAACCAGACCTAAATGGAACTGGTCTCCCTCTTCCCTAGCTATCATCAAAACCCCACTGCCATTCTACTCCGCGAGCCTCTCCTCTCCATTCCCATCACAAGTGATCTATCTCTCTCATTTTATAAATCACTTTTTTTATATATATGTTTGGATTCTTACTTGCTATGACGACGACGACGACTACTACTGGTACTAATAATAATACCACTTACAAAAGTTTACAAAATTTGTTTGAATTGGCAGAGAGGAGGCTGTCCAACGGAAATTCAGGTGCGTTGAAATGTCGCTCCTCACCGTCTTCCTCTGATGATGAGACTACAAAACCAACCCCACTATCTTTGCACCAGGAGGGAAGGAGGGCACTCGTTGCTTCTCTCCTATCAACTGGTTAGTTCTATTCCATCAATGATATTCTCATATGATGGTTCTTTAATTAATGGTGAGATTTGACGTTCCATTACTTCTTCTTCTTTTAACTGTGACTTAGCTGTTGGGATTTATGTCTGTGATGTGGCCGAGGCTGCTAGCACGAGTAGAAGAGCTGTAAGTTTCTTTCTTTCTATATGGGATATTTTTTGTCTCTTAAGTTATGTATATTTTACTTTCAAATGGGTACTAAAGTTGCACAAATTCTGCAAATCTTTTTGTTCTGTGCAGCTTAGAGCATCAAAAATACCGGAGAGTGACTTCACAACCCTCTCCAATGGTCTGAAGTTAGTACATTAAAGTTTAATTAATGTGAATTCTTTTCTTTGCTCCGGTTTTTACCCTTCCTATCTAATTTAGACATTGGAAAATTACCTTTATTTGCTTCTCTCAAATAATTGAATAGCCACTTGTTAGTAAATTCACCAGAAAGCTAGAGCCTATTATGTGATACCATTATGCAAACCTTCATTTTTTTTTTATCTCTCTCTGTGTGTAAGGACAGAGCTACATTGTTAGATTTTGAGAATTCAATATTGAATGATTGTGCCATTAATCGTCTTTTAGTCTCACAACCTGCCTTTTTACATGCTATTTCATTTGTCAATTTCATACCAAGCATATTTGTTTATATATTTGAAGGCAAATCATGCAAATTCTGATAGAGATATTCTTCAGGTACTATGACTTGAAGGTCGGGGGCGGACCTAAGGCCGTGAAGGGATCTCGGGTTGCAGTACGGTTGTGGCCCAGTTAAATTTAAATTTTTGACTAACTGATGTTTAAACGATACCCTATTATATTACACTGATACATCAAATATTAGCACCAACTCTTATGGCTTAATTTCACGTGCTTGTCACAGTACTTGTAGATCACTTGTTTCTTCCCTAGATCCTCATCCTCATCCACATCCATGTTCCCAACTTCTATAGTTTCTATACCTTTATAAGATTATCGAACTTGTACAAAACTAGAATTACCTTGCTGATTTTTCAAAACCATTTAAGAAGAAGAAGACTTTGATCTCATGATGAACAACCTCATTTCAGAAGAAGGAATGTTCTTCTGTAGCTTCAAAAGTACAGCATTATTTTTACCACTTTTACTTTTCAGATTTCTAACTGATGGAGACATGATGTTTAATGCATACTTCAGCATAGAATAATTTGCATGGATGAAAGAAAAAGTTAAATAATTTCACTCCTCTTTTAATCTAAATTCCAGAGCCATTATGTTTTTGTGGTCTATCTGTTACCATGCAGTACATATAGAATATAGCTGATGTAGTTGAGTTTATTTTAGGTTCACTATGTTGCCAAGTGGAAGGGAATCACGTTTATGACTAGTAGACAGGGACTCGGTGTTGGAGGTGGAACGGTAAGACTAGAGTTGTGCACTTCTTCAGTTATACATCATTCATACATAACTTTAATCATTCATGCCTGATTTGACGTATCAACCATCGAGTCTGCAATTTCTTTCCTAAAATTTCTCTGCCTTTTGGCCAATACATATTCCTTGAATTGTTGCAGCCTTATGGATTTGACGTGGGCCAATCTGAGAGGGGAGCGGTCCTTAAAGGATTAGATCTTGGGGTTGAAGGCATGCGTGTAGGAGGCCAGGTGACTCCTGTTTCTTCCGTATTGTAGCTTTGTTCTATCTTGACAGACTATATGATAAGGCATGCAATAGCTTACATATATCCATAGTTCAGCGTTGAGTAGGTCTTTTCAGCTCTTTAGTTCAAATGCTATCAATTGAAATATAAAATCTATATGTTAGAAAGCGATTCTAGTGCAAAAAAGAAAGAAATTAATGCAGTTTTTTTGCACTCTCATTACCAATAAGCTGAATTTAATAACTGCATGTGGATCACCTTATTATTGATTTCTGGTCTTTAGCATGCGGGGCACCATGGTTATCATGCTTAAAGTTGAACTAACATTCTATATATAGTTATGTTCGCTGAATCTCAACTGAATAATGTTTCTTTTCATGTGCTGATGAATGACTAATTCTTTTTTGGCAGCGTTTGCTAGTAGTTCCCCCTGAGCTAGCATATGGTAGTAAGGGAGTACAAGAAATTCCTCCAAATGCAACCATAGAGGTAAGAAGTTGTCTTTTTTGGTAAAGGGTAAGGATATATTCATGCAAGTGACATCTGGGAAATCTTACGGTCTCCAAGTATCTGAAACATAACTTGTAATCCACCATGGCATATTGATGAACGGGGGAGTAGTTTCAACAAATTATAAGAATATGGTGTTTGATTAGCTGTATGATCCATGGGATGCTGTTACAAAATTCCTTGAGTGTCATATTTCTTGCAGTTATTGCATGGCGTGCACCAACTTCAGTCATGACATGCATGTTTCTTGGAGCAGACCATATAGAAGGAAAAGGAAAAGGAATCCTGAAAACTCATGTTCCTTCTTTTGGTTTTAAACAAATAAGATAGGAGGCAAAATTCTTAATCTTTGGCCATCCGTGTTTGTAATTTCAGCTTGTTAGGATTTCTTAGATTGGAGCACTGTACATCATCCAAATTTAAAAGCTTGCTCGGTGATTCCTTTGTCGTCAGAGGTCAAACCACAAAGTAGTTCAAGATACTTTGTTGTTGTCTTATGAACGCCCAGGACCCAGCTTGATTGTTTGTAGGTTTTTCCCTTTTGGAGAAATCTTTTACATGAATGCATGAAAATCTTTTAGCTTTGAAATCCATTTCCCGCATCCGAGTTTCTTGAAAATCATTTGATTGTATATACATGAAAAAGAGATGATGTGATTAATTGTACCCTAGCCTTTTGCGCGAGTCTTCGTGTTAATTTGTAAAGTGCAAACCATGATTTCTGCTGAGAATGGCACAAGTAAAGTAAACCTATATCTTTCACTATTTACTTTCATTCACTTGTGTAATTTAAATTTGAAAAATTCTAAATAACCTTTCAGTGGTTAAAGGCCAGTTCACAAGGGCCGTATCTTCATCTCCTCTGTTTTGTTCCTTCGTTTCAGTTTATTCTTTCATCTGATCACCTAGTGCTTTCAATATTACTTTTTAAAACTCTCAAGAAAGCCAGGTGAATGCTGTGATCAATTCTTCCACCAAGTCTTCTGAATATAGAAGAGATTAATCAAACCACATCACAACAGGCTTCCATCATATAGCAAGAGATTCTTTTGAATGATACAAACTGGGCTGTTGTCGGTTCAAGAACTTGATTTCTATGGTAGTGGCTTTTACATTGTAGAGAGAGTTTCTCGTTTCTGAAATTGCTCAAGGTGGAAAATCAAATGAAAGGGCTATCTATTCCATATGATTTGCCATCAAGTTCTTAGTCTTATTCTATTTCTTTCCACACAAGCACAATTTCTTTAACTGATCTGTCTGTTTGCATTAAATATATAGACATGGAATTTAACTTGCCACTTTCTTTGTTGAATCTGCAGTTGGATGTTGAACTGCTGGCCATCAAGCAAAGCCCCTTTGGGTAAGTGATGGCAGCCCACCCAGTGCACTGCGATTTTGATATTTCTTTGGCAGTTAGTCTCACTCGTTGGTTTGGTATGCAGGTCTCCTGTAAAAGTTATTGAAGGTTAATGCATATATTGCTTGGCATGCTGGTTGTTCATGCTTTGAGCTTTTCTATAGACAAGAGTGCTTCTGCACTTCGCCTCAAAGAGAACTGAATCTGCTGGCATAAACTGGTAAAAATACGTCATCAGCATAGCCATAAATGCACTGATAACTTGTATAAATCCTACTCTCCATCCTATCTTCTCGTTGTGCTCTTTTTTTTTTGTTTTATTCTCCCAGCAAGTTGCTTGTGCTATTGGGTATGAAATTTTTAGAATGCTTACAATTCTTTTTTTTATATGGCAAGGCAATGTTTACATATCTTCAATGTTCCAAATCATACAGAACCAATATATATATATATATATATATATATATTCTGCAACCAATTGATTGCTTACATGTTATATTAATTTTATTTATGTAAATATATTTATTTTTAATATTTATCAAATATTTTATTAATGAATCTAGAGTAAAGATAAAGTCTCAGAGACAAAAATATTTTGTAAAAAAAATTATATAGTTGTTATTATGAGTTTTCTATTGCATTAAAGTTTTGTTCCTAAATATTTATAATTAATACTCTATTAAGACTAGACATTAATTAGAATTGTTGAGACTAGTGCATAATATGCTTTTTTATTTGTGAAAGGAAGCATTTTTTCTCGTAAGTTAAGGCATAAGAGATACTTAGAACTAATATATAAGTACTTGTCAGATGACATATACATTAAACTGACCTATATGATAATTTCATATTAAAAGATCATTTGTGCCTATGAAAAGACTCACGTGATGGTTGTGTAAGTGATCTTTAGACTTAAAATCACGAAGTTATCTTATATAGAAAATGTTATGCTTTGATCCCGATACATGTTCTAATAAAGGGTAACAAACGAGTGAATATTGGGTATAACAAGAACTATAAGAAGGTATTTGAGTAATTAAAAGAGAATTCATCACCCTAAGTGATTTATAACATTTTTCATACATTCTCAAATAGTTGATTGTAAATCCTCGCGCAAGATAGAATGAAACCTGAAAAGAGTTTTAAATCTTATTTAAAGAATCAATGACTATAGTGTTGAGAACAAATGTTGCGATGTCACGGTCGCACAAATTAATTACCCTAGCTTAAAACACAACACATAAGATAGTATAGAGCAAACAAGGTGTCGATCCCACGAGGAAGGTCTAGTTCAGATTTTTATGCTATATGATATGCAATTTGGGGGGATTTGGAGGTTATCTATGCTAAAGCAAAAGTAAACAGAAAACTATCAAGTGAAATTTAAATAAAACCGAAATTTATCAAGAAAACAAACTTTGGTCGCAAGTAAACATCCACCTACAGAAATCAGAACTGATCATAGAACCGAGATGTCAATTTATACTATGAATATCTATCTTTTTCTTATGTTGATTAGTTAACAAATTTGCTGTATAATTAATCCTAACCTTTAAACAACCACAGTGTCCGTACTAGTAATTTAATTCAATGACAGCCTTAAGAACTAGATGAGTTGATTAATCTAGACAATATAATTATCCGCGCACCATGTTTGATTTGATTAATTAAATGTTCTCCCTAAGATTACTAATCTGGATCCGCCACAATTATTAATCTCAGTTGCTTCACAAATCTATATACCACAACTCTGGTTTTGATTGCAAACTTAGCAATAGATTATTCACAATAACAACTTAGAGTCCGCTCTAGCAATTAAAATAAACAATCATAGGAAATAAATATAGGAGAACAAACATATTCATTCATCATATAAACTGAAAATAAAAGGTAAAATAGATCTCACAATTCTTGAAATCCGAAGGTTTCTGTGTCCTTGCAACCAAGAAAATGAGTTTAGCCTTGCATGTTTATTGAATAACTAACCAAAAAGAAAGGGTTTGTGTTCCTCCCTTCTGGCCATCCCCTCTCTTCTCCTCTTTTCCTTTTATCTTTCTTTTTATACCCTAGAAAACCCTAGTCTCTATTTTACAAAATAGTTCTCCCTTAAGTAGATAGTTTACATTTAAGTACTTCAATAACTATTTTTCTAAAAAAAAAAGAAAAAGCCTTGCATGAAATCTTCAAGCTTTGACTTAGAGGAGCTAAATTGCTGAAATAAAAACTTGGATGTTGGTTTAGATGCTTCGAAACGTAATTTGAACTCGTTTCTTCATGAAACCTGTTTGCTGGCAGAATTTATTTGTCATCTTTGAAAATTCATATCTCCCTCATATGATATCGTTTTTGGCTTAAATTTGGAATGTTGATAGGCCTTTGAGTAAGGAATCCAAAACAATTGAGTTTGCATCACTTGGACTTCTGTAGCTCTAGATATTCAAGTCGGAATGGCCAAAGGTCAACACTGACAGATTGCGAGATTTGACTGTGAAGGCTATGATTTTCATGCTTTTCTTTATTTTATTTTCTTGCCTTAGATTTCCAAAAAGATATGGATGTTAGCTTTTTAATGCCACTAGAATCACTTCATTTCAACCTCTAGAGCTCACGCTCGCACAAAACATCGACCGAAGACCAAATCTGCCAATTACCTCCAATTTACTCCTTTTCGCATCTTTCATCCAAAAGTGCCTTCAAAACATAAAACAAAGAATATCAAGGTATTTTATATATAAAATATAGGCAAAACATTAGTTAAATATGGGTGAAACTATCGAAGAATAGATTCCATCACCTGAAAAGTTTCATCATCAACATTGAAAAGTACCGCAGTATGATCTCTGGATCTAAATATTTTGGCATCTAATTTTAGCTAAACAACAGGAGGCTATAATTTCTGTTATGCAATGTAGTCATATGCATCCTCTTTTTGTTTAACAAAATAAGCATTAGTCCTAAAAAATATCAATTGGACTAAAGCAGAAACAGGAAAAACATGTGCACCTTTCAAAACATGATTAAAAGATTTAGAAAGATTTGTTGTCATATTGCGATATCAGTGACCCCCATTATAAGAAAGTGTTCATTTTTGTTTTGGTACCCACTCAAGCCATTCTTTTCATTATGGATGACTATTACCCATGTAATCAAATCTTACATCAAATTTATGCTTTAAAGATTCATAACACGTCCTAAACAACTTCTTTATGGCTAACAAATCTTTGAATTTGTGATTGAAGTTGCTTATTAGGTGTCTAACACAATACCAATGTTATCTAATCAGTTGAGGCCAAATTTCTCTTATTTTATGCTTAATACCATCATGCTTATTCGATATTATTGACACGACTAAAGAGTTGATGTCTTCTCCCAAGTGTAGGAGTGTCAAAGTAATAAATAACCCGATAAGACTATGGTCGAACCACAAGGAGGTTAACTGTATAAACTACAAAGAAAAAAATAGATAATAACAGAAAAGGAGTTGAAGAGAGCTTTGAGATGTGATATTGATATAAGGATTAAATAAGGATAAAATAATTGTCAAGGTTAGAGATCCACTGATGGTATTTCAAACAAATATAGTATAAATTCTTTTTATTACTCAACTAGAAACCACACACAAAGGAGGTTCCAATTGGATTATAAATTATTAACATGATTACATTAGTTATTTTATTCGAATAATGTTAATACTTGTAAATGTTGTCAAATATTCATGATTATAACTTATGTTAACAACAAATCAAGTTCCTTTCATAGCACAGGTGTCGATTATACCATACGGTTGGGCTATGAAAGTGCGAAGTATTTATTGTACCAATGATTATACAACATAAATCTAGATTAACCATTTAACAAGCAAAGTATTAAAAGTGAACAAGATAACAAATACAAAACATGTTAGTATCAAACATTAAAGTCCATGTTGAGTTTATACTATACTTATTCTTACACCATTAGTGTAACTTTTTCACCTTGACATAATAAACTTAGCTAAACATAATAAAAGAGAGAAACATAAATAAACAAGATAAGAACATAAATAAGATATAAGTTAACTAAGTAAAGGAAATGAAATGAAAAGCATAAACAAGAGATTAATATAAACAAAACTTAAGCATTATAAAAATATAAAGAGAGAGAGCAAGAACATGATCTTGATCTGAAAACCAAGATGCCTAAATACATGGCAAATGCCTCCTTTTATAGGCCAAAATTTAGAACTATTAATTTGATGACTAATTGTTGAGTGGGTGACCACATCTTGACTTTGTGACAATCCTTATCTTCTTGTCTGAATAAAATGTCATTGCTAACGTCAGAATTTGAACAGATAGTCCACATGAAAGTTCTAGGAAATTGTCTCAGCTTTCCAACAAAAAACGAATCGGTGCATTTGGACTTTTAGAACTCGAGATATGGGCTGGACACTGAATAGTATCTGGGCTGCAGGATAGATTCTGACTTCTCCGTTGTTGCTACAATTTGAACTTGAAAACGACCTTTTTGAATCTTGGACTCTTCATGAAAGTTTTAGGCCTATGACTTAGCTTTCTATCCATATAGACCAGACCTAAATCCAAGTTCTACAGCTCTAGATATGATCCAATAACCGAATAGTGTTTCAATTTGGACTAAACCAGCATCTCTTTTCTAAGCTTGCCCCTCTCTTTGTCTTCTCAATTTCAGTAGTTAAACTCATCAATCAATCATTTGATTTATGTGATAGGCCTTCATTTAAGATGAACATATACCATAAATTAAAGGAAAGGTATCTTATAGTATCAGACTTGTTATTATAAAACATGTTTTAGTTAAGGAGTTATTGATACTTCAAGTACAAAATGATGATATAAAACCTTGATAAAAATGCACTTTTAAGTACTAATCAATTATACATGTACCATTACAGTTACCTGTAATGTGATGTTGAATAAGTAGTGAAAATCATTTACAATTAACATTATGTTATTCTTCAACTAGTGAATAAGCTAAAAGAGAAATTTCATTGTTTGCATAAAAAAAAACCCTGCAATCAACAACTTTCCATTGAACCTTCCATACAGATGGATGTTATCCACATTAATAATTGGCCTACAAGACTTGAACCCCTCAATTGCAGGACCAAATGCCTAGAACACCCTACCAAAAACAATTGTTCCACTATCAAGCTATCCATTATGTTTCCACTCAACAACTTTTCTAGGATTTTATTCTTGTAACCACAAACAATCTAGATAACATTTCAAATAAGTCCCCATGTGTTTCAAAAATTAATTGTAGTTAGTCGCTGTTTTTTAAGGTGGTTAAAGATACTAAAATTGATTATCTTATTTTTTAAAATTTTCAATTCCTTTTATAGCAATGCTAGTGGTAGTAATGTTCACATTTGGGAACTTTTCCTCTGGATCAAAAAATGTATGTGCTTGCATTGAAATATTTAATTTTTTGTTTTACAACTTAGGGTTTTTTTATTAAATAAAAAAAAACCCTTGAAATGAAAATTTTATAATTTATTTCCATAAAGTTCTTTACTGATAATTCCATAGAAGAGGAAAAGCTAAAGAAACTATTATTCTAGTGAGGGTTATGGGAATTTATGAGGGCTATGGGAATTTATGATGAAAATATAATTAAAATTGTATATCGTGATTCTTTGATCCTAGTGATAATGAAGATAATGATGTAGGTATGACTTCAAATATAAGGGTGTCGTGAGTTTAATTGAAACATTAGATGATGATGATGAGGAGGAGGCTTCCTGTTTCAGAATTTGATCATGATACTAGAGTTGATGATATGATTTATAATGATTGGTTTGTTTATCGTAAAAAATCAGCTAGTAGTGGTGATTTAGTTGTTGGACAAGATTTTAGAATTAAAGATGATTTAGTGAATATTGTTAAACAATGACATATTTCACATTCACTTGAATATCACATTCAACGTTCATACCAAATATTTGTTTAATTACAATGTGTTTATGCATCTGAATGTCAATGGTACTTACGTGAGGATACCATAAAACGTCAGGTTCCTTTGAGATAGTAAAATTAAAAGGTAAATACACATGTACCAATACATACATACATAAAAAAAACCATCATCAGCTTAACATTACATTTATTGCATCAATGGTTGTAACTTTTGTTCAAGATAACCTTGCATATATTGTTTCCAACATACAAGAAATTAAATTGCACTGTAAGTTTAAAATTTCGTACTATAAAGCATGGGCTGCAAAACAAAAGATACTTGAGGAACTTCTTGGAACACATGGGGACTTATTTTCAATGTTATCTAGATTGTTTGTGGCTTTACAAGAATAAAATCCTAGAAAAGTTGTCGAGTGGAAACATAATGGATAGCTTGATAGTGGAACAATTGTTTTTGGTAGAGTTTTCTAGGCATTTGGTTCTGCAATTGAGGGGTTCAAGTCTTGTAGGTCAATTATTAATATGGATAACATCCATTTGTATGGAATGTTCAATGGAAAGTTGTTGATTGTAGGGTTTTTTTTATGCAGACAATGAGATTTCTCCTTTAGCTTATTCACTAGTTAAAGAAGAACATAATGTTAACTGGAGATGATTTTCACTACTTATTCAACATCACATTACAGGTGACTGTAGTGGTATATGTATAATATCGGATAAGCATGATGGTATTAAGGCCTCGTTTGTTTGACGGAAAGTGATTTTCTGGAAACCACTCTCCAAACTTTCATGTATTTGTTTGTCATTAAAAAAGTTGGTCAACGAAAAACACTTTCTAGTCAAAGAAAAATTTGGTTTGGTTTTCAGGAAAGTGTTTTTCTTTTATTTTGGATAGAAAACACTTTCCGGAAATTGTGAAAAATTTAGAAATGTCATTATTTGCTGATTATATCAAATTTGGTCCTCAAACTTTTGATTGTTATATATATTTTGTTTTGAATTTTTTTTTCAATTTCATCCCTTAGAATTTGATTTTAATATTAACTTTGGTCCTCATTTTTATAATTGTTATTTACTTTTCCCTTATCATTTTTTAATTGAAATTTTTATCTATCAAATTTGATTCTCATTCTTTTGATTGTTACTTATTTTATTTGAAATAATTTATGAAATGGTAATTATTATTATTTTAATTTCTTCATCTTTTAATTTTTTTTATTTGTTAGATTTAATCTCTATTATTTTGATTATTATTTATTTTATTTGAGATAATTTATAAAATTATATTTTTTTTTCAATTTCATTATCATTCAACTTTTTGATTTGTAAGATTTATTCCTCATTATTTTAGTAAACTTGAAAAAATAAAACATTAATAAGTTATTTTCCAACTTATTTTCCATGACATAACCAAACACTGAAAAGTATTTTCCAACTTATTTTCCATTAAACTACCAAACATCAGAAAATAATTCACTTTCCTAGAATTTCCTTTCAAAAAAAAAAAACTACTTTCCAGCAAACAAACGAGACCTAAATATGAAATAAGAGAAATTTAACCTGAATTGATTGAATAATATTGATAATGTCAGACACCGAATATTCAACTTTAATCACAAATTTAAAGATTTGTTGGCCATAAAAAAGTTATTTAGAATGTATTATAAATCTTCGAAAGCATATATTTGATGTATGATTTGATTACTTGGCAATAGTCATCCAAAATAAAAAGAATGACTTGAGTTGGTATCAAAAGAAAAATGAACATTTTCTTATGATGGAGATCACTGATATTGCAACAACAAATCTTTCTAAATCTTTTAATCATATTTTGAAAAGTACACGAGTTTTTCGTGTTACTGCTTTAGTTAAAAGCTAATGCTTATTTGTTAAACAAAAAAAAGGATGCATATGACTACATTGCTCAAGAGAAATTATAGCCTCCAAGAGAAATTATAGCCTCCAAGAAAGATGCATATTTTGTAAATTATTCTTCCCATTTCAACAATTACAATGACACAGCACCACCTGATCCAATGTGGAGATAATTTACAATTCTTGCACTGCTGAATATGGAGGATCCTTTACAAGAAAATAGAGTTTCCCATCAGAAGAATAGAAGATGCTCCAATCACCACAACATGAGAAGTATTATGTAACAAGAAACAGCTACCAATGCAATTCAAATGAACAGCACAACGATGCCTTTCCGGTCACCATAAATAAAAACCAGCCAAGCCAATGCACACTGAAGACTGAACAAAGAATTAACTTAAATTTGAGGTTTAGATCGCAAAAATTTGAACTCCAACAATAATATGTGCATTGTGAGAACCATAACAGCCAGAGGCAGCAGCTCAAAGAGCATGATGTCCCTTGATGAGCTGCTCACACTCAGCTGTCCTGCATTGATGAAGTCCTTACTAGAAGTTACAGAAACATTTACAGATAAGGAGCCTGACAGAAAGAATTGAAATGTATGGGGTTATTTTCCATGTGTGCAAGGCAAACAGAAAAGGAGTTCACCGAACCATCATAGTTTTTTGAACTTACAGTCATAGTTAGCCCAACCAATCCGTTGTCGTACTAAATCATATACAAAAATCTTATCTTTCAGAACAAGATCTGCAAAGCCAATGCAATCAACAGGATAGTTTAACTCACATGTTTTAAAAGGTAAGAGGTGTGCATAAAGGCATTGAAACACCCACGAGTTAGCTGGTTCAGTGACACAAGATTTGTAAGTCAATGAGGTTCATTACAAAAGAGCAGAATTTGGCACAATCCCAACCCAGAAAGCAGTCATCCAGTCATGTCATTGTAAAAATGCATTTCAAAAAAATAATGATGAAACAAATGACAAGCACCAAAAGGAGGAGTAAAAAAGGTCACCAATGGTGCACTAGAGACAATTTGCAGGGCCAGCAGATAGAGACCCCCCCCCCCCCCCAATATTTTCAACTTTGCACTGTATTTTTATTTTTTTTATTTTTAAGAAAACTTATGTTGCCCCCCATAAAGTTGTGCATGTTTTATTAAAGTCCCCACCTACTTCATAACTTACCCACCCCCCAGCACTGACATTATGACCAGTTGTTGGTAAGGAGAAAAGGTTAAGCCTCTCCCCAGATATACTCATGTCAATAAAAGAAGTAAAAGTTCAGAGTTCAACCTCCTAAGATAGTTACTCCTTGAACTTTCTGAAAACCAATGCACCACATTGAAGAACCACCCTGCTACAGAAGAGAGAGAGAGAGAGAGAAAGGTGGTCCATGTTACAATTCATTCAGTGACAATGGCAGATATATTCTGATTAAACATGTTCAGTTCAATACTGATGGGAAAATGAATAAGTTAGCAAAAGTGAAGAGCAGCAAATTACACTGGGACCAAAGGGTATAAGGTAATCTTCAGGTTTTAACACCATAGATGCACCCCCAGCAAAGTTAAAACTGGCCAGGGGAAACATCTGAGATACACTGCATAGAAAAAAAAAAAAAAAAACCAATTAAGTTATTGAGGAAGAAAAAAGGGAAAGTAAAAGCTAGAAAGAAAACTTTTGTGGTGTAACATAACAGCAAAAACATCATTTGGAAATAAAATAGAAGAACGAACCTGGTTGAGACAAGATAACACTGGTTTCCTTTAGATATTATAGGTGTAACAGATGGCGAGACAATGACATTCACCTGGACATTCACCAATCAAATAAACTTAAGCATGCTGAAAGTGAATTTAGTTGTGATTGTTTAAATCATGCTAATTCAATACCTTGTTACATTCCAGTTCAATAACTTCACTACCATTATTATCTCACTATTAAAAGGCTCAAAACCAGCTCTTTAAAATCACCTTACTGGGAGAACTCAAAATAATTATTTTTTATTTTTTTTAGGAAAAAGCTTACTAATTATAAGACATTGCATGTGGATAAAAGAAACTTTCTTACATTCTCTGATTTTTACTTTAACTGTCCACTTTGTATTTGTGAGATAAGGGTTGCAGAAATATGAATGACTGAGAAGACATAGTTACTGTAGAGAAATGTTTGGCTGACACCAGAGAACAAGAACGAGTCCCTATAAAATATCTTAACAAGTTGCCTCATGCAACACAAAGAGAACAAGAATGAAACCCTATATAATATCTTAATGAGTTGCTTTCTCATAAAATGTCTCATCATGAAACTATGCAACAAGGTTCTGTATAACTTAGTTATCAAAATGTCAATCATATTGAAGGATTCCTAATATTTTAAATGGAAAAAAAAAATAGTATTAGAATAGCTTAAGATTGTCAAAAATAATACATTAAAGCTCATTTCTCTCAGCTGCAAACATCGTTTATTATAACAGGAACCTTTGCATGTATAGATGGGAAAATTACTCACAGCACTAACAAAAGGATCATAAGCTTCTGCCACAAGGTACGCCAAAGTTGTTCCAGAGTCAACAATTGTTCCTTGGCTATTCGATGTTGCAAACACTGATGGATCAATTGGTAACAATTTCCCATTAACAGCAATGCTTTGTAGATTTAAATTATAATGAGGCCTGCAATTTTTGAAAAGGAAATCACAGCAAATTAGTGTTGTTCAAAATCAAACTAAAGATGCCAGACAGCAATGCTTTTTGCATGAGGAATGCAAAAAGTAAAAAAAATACAAATGGTTGTGCAACAGAGCAATAACATTCACAAGAGAAAGATGTGTGATAGTAAGCAGATTTGGTGATAAAATGTAACAACTCTTTGAGTTTTTGAAAGGTTCTTAAGCAGTTAAAGTCTCATTTCTTTGGACTTGTTCACATTGAAAATATCCAATTTCTGTGACCACTTTAAATACCTAGAAAGATTCCTGCAAAATATGAGAAATCCTAAAAGCAAATCTGGCTTGGTACTATTCTAAAAGGTTATTCCAAATACAAAACCAACTGAACAAAGCCTGTGAAGTGCTTGTCTACTCCTAAACACCAGTAATATATGGTATCCTAGCTAAAGGTAAAAGTAATGTACAAGTGACCGCTGCAGAAGAAAATGTCTTATCACAGACCAATAAGATGCTAGAAAAACAAATTTTCTTTTAAAAATCTGTGTGCAATATCAAAGCTTGTCCCATTGCCTAGACATTTCTCAGGCAATAAGATTTCAGTTGCTGCTGCTTGTACAAAGCAAGGATAACAATCTAAAGAAGTTGGGTTGTTGCGGAAAGAAAAGGTTTCCAAGGAAAAAATGACATACTGTGATGGGACAAGTGGACTATAAACCATGCCTGGCTCCAGAATCTCACCAAGAACCAGTATACCACCTCCAATGCCCTCTCCTTTCAAGCAATGAGAGAACACTCTGGGTGTTATCCCGTGGGTTGACAATTGTGATATAACAGAGAGTCCCCCCTGGCCAAATCCAAAAATCCCATCAACTGCTTTATCGGTCATAGTCAAGTCCCCAGACTGGTAGGTACTGCACCTGTTTTCAACACCACCATCTAGCGAAATAAGAAACATACAAAAAAGGCAGATCAATCTTGGAACAAAAGAAACTTATTCAAATAGGAGAGTATGAGATAGATGAAGGGCAAAGGAAGCACACAACTCATATTTTGTCACAAGGGGGACTCGGTCCTTTATTCCTTGGCATCAATTAAGTTTGCTGGTTAACTCCACAAGAATGAAATGGCAATAAATCATTCAAATAGTCCAGCAACAACAATACTATTTTACAGTAATAGCTGTGTATTTTGGGTGAACATGCCCCTTGCTGTGAAAGCATAAGAATGGTTACCATAAGAAGGTCATGCCATTAGTTTACTGGTTATGATCACGTAGCACCAGGTAGTGACTGATTTGTCATGTAGTCATTGTGCAGCAAAACACCATACCCTTGTGTGGATTCACTGACTGCATATTACATCTTTGACAACAACAATTAAGCAAAATATTAAGCTTCATTTTTTTAGTCTTGTACCTATCCCTTCTCTCTAAACAAATAATCATTGTCAATCTTAAAAATCTGAACACGCCCATACTTATTCAACAGTACAATTTAGAAAACCTACCCGAAGACAATGAGAGCTGAAGAGTTAACGACTAATGACTCCCCCAAAATAGCATCAAAATAAAGTGTATCGGACACATAATAGCCTGATGTCCCACTTCCATCTTCATATTGGAATGTGTAACTGCATTGATTAGTCTGAGGAGAGCATTGAGTTACTGTGGTTTGAACTGCTGAAGTACAGATTGGGTCTGAACAGTGGACCAGCCCTGCAGTTGATGAGCTGCTGGAATCAAAGAAACTGAGCTGAATCTGCATTAACGCAAACAAAGTACCACGGGGAAGTTGAGGCTTATTTTTTCCAATTCTGCATATGTATAGAAAGACCCGTGACAAGGTAAAGAAAGAGGATTTACTCCAAGGCCACTGGTACGTGGGCAATTATTGCAGGAATTGCAGCAGACCCACAAGACATCACTTCCGGTATCAATCTGCACATTGAATTCTCTAGGAGGAGAGCCCAATTTCACTTTTGTAAAATAAAGTCTAAACACAAAGAAAAGAATTAAACCATATCAACGCCTATAATCATCAAGTACTAAAAAATGACTAGTTATCAAATCCCATCCTAAAGAGAATGTGGAAGAGCGCCAAAAAAAAAACTGAAGAGAACCAAGACAGATATATTACAAGGGCTCTGAAGCTCCGGTGACCCTGATTGCAATGGAAACCCAAAAAGAAAGAACAGCAAAATTAGTCAATAATAATAATAATCATCTAAGCATACAATATAAATAACAAAAAAAAAATCAATTTTTTGGTTACAAAAAAGGGCAAAGAATCAATCTTCAGTTAATATAATTAAAACAAAACATGCACAAAAATCCCATATCCTTTCTTTTCCTTTCCTTCCTCTTTTAGAAAGAATAACAAGCAAGCAATACCCACCGCAAGTTCTTTTTAAGTGTGTGCATGTGAGCAAGAAATGCAGAAAATCATGTGCCATAAATACAAATTACCAATTTTAAACAAAACCCATGACTGAAATTAAACTTTTTACCTTAAATAACGCAAATAAACCATATAAAGAAACCTTAAAATTAGGAAAGAGGGGATGCTGAAAAAATTACCCGACGAGGTAAGGATCGGGGGAACCTTGAACAGAGAAGTCGACAACGCCACCAACAAAGCCTTGTAAAAGACGGGCATGTCTGAGTCGGTCTCGAGCTCTAAGTTGGGAGAGTTCAAGACCGTGGTTGTTTAAAGGAAAAGCCCTCTCCAGTTGGAGAAGACTAGCGCAGTAAACCACCGACACAGACATGAATAGTAGTAGTAGTAGTATAGTGATGAAGAAAGGGGGCCATAAACCCCGCATGTTTTGAGGGTTTTTCTTGTGTGTCTTGGAGAGTGTTAAAGAAAGAGATCGAAGAGGAGCTGTTCTTGGTTGTGATGGTTCTTGCTGCTTTTGCGCATTTATAGAAAGAAAGAGAGGAGTGGACTCAGGCAGCAGGACAGGACTGGGACACGAGAGAGAGCTTATGATTACGAGGAACAAGAAGAGCTTATTTGTTTGTTCAAATTATATTAACTTCGTGTGTTTAAATTATAAACTACGGACCTGAAAGTAAAGAGAACCAACTTGATTTCAGGGCACGAGGCACCATTTAAATAAACAAGGTATTATTTTTATTTATTTTTCTTCGGTTTAGACATTAAAGAATGAAGTAAAAGAATAAAATGTTAAATCAACTCAACCAAAATTTTCAACATTAACCAAAATTACATCATATGATAATAAATAGAATTTAGTCTCGTTTAAATTATAAAATGATGTTTAATTATCAATACCAAAAAAGTAAGATAAATATTTATTGTGTTTAAAAAACTCAATGAAAAGTAAATTGTCTCAATAATTTTGAAATAAAAATATTATTCTACTCTTAATAAATAAAGATAAATAAATGTATTATTTAACATTTCTCATCAAACTCGCGATGTGGCAGCTACAAACATCGAGAGTTTGTCAACTAGAAAATGAAAACGAGAAATGAAATACACATTGGTAAAGAAATCTGTAATCTATAAGGAAGAAGAAATAAAAGGCAAAGTAATGGTGTCATGTTTGAGATGATGACGAGTAAGATGATAATCGATTTCAATGTGCTTAGTTCGTTCTTGAAAAACCGAGTTGTGAGCAATCTGAATAGAACTCTAGTTGTCACAATACATGGGAGTAGGATGAGAAAGTGAAACTCTCATATCCGCAAGTAACCAACGTAATCAAACAATCTTTTTTATAGTAGATGTCATAGCACGCTATTCTACTTAGGTTGAGGATTGAGAAACGATAGATTGTTTCTTGTTATTCCATGAAATAAAAGAATCACCTAAAAAGATACAAAAACCAGTAATAAACTTGCGATCTGTGGAATCACTGTTATGGTCAGCATCAGAATATGCACGCAGCTCCAAGGAAGAGGTGGATGGAAGTAAAAGACTCTAAAAGACTATACCCCGAAGATATCGCAAAATATAAAGAACAGCTGCCTAGTGAACAGTAGTAGAAGAAAATAACAAACTAACTAATAACATGAACAACATAAGCAATATCTAGACGAGTAATGGTGAGATATATCAAGCTCTCAATAATAGTACGGTATAAAGTAGGTTTTGTCAAAGGTAAACCATCAGAAGAAGAATATCTTGCATAACTTCAATAGGAGTATTTACAGTCTTGTTATCAGTAAGTCTAGCCCGCTCAAGAATATCTACAACATATTTCGACTGAGAAAGAAGGTAACCTCTGGGTGAGTAAGTTACCTAAATACCCAGGAAATATCGAAGATAACCCAAATCTTTCATTTTAAACTGTCTAGCCAAACTCTGTCTATAAATTGAGATACCATTAATGGAGAAGACACCATATAAACTTCTTCTTGAAGATCTCCATTTAAGAAGGTATTTTAGCATCAAGTTGAGAGATATGCCACTGACAAACCGAAGCTATAACAATTAGAGTACGAATAGTAGTTCTTTTTGCAACAAGGGCAAATGTCTTCTCATAATCCATACCATATTGTTGAGAGTATCCTTTTGCAACCAACCTAACTTTGTATCGCTCAATAAACCCATCAGAATTAATCTTGATCTTATATACCCAACGACAACCAACAACACTCTTACTAGAAGGTATGAGAACCAAATCTCAAGTATCTATCTTATGCAAAGTAGAAAGTTTCTCATCCATAGCTTGCTGCAAAAAAGAATCAAGAATTGCCTTTTTATAGGAAGAGGGCTTAGAGAGACAATGAATAGAAGCTAAAAGGAAGTAAATGATGAAAAATAACAAGAATAAGCAAAATCTAGTAGTTTTGTGGACTTATAAATACATATGAATTGATGTAGAGGTGAATCCACAATCTCAGATGAAGCTTGAGGGGTTGTAGATAAGAATGGAGCTTCAAGTGTGCCAAAAAGTAAAGTGTCAGTACCTGCAAATTGATGAGTACAAATTGGTCGAACATAAGGAGAGGTATTTGAGGTACTAGGAACGTAAGATGATAAACTATCATAATCCTCAGAAAAAGGACCTATACGAATAAGATTAGGTCTAGTCAGGCTATGAGTAATGGATGAAATAGAAAATAAATGTATATGTTTGATAAAAACAACATGACAAGACACATAAAGTTTTTGAATTATTAGATCAAAACAACGATACCTCTTTTTACCTTCACCATAACCCAAAAAGACACAAATAGCAGATCAAAAGGACAACTTACTGCGTTCTACATGAGGATGGAGAACGAAATAAGTACAATAAAAAACTCTAAAGAAGGAATAATCAGGGACATATCCATATAACTTTTTAAAAGGAGATAAACCCGAATTATGATAAAATGAAATTGTATTAATCAAACTTACAGCACTAATGACAACTTCTCCCTAAAACTCACTAGGAACAGAAGCAGACAACAAGAGAGAATGAACAGTTTTGACAGTGTGCCTATGTTTTCTATCAGCAACTCCATTTTGGTTAAAAGTACATGTACATAAAGTTTGGTGAATGGTTTCATCCAAGGCAAGCAACTAACAAAATTTATTAAAGGTGTATTCTCCATCTAAATCACACCCAAAGTATTTGATTACAGAAGAATGTTAAGTTTTGACAAGAGCTCGAAAAGCTGTTTATATCTCAAAGAATTCAGAATGATGTTTCATTAAATAAACCCAACAATAATGAGTATGATCATCAATAAATGAAACATAATATCGAGACCCTTCTTTTATGGAAATAAGAGAAGGTCCTCATACATCAGAATGAATTCAGTCAAATGGTGAAGAAGAAACATAAATACTTTGATTAAAAGGTAAAACAGAAAATTTTGCTAGTTTACACCCATTACAATTAGAAATATCACAAGTTTGCAAATTTTCTAAAGCTCCTATGGATGCTAAACATCTCAAACGAGAAGACAAAATATGACCTAGACGAGAATGCTATAAATAAAAACTAGAAGATGAAGGACTCAAATAAAAAGAAGACAAATTAACAGTAGTAGTAGCAGCAGCGTCAACTGACACTTTTAACTCATCCAAAATATATAGTCCATTCTCCCTACAACATGTTCCAATCAGCTTCTGAGACTGCAGATCTTGTACACAATAAAAAGAAAAGGAAAAATTGATTAAATAATCACCAAAGTCATATAATTGACCAACATAAGCGAGATTTAATCTGAGTTTCGGAAAAAGATAAACATTAAGGAGAGACAAATGAGGTATGACAAGAGAACCAACACATGTTAAGGGCATGAGAGTGCCATCAACAATCATAACACGAATTAATGGCGAAGGGAACACAAAGGTAAAAAATAAAGAATCTGAAGGCATATGATGTGTAGCACTAGAATTCAAGACTCATTCGGAATGTGACATAACCGAGGACCTATGAGGCAACCGATCTACGGAAGAAGAAGTGGACATTTCTTGTGGTTATAAGGAGAGAAACTTCTAAAATTGCTCAGTCAGAGTACTAGGATTAGTGATAAAGCCTGATGAAGCTACTGCTACAGTATTGTAGTATGGTGCTCCTAAACAAAGTTTTTTTAAAAAATAATAAAAGATTTTTAAACCAGATAGGAAAAAAACCCATAAATCAATATGAAAAAATGGTAAATCCAAAAATAGTAATTTATAGACCTTATTTAAAGGTCTTTTTATTTTTTGATTACTATAAAATCTTAACACTATAGAAAATAGGGCCTCTAGAATCTTCTAAAAAGTTTTTAGTTTTATTCAATATTCAAATAAAAAATTATGTTCATTAATATAAGGTTGCATGCCAAGAAAAAACCTACTATACAAAAGGGTTAAAGATTAGAAGGCAAGTTTAGTGTGATCCAAGGTTCAAGAAAGTTCTAGATTCATTTAAACTTTGTAGATAATTTTTTTTAAAAAAAAAACTATCACTTGTTAGTATATGCTTTCTCCATTTTTTCAGAACATACAAATTCAACAAATCCTAGAAATACTTGGAATAATAGGGGTGACAATTTCACTTAAACATGATAGATATTGACCAAACTAACCCGAATAGGTAGGAAATCTCTAGACTCAATTGAGTTCAGGTACAACCCGAAAGTAAAAGGTCAGGTTTTGGGTTGTGTATGAATACTAATCTACCTGACTTGAACCCAAAACTAGACTCAAAATAAATAAATAATCTTAAGTTTTACAAAATTACATGTATACCAAACTAAATACATACTAAATAGTGATATATTATGGCATTTAGGTTCAGGTTAGTTTCGGGTTCAGGTTATGGATACCCAAATGGTATTCGAAACTCGATCAGATCAGGTTTGGGTATTGAGAATTCATACCCAAACTAGTTCGAGTCAGGTCTAGGTCATGTTATTTTGGATTCAGGTTTTGATATAGATATTATAAAACCTCACCTATGATTATTCATTGTTATCTCTATGGAACATATAATGGCCAAACCCAATTGACATATGATCTTTATTTATTTGGTCAATCCTGACAAGGTCAACACCAAAAAAATTAAAGAAAAAAATAAAAAAATAAAACAATGTCACTTTTTAAAAATAATTAACCCAGTCTAATAACCAATTAAACTACAGGTTATCTCTGACAACTACAATCATGATGCATAACTACGATTATAATGCATAGAACCTGGTCCATCGAGACAACTTGACCTTGCATTTATTGAAAGGGGAATGGGGCTAGTTTGTAGCATAAGTGAATTTTTTTTCTTAACACAATTTTAGGTTTAATTATTAATAAAAACATTATATGGGGTGGCTAAATTATTATAATCATTTCTATAAAACATTATTCATTAAAATAATGTGCTGAGAGTGTTTTTTTAGTTTTTTTTCTTCAATTTAACTCTTCAACAATCTAATCCAATCTATCTTTTTATTTAGTTTTTTCTCACTATTATTATTTAATATTAGATTGTTTTAGGAATTGTGTTTCATAATTATTTTTAATTTTCTTTTTGTTGAGTTATATTCCAGTCTCATGGATTTGTTTTCTCGACTTCAACCTTCAATATTAGATCTGTAAGAATTTAAGCTTCATAATTTATTTATTTATTGCATTTTATGAGTTTATCTTGATCTCATGATTAAGTGATGGATTTAACAAGCTTCTTGAATTGGAAAAGTAAGAATCCCTACTTATTAACAAAACACTAAAGGGTGTGGCTAAGTTAGTATATCCACACCCACGAAACACCTTTTATTATAATAGTATTTTGTGTTTTGCCTTGTTTTTGTTTGTTTAGTTTTTTTTTCAATTGTATTTTTTCATATTAGGTTGCTTTAAGAATTGTGTTTCATAATTTTCTTCAGTTTCTTTTCTGTTGTGTTATATACTAATCTCATGAATTTATTTATCATTTATTCTTGATTTCAACCTTTAACATTAGATTTTTTAGAACTGAGGCTTCATAATTTTTTTATTTTGTTTTTTTATGAATTCATCATGATCTCATGATCTAGTCATGAGTTTAACAGGTTAAGCTAGGTGGACTCATGATTTTTTTTCTCAATTTCATCTTTTAACATTGGATTGGTTGGAAATTGAGTTTAAAAAAAAATTGTTTTTTATAATGTTATCTCGATCTCATGACCTAAATCGTAAGTTTGACAAGTTGACATGACCTAAATCGTAAGTTTGACAAGTTGACCTGAGTTGACTTTGTTTATTTTTCTGGGTTTATTTTTTAATTAGGCTTAATATTTTTTTTTCTTTCCATGGGTTATCTCAAATTAGACTAATCCCGATCACGAGGTTGACAAGTTGACTAAGACTATTCTTTTTTTTTTTATCTCTTTTAATTGAATGTATTTTTTTTAATTTCATCCTCTAATAACAAAATATTTTGATTTGCTCGGGTAGTTTGGCAGGTTAACATGAGTTGACTTGGATATTTTTTTTAATTTAATATATTTTTTAAAAAATTTATCCTTCAACATTGAGTTGATAAAAAATTGACATTTATAATTTATTTTAATTTGTTTTTTATAGGGTTATCACAGTTTCATAATCTAGATTATAGATTTGACAAGTTAATTCAAGTCAATTCAAGTCGATCCAATATATTAATGTCTCAATATTTTTTTTAAAATATCATCCAAT
Organism: Populus x sibirica; assembly: GCA_019202695.1. NCBI lineage: Eukaryota > Viridiplantae > Streptophyta > Magnoliopsida > Malpighiales > Salicaceae > Populus > Populus x sibirica. The sequence goes on from JAGMVL010000318.1 coordinate 151,270, forward strand.
ATATCATCATATCAATATTTTAAAAAATATTATCTAACAAGAATCACATTTTAAATTCATAATTAATTTTTTATTTTTATTAAAAAAATATTAGCAACATTTGAATTTTTATATATAAAAATAAAATTAATCGCCAATAATCTAGTTAAATTACTCATGGTCCATCCAGAAAACTCAAGTCATGTCTCGTTCGTAATCTTATGAGTTTCTACTAGTTTTGAATTCCATGTGAGATTGGTTCTTCGGAAGCATGCATCTTTTGTTGAGTGGCAAAAACCGGCCCCACCATTGTCCAGGCCTTCCATTCTGGTGCACACCTGTGACCATACATTTTTCTTTTTCTCTTCAATAAGTACATGTTTAGGAATGGAAAAAAAAACCCCGGTATGGTGAGGCTTTGAATTCAAACCCGTTTGTTCAACGTAGCTGAATCAGATCAGAAGTGAAATAAGGCTCTCTTCCTGTATATCAGTGTGATGTTTTGAAATTAAATGAGTAGGTAAAAAGCAATAAAGCCCTTAAAGGCTAAAAATGAGTATAAATGAATAAGGGGTATTGTAGTAATTGAATAAAGAGTTGATAAATATAAATAGAAAAGAAAATAGAAGAAGAGAGCTGTGTTTTAAGAGTGAAAACTGATGGGAGAAGAGAAGAAAAGGGGAGGAAGAAGAAGGAAAAAGAGGGAAAGATAAGGAAAGGAGAAGAGAATTGGAGGAAATAAGTTTAAAGGTAAGATTATGTATAAATGTGTGTTAATTGAGCTTTAAGTTTCTGTTTTGATAAATGTTAGGGTTTTGAATATTGTGTTTTGGGTTTGATTGATGGATTAATTGGAATGTTATGGGTTGATTGTTGTGGGTAATTGGTTAATTAGTTGATTGTGAGAGATTGGAGGTAAAGATGATGATTTTGAGTTATGATTTTGTTTGAATAGTGAAATTATGTTAGAAATCAGGAGATGACAGTAGGTAATCTGTGAAATTCTGGGTTTGAGGTTGAAGATGATGAAAATTCAATTTGGTCCCTCAATTTGTGAAATTACGTTTAGTCCCTAAACTTTGGGAAAATTATAATTTGACCCCTAATTGTATTTTGAGATTCTGGACAGTGTTATTATGAGGTTAAGGATGATGAATCTGAGTTTGATAATTGATTTGGAATATTTTCAGTTTGGTCCCTCAATTTTGGGAATTTACATTTTAGTCCCTGAACTTTATAAAAATTACAATTCGGTCCCTGGTTCGTTCTAGACAGAATTAAGGTTGGTTTATGGGTGAAAATTCAGTATGGTTATGTATTTTCCAGATTGGTCCAGTTTTGGTAAAATTACATTTTGGTCCTTGTTTTGGAAAATTATCGTTTTAGTCCATAAACTTAGGAGACTAAACCTGGTTTTATTTTATGCATTGGGATCTCTTGTTTGAGTTGCTTTTGAGTGTATTTTCATATTGTTGTAGGTTCTCCTAACGATCCTCAATAGGATTTTCGTGTCTTTCGTCTGACATTCCTTTTAGTTCTATATTTTTAGGGTGAGTGGGATAATCTTTAATATGCATATATGATAAGTAAATATGTATGTTGATTATACAATGAGTACAACTCGTTAATTTCTTGAATAATTATATATGTTGCTTATTTTCCGAGTACTCATTTATTCTTGAATTTGCACTCGCAACTGTCAAAGTAAATTCTATTTGATATGATATACGTTTCTTTGATGATTATGTGAATATCTATTATGCCTTGATATGGGACTTGTCGGTAACTCCATGCTAACGGAGAGTAGTTAGCTCCGTGTGCACATAGTATTTTATATACCTAGCTGGTGAGAGAGGCATCAGCCTGTGGTGACTGATCATCCCACAGTGGTCACCTTCGGGTGTCATCTGGTCACTTTTGAGTGTCATCTGGTCACATTCGTGTGTCATCTGATCTCTGACATGTAGTCCATTACGATATGATGATATGTTTAGCATGTATATGTATATGTATATGATATGTTTAGTGTGTGTGTGTGTGTGTGTGTGTGTGTATATATATATATAAATGATCTTGCGAACTATTAATATCAGAATATCTAAAATGTATATTAATTATTATTCCTTCATTGAGTTAGTTGAACTCATCCCTCATTCTTAATATTATTTCAGGTTCTTAGTTTCTGATAGCAGGTGAACTTTGTTGAGTGTTCCTGCTTCTTCAGTTCTGGATCGGTATGCCTTGCTTATCTTTCAAGGCTGTTTAATTTGATGTTTTAGGCGCTCCATTATTACCTTGTTTTAATTAAGTTTGGATTTTTGACAATGTAATGAGTATTATGGATTATTGTTTTTGTTTTAATTACTGATGAAGAGTTTTAAACCATCTTTTGGTTTTATCAGTCTTGAATAATATAATATTTCGAAGATTATGAAATCTTGCGTATTTTTGAATAAATTATTCTTTTGATATGTCTATTTTGAGGCTTAGCGCAGGTGGGGTGTCCTTCCGGCATCGCTCCTGCGTTGCCGGTCACGGACCCAGGATTCGGGTCATGACAATCAGTATCCTGAAAACATTGCATTCTACATGGTTAAAAGTTTCAAGGCTGCAGCAGATAATAAAGAACACAAATTCATAAATGCACATTGAAGAGCTAAGAGGCACCTAAAACACTTCCAGAAAGGCAAGGCATGATAACATGTTCCGGTGGGGAAGTTTTGTGCTCCCTATAAATAAACAAGGAAACAAGAGTAACCACAGAAATCTCCTTCTCTAAGAAAATTTCAATGAAGCATTGCATTGGTGCCATCTTCGTCACCATCTCCTATGGGTGCTTCATTAAACATGTACTGCTCCTGATACTCCATCAAGTATTGCGTTGATCTCTTCACATCCAGAAACAGATTGTAGACTCGAGTAATGTCCTCACTCTCCACAACCTTTCCTTTTCGTTTCTGGCATGCCAACGCAGAGGCAGTAATTAGATGGATAGCATATCTCAAGGAAGTTTCAACCCCAATATGAGTCAACAGAGCCTTTGCTTCTTCAGCCATCTCTACATCTTCTTCTTGGCATCTGATGTCCAGAATCTTGTGAATTTCATCCTTTGTATAAGGTTGAGTAGTAATGATAAGAAGGCGATCAAGGAGATCTATTGGAATCCCATGTGGAGATTTATAATTTGTTCCTCGTATATTAGTAATCCCTCTATTGGTGGCAACAACTAGTATTGGAGCCATCTCATTCTCAAGAGCACGATTCAGGAAAGAGAAGCATTCAATATCAAGCATGTGCACCTCGTCAATGAAAAGAACACCTGGCACAATCTCTGCTTTGCCTTCCTCTCTCCATTCTGCCACCTTTGTGTCAATTTGTTCCCTTACTTCTGCACGGATTTCACCAGTATCACCAGTGAAGAGAGCCAGAAATCCCTGTGTTCTGAAAGAGGAGAATAACAAGTGGTGATTAACATGGAACCAAAAATCCACGGGCAAAGATGAATTTGAATTACAGCTACATGACCTATTTATTTCCATTACATTTAAATTGGCAGGAAAGAGTCTTAACAATAAAAAGGGTAATACCACTGTAGACACCAGGAAACTGCACCTGAAGTGAGTCATAATGAATCTGCTGAAACAAATCTACAGCAGAAACAATTCTATCTCCCAATAACTACAATGAGAATTTCCTTAAATATGTAATTTCTCCCCATCCAAATGCTCCAAATATTGCAAACAAAATATAACACCATGATCTGATTTTTTCCTTTTTTGACCAAAGGCTTGGGACATGTAAAAGTGCAAGAATTCTCTTTGAGAAAAATTTCATGATGAATGTCTAAAATTTTTTTTAGAAGCACTGCAGAGGATACAATATCATATTAGGGATTAATTTATTGTGGAAATGAAACTATAAAGAATCTCACGTTAGTCCCCTGTTTCTCTATGTGTTTTGAACACACTAGCAGAAAACTCCTCCAAATTCTCATTTTGCGGCATCTCATTGTTTCTCCAAACATTTGACATCTGTGTCTTCATGCTATATCTATCTAATCTCAAATAATCACCTTACAACATACAAGCTAAAAACATAATTAATAGATTGAGAAGCTAACCGGGGCCAGAAAAGTTTATTCACCAGAGTGCGAGGCAGTATTTCTATCAATATCTCATCAACACAACATCACTAAAAGTCTTAACACAAATCAATAACCAATTTTTTTGCTAATACAGTGTTTAGGCAACAAGTACTATAAGGCTTTAATTCTCACCGTGTTATGAAGTTGGATTTTGAAAAAAATGTACTCAAAACAGACCAAAGGGTCTAATATTCTCCAAAACTGTAAACAATGCACATTCTTGGCTAACTTAATGAAGAGCTCCATCTTTCCACAAGTATCACAACAAACCAAAACAACACAGCAACTAAGGATAACATGACCTCATAACTAGCAAAATGAATGTCACAAAAGAAACACAAACACGAGGATTAATACAATGAATGTACCTGCTATTAATGACATCAATTTCATGAAGTGTGACACAATGCACAATCTCTTTCCTCTTCTGCAACTCCCCATCAGGACACTGAACAAACCTAACCTGTGGCCCAATGGCATCATATTCCCTCGACCGTGTAAAAGACCTGCCAAGCTTGGTAACTTTCCCAGAAGGCTTATCAATAGCAATAACATCTCCACTCTGCACTTTTTCCTTTCCCAAACTCTCAATCATCTTTGCTCCCAAGTCATAAACCCCTTCCATCTCCGTTGTCTTCATCGTCAATTTCCCTGTTTTCGAAGCAGCACCAGCCACTGCTGGTCTATCAATTTGAATCTCCACAACTTCACCTTCAATCACCTCAGTTTCTTCTTTAATCCTAACCCCAATTGCTTTCCTAAAAGACTGCATTAAAGCCTCGGTTTTCGACATTTCAAGAGAAAATATCTCGCTAGCGGAGATCATTGCAAATGGGGTTTCAAGACCTAGGGATTTTGCCATGCCCATGGCGATTGCGGTTTTACCGGTTCCGGGTTGACCCGCGATAAGAACGGCTCGACCCGCGATTCTTCCTTCCTTTATCATTTGGAGGATGACGCCGGCGGCTTTGCGGGCTGAGGTCTGTCCCACCATTCCTTCAGAAACGGCGCGTGGTTCGAGGGCTGAGTCCAGCCCCAGACCACGGATGTGGGAGTGAGCGCCTATGCGCTCGATTCTTGTTAGGTCTCGAGTTTCTGAGAGTTTGAGGTCTGCCATTGAAGGAGAGAAAGAGAGAGGGTTTAGGGTTTTTCAGGGTTTAGGGTTTTCCAGGGTTTTTTCCTATTGTAATGAGAGACTGGTTGGTGGTGACTGTGTAGACTTTAGACGCGCATATAAAAGCTGGCTGAACGAGACGGGCTTTTTTTTTTTTTTTTTTTTTTTTTTTGAGTTTGGCCTCGGCAATTTGTTGAATGCTTCTTCTTTGAATAATAATAGGAAGAAAAAAAATGCCATTGTCCATCTATTCCCAAAATAAGTAAATACTAGTCATCTTCTCCATTTGATCTGTGTTGCGAATCAAATGATAGTATTTTAAAATGTATAAAATTAAAAAATTTATTATTCATAAAAACTCAGAATATTATTCATTGTAATAATATAATAGTGAGATTTTCCTTGAATCATTAATTTTTTTTAGCTAGATATTAATGGTAAGATGAAATTTTTTATCATGATAAAATTATCTTTTACCAATTATATAGGGTTATATTAGTCATTTTATTTTTTTTATTACATAATAAAATTACTAATTTAACCCTATAATAAAACACAAATAATGTCTATCACTTAGGGCTTTTTGTGTAGCACATGCTAGCGAGTGGATGGGCCCATCACCCTTTGAGTAGCACTTGCGTGACTGTCTGACCACCAAACATTGCTTTCAAAAGTATTGTTTAGAAGGTATCGACACTCTCTATAGGATAACGTGTGTGCCAAACGTGCCACTAGTTTGGCGTTGATGACCATTTTCTTCTTCTTCTCTCTCTCTTCCTTAAATCTCGCGCCAACCTTTCAGAATTTCAGACCAACCATTTTAATTTTATTTTCCTTTAAATTTGGTCCTTATCCTTTTAATCACTATTTTTTTATTTAGAATAATCTAAACAATTATAAATATATTTCAATTTCACCCCTTATTTTTTTTAATCTATAAATAATCTATCAAATTACAAATATTTTTCAATTTCACCCTTTATCGTTTTTTAATCTATAAATAATTTATCAAATTATAAATGTTTTTCAATTTCACCCCTATCATTTTTTAATCTATAAATAATATATCAAATTACAATGTTTTTAAATTTCACCCCTACCATTTTTTAATCTCTCAAATTTGATCCTCATTCTTTTGATTATTATTTGTTTTGTTTGAGGTAATTTTTATTTTTTTTTTACAATTTCATCATCCTTGGATTTTTCTATCAAATTGTATCCCTATTCTTTTTGTTGCTGCCTTTTTGCTTTGGCAAGTTTTGTAATTGATATTTTTTTTCATGATTTCTACCTTCAAAATTAAATTAGTTGGGAATTAAGTTTATTGATTGAGTTTGGGTCTAAGATCTCACTAGTTGCAAGTTTTAAAGATTAGACCAGATTTAAGAGGTTTGCCCGAGGTTGTTTGGTTTTTTATAAGTCGATGTTTTCCTCTCTTTTTTAAAGTTTTGTTTTGTTTTTTTTTTTTTATGGTTCGCCTTCTATGGGGTTAGTTATGGATTTATGACCAAAATCACTTATTTCAAAGTTACTCGGGGTTGATTTTTTTTTTCTTTTTTTTTAAATTGATTTATTTCAATTTCATCATTGAAACGTTTTTCCCTACTTTTTTCTTATGAGATTATCTCAATCTTATGCCAATGGTTGTGGAGTTTGAGAGTTCACCCAATTTAATAGGGATTTTTTTTGTTGTTTTTTAAAAATTTCTCTGTACAATTTCAAACGTTCAACATTGAGTTGTTTTATAACTTAGATGGGCTTAAGTCCGGTTTTTTTTACCTTTTTACATTGTCATTTTTTTGTTTGTTTGTTTATTGTTGTTGTATTTTTTTGTTCATAATATTGAAATAACCAAATCAATGGCTCGAGTCTTAGATTTCTTTACCATAACATTTTTTGTTTACTTAGAAATGTTTTTTTGTCTAACTTGCAGCAAAACATGAGTAACAAATCTAGTGGATGGCTAAATCATGTATGTGCTATCATAATCTAGTTCTTTTTTTATATACATATTAAAATAAATAAATTTTTTTTTGGATATATAAGACCATGCTCATTTTGTTTTGTATTATGAAATACTTCTTCATGAAGTTAGTGGAGAAATAATGTGTGGCTCACACTCCTCTATAGGGGGAACCAATTTTTTATGACGTAAAAAAAGAATGTACAGACATTACTAACATTTTTTCTAGAATAAAACTTTAATTAATAACTTTGTTAAACCACCAAATTTGTTTATCAATTTATAGACCCTTATAAGGTTCAACCATGGATTTCTCAAGAAAGGTCTTCAATTTTATGCTTGGGTTTTATAGGGAGGTTATTCAACCAAGATTATGTTTTTCCTTGAAATTTTGCTTGTGTTCCATTCGATCATGATGGATTTTTGACATGGGATAACTTTAGCTAGTCTTGGTTTATGCATGATGATGGGTTCTGTCCAATTTCTTTGATGGTTCATTTGGCCAAATCAGTTCAGCCCATGCATAGGTCTGATTTGGGCAGTAAAATAGACATGTTAAGAGCTTGTATCAGGTTTGTTTTGGGTTATATTAATGAGTATGAGTTTGAGCCATATGGGGTCCAAAGTTGACTTAGGATAATTAAGATATTAGGATTCTTTTCTTACAATAATCAATAAAATATTCTCCTAAAATTAAAAAGAAAATTAGTTCATTATTGTCCCTGTTATTTAGGAGAATATTTAGCAACAAATGAGGAAGTTTTCTAGTCATGAAATGAAACTAAAAGGGGACTGTCAAATTTGAATCCTAGACTTAGAATGATTATTTAATGCTAAAGATTTGATTCTCCTAGTCAAGCAAGGAAAGCGAGGGGCGACTATAAAGGAAATAAATTTCTAAGATTTTTTTCCATGTTCTGAAGGGAAATACCAGTCTTATAAGGAAAGAAGACTTTAACAATTAAATTCATATTCAAATAATGTTTCTTAGCATCTAAAGGACTTTAAAAGCTGACTAAGCAATCCTAGAGTATCTAGGAAGGTGGATCTCGGCCAAAAGTTATTTAAGCTAGAAAATTAAGATATTTTATCTTTTTCTTTCTTTCTATTATATGAGGCATCAACAAGCTACTGTTCAAACTTGTTATTTTCATTATTATTTCTATGTTTAAGCTTAATTAATACTTTGGTTTTCAGTTAAGTTTCATGGCTTGTTTAGATCAAGGTTTGAGCTTACTAAAGCTTTTTGGTTAGTTTTTATAAGTGTATCAATTCAGCCCACAAGAGTAGATTAATTAAGGCTAATTTCTCAGAACTATTTAAACACATGTAAAGCCTAAAATTCAACACCCTTAATGAATATCACTTCTAAATTTTTCAGTTTAACGTGTGAGAGAAATTCTTGCATTTTTTAGTTCTTAAACGAATTAAATCTAACTTATCGAAGATTAACTGATTTTGTGGCGTCATTCAACTTTAGCGGAAGAAAACTAAATTATGAACACAAAAAAGAAAAGAAATAATGAGAATCACTTGTAGTGGCACCACCAGGATTGTAACCTAAATGACTAACCTTTAAGATGCCCTCAGCCAAACAAATCCTCTCCAACACATTATAAACATTTAAAGGAGAAGGAACATAAAATTGCACATCCCTTGAATAACTTGAAAAACCTTAGTTCCTCTTCTTAACCAATAACCAAAGTTTGGTTAGAAAAACATTAAATTATTTTTTATCCTTTCACAATATATTTTGTTTGTTGTTAGAATTAAAATTGATGACTATAAGCTAGCTAGCTAAAAAATCATAATCTGGATCAAAATTTATATCCACTTATATAAGATTATACTGATCATATACTGTCATAAAAAAAAAATCTCTTAGAAGTTATAGTACCAGGCCTTATGACTTTGAAACCACACCTTAACTTGTATATGTCTCATCTTTAAGTATAAATCTAATGTCTCTGTATATATTAAAGATTTTTAAGCTACATAAATTAATCATTATCAATCCACAAAACATAATTATTTTACTAAAAATATAAAGAAAGAATAACATTTAGTTCTGAGAGATTAAGGTGTGTTACTGCTTGAAACTTTCTTCAAGAAGACAAGATTATGAGTTCTTTTACAAGGTGGGCCTCCATTAGTATGCTTTCCTCTTCTTCTTTTTTCATACTTGTTGTTAATTATAAGTATACGACATCGCAGTGATCATCTTTCCAGATCAGATTCTAGTGTGGAAAGAATAAGAAATTCTTATCCTTTTATAGTTTAAAGGTTTGGAGTCGCTACCAAGTGTTTTAGTCATTAAAAACCCTAACTAGTCTACAAAATCTGGATAAAAGGACTAATTATGTATAAGAAAGACACTAACACTCCTAATACATCATAATTAATGTAAGTGACATTGTTTATTTGTTTGATAATTACTAAGGCTCTGTTATGTTTTTTCTAATCATTGGTTTGCTTATTGGTTAAAGTAGATTCACTTCGATAAAGTGAACCGTGGCTTTATAGGTCAAATCAAGCCATTATAAAGCCAAAATATATTCTATTATATTTTATATTTTTATTTCCCTTAATACTAGGAATATATTTTACATATAAGTTTATAATTCTCAAATATTAAAAGTTAAAAAAAAAGGAAAGAGAATGGAGTTATTTTATTTATTATAGGCCTAATTTGCCCTTTTTTATATAAGAAACATGTTTTATGTGTAAGTTTGTAAATCCTGATATTAAAAATGAACAAATTAGTTTTTTATTGTTTTTAAAATTTAGGCCAAGTTCTTATAGATTTTTACAAACTTGTTGTAAAATCTATACATGCAAAACTATTTCTTTCAATTTTCTTGTTTTTGAAATATGCAATAATATGTAAGCAAATGTTTTTGTTTTTTTCTTTCCTTTTTATGAAAAAAATATGCACAAAATTATTATTTTTAGGACTTGGCCATAATGCAAGTTAAAAAAATGTTTATTTTTTTAATCTTATTTTTTATCCATTTATCTAACACATGCTAAAAAAATAAAAATTATGCATCTCTCACACACATGCATACCCTTTCATCAATTAACTCACACACTCTACAATCATACATATTTACACCATCATTATCAAATAATGATCATAACAAATACATCAAAAATCATTCAAAATCCAAAATGGACCTTTTAGAATGTTAGGAGTAGATTGGAGTTGTTGAGATCAAACAAAAAAGCTATTGCAAGCAAGTTGGTGTTGCAGGAATTGTGGCGGTGTGTGGGTTCCACACACCACCATCATTCGTGAAGGTTAGACACCTAGTGAATTGAGTAGATCTCTCCTTCCTATTAATGTTTAAGCTGGTGGTGAGATTCACCATCACTTGTAAAAAAACAAAAATCCATACAAACAATTTTGATTTTATCTTTTCTCCACATATCTATTTCTTTTTCTTATTCTCTTTCAGTTTATTTTATTTTCATTGATGGTTGTTTGGTGGTGTGGCTGTGTTCACGAGCTGAGTAAGTGAAGGAGGAAATGATAGTCATGAGCTGTGGTGGCCTACTCCCATTCGGTTGCCATAGTTGGATGATGAAGACAACGTCAGGTTTGGATGTTTTTTCGGTTGTTGGAGATGATATGGAGGCTATTTCTAGACTATTTTAGAGATGGTTTTAGGTTAGTTTTGATTAGATATAATGGTAATGATGGGCTACTATAATTGTTACAGGTTAAAGGAGGAGAGAGGTCGGTTCTGGTATGGTGGCAATCATGGGTTGGTAGAGAAAATAGGATGAGAGAGAGAGAGTTGGAGGTGGTAGTCCATGTGGCGTGGTTTGGAAGGTGCTAATGGAGACCACATTTGTTTTCTTTGGAAGAGAGGGATCATAGGTTGGTTGTCATTTTAGGGAGAGAGAAGCCATAAATGCTCTTTTTTTCTTTGTTTTCAAAGTTTCTGTGTGTATTAAAGGATAGGGGTCATGGTTTTATGGTCTTTTTTTGTGTGTTTTTTGTCTCTTGTTTTTTTTTTCTAGGGGAGAGTGTTTTGGATATTTTTTATACTAATTTTGTAACTAACTCTCATCCCTTTTTATGGCTAATGCTCCCTCCTTTTTGGCCAAGATTTTCCAATATTTATAGGCCAAATATTTTATCTTTTCTTTCCAATTACTTCGTCCTCAACAACTTGGTTTCACTTTGATCCTTTATATACTTCCTTTATGCCTTTTATCCCTTTGTCCATTTTTTATTTTTTATTTTTCTTATTTTGATTTTTCTAAAAAAGGCAATGTCAATGTCAAATCGATGGGAAAAATTAATCAAAGATTTTGGAATAAAAGCGTTAATAGTTGAACGCGTTGAAAGCAAATTTTTGAATTAAAAAAATATATTTTGATGCATTCACGTCATTTATATCATTTTGAAAGTGTTTTAAAAAAGTACTCATGTATTTTCACGTTTTTTATTTTTTTGAAAAAATATTTTTAAAATGGGGTCAAAATTATAACAGTTGCCTCCTCTTTATAATACTTATTGTGTAAAGTCTTGTAAGAGACTTTAGAAATTAAGTTTGTAAAGAAAAGAAAAGTTATGAAAGTCTTTCCAAGTTAGGAGAAAAATCCTTTAGGGAGTTTTGAAATTAACAAATCAATAGATGATTATCCTTATGAACGTTTCAAAACTTAATTATTTTGAAAATCAATTTTTTCTCTTTGTTTTAAAAATGGTGTTGTTATTTGGGTGACTTATCCATGGTGTGAAAAATATCTAGAATTTTTCATGAATGGTGTAAACCCCGGGGAAAAATAAAGGTTGCTTTGATTGCAAACTAACTACATGAGAAATAAAAGTGAAGAAATTCATGCATATGGTTAAATAAAAACAGGAATTCAGAAATTTTTGGATATAAGTTTCTGGATGAAATATTTCGAGACATTATAAATCAACCCGAAAATATTGAGGGTTGGATTAAATTAAAGAAAATAAACTAAACTAAAAGTTGTGGGGTGAAATTATAAGAAATTAAAAGAGGTATAACTTAATTATAAGAAGAAGAAAAAAAGACGTGTGGGCCTAAATGCAAATAAGAAAAATTATAGAGCATAAATACTCTTATTCTCACCAAAAAATGCAAAGAATCGTAAGGAAAGAAAAAAAGGAGTTTTTGTATCTATTCTTGCAAAATCAAGAGAGAAACACCAAAATTTCAAGAACTCATCCAAGATTAAGGGTTTATAGATGGAATAAACACTTGTGGGAAATGGATTAACAAGAAAATTGAACAAGAAGAGAAGATAGAGGGCTGATTGTCATTAGATAAGAAAGGAGGGAGTTGAAAATCTTCAACTGGTTGAAGATCAAAACCTTAATTCGTACCGGGTAAGGTGTTCTAAACATAATCTTATAAGTCATTTCAAATTCGATAATGAACTGATGCCTTGATGTGAATTATAGAGTAGGGTTCTTAAACTTGAATTGGGGGGGGAGTATTTGTTGTTAAAATTAAGTTAATTCATGTGTGGTATGTGATTGGGGACGTGAAACGATGATAATTTGCCCAGAAAATATAGTTTATGAAAGTTATGTGTGAAGGGAAGGGGGGTGATGAATCTGGACAGACTCGTCTCCTAACTTTCGGTAAGATTTTGGATAGGAGGATGAGGGAATTAGAACTAGGTTCCTTAATAGAAATTGTAGTTTTGGATGTTAGCTAACTAAGGAAATTGGTCTTGCTCAATTTGGAGCTGTAGAACTCTAGTTATGAGTTATCAACCGAGACTGGGTCATGATAGACCCTGTAGGGAAGTAAGTCTGATTTGTTGATGAGCAAATATGACTATCTTAGAGGCTGAACTAGGTTCTCCTTCCCAGAGAACTTGTAGCCTCATGTCTTAGCTTTCCAACGAGACCAATCTCGCTTGAAACAGAGTTCTATAACTCTAGATATAGTTAAAATTCTGAGGAGAGGTCAGACAGTAACGGTTCAAAAACAAGACAATAACAGTTGGACAGTAACAGTCCAAATGTTTGTTGATGAGCGATTTTGACTATCTTAGAGGAAGAACTGGGTTCTCCTTCCTTAAGAGAACTTGTAGCCTCATGTCTTAACTTTCCAACAAGACCAATCTCGCTTGAAACGGATTCTATAACTCTAGATATAGTTAAAAATCTGAGAAGAGGTCAGACAGTAACGGTTTAAAAACAAGACAATAACAGTTGGACAGTAATAGTCCAAATGTTTGTTGATGAGCGATTTTAACTATCTTAGAGGAAGAACTGGGTTCTCCTTCCTTAAGAGAACTTGTAGCCTCATGTCTTAACTTTCCAACAAGACCAATCTCGCTTGAAACAGATTCTATAACTCTAGATATAGTTAAAAAATCGAGAAGAGGTTGGACAAGAATTCAATATCTGAGACAAGCAGTTGGACAAGAATCAGTCCAAATATTTATTGATGAGCAATTTTGACTATCTTAGAGGTAAAACTGGGTTCTCCTTTCTTTAGAGAACTTGTAGCCTCGTGTCTTATCTTTCCAACGAGACCAATCTCGCTTGAAACGAAGTTATATAACTCTAGATATAGTTAAAAATCTAAGGAGATGTCAGATAGTAATAGTCTGAGGTTTAAACAGTAACAATTTAAATATAAAGAAATTAATGATAACCATGGTTGGACAAAGAATGATGATTTAAATAGATGAAATGAGAGAACATAAAATATAAGAAAAGGAATAATTGAAAGAAATACATGTATTAGTTGTTAATATGGTTAGTATGAAATATATCCTTTAATAAGGATCACTTATGAGATTATGCCTGTGATTATCAAGAGGGACCACAGGCCAGGTTGCGCGACGAGTAGGGTAGCATGAGTAGAGCTTCTATTGCAGGTAGGTGATCTGCACCTATACTTTCTAGTTAAATTCGATGATTTAATATGTTATTGATGTGAGATGTGGATTACCAAACGTTGGATATTAGGAGAAAGGAGGAAAGTTTGCGTAATGATTCCAATATTTTGGATAGAATTCTAAATGTATGTGTATTCAAGTTGAACGGTTGTTGTGTGAATTGCCAAGTGATGAAATTATCGTTGACAAAGAAAATATGAGAAGTGTGATTTGGGGCGTGAACTAGCATACATTTAGTGTATGTTAGGATCCCGGGTAAGGGGATCAAGATGTATTGACTAGCATACATTTAATGTATGTTAGGATCCCGGGTTAGCGGATCACTATGTATTGACTAGCATACATTTAATGTATGTTAGGATCCCGGGTAAGAGGATCGCCATGTTTGGACTAGCATACATTTATTGTATGTTAGGATCCCAGATAAGGGGATCAAGCATGTATTGGCTAGCATATATTTAGTGTATGTTAGGATCTCGGGTAAGGGGATCACCATGTATTGACTAGCATACATTTAATGTATGTTAGAATCCCGGGTAAGGGGATCACCTTGCATCGACTCATACGGGGTGATGATGATAACAATGAAATTGGTATTGGTAACGTGTTAAGCGGAAATAATCATGGGTGGTCTTATGAGATCTTGAATGGAGGTTGATAATGAAAGAGGAAATGGTTTTTAATAGTTGAAGGAGAAAGAGTTTCCAATGAAAACCAAAAGGGAGAAGTGAATAAAATATGAAAGCATGTTTGCCCTTTTAAATTGCTGGATTTTTGTATTGCTATATTATTGAGATATTCATATTTCAATAATATGTATTTTGTTTTCAGGACCATCACATGCATGACAAGAGTAGATTCTAGCTTAAGTTCACTTTTTGTAATTTAGGTTTTAGGGAATATACCCTTGTATTTGGTAATATTACAACTTTTATATAACTCAATTTGTATAATTGATATTTAAACTTGAATAGATGAATTTAATTCTGTAGTTTGTATAACCATGTTCCATGTATGCATGTTTATATCTTTATCCATCCATAATGATAATTGTTGTACAATGTATATCATAAACATTGTGGTTGATATGAATGATGATGTTTGTGGGATTGAGACCCACGATGATTAGGTTGAATTAAGTTAGGAGATACGATATATTAGAAGTGTAAACAGGTCGTATGTCGATAACTTGGGACCTCCCGGTATAGAGGAGACTCCGTTGAAATTTTAGTAGACTTTAATACAAACACCATGAATAGATATAGAAAAAAAATTAATCACTCTGTTTATCAGTTAACATGAGATCGTTGCTTTATTCCGGATATGGGGATGTTACAAATGGTTTGTGTTCGGATGACCTACTTGTAGTATGTGTTTGGGTGACCTGCACGTGGTCTATAATCAGGTTACCTACCCATGGTTTATGATTAGGTGACCAGTTTATGGTTTGTGTTCAAGTGACTTACTCATGGTGTAGAAAATATCTAGGATTTTCATGAATGTTTTGTGTTGGAGTGGCTTATCTATGGTCCGTGATTAAGTAACTTGCTTGTGATTTGTGTTTAGGTGATTTGTCTATAATCTGATATCGGGTGACCTACTTGTTGTATGAGAAATATCTATGATTTTTTATGAATAGTCTCTGATCGGGTGATCTGTCTATGGCATATGATCTGGTGACCTGTATATGGTAAGAAATTCAAAGATTTCTTACAAATGGGTTTTTCAAAGTGTTCTGAAATCTAGTTATTAAAAAAAAAGGTTTCTTACCTTTTGATTTGAAAATGATTAACTCATGATCTTGAGTTACCCATACCTTTGAGTTGGACTTTTGGATATCACGTCAAATAGTATCCTTGCCAAATCTTTGATAACTTAAAAATTGTTGGAGCTTTTTTGGATTTCATTAAGGATTCTTTCTTGTGCAATTCTTGTGTAAAACTTTGCACAATGCTTTAAATGTTATACATGCATCTTTACCTAATTTGAAATATATGCTCTTCATTTTTCTTTGTAATTTCTAAAATGAGTCTTATTTGTTGATTGACTCTCCAACCCACTTTTTGCTTGTATGATTAAGATGTCCGACTGCTTCTTTATCGTGTAGCTGAGACCTTGTGCAATAAATATTTCCCTTTGGTGTTTGCTATATGAAGCTTTACTTAGCTGACCTTTGGTGTTTGAGAAGTGACAAACTCTTTTAGTAATGATGTTGACCCCTAGTCAAATGGTACCCCTAATTGTGATATTCTTGCACCATTGCCTACTCATTATATTCTTTTTTTATCGAGAAACAATGCTTCATTACTCTCATTTTCTAAAGGAGTTTATCAAATCATTTATTACCAAAGACCATTTCAAATTGCCCTTAGCTAATTTGGTTATGTCCATCCCTTCAACATTCTTCAAAACACGCTCATGCGATAACATTTTTATAAGGTATCATAGCCATCTTTCAAAGGGTAAACCAACTCTTAGCCATAAAGATTCCCTTAAGTGTGGCATTACTCTCAACTATTGATGGAGTTCATCAAGTCATCCACTTTCATAAACTATTTTTTAGCAACATTGCTCTCACCGATCTAGTGGTTCTCGTTTTTTCGATTATCATTAAAAGGCACTCATCATTATCATATGTCATTCATGGCTTTGATGGATTTTGCTAAATTACTATTATTATCAAAATGGGTTTGTCTAAACTAACTTGCCCTCAGTTGGCCTAGACGCGCTTACTTTTCCATAAACCTTGAATACATGCATCATCATTTCTTTATCAAGAAATTTGTAAAATTAGTCAATGAAGATTTTTTTAAGAAAAACAAATTTTCATGTTTTAAGACCATTTCATAAACAGATTTTACATGCATAATGTATGTTCTATTGTTGGCTTGAAATCACTAAGATGTAAGTTAGGAAGTATTTCTTTGGTTGAGACCTCAAGACATGTCTTTCAACACCAAGATGCAATTTTGTAAAGTATTTTGTTGATGATTAACAATGTATAAGATAAGAAAGAAGTGTCAGGTCAAAGTTGGGCTAGCCATGGCTCAAATAAGTCTCTTGAATTTTAAAAACAAAAAATTACTCATTGTAAACTTAAAAAAAATTGTTTTGAGTTTCTTACAATTCCTAGGGGGTTTAATCTTTTTTTAGTAAAATGGTGATTTGATCTTTTATGCAAGTGATATTAAAATGGGTAAAGGTATATGATGAGGTGACATTTTACCTTTTTAGTTTCAATGCAAGAGGCTCGAGTGAAAGCTCAATGTTTTGTTTGAGAAAAAATTGTTTCTTTTTGTAGCATTTATTTTATCAGCATGAATAATAACAAGTAGCTTCTTTGCAATGTCATGATTCCTATGAAATTTTTATTTTTATTTTGAGAGTGTTATTTATCGTTCCAGGTTGCTTTCTTGCTTGATCAAAAAGGATTTTTAAAGGCACATAGTGCAGGCTATGAAAGAAAGGGATTCATAGGTTCAAAGAGTGTTTCAAAGCTCTAAAGATCACTGTCATTGACTCATTGTATCTTTCAATATTTTTCTCTTTTGTTGTATTTCTTTTATTTTTCCTTTCTTATTGCTTTGGTTGGACATCTTCATTTTTTTTTTACCTTGATAAGGTCATTATTTTCTTACATTTGGGCATGCTCCCCATCATTTGGATTTCTCAGGCTCTTTTAGATTTCATAGTTTTTCTCAACTCTTGATATTTGAGTTTCCATTTGCCTCTAGTGTGGGGTATGATTCTAGTTAAAATCAACTTTTGATCTTTGAAATTTTTATTTTCCCCCAGCATGGAGTGTGATCCTAGTCACGATCAACTTTTATCTTTGGAAATTTTATTTGCCCCTAGTGTAGGGTGTGATCTTAGTCAGGGTTTTTATGGAAAAAAAACTTATGTAAGCTCAAATAGGAACCACAAGAGATATGTTTTTAGAATGTGAAAGGAATAAAAAAAAGATGGCATTTCATCATTTCAAGTACAAGCGGTTAGAATCGATAGATTTTATCCTCGTCTAGTATAATGTTTTGGACTTGCAAAGAACTGTGTTTTGAAGTCTATAACTATCAAATTCACTACATGTCATTATTTATACTTAAAACATGGCTCAAGAGATATACTGTGAGGATAACTACACATTTTCATTTTATATCTTTTAGTTCAAAATTGTTTGGTCACCTCATAATTAATGAAAATTGCTTGACTGATTTATTTGTCACTCTATGAAAAGGGTGCCTGACAGAACCAAATAGTTGATGTCTTCTCTCAAGTGTGGGAGTGTCGAAGTAATAAATAACCCGGCAAGACCGGGGTCAAACACAGGGAGGTTAACTGTATAAACTACAAATAAAGAAATAGATAATGACAGAAAAAGAGTAGAAGAGAGCTTTGAGATGTGATATTGATATAAGGATTAAACAATGATAAAATAATTGTCAAGGTTAGAGGATCCACTAATAGTATTTCAAACAAGTATAGTATAAATTCTTTTTATTACTCAACTGGAAACCACACACAAAGGAGGTTCCAATCTGATTATAAATTGTTATCTTATTCGAATAATGCTAATACGTGGAAATGTTGTCAGGTATTCATGATTATAACTTATGTTAACAACAAATCAAGTTCCTTTCATAGCACAGGTGTCACTTATACCAACGGTTGGGCTATGAAAGTGCCAAGTATTTGTTGTACTAAGGGTTATACAACATAAATCTAGATTAACCATTTAACAAGCAAAGTATTAAAAGTGAACAAGATAACAAATACAAAACATGTTAGTATCAAACATTAAAGTCCATGTTGAGTTTATATTATACTTATTCTTACACCATTAGTGTAACCTTTTCAACTTGACATAATAAACTTAGCTAAACAAAATGAAAGAGAGAAACATAAATAAACAAGATAAGAACATAAATAAGATATAAGTTAACTAAATAAAGGGAAGGAAATGAAAAGCATAAATAAGAGATTAATATAAACAAAACTTAAGCATTACAAAAATATAAAGAGAGAGAGAGAGAGAGAGCAAGAACAAGATATTGATCTGAAAACCAAGATGCCTAAATGCACGGTAAATGCCTCCTTTTATAAGCTAAAATTTGGAACTATTGATTTGGTGACTAATTGTTGAGTGGGTGGCCACATCTTGACTTGGTGACAATCCTTATCTTCTTGTCGAACAAAACATCATTGCTAACGTCAGAATTTGAACAAATTATCCCCTTGAAAGTTCTAGGAAATTGTCTCAGCTTTCCAACAAAAAAATAATTGGTGCATTTGAACTTCTAGAACTCGAGATATGGGTTGAACACTGAACAGTTAATGCGGGCTGCAGAGACGGATTCTCGACTCTCTCGTTGTTGCTAAGATTTGGACTTCCAGGCAGAATTGAGTCTTGGACTCCGCATGAATGTTTAGGCCTATGTCTTAGCTTTCTAGCCATATAAACCAAATTTAAATCCAAGATCTACAACTCCAGATATGACCTAATGACTTAACAGTGTTCTAGTTTGGACTGAACCAACATCTCTTTTCTAAGCTTAACCCTCTCTTTGTCTCCTCAATTTCAGTAGTTGAACTCATCAATCAATTCTTTGATTTATGTGATATGCCTACATTTAAGATGAACATTTACCATAAATTAAAGGCATCTTATATTATTAGACATGTTATTATAAAAAATGCTCTAGTTAAGGAGTTATTGATACTTCAAGTGCAAAATGATGATATAAAACCTTGATAAAAATGCACTTTTAAGTACTAATCACACCCCCCAACCAGCTTATTACTAGTCCCTAGTAATCAAAACATTAAAATAGAAAAACAATTTACAAGTTCCACAAAGCAAGTCATTCATCATTCAACTTCCGTTAATCTATCCAGATAAACAAACTCTCATTAAATTTATATATCTGCTCAATACCTCTTAAACAAAATATTAATAAACCTTTCTTTTTATGTGCTCAATGTATGAAGACATAGATGATGGGGCTTTCATGGGAAGAAAACAATATTCTGTTCTAATGTTTAAGGTTAACTTCCTTAGGTTGGGATTATTATCTTTTTTTTATATTATTTTTTCTCATTTTTTTAAATATATATATATATAACTTAAAACACAATGCATCTTTAACCCATATAACAAGTTTTCGGCTAATGACTCCCAGACCAGTTGGTATTAGAGCATTAGGTGTTGAGACACCCCTACGAGCTTAATTGCTTAGGTTATGGAGACTACGAAACCAAACTTATCTACGTTTTTATTATCATCAATATTATCAATTTGTTTTTTTTTTTGGAAATTATATACTATCCCTTTCCCTTAGTTGTTACCTTTAACAAAAAAACATAAATAATGTAATAATCCTATGCAACCCACAATCATATTTTAAAGTGTGTGTGTGAAAATGAAGGTTTAAGAATACTTGTTAAATGAATATATGAGCATAATCAAGTGATAATAATGCGAGAGTTTGTAAACTTGAATATTTCAAGAAGTATTTTGATAGACCTTGATAAAAATATTTACTAAGATGCGTCTCAAGAGTCAATAAAATTCCTCCTTACTCTGCCATCCTAATAACAGTTTTGTTAAATGGTTTTAATAATAGCAAAAACAATTAGTAAGTTAGTTTTTTTTTTGTCAACTATTACCCTCTCTCCCCAACCAAAACGAGACATTGTCCTCAATGTCCTAAGGTAGAAAGATAGAGTATAGAAGACATCACCAGAAACAACAAATACTGACAAACCTAAAACACACTTAAACAAATATAAAAAATAACAAAACGAAATAAAATGCTATTAATAAAACCAAAAGACACAAGGTTTCACAAACGAAGGCTCAAATCCAATCTAATCTTCTTACGGCTTTCCATAGTTGACCAATTTATACGACTCAAGGAGGGATCAAGTACGGGATGAAAGATTGTAGTTGGTTAGCAGCAGAGATTATGATTTGTCGTGCCGAAGATGTTAGAAATTCCTGTTCCATAGCTTGATCAAGAAAAGACAACAAATTATCATAAAAACCATTAACATTTAACAAACCTATAGGTTTATGGTGAATGTGCAGTTGGGCCAAAGAGGAAATATGAAAGATATCTTCCAATGTTCCCAGACCACCTGGTAAAGCAATGAAGGCATCAACATGGTTAAACATCGCATTCATTCGATCAGACATTATAGAGACCTGTAGTTCCTCTCTAATTATTTTTTCAATGATATCCTCTTTTGCTAAAACTTTGGGGACGACCCCCAAAACTTGACTACCTCCTAAAAATACAGCTATTGATACACCCCCCATTAACCCAAGGTTGCCTCCCCCATACACTAAATGAATCTTTCTTTCAGCTAGTACCTAACCAATATGATTTGTTGATTCTAAAAACTCTTTTCTTTCCCAGGATTGGATCCACTGAAAACACAAATATTTCTTATGTGATGACTTGAGGAACCTGCCATTTCTACACACTTCTATATCTATTGAATGTATGGGTTGAATAGAAATCAAGGGAAGGAAGAGAAGATTTTATAGATGAAAAATTGAAAATGCAATCATACCACCTCTATGTAGGCTAGCTGGAGTCTCACACTCTCTCTCTCTCTTTATTTATTTATTTTGAAAAAGCATATGTATGTACAGGTAGTTGTGATTGTGGCTCACATCTTCCTTTGGT
Source organism: Populus x sibirica (assembly GCA_019202695.1). Lineage (NCBI taxonomy): Eukaryota > Viridiplantae > Streptophyta > Magnoliopsida > Malpighiales > Salicaceae > Populus > Populus x sibirica. The sequence goes on from JAGMVL010000318.1 coordinate 173,061, forward strand.
TTTACATCCAAGAACGGCTTAAACGCCCTCTATGGGTCGGGGATAGGCTTCCTATCCAATTTTCTTAAAAACTGGCAAACAGGGTCTTTTTTAGTCAAATTCCCAAGACTATATCGAGCATGTTCTTTATGGAATTGTGGCTATAAATCATGAATTGCACGATGCACATCTTCACTAGAATGTGTCTCAAGAGTCAATAGAAGATTATCTAAAGACCCCTTACTTAGGCCATCCTTAATGAATTGTATTTTATCTTCATGATTTACGGGATACCATTCCTAAAGAATGACATGTTGAATTACAAGTCCATCTGGCACATCTGTGACAAACTTTCAATCGTTTTGCATGATGTCTCTTTGCAAAAGTGCTTTTACCTGCTCCAGGCATGTATGAAATGAAAGAATTGGAGAACTCACTTGATAATCGGACCTTTGCTTTAATTAGCCAGCGAATATCTTCAGGAATTCCATGATTCATTAACAACCTCAATCTTGCACACCTAGCACGATAAGTTTTTGCAATCGCATTTGGAGGCAGAGCGGGAAAATACTTTTTTAATTTTTCAAGAGTGGTGTCCATTTTCAAATAAGAATTGGAGAAGAGATGCAAAGAAAGGAGAAAGAGCAAAGAATTGCACAAATATATACACAGATATTAGTTATCATGGGAAACTAAAAGAACCGAATTAAGAGTCACAGAATACCGTTATCCACCATTTAACCGAGGTAAGAGAGACTAGCAAAATAAAAGTCACAAAAAAAAACACAAAAACAATGTGAGAAAAACAAAATAATCAACCTTTATATATAGGATCATTCAAACCAATGGATTCATTTTCACTAGGAAAATTATTAAAGTAAGCTTTCAAATAATGTCCATTTACCTTAAAAACATTATCATTCTTTGGATTCTCAATATCAAAGACCCCATAAGGATACATATATTTCACAATAAATGGACCGCTTCATCTTGATCTTAGTTTTCCAGGAAATAAATGGAGTCGAGAATTATAAAGTAAGACTTTTTTTACCAACATTGAATGTTTTTCTCAGTATTTTCTTGTCATGAAACTCTTTGATTCTTGCTTTATGAATTATGAATTCTTGAATTTTCATATGCATCATTTCTTATTTCTTCAAGCTCAATTATTTGTAATTTTCACAGCTGACTAACATCATCAAGGTTTGAATTGAAAGCTTTAATAGCCCAATAAGCTTTATGTTCAAGTTCCACAGGCAAGTGACAAGGTTTTCCATAGACTAGTCTATAAGGTGACATACCTAATGATGTTTTATAAGCAGTTTGATAAGCCCAAAGTGCATCATTAAGTCTTAAAGACTAGTTTTTCCTATTAGGGTTCACTGTTTTCTCCAAGATCTGTTTGATCTCCCTATTAGCAAGTTCTACTTGTCCACTTGTCTGAGGGTGATAAGGGTTGATAACTTTGTGTGTGATTCCATATTTCTTCATTAAAGACTCAAATGACGTGTTGCAGAAATGTGTTCCACCATCACTTATCATGGCTCGAAGATTCCAAATTGACTCAAAATATTTTCTTTCAAAAACTTTATCACTGTTTTGTGGTCATTGTTTCGACTTGAAATTGCCTCTATCCATTTTGAAACATAATCTACTACGACTAATATGTACAAGAAACCAAATGATGGAGGAAATGGACCTATGAAATCTATACCCCAACAGTAAAAGATCTCAATGACAAGAATAGGATTTAAAAGCATCATGTGATGTTTTGAAATAGATCCCAACTTTTGACAATTTTCATAAGTCTTGCAGAATGCATGTGAGTCCTTGAATATGGTGGACCAGTAAAATCTACTTTGTAAGATTTTTACAGTTGTCTTTCTTGATGAAAAATGACCACCACATGACAAAATTTAATGACACTACTTACCTCATTGTCAGGAATGCTTCTTCAAAATATTTGATCAGGACAATATTTGAATAAATAAGGGTCATCCCAATAAAAGTTCTTCACTTTGTTCAAGAACTTTCTTTTGTCTTGGGTACTCCAATGAGCTGGCAATTGTCCTGAAACAAGAAAATTAACAATATTAGCAAACCAAGGCATTGTAGAGATGAAAAGTAAAGATTCATCAGGAAAGTAGTCATCGATTGGTGTGATGTCAGATCTCGAATCTGTTGTCAATCTTGACAAATGATCTGCAACAACATTTTCGGTGCCTTTCTTGTCTTTGATTGTGATATCAAATTATTGAAGTAACAAAATCCATTGTACCAATCTAGCCTTAGAATCTTTTTTAAAAAAAAGATATTTCAATGCTGCATGATCACTAAAAACAACAACAGGTGAGCCAACAAGATAAGACCTGAATTTTTCACATACAAATACTACTGTAAGTAATTCTTTTTCAGTGGTGGTGTAATTCATTTGAGCACTATTTAAAGTTTTACTTGCACAGTAAATCACATAAGGTTTCTTATCTTTTCTCTGTCCTAAAACAACACCCACGACATAATCACTAGCATCACACATTATTTCAAAAGGCAATGACCAATTAGGAGGTTGAATGACAGGAGCAGAAGTAAGCAAGTTTTTAAGTTTAACAAAAGCTTATTCACAATGTTCAGTCCATTCAAAAATATTATCCTTTGTTAGAAGGTTACTCAGTGGCTTAGATATTACACTAAAATCTTTGATGCACGTTCTATAAAAATCAGCATGTCCTAAGAATGATCTAACATCATTAATAGATTTTGGTGTTGGCAAGTTAACAATTAACTCAATTTTAGATTTGTCAACCTCAATTCCTTTTGATGAAATAATGTGACCAAATACAATGCCGTTTGTTACCATAAAATGACATTTTTCCCAATTTAGTATAAGATTCTTCTCTTCACACTTGTTCAAAACTTTTTCCAATTTAGTTAAACAATCATCAAATGAATCACCATAAACAAAAAAATCATCCATAAAAATCTCAAGAAAACGTTCAACCATATCACTGAATATGCTAAGCATGCATATTTGAAATGTGGCTAGTGCATTACATAATCCAAAAGGCATTCTTCGATATGTAAAAGTACCAAATGGACATGTGAAAGTAGTCTTCTCTTGATCTTCCAATGCAATTTCAATTTGATTGTAACCTGAGTAGCCATATAGGAAACAATAAAATTCATGACCTGCAACTCTTTCTAGAATTTGATCCATGAAAGATAAAAGAAAATGATCTTTTCTAGTCATTGAATTAAGTTTCCTATAGTAAATGCACATGCGCCAACCAGTAATAATCCTAGTTGGAATTAACTTTTTTTTCTCATTTGTTATCACTGTGACTCCAGACTTCTTAGGTATAACTTGGGTAGGACTTACCTATTTGCTGTCAGAAATAGGATAAATGATTCCATTATCTAAAAGCTTAAGGACTTTATTTTTCACTACTTCTTTCATATTAGGATTAAGCCTTCGTTATATTTCTCTAGAGGGTTTAGCATTTTCCTCCAAATAAATCATGTGTATGCAAATCAAAGGACTAAATCCTTTTATGTCAGCTATGGTCCATCCTAATGCATTTTTATGCATTTTCAGAGTTTGTAATAACTTACCTTCTTAATGTGCATTAAGTTTGAAAGAGATTATTACCGGAAAAGTTTCATTTTCTCCCAAAAAATGAGTATTTGAGATTGAATGGTAACGGTTTCAAATCAGGTTTTGGTGGTTGAACACTTGAAGGTATATATTCAATTAATCGTGGTGGCAATTCCTCAATTATTGGTCTCCAACTATGTGCCTTTGATTCTTCTTGAAAATAAACCATTTGCAAATCATCAGATTCATCAATCTCAGTTTCACTGGAAGTGGTTTGAAATTGACCATGAACTAATTTTTCAATAAAATCCACTTCCTGTAAATCATTATCATCTCCAGGTTGCTTGCAAATGTTGAAAATATTCATCTCCAATGTCATGTTTCCAAAAGATAGCTTCATCAGTCCATTCCTACAATTAATCAATGCATTAGAAGTTGCAAGAAACGAATGTTCTAAAATAACAGGAAATGAATTACATGCTTCAACAAGTTATGTATCCAAGACAATAAAATCCACAGGAAAAATGAATTTATCAACTTATACTAACACATCTTTAAATATTCCTCTAGGCATTTTAACAGATCTATCAGCAAGTAAAAAAGTTACAGAAGTTGGTTTGAACTCACCTAGATTGAGACTTTGAAAAACCGAATATGAAAGTAAATTCACACTAGCTCCAAGATCAAATAAAACATTTTCAATTTTATGTTCTCTAATAAAGCATGAAATTGTAGGATAACCAGTGTCTTTATATTTCAAAGCATTGTTGTTTTGAAGAATAACACTTACTTGTTCGGCTAAAAAGGCTTTCTTTTTCACATTTAGTTTTCTCTTCACAGTGCACAGATCTTTCAAAAATTTAGCATAAGAAGGTACCTGTTTAATAGCATCCAACAAAGGTATATTGATCCTTACCTGTTTGAAAGTTTCAAAGATTTTAGAGTTGTGATTGACTTTCCTTTGTTTGGTCATGACATGAGAAAATGAAAGTGCTGGCGGGAAATAAGTCTTTTCTTGCAATGTTCAGCTTCAACCCCTTCCTTATACTCAGAGATTAACTCATCATCTTTCTCACAAGGTTCAAAAATGGGTTTTTCAATAACCTTACCACTGCGAAGAGTGATGACTGATTTGACTTGATCCATGTGTTGGCTTCCGAAACAACTTGCATTTGCATTGTATTGCCCCTTTGGATTTTGCTGTGGTTAAGATGGAAACTTACCTTTCTCTTGAAAACTGAGAGCAGATGTGAACTTTGCAAGAGTATCTTTAAAATCATGTCATGCTTTGAGCAAGTTGAGTGTTGATTGTCTCTTGCATTTCAATGAATGCATGCAATGTTTTCTCAATATTTCTTCTAGGAGGTGGAGCATAATGAGGTGCATATCCATGAGAATTTTGAAAATTATGGTGTGCTTGAAACAGTGGTTGTGAAGTTTGTGCATCACTTTTCCAACTGAAATTTAGGTGATTTCTCCAACTAGGGTTATACGTTTGTGAATATGGGTTATGATTAGGCCTTTGAAAACTGTTTAAAGCATGAGCTTGTTCATTGAGGCATTCCCTAAAAGAAGGCAAAGTTAGATATTCATTGGTTTCACAGATTTGACACATAATGTCTTGAACAGATTTTAGTTGACCACTCTTTTTTAATTCTAGTGCCTTGACTTTTTTAGCTAAAGATGCAAATTTGGGTTGGAGATCATGATCTTCCCTATGGTTGTACATTCCTCCACTAGATGTATGAGGTTGAGTTTTACTTGGTGCCTCATAAGTGCCTGTAGTGTCTCAATTTTGAGCATTTTCAGCTAGCAAGTCTAGGTACTCCATTGCTTTATTAGGGTCTTTATCTTTAAAAGTTCCATTGCACATCAATTCCACCATTTGTCTATCTTTAGGTGTTAACCCTTCATAAAAATGTGAAACCAATCTCCATGTTTCAAAACCATGATGAGGGCAAGTATTAAGCAAGTCTCGAGACCTATCCCAACATTGATGAAATGTTTCTCCTGGTTTTTGAGTGAAAGTGGTGATTTGTCTTTTGAAAGACTTTGTTTTGTGAGATGGAAAAAACTTCTTTAAAAATTGTTGTTGCATTTCATCCCAAGCACGAATGGATCCTGGTCTCAAATTTTGTAGTCATGTTTTAGCTTTATCTTTTAATGAAAAAAGAAAAAGCTTTAATCTGATGGTGTTCATGCTACAATTTAAGTTATTATAGGTGTTACATACCTCCTCAAATTCCCTTAAATGCAAGTATGGATTTTCTAAATCTAAGCCATGAAAAGAAGGTAAAAGTTGAATAATGTTTGGCTTAAAATTAAAATGAGATGCATCAGGGGGGAAAAACTATACATGAGGGTGCACTTGTTCTTGTAGGATTCTTGTGGTCTCTAAGTGTTCTAACTCGGTTATTCTCATTATTCTCATTATGAAGCGACTGGTTATCTTCTTCGGCCATATTTTCTGAAAATGATGAGGATATCCTTCAAAGTCTATCACTTAATGTACGTGACCAAACTCTCATGCACGTGTAGGAAGAGAATAAAAGGAAGAAAAAAACAAAATAAAAATGAAACAAAACAAAAGAAACAAAGTTAGATACAGAAAAAGTGAAAAGAGAAATTAAAATAAATATTATAATTTATACAAGAATTTACCTCTTCGGCAATGACGCCAAAAACTTGACACGACCAAAGAGTTGATGTCTTCTCCCAAGTGTAGGAGTGTCGAAGTAATAAATAACCCGGCAAGACCGAGGTCAAATCACAGGGAGGTTAACTGTATAAACTACAAATAAAAAAATAGATAATGACAGAAAAAGAGTTGAAGAGAGCTTTGAGATGTGATAAAAATAATTGCCAAGGTTAGAGGATCCACTAATGGTATTTCAAACAAGTATAGTATAAATTATTTTTATTACTCAACTGGAAACCACACACAAATGAGGTTCTAATCTGATTATAAATTGTTATCTTATTCGAATAATGCTAATACGTGTAAATGTTGTCAGGTATTCATGATTATAACTTATGTTAACAACAAATCAAGCTCCTTTCATAGCACAGGTGTCACTTATACCAACGGTTGGGCTATGAAAGTGCCAAGTATTTATTGTGCCAAGGGTTATACAACATAAATCTAGATTAACCATTTAACAAGCAAAGTATTAAAAGTGAACAAGATAACAAATACAAAATATGTTAGTATCACATATTAAAGTCCATGTTGAGTTTATATTATACTTATTCTTACACCATTAGTGTAACCTTTTTACCTTAACATAATAAATTTAGCTAAACATAATGAAAGAGAGAAACATAAATAAACAAGATAAGAACATAAATAAGATATAAGTTAACTAAATAAAGGGAAGGAAATGAAAAGTATAAACAAGAGATTAATATAAACAAAACTTAAACATTACAAAAATATAAAGAGAGAAAGAGAGAGAGAGCAAGAACATGATCTTGATCTGAAAACAAAGATGTCTAAATGCATGGCAAATGCCTTCTTTTATAGGCTAAAATTTGAAACTATTGATTTGGTGACTAATTGTTGAGTGGGTGGCCATATCTTAACTTGATGACAATCCTTATCTTCTTGTCTGAACAAAACGTCATTGCTAACGTTAGAATTTGAATAGATTGTCCGCATGAAAGTTCTAGAAAATTGTCTCAGCTTTCCAACAAAAAAATAATTAGAGCATTTGGACTTTTAGAACTCGAGATATAGGCTGAACACTGAACAGTGTCTGGGCTGCAGGACAGATTCTGACTTCTCTGTTGTTGCTAAGATTTGGACTTCCAGATAGCGGAATTGAGTCTTGGACTCTGCATGAATGTTTTAGGCCTATGTCTTAGCTTTCTAGCCATATAAACCAAATTTAAATCCAAGATCTACAACTCCAGATATGACTCAATGACTGAACAATGTTCCAGTTTGGACTGAACCAGCATCTCTTTTCTAAGCTTAACCCTCTCTTTGTCTTCTCAATTTTAGTAGATGAACTCATCAATCAATCCTTTGATTTATGTGATAGGCCTGCATTTAAGATGAACATTTACCATAAATTAAAGGTATCTTATATTATTAGATATGTTATTATAAAACATGCTCTAGTTAAGGAGTTATTGATACTTTAAGTGTAAAATGATGATGTAAAACCTTGATAAAAATACACTTTTAAGTACTAATCAGTGCCTAAATACTGTTTTGAGCAAACATCAAATTATTTTTGAGATAAAAAAAGTAAATTTAATTTTTTAGGATTAGTTTGGCAAGGGTTTTTTATAAAACCAGTTTGGTCACAATGTTTTGAACAAAGCCACGAGATCACTTATGAGGTTCAATTTTATGAGTCTCATAAAGGATGATGATTTCCTTTTAGTGTCTTGTATAGTACACCTGGGGGTTCAACTATTTTTACCATTACATTTATCCAATCATGGACAATAATAAAAATATTAGTTATTACTTTCCAAAAAATATCTCTTGATTTCAAAACAACAAAGAGATAGAAAAGGTATATTTCATTAAAAAGATGTGATGCAATCCCAATACATAGAAAAACATAATTAAAAACAAAAAGTTGAATAACAAAGTTCCATAACAAAAGTCTTGACAAATGTTACACTTTTTATTAGGTTAAACTCCCCAACAACATTTGTGTCTTGTAGTGTTTACCAACCACTTGTTATGCTGAAAAGATCTAGTGACAATGTAGTAGTTACTATTATCATTCACAAATCTGACTTATTCCATTTTACCTTAAAACTCATAGATAAACCTTTTATTTTTCCTGTTTTGATAGCTTATTCAATCCTTTCAACCACAATCACTAGGTTAGTAAAGTGTTGGGTTGCACTTCTAACCATGAACTCAAAGTAAGGTGCCATAAAAGTATTGGTAAACAAGTTAACCATCTTCTTTTCTAGTTGTTGAGGATTTGCCTGAGCAACTACTCCATGCCACCTCTAGGCATACTCCCGGATAGATTCTCTGTCACCCATTTCCATATCTTGTAGGCTCATTTTGTTAGATGCAATATCAATGTTGAATTTGTACTGCTTGACAAAGGCATTCACTAAGTCTTTCCATCTCTTAATCTTAGTGTTACCCAATTGCATATACCAACTTAGAGCAATACCACATAGGCTTTCCTAGAAAAAAATGGATTAGGAGTTTCTTATCACGGATGACTTCTGTCATCTTATTGCAATACACTTTCAGATGAGTCATCGGGTACTGCGTACTTGTGTATTTAGCAAATTCTAACACTTTGAACTTCTTAGGGACCATTATATTTGGAACCAAACACATTTCAATGGCTTTCATTGGATCATACAAAATTGATTCCTTTCAATTTCACTTAATATCTATTTAATGGCAAATAACTTATCAAAATCCTCATTTTCTATCACCTTTGCCAACTAGGTTAAAACAGTCAGGTCTAAAGTTGGTGTTGGCTGAGAAAATGAAAAAGGTATAGTGAACTAGGTCTCCATCGAGGTGCCAATTGCCCTAAAATCTGTGGAATGAAGCGAAAAGAGGTATTTGCATATGATTAGTACTTAAAAGTGCATTTTTATCAAGGTTTTATATCATCATTTTGCACTTGAAGTATCAATAACTCCTTAACTAAAGCATGTTTTATAATAACATATCTAATAATATAAGATACCTTTAATTTATAGTAAATGTTCATCTTAAATGCAGGCCTATCACATAAATGAAAGAATTAATTGATGAGTTGAAGTTCTGAAATTGAAAGGACAAAGAGATGGCTAAACTTAGAAAAGAGATGTTGGTGCAGTCCAAACTGGAACACTGTTCGGTAATTGGGTCATATCTGGAGCTGTAGATCTTGGCTTTAGGTCCATTTTATATGGATGGAAAGATAAGACATAGGCCTACAACTTTTATGTGGAGCCTAAGATTTAAAAAGGCCGTTTTCAAGTCCAAATTGTAGCAACAACAGAGAAGTCTGAATCTGTCCTGCAGCCCAGACACTGTTCAGTGTTCAGCCTATATCTCGAGTTCTAGAAGTCCAAATAACCTCATCTTTTTTTCCTGAAAAGCTGAGACAATTTCCTAGAACCTTCATGGGAAAATCAGTTTAAATCCTGACTTTATCAATGACATTTTTGGCAGACAAGAAGATAAGGATTGTCACCAAGTCAAGATGTGGCCACCCACTCATCAATTAGTCAACAAATCAATAGTTCTGAATTTTAGCCTATAAAAGGAGGCATTTGCCATGTATTTAGGCATCTTGGTGTTCAAATCAAGATCATGCTCTTGCTTTCTCTCTTTGTATTTTTGTAATGTTTAAGTTTTGCTTTCATTAATATCTAGTTTATGCCTTTCATTTCCTTTTCTTTACTTAGTTAACTTATTTCTCATTTATGTTCTTATCTTGTTTATTTATTCTTCTTTCTTTCATTATGTGTAAATAAGTTAATTATGTCAAGGTGAAAAGGGTACACTAATGGTGTAAGAATAAGTATAATATAAACTTAACATGGACCTTAATGTTGGATACTAACATGCTTTGTATTTGTTATCTTGTTCACTTTTAATACTTTGCTTGTTAAATAGTTAATCTAGATTTATGTTGTATAACACTTGGTACAACAAATACTTGGCACTTTCATAGCCCATACCGTATGGTATAACCGACACCTGAGCTATGAAAGGAACTTGATTTGTTGTTAACATAAGTTATAATCATGAATGTCTGACAACATTTACAAGTATTAGCATTATTCGAATAAGATAACTAATGTAATCATGTTAACAATTTATAATCTGATTGGAACCTCCTTTGTGTGTGGTTTCCTATTGAATAATAAGAGTTTATACTATACTTGTTTGAAATACCATTAGTGGATCCTCTAACCTTGACATTTGTTGTTATCATTGTTTAATCCTTACGTTAATCTTCCATCTCAAAGTTCTCATCAACTTCTTCTTCTTCATCATCTTTATTATTATCATCATTAATAGTATTATTGGTATTATTATTATTACTACTACAATTACTAGTACTATTATTATTATTATTATTATTATTATTATTATTATTATTATTATTATTGTTATCGTTATTGTTATTAGTGTTACTATTGTTGTTGTATTATTGTTGTTTATAATTTATACAATTAACCTCTCTGTGGTTCGACCCCGGTTTTGCCGGGTTATTTATTACTTCGACACTCCTGCACTTGAGAGAAGACATCAATCTTTTGGTCATGTCAGCATATGTGCAAGTTGGGTGGTAATTGTAGGCCGAGTAGAAGTTCCTTCTCCAGTGTCGGATGTTAGGATTTGTTCGAGTAAACCGGTGAGCCTAAAAGTATCACCTTTCATGTCATTCATCTCCCTATGTTGGGCTTCTAACTGTGCCTTTTCTTCATTCTCTATGAGCTTTTTTTTTAAGTTGAGTGTTTATGGATTTCAAGGTTTTGGCTTATAGGCGTTGGCCTATATTTCATAAAGCAAATAAATATAAGATGCTTACAAAAAAGAAAAGGTAAATTAAATACGGGTTCACTCTTCAAGGGTGATAATGGTCATCATCTAAAGATTCGGGAACCAAATGTCATCATTACATTGATGAGGGAATCCATATCCATCTTAGTCATTTTATAATAGCTTAGACTCTTGTAAAATCTATATGACAACCATTTGCCACTTAAAAGTCCTATAACTTAGGATGCTACATATTAGACTTTCTTTGATGCAATTTATAAATGGTATGTACATTTTAAGGATATATTTAATTTATTAAGTGAGCATGGTTATGTTTTCTACCTAGCCTCAAAAGGGTCTCAGATCTGCCAAATAATGGTCTTTGTAAGAACAATATGAGGTCATTGCAAGAAACGATTAAGACACATATGCCTACCATTACCAAGCAAATACTTAGATTTCAGTTGGGTATTTCACGAGCCTGAACCTTGATCTACAGTCATAAGGTAAACTATTAATCTCCTACCTAACCAAAAAATGTGTGTGTGCTCTAAAAAATTAAAGCATGTGACGCATGAAGGAATTAATCCACATTCAATATACAACGTATAAGCAATATTTATAAAATACATGTTAAAAATAAATGCATAGACCAACCAAAATATATTTATAGTGGAGTCATCATTCTATTGTGTGTGTATGATATCACGATAATCATCCTTCTAGATCTTATTCGAGTATAGAAAGAACTAGTAATTCTTGTCATTTTATGGTTTAAAGGTTTGGAATTGCTACCTAGTATTTTGGTCACTAGGGATCATAATTAGTCTATAAAGACTGAATAAGGCGACTAGTTATGTATAGGAAAGACACTAACACCCCTAATATACCTTACTTAAGGCAAGTTACATTGTTTATTTGTCTAATAATTACTAAGGCTTTATTGTATTTTTTTAACCATTGGTCTGTTTATTGGTTAAAGCAAAAATATATTATATTATATTTTATGTTTTTATTTCCCTTAATACTAGGAATATGTATTATATATAAGTTTATAATTCTCAAATATTAAAAGTAAAGAAAGGGAGAAAGAGAAGAAGGTTATTTTATTTATTATAGGCCCAATTTGCCCCCTTTTATATTAGAAACATGTTTTATGTGTAAGTTTGTAAATCCTAATATTAAAGATGAACAAATTAGTTTTTTGGTGTTTTTAAAATTTAGGTTAAGTTCTAATGGATTTATACAAACTTGTTATAAAACCCATACATGCAAAAATTGTTTCTTTGAATTTTCTTGTTTTTGAAATATACAATAATATGTAAACAAATGTTTTCTTTTTATCTTTTCTTTTTATGAAAAAAAATATGCATGAAATTATTTTTTTAGGACTTGGCCATAATGCAAGTTAAAACAAATAGTTAATTTTTTTAATCTCATTTTTCTTTTATCTATTTATCTAACACATGCTAACAAAATAAAATTTATGCATCACACACACACACACACACACACACACACCTTCATTGATTAACTCACACACCTTACAATTATACATAATTACAACGCCATTATCAAATATCAAATAATAATCACAATAAACACTTCAAAAATCATCCAAAATCTGAAATGAACCTTCCAGAATGTTAGAAGCAGATTGGAGCTATTGAGATCAAACAAATAAGCTATTGGGAGCAAGTTGGTGTTGCAGGAACAGTGTTGGCCCATGAGTTCCACGCGTCACTGCCACTGCCAGCACGTGGGCACATGTGTTGCCATTCGTAAAAGGTCGACACTTGGTGAAATTGGATATATCTCATTTTCCTCTTCACGTTTATGCCAGTGGTGAGATTCATCATCACTTGTAAAAAACATAAATCCACACAAATAGTTTTGATTTTATATCATCTTCATAGATGTGTTTCTCTCTCTTATTATCTCTCAGTTTATTTTCCTTTCATTGCTGGTTGTTTGATGGTATGGGTGTGTTCATAAGCTGATTTAGTAAAGGAGGAAATAGTGGTTATGATTTGTGGTGGGTTGCTTCTTTTCATTTGCCATAGCTTGGATGAAGAAGGCGTCGGGTTTAATGTTTTTATGGGTTCTTGGAAATGGTATAGAGGTTGTTCCTAGATTGATTTAGAGATGTTTTTGGGGTCAGTTTTGATTGGAAATTATAGTGGAGATGGGTCCTTGTGATTGTCACGAGTTGAAGAATAAGATAAGTTGGTTTATGTATGGTGGCAGCCATAAGTTGGTATGTAAAAAAAGGATGAAAGAGAGGCTATTAGAGGTGGTAGTCAGTGTGGTATAGTGTTGGTGGTTACTTGTGGTGTCTGATGGTTATGTATAAGGGAGGCGGTTTTTTTGGGAAGAAAAGGATCACTAGTTGTTAGTCATTTTAAGGAGAGAGAAGCCACTTTGGCTTCTTTTTTTTTTTTGTTTTCAAAAATTCTTATATTCAAAGACAACCTAAAAATAGACAATAACCAACCAAAACCTATATAGACGCATAAAAACCCAGAAATAAGGTCTAAACATTGTAGACCTGACTTTAGAATACTTATGACAACCCCTCTAAACCTATATAGACGCATAAAAACCCGGAAATAAGGTCTAAACATGGTAGACCTGAATTTAGAATACTCATGACAACCCCTCTAAACAACAAAACTTCTAAAAAAAACATAGAAAAGAATGCAATAGTACCTCATTTTCAAAACTTCATAAACATCCTTTTTTGAAACACTGTTATACTGACCTGGCAATCATTCATAACCCAAACTTAACATGAACTTAGCCTTATTACTTTTAATAACACACCAAAAACAATTTGCAGTCATTATCTTGACCAATAAAAGGTCTTAACATATATATAAAAAAGGAAACCAAATAATTAAACTTAACTTTAAAACATTAAAAACAAACATTTAAGCATACTAACACATGATTTAACAGTAAAAAATCACCAAGTTATATACTCAAAACCATTTTTGAACTTACTTTCTTAACAAATACAAATCACATCCAAGAACAATAATATGCTAAACATAGCTTTTAAAATGAAATGAAATCAACAAAAACAATAATAAACAAAAAAATATATTAACATGGAAGACATTAAAAGAGAGGTGTGCCCATTGGGCTACACCATCTCACCAAAATTTTAGGTTTACCTTGTTGAATAATGTAGCTTTCTTTTTATGGATTTTGTTACTTCATTTTCTCTTGTTTTTAGCTCTTTAGCTTGTATGAACTTCTTCTTTTCTCCTTTTCTCTTTCAATTTTTCACATGATTTGCTTTACTTTTGTCTATTTATTCGAGAATACTTCTTTGTTTTCTTTCTAATTTCCTCTCTGTTTCTCTCTATTATTTATCTCTCTCCAAATCCACCTCCTTTTTACTCAAGAACAGATGCCCTTTTATAAGCAAACAAAAACCAAAAATTGCAAAAGCATGATGGTTTTTCTAAGAGGTTTTATGGAATAATCTCACCCTTTCTCTTCCAAAACCTTTCTCTTCAAAATAGGTGGTGTCGAGTCCCCTTTTTGTCCTCTTGTAAACTGAAATCAAACATGAAAAAATAACCTTAAAACTTTTTCTGTCATTGGGAATTTTTCTTCGGTCATAGATTATTGGGTTAAGTACTTTGTCAAGATAATTGTGGAGATTGAGCCATAAACATATCATTGCTAGACCTAAACCTTGTAGAGGGGATGTGAATATATCATTAGGAACAAACCACACTTGATTTAGAGGTCTAGAACTTCTCATTCATTGATTGGAAGGTTGGCCCTTGATTAACTTGAATCTGTTGATGTAGGGGTGGTGATTAGGAACAAAACATTGTCGATTTTGTTGAAGCAAATAGGATGTAAATGTTTGATGGGAGTAGTTGATCCTAGTAGCGGAGATGTTTCTCAGTCGAGTGGTGGTGGTTGAAGCCTCTAAGGTGGTCGGAGTTACTACATTCATTCACCTGAAGGTGGCATCTCTATCAGCCTTCTTGGTTAAAGAAGAAGACATAAGGACAAAATGGTGTGTGACTCATTTCTTCATTAAATTTTGAGTGATATATCAATCATTTAAACCCTACAAAATAAGGTTTTTAAATTGAATTTTAGAAAAATTTCAATTCAATCCCTACTTTTCCAATTTTAGCATAGACATCCTCAATTGATCCTAAAACTTCTCAATTTTTGCAATTGCACATTGGAAACCTTGATTTAAATCCTTTAGTTTAAGCACCTTTTACAACTTAATCTCTGGTTTCCAGATTATGCAATTTGAACCTTATCAACCATCAAACTTTTAATTTCTTTCAAATTGACCCCTGATTTTATTAATTTCAACCCCTGAACTCATGCACCTCCTGCAATTTGATCCTTGGTTTTGAAATTATTCAATTTGACCATCAATCAACCTTTAATATTTAAATTTCTCTCAATTGAACCCCTGTTGGCACCAATTTAGCCTTTCCAAGTTTAAATTGTGTTCCTAATCTTTCAATCTTTGTGAGTTGATCTAAATTAGGCCTCTAAACTTGATTTTCTTCAATTGAGTCCGTGATTAAATCCATAAAACCCATTAAAACTTTAATTAAGTCTTTAAACTTAATTGATTCTTTCAATTTTTGCCCAAGTGATTTTCAAACTTAATTTCTCTTCAATTAAGTCATTGAATAAGTCAATTAAACATATTAGAAGTTTAATTAAATCCTTAGATTTAATTAATTCTTTTAATTTTGGTCAAGTCCGGATTTCAACCTCAATTTTCTTTCTTTCTTCATCCTATATTGTGAAAATATCCTTAATCTAGCTATTCTTCTAGCATTTTGGTCTGTTGTGGCTCAGTGACTTATCTCCTCGTGTCCCGAAAATATTTTTGAATTTTAAATTTTTTATTCTTTTGGATTTTTAAATAAAAAAGAAAAATATGTTTTTTTTATAAAACAAGATGGGATGAATAAAGTCTTTTGGGGGATCTAAAATTGGTTTATGACAGTTGTATTTTTTATAAAATAATTTTTGAGGATCCAAAATTGGGTTATTACGAGGAATATTATGGGTTATTGCAGTGTTGGGTTGGAGAAGGGAAAGTGTTTTTTGGTGGAAAATGTTTATTAAGGAAGACAATGGGGGTGTGTGTATGGTTATGAAGGTTATTTTTAGGGATTAATATCAAAATCATCAAAACCGACAAAATCGCCTATCTTTAGGGATTAATATCATTTTTTTTTAAATCAAAGAAATCTCCGACTCTTAGGGACCAACACCGTTTTTTAAAATAAATCCAAAATAAGATTAGAAATAAAATTAGATGATTAATTGCGTGATAAAATAAACTTAGGAGAAAACACATAGTAGAGATAATTTTTCATTTAAAAAGATGCGATAAGCGTGATATTAATATTCTGTTAGGCATAACTAACCCAATACTTGAATATCTAAGATAAATATCTATTTAAAATTTTTAATTTTCTTTAATAATTAGGTGTTAACTTCATTATTTATTTTATTTGATATTAGAGAGTTTTATATGTCACTGATGTGACAAAAAAAACCTAAACTAAGAATAAATAACTTAATTGATAAAAAAAAAAAATTCAACTACGGGTTAGTTGATTTGTGAACAATTGATCACAAGATTATGATTATTTTTCAGTTCGACAGATTCTTCATAGATAAACACGAGAATTTGAAAAAAAAAATTAGTTATTTAAGTTTCTCATTTCTCTCCTATAATCAATAATCTAATTTTGGTTTTTAGTACAAAATAAATCTTAATAATTGATTACACAATGACAGGCAGGCTCCGTTTGCCAGTCGCACCTGTAAAAGGGATGACACATGTTGACGAGGCGGAGTGTAAATCGCACAAATATATATATATTTTTAATAATAAAATAAGATTAAAATTTAATAGTTAAGAAATAGCTTAATTTGTATTCAAGGAGGGTGTGGGTGTGGCGATGACCACCATGGCGGTTCGCTCTGCGAGAAATGGAAAAGTTGTCTTGTCTTCATGGTTGATTAATAAATCAAATAATAATAAGAAGTCAGCCATCTTCTGGAGGGCGGCATCGTCTTCTTCCATTCCCAAAATTGATGGTGATAAGGACAAGAAGATAAGGGAAGAAGAACGTCTATCAGCTGTAATTGACGCTGTCAATGACCGCAAGCTCCCTCCTGAACTCCGTGGCCAACGCAACTCTGTTAGGTTAGTTCCTTCATGCTCTCTTCTGCCTGCTTTTATTATTTGTAATACTAACAATTCATGCTCTCTTTTATTATTATTATTATTATTATTATTATTATTATTTGGCTGTAGGAAAATAAAATCCGTTGTTTTGAGTTCTTTTATTAATTTGGACTCAAAAAGTGCTGAGATTCTGTATTACAACTACTACTGCTATCTTCTTTGTTCTACCTTTAATGCTCCATCAAAGAAAATTGTGCCTTGTCACGGCGATGCAGGGGGTGCTTGGGGTTAACAAAAGAACTAGCTAATGTTGTAGAAAAACTATATGCGCTTGGGGGGTTATCATACTGCCACATTTCCTGTGCACTTAGGATTTTTACGCACAGGCTCAGGCTGCTTCTTCCTTTAATTATTAAATTATGCGAGTACTTGGCTCAGCAGCATCAGTGGAATATGATGTCTGGTTGTCATTTGGACAGGTCAGAAACGGACATTATCAACGTTGTCGAGCAAAGAATATGGCACTCAATGGAAGAAGGCCAATTTGAGAATTTACCAGGGAGAGGAAAACCCCTTAACCTCAGTACGAATTCTCATGCTGACCCAGCCGAAGACACCTTGTATAGAATCCTTTCAAAAAATGGATGTGCACCCGAGTGGGTTGAGCTTAACAAAGAGATAAGGCGCCAGATATCTGAATGGCGGTTAGCATTGAAGAAAGCTTGGATGAGCAAATGCAATGGGGATCACTCCAAATGGATTGAAGGGTCAGAGATTTTGCAAGTTCAACTGCGTCATATCAACAATAAGGTCAGCACTTCGTTACCAATCTCTGCCTAATGTTAACTTTCATGTGGCCTTCAGCTCAGTTGGAGCTGTTGGACCTTGATGCGCTGCGCCCTTGGTTTGTCTCCCAGTTGTGGATGCTTAGCTGCTTAACATTCACAGATGGTTGAAACTTCCTATAGGAGATGGTCCTAATTCTACTAAGTTAAACCATTTGTTGCACTGTCTTGGGCACAATTCTGTCAATGCCCATGTGCAGCTAGTGGCAATGGAGCATCTCCTTCTGCTGTTACTATTTCATCTTATCCATGTAAATATTCTCCTCTGTATGGTTGATATGCACATGACTTGAATGTAGATGATGCACTGCAGGTTTTCCGCTACAACCTCATCGTACCATTTGGGCGACAGATGTTCGGTCTTAAGTGGGAAAAAGAACTAGATCGTGTAAGAGAATGAGACCTTTTGTTATCTGGCCGAGTGGGATCTGAGATAGTGTTTCTGGGAGCTGTTGATTGCTGATATTGGTAGGATCTCATGAACATGAGTAATCTCTGTTCTATTTATTAGTACCTCGACAAGAAGCTCATTTCTTTGCTTAGCCAACTTATTATCTTTCGTTATCATAGGTTATTTGTAAACTTATTTGTTGGCCAAATAAAAGTACATGTAATGCAAATTCTCGGTAGGAAAGATAAGGGATGCTTTCTATCACATGATTATGCGGTGACTATATATATTTGGTAATAACATAGCAACATATGGTATAAGTTTGTTTCTTTAACATTATCTTGAGTCAAATGAATTTCGAGTCTAAATCAATATTTTTACTTAAAGCAAGATTTAAACTTGAAGGTACAAGTTTATGTACCGAAGTTAGAGAAATAATGTTAACAAGATCAAGTGAGACAGCTATGATTAGAGTGCATCTTTTTCCCTTGACGAAGTTGCACAAAAAGAAGAATTTAAGAGCTACTATCTCTCTTTCATGTTCAAAAAATAGAAACCCTGTTTTATTTTCCACAAGGAGATTTCCATTGAAATGTACTTTTACTTCTTCCTCTGCAACTAGAGCCCAATATAATTTGTCAAGCACATCTAGTTTCTGCAAGGATTTGACCCTGCAGTAAAGGATTTAGAAGTTGAAACCACTAATAACCAGGCCAGATACGGGTTTCTGGTTGCGTGATGATAAAAGACAGGTGGAACTTGCCTGCTATAATTTTGTAACCAGGCCAAAAACCAGTCTTTACCTATCTTTCTTTAAGTTCCCAGAAGCTAAGCATATTCAGAGTCAATAGCTTTTGTTGCTTATAACAGGGTCTGACGCATTTGTTCTAATCGTTTCAACGTGAGAGAGAAACCATTCGTGACAAAAATTATACAGGCACAAATAGTAAACTCTACTGATCATCTCACACAAGGGTAGGAAAAACATAGGAAACCTTCATGAGCTTTAAAATCCCTTTACAAACACAAATTATTATTATTTTGGTAGTTCCCTTTAGTATTTGTTGAAACTGATAAAATTGGTGAGCAGAAAGACAGATTCGCACCAAAAACTAATAACAAATGATACACGAACATACTGAAAAAATTTAATGAGCGAATGATACACCACCATGTCGAAAGTACATCAGAATATATGAATATACTACACAGACAAGTTAACATGTGATCTCAGTGTACTTGTATACATTCAAGTACAGGTCACCCAGTCGGAGATGCTTTTGCTGCAAGATGGATGAGTGCTCGTTTGTGATAGGTGGTACGGAGTTTTTTGTACTTCTGCACAAAGGCCCCAAGATCTATCTCCTTATCAAGGAACTGCCTATGGAAGGCGTCAGATTCCTCCTCTGTCTTATTCATTGCCTCTGCAGATGAGGAACATATATTCAGATCATACCTAAGAAAATGCCTTTCATTTCTCATTTTACCATATGTTTTGAGCCTTCAAATGGACTGACTTTAATTTCAAAGTGTACCTTGCAGCCTTTGCAGGATGGAGGCGGGAGAGCAGGACCTCAACAACTCTTCTTTCTGTTTTTCTAGCTCATTTAGTTTTTCCTGAGCAGCAGCCAGCTCAGTTGTCCGAATTATCCTGCACTGAGCACACGAGAAAAGGAAAAATGGTTTCAAGTTCAATGCATTAGATTAAACAAGCAAGCATGGAAATGACAAACGGCACAAAACCTCACTTGATTTCTTAGCTCCATTATGCGTGGCTCTTTCTCCAAGTTCTCTCCTATACATAAAAAAACAATTAGATGGCTAATGTTCATGCATTTATAGCTAAACTACTTTACATATTTCAAAAAAAGGCTCCAGCAACTTACTGGCAAGCTGCAGAGTTTCCTTGCAAAGCTCATCTCTTATCTGATGGAAACAGCAAAAGAAGCAGTCACAAACAAGTATGCGGACTTTCCAAAAGGTGGGAAGGGGAAGATGAGTTTTGATTTCCCCCTCTTCTTGCAAGACTAAGGAAACAAAGGTATGACTTAATATCATGCAAAAGACATGGCAGTTTTGCATTTTTAGTTGCAGTTATGGTGCGGTTCAGAAAAGCACGCGTAAGTATCCAATCACATCAAGAAAACACAAGCCAGGTGATTTATTCTGATTTGACGAATGCCTACATGCTTCCTTGGGTATGAGACCATGTTTGTATGAGCACGCATTTCTGAATTTACATGTGTGCCTGACTTGTTACCATGGGAACAAAGTTACTCTTAAGACTATAACTGCAAATTTTGCAGTTTATTCTACAGATAAACAAACAGTGTTATTCCTTGTGATCATATCATCATCCTCACTTTTGATTCTGGAGAAAGGAAGAGGAAGCTAAGTCTATTTGCATACCTACCAGAATGATAATAATCGACTAATTGAGAAAGTGGGTGGCAGGGGATGGGGCTAAAACTAAGGACACAAGAAGAGAAATGAAAAGAAGCAAAGTTCATTTGGCTGGAATAATTTGGATGCTGTAAAGATACAGAGATATGAGATAAATTTACAATAGGAGGTGGCTTGTTCCTTGTGTATATTCAGAGTCAGTTACAAATGAGGCATACTTTTCAAGAGAAATAAGAAGTGAATCAAGAGGGAAATTATAATCATTAATTTTGTTTCTTACCTCCATTTATCTCCTTGTTAAAGTATCCAAACAGAGGAAATTGTTTGAAATTTTCATCCACTTCTCCTAACTGGTAATAATGTTAGACAATTCTCAAAATCTGAAGATCTAGTGAAAGACAAAATGATGTCTATTCTTCCATTTACTAACTACTGTTCAGTCATCACTTCTTCAATTGATCATTTAAAGAATCAACAAAGAATACTGCAAGTTCCTTGGAAAATGAGATCCCTGGAAACAAACAGCAAGATGAGGGCAAGAAGGCAATACCAGCAGGTAACTAGGCTTTTCTGATCCTACCAATTTGAATGGAGTCCACTAGTGTTTAACCCATACCACTCAAGGGGTAAAATTAATTGTAAATGCAGATGATGAGAAAAAGGAAGGAATTAGCTCAACTTACATTGTTTTGAATTTTAACCTGGTCAAGTGAAAGTAAAAATTGATGGTATGCATCCTTATCAGACAATAGCTTCCGTAGCTCATCAACACTAGACATAATTTCAAAGAAAACAAGTAGTTAGAAAATGAACAAAACACGACATCTTGTAATGCAATCAGATTACCTGTATTAATTCTCCCAAGCTACAGAGGCAATTATCTATTTTGATCGAAAACATTCCCACCAAAGACACAGACTTAAACTCTCCTCCTTCATATGTTTACAGAAACAAGTGCGTAACGTTTTCTTTAATTACTTTTATTCATTTTGGTAAAAGAAATTGTTGTCTATAAAGGCGGCAATATTTATCAAAGCTCCATACCTCGATGTAGCAACTAACATTACAAGATAGAACAATAAAAAATCATGGGAGAGAAAAACCTTAAAGAAAGCTAACTAAGAGATTCAGAGCAAAAAAAACATAAAAGCTTTGCCTTGATATTTGCTAAAACACAGACGCAGATGAAAAAGGATTTAGAACATTATGAGCATATCAGGTAGAGAATAGCACGCAGTAAGTTTATCCCATCAAAACAACAAACCTCTTGTCCTTCAAAAGAGTAATAATGGCAGCAGCTTCAGCAGGTGAAGGAGAGAGTGGGCGTTCAGTAGGCCTTTGTAAGCTGTGGGAACTAGAAGAACTACTAGTTGGTGTTGCAGGGCGTGAAGAAGAAGGAGAAGTAACTACAGATGGAGGGTACCAAGATTGTGCAGGATTAACATCTTGTGGACGCGCCTGCTCTTGTCGTTCCTGACCCCTGTAGGAAAATGAACAGAAAAAAACACAAAACCATCAATCAATCAGGATCAGCATAGTAATTGTATAAATAAAAACCATTTTCACGGTATGATAACAACAACAACAACAACAACATAATCAAATCAAATCAAATCAAATCCCTAGAAATTCAGATTAATCTATCAAATCCCCAGATAGATAGAGAGAGGGGGGGGGAATACCAGAACTTGAACATAGCTGCTTGAAGAGAGAAAAGGAGATCTCGATCCTCTGATTAAAAGAAATCAAGTCTTTACAGACTCTTTCTCTCGTGTTGGAAGAAATTTTGGTTGAAGCTTGGAAGGATTTTGTTTGACGGTTGTCTTTTTTAACTTGTATTCGTGGCGTCGTCTTAATGGTTACGGACACGTGTGCCCGAAGCTTAAACCCCTCGCCTCCTGGCCAAAATTTTCCCGAGAGATAAAGCAGCAGAACCGCGTTTTTTATTTTTCTCCCTTGGTTGATAACACCTCACATACGGTCCCTACGTTACAAGCAATTGGTTAATAACACCCTTCTAACAATTTAAATGTTAATTGAATCCTTCTTCTGAATTAATTTATAAACGCGTTCCCTCTGTTAATAACGTTGTCGACGGATTTTAGTTACATGCCTCGTCATATTTTCATAAAAAAGTTGTGTCTGACTTTAGTAGGATTCAAAGCTATTTGGATCTGCATGGAAAAAATTTAAGTTTATTTTGAATTCTGTATATTCAATGACCTAAAATTATGTTGGGTTCTGCAACATGCAGGATCTCAGGACAGTTGTCATAGCTCAAGTGTCACGTATACGCTAGATGTTCTTACTTTGTTTTTTTTTAATAGTAATAATAATTTTTTAAAATTTATTAGTGATAATAATAATAATAATTTTTAATTTAACCTTTTAAATCAAATTTATGATTGTTTTTTAATATTAAGAATAATTGTTTTAGTAATTATTTTATTAATAATATTTATTATTATAAAAATAATAATATTTATAACATAAAAGATAATATTTTTCATATTAATACTTTTGATTATAGTAAAAACTAATAATATTCATAACACAAATAATACTATTTTTAATTCCAATAATATTAGAACATAAATAATAATATTTTGTTATATTAAAACTTTGAATTATTATAAAAATAATAATATTATAACACAAATAGTATATCTTTGATATGAATATGTTGAAATATATATATATAAAATATTTAGAACAGAAATAATAATATTTTGATATGAATACCTAGAATTATAAGAAAAATAATAATATTTAGAACACAAATAATGATATTTTTTATATGAATATTTTGTATTATACGAAAAATAATAATATTTACAACGCAAATTATAATTTTTTATATTAATACTTAGAATTGTTAAATATTTTTAATGCTACTGCGCCGTGAGCTCACTTTTTATTTTAATAAAAAATATTTTATTTCAAATTTATTAATTATTTTATTAATAATATTAATTATAATAAAAATAATAATATTTCTAAAATAAATAATAATATTAAGAATCCTAGAACTCAGGAACCTTGGGTCTTGATGAAGGACCTAATAGAAATGGATCCTTACGCACGACCCATTGATTGTGGGTCCTGACGCCAGATCCATTTCCCTTGGGTCCAACGCCTTGACCCAAGCAACAGGTATCCCCAAGTGGGGAGCGGGCATGGCTCACTCCCAGCGCAGCGCAAGCGCCACGTGTGTGTCGGGATGTCCAGCCCCCAAGCAGGTAGCCCAAGCGCCATGTGTGCGCTGCGATGTGCTCAGCACAGAAGCAGGAGCCCAAGCGCCGTGTGTCACAACGTGATTTTTCTTATATAGTAATAATAGTTTTTTAAAATTTATTAATGATGATAATAATAATAATTTTTTATTTTACCTCTCAAATCAAATCTATAGTTGTTTTTCAATATTAACAATAATGCTTTTCTAATTTAGTAATTATTTTTATTAATAATATTAATTATTATCAAAATAATAATATTTATAACATAAAAGATAATATTTTTAATATTAATACTTTTGATTATAGTAAAAAAATAATAATATTCATAACACAAATAATACTATTTTTAATTCCATGAATATTTAGAATACAAATAATAATATTTTCTTATGTTAAAACTTTGAATTATTATAAAAATAATAATATTTTAACACAAAATAATAATATCTTTTATATGAATAAGTTGAATTATACAAAAATAATAATATTTAATACATAAATAATAATATTTTTGATATGAATACTTTGAATTATAAAAAAAATAATGATATTTAGAACAAAGAATAATATTTTTTATATGAATAATTTCTGTTATAAGAAAAATAATAATATTTACAATGTAAATTATAATATTTTTTATATTAATACTTAGAATTGTTGAATATTTTTAGTAATACTACGCCGCGGGCTAACTTTTTATTTTTATAAAAAATATCATTAAAATTTATAATATTAATAATAATATGTTTTCAATATTAATAATAATATTTTCTTTCAAATTAATTTATTAATTATTTTATTAATAATATTAATTATAATAAAAATAATAATATTTAGAATCCTAGGACTAAGGAACTTTAGGTCTTGATGAAGGACCCAATAGAATTGGGTCCTTACGCAAGACCCATTGATCATGGGTCCTAACGCCGGACCCATTCCTCTTGGGTCAAGTGCCATGACCCAAGCGTCAACTGTTCCTAAATGGGTGTGGGCATGGCTCACGCCCAGTGCAACCTAAGTGCCACGTGTGTGTTGGAGTGTGTCCAGCACAGAGACAGGCAACCCACACGCCACGTGTGCGCTGGAGTGTGCCCAGCACAGAGGCAGCAGCCCAGGGGGCGTGCCTTCAACCATGTTGAGCAACATGACCCAACTTTACTGGCTCCTTTTGGAAGTGTGTTGGGCCTGGCTTGGCAGCCAGACCCAACAACTTTGGGTCCAGCTGCCAAGCTAGACCCAATAGCTTTTGACAGAGAATACAATGGCCCAGCCGCAATTGTTGACTCAAAACACAGCAGAGCAACGCCCCCCACTAAAATCTCAACTGCCCATTTTCTCCTCACCTAAAAAGACAACCCTACCCCCTCCAGTCTTTGCAACTCTCTGTGGCAAGGGCAACCCTATTATTATGTCTCCCCAACCTACAATGCTTTTAGTAAAGAGGAAACTCAAACAATGCAGTCTATAGTGAAAGCACTCACATGCTATAGTACCCGTGCAATAGCAGTGCAAAATATGTAGCAAAATTATTGTGCAAGTCCACAGTGAATTGTGTCTTGGTCCACAATGTATGCATGTATAGTAAAAAACTCACGAGTTTTAGAGTTCTGTTAATATGTGTTCTTTAATCCAGGTCCGACCCGTCTGTTTAGTTTCTTTAGAATATTGATTCTATTGAGAAATGGATTTCTAAAAGAAAGTTATTTTTTGATCTATTTGTTTAGTAGTGTAATAAAATAATAATTTATCTATGTCATGAAAAATAACTTATAAATATTTTAATTTTTTTCAAGTTTATGTAATATATATATATAATGTAACTATTTATATCATATATTTATATATAAAAAGTATAATTATGGGGAAAAAGAATTTATTATATCATATATTTATATATAACTTATTTTATAAAATATAAATATGCATATAATATAAATAATATAAATATAATATTATAGACATGTAACCTTGTTAAAAATTTTTAAGTAAATTTTATTTTTAAAACCTCAAAATAATTTATTTATAAATTAATGAAAAATCTAAATTAGTTAATTGTATTACTTAAGAGTTAGATATTTGGTTTTTGGTATGAAAACAAGGAAAATGAGATTTGTGTAAGGTGTTTATGTATGCAAAGACAAGAAAAGTGTTTTTCACATTAACAAGGAAAAACTTGGTAATTTAAAATATAGTTTGAATTAATGGTTCCAATTCCTTAGATCACATGGTTTTTCATCGAATTGTTGCATGCATCGAGTGCATGCCTTGCAATTCTTAGAGACTATTTGAGAGAAATTTAAGAAGGTAACTATATAGATGACATAGAAAAAAAAAAGATATTTAGCAAGAATTTCTAAATTTTACAAAAATAAAGGGGGGATGATATTTTTTAAAAAAACATGTCGGCCGTAATGTTGTGTATTAGGCAATGTCAGCCGTAAATCCTTTCACCATTATTAATATTTAATTTTTTTAGTTTAATTTACTCTTTTTTATTTTTAAGATCCCTTTCAAAGTGGAAAAATAAGCTCGAAATATTCCTTCAGAAATTTAGCTAGAATTTATAGTAAATTTGACTATTATAATGCAACATTAAAAGTATTTGTTATGATAGATTGGATAATATTTTGACGTTCTTGATAAAACACTTAACAAGCACATGTGTATTGGACATGATATTTAACTATCAATAACAATGGATGGGTTGATGGATGACATGTGTATAAGATATATAATGTAACTACTTGTGAACTCGAGCTTGCGTAGGTGTAGTTTCTCAAGTACAATATAGAGATTTGGAATTTGTTAAGCAACGGAATTATCATAATTGATCTTTTGAAAATGATATTACATTGATAACATTGCTTAAATAATGATATCATCTAAACAATACCAAAAAAGTTTATTAGAGGTTCCAATTGATTTAATGATAAAATTTAGAGCTAAAAGGTTCAAAAAGATTTTCAATGGATTTCTTCAAAACACATGGGTTAAGATGGACTTCAAGAAGATATTAAATAATTAAGAACAAACCTTGATTAATTTAATTCATCTTCGAGAAGGGCTTGTTAGTGGACATTCAGACATTACAAAAAAGATTAGAATAAGAAGATTCAAATATAACAATTTTTATCTTTCACTATTGTTGTGGTCATAACCAAAGCTATATAAGGAATTTTAATTCGATTCCAAACACATTGGAAAGTAGACATCTATAGTTTTCCAATGATATATTTCATGCCTTCTAAATTATTAACACGGAAGAGAACCATGCATTTGAAGTTGAACTTCGATTCTACCAATAGATTACGAAAACGATCTTAGTCTTATTTAAATTAGTTGGGCCATTGTTTTATTTATATTATAGTTATTATTAGTTTTTTTTAGAGATATTAAGGTCTTTATTTAAATTTGGGTTCATTAGATTATTATTATTATTATTTAGCTTTATCTATATCCATTAGAAATATTCTATTAGACTTATAATTTTTGCTAGTATAAATACTCTTTTGGAAAGACTTTTTGAGGTTAGAATATTTTAATAAAAAAAATCACCATTCTTACTATCTTTTATGTGGTTGAGTGATTCTCATACTAAGTTGATTAAATTTGCAAACTCTTCGAATGATTTATTAACTTCATTGTGATTTTATACTACTAGTTCACGTCTCTTTATAAGCATAGGGTGAGAGTGATCATTACATATAACTTTGGTTCTCCAAGACAGGTTCTTGTTGGGTCAAGTTGCAAACCATTCAAATTTAATTTTAGCATATCTTGGGAGGTGCCCGTATCAATTAGTATCATAGCTTGTGTTATTATTAGATTATATCCCTTTAATTTTTAATTTGTGTCATTTCTTGATTTTCTTTCTTCCTAGTTCAGCTACGATCTTGTTTCTTTTTAAAAAATAAGAGTATTCTTCTCTTATAATTTCAAAGTTTGTATCAAACCATATACATATATATATAATCATATTGCTTAGTTTCTTGATTTTTTCCAAACACATCAAAGAAAAATTGTGTTCTTGATCTTGATCTTCTATCTTGATTTTGGCCTAGAGTAAAAAGAAAAAGAAAAGGAAATCTTGTTCTTGCTGAACATATGGATTAAAAAGTGGGAAAAGTTAAAGAAAAAAAATACAAGAATTGATTGAATTGACAAGTTAAGGTATAACCAAATACAAACCTTTGAATTTTAGGGTTGGTCGAAAGTTTCTTGAATATTTTCTTGATTTTGCCGAATTCATACATACAAAATCTTGGTATTGCCGAATTGAATTCTTGTTTTTCTTGGATTATCTTTCCTTGTTCATTTAAATTTAGGTCTTTCTAGCTTTATTGTAATTGTTTTCTTGAAATTCCTGAAGTTGAATCTTGAATTAGTTAGTTTTATTTGAATCTCTAACATAAACTCCATTGCTTTTATTTTGTGTCTTTTTTCATTATTATATTTCACACAAATTTATATTGTTATTTGTAAATTTATCCTCAAGTTTTGTTTTGATTAGTTTCATATATTTTCTTGATTCTTGAGTCTTCATTATTATAAAGTCATTATGTTGTTTTGATTAATTATTTGATAATTAAGTTGCTAAGTTACCTTTAAGAACCTAACTAAAGGAATAATAGGTGAGGGGGTGTGTGAGGGAAAGTTTCTTTGCTACTAACCTTTATTGTAGGTATTTATGATGTCATAAAAAACTACGACACAGTTAAAAATAAAGGATCTTTTTGAAAGACAAGATATATTTGAGGTAATGATAGAGGCTTTGATGAGAAAGATGAATAAATTGAGTACTGATATGATTAATAGATATTATTTCCTAGTCGTAAGAGAAAAGATGTTAAAAGGTATACTAGACAAGCATTTTCTTCTCCAAATGAAATTGTAGCTGAAAACTCCGATGACAAGGAGAAGGATGATGTGGTTAATTATGGAAGGAAGTCTCGTACACAACCAAGGAGTGAGTTTGGTGGTAAATTTCGGTCAAGGGAGAAGTTTTAATGATCATGATGGTTTAGATCGTACTGTGGATAGCATAAAACTTAAAATTCCAACATTCTAAGGAAATAATGATCCAGAGGTTTATTTGGATTGGAAAAAAAAGGTGGAATTTGTATTTTATTGCCATCAATATTCAGAAGGAAAAAAAATAAAACTAGTTGTAGTTGAATTCACTGATTATGCTATTATTTGGTGAGATAAACTTGTTCTTTGGTAGGAGGCGTAATGAAAAAAAGACTAATTGACACATGAAAGAAGATGAAACCAATCACGAGGAAGAGATTTGTCCCTAATCATTACAATAGAGAAGTATATAATAGATTGCAATCTTTATCTCAGGGTTCTAAAACTATTAATGAGTATTTTAAGAAGATAAAAATAGCTATTATTAGAGCTAATATTTCTAAAGATAGAGAAGTCACATTCGCTAGATTTTTTATTGGTTTAAATAAAGATATTGCTAATGTGGTTGAATTGCAATATTATTTAGATCGAAGATATGGTGCATATTGATATAAAGATGGAAAACCAGTTGAAAAGAAATGGTGGTGTAGGACCAGGTGATTATTAGGGATCCTCTTGGGGTTGAAAATTTAATTTCAACACAAATAAATAAATAAACATTGAAAATATAACAATCATCAAAAGCATTTTAAATAATTAAAAAGAGCAAGGAAGGGGGGAATCCTTTACCTGGAGAGCTCATGTCGTGCATGTTCCTTTTACTAAAGGTCCCACTTTTAACACCACCTTCATTTCGATCATTTTACAATTGCTCCATTATAGAAAATAAAAAAATAAACTAAAATGGAATGATGGTGTGGAATAGTGCTAAATATTGTTCACACACTCACAATGCATTGTGGACTCGAATAGTGTTTTTTAATTTTTTTTCTCATTTTGGTCCCTTGGCTTTTTTTTCATCGATTGAATCCTTTAATTGCAAAATTAATAGCTAATTACTTTATATTTGTTGGCTAGGGATAAAATTGAAAAAAGAAGGACCAACTTAGAAAAGACATTGAAAATATGTGGTAGGTTTAAAGTTGACGTGAAAAGTACAATTTAGTCCTCTAATTTATAAAATTAGACCTTTTCGATCCCTTAAGTTTTTCTAAATTCAATTATAGTACAAAACTTTATTTTTATTATCTTTTAGTCCTTGGTTTGTGAAGGAGAAATAAAGTTTTGCCGAATTCAAGCATAGAGAGATAAAGTCGTCGTATTTGCAGATTTTGACCACTAAATTGGTTGATCTTAGTGTCCACAGGTTCTATTTGATGAAGTTAGCTTCATGATGGTTGTTAAAAATATCAATAATACCTAAAAAAATAAATCAAAAAATAAATCAAAGTCGATGAAGAAAAATCTAACCTGGTTTGATTTCGTATTTTAGGACCTTTTAGGGAGTTTTTTAAGTTGATAAATTGGTTTCTAGGTGTTTAGAGGGGTTTGTGAGGTGTTTTATGTATTAAAATGGGTAACAAAATGGGTTTTTAGGAAAAAAAATAGGTCTTTGATCTATTGTCATAGGAAACGAAATATAAAACCTACACCATAAAGTCTGTTAATCTTTGATAAGTCAGTGTATAATATTTATCCCTACAAAGAAAGGAGGTTTTGCTACAAGAAAACAAAAAGAAAAATCACGCTTCTTCTTTAACTTGTTGCTCAAACTTGCAACTAAAAAAAACATAATATAGCCTCCTTTAAGTGACCTTAATGGACTATTTTTAGGTTACAAGCTAATAAGTCTAAACTAGTAATCAATTAACATAAGTCCAATAATGAAATAACCCCCTAAAAAATATCTAATGGGCCAAAACAAACCTAAATTAAGAATAATTATTCAAAAATAAATAAATAAATAAAATAGAATAATAAAAACAAGGTTTTCATGCTAAAATTCCTCTATGTAGCCCAAATATCTAATTTTCGTACGTTCTTGATAGATTTCAGTTCTCTCTTATCTGGATGAATTTCTAAGCCTACCATGACCAGACTTGATAAACCATGAGAGTAGTAATAATCGTGAATAGTCCAAGATGGGCACTACACTTACATTTAAGTGGAAGACTAGCATACGATAAACTCAAATGAGTCAGTGAATCAGAAGAGCATAGAAGAGTTTGGATAGCAAACAAAGGCACCCTATGATGATGGAGCATGAAAAAGAGGAGGGCTCTATTTCAAACCAAGTATGGATGCATGCATGTCATCTAACCCCAAAGCATTGCACAAATGCTTATGAATTGTTACAGGAAAAATCTTCAATGAAATTCAGCAAGATTGTGATGAATTTAAGTAGACAAAGAAAGAATCATTGAGTTAATGATAACAAAGAATTATAGTTTTGACCCTGGAACGGGAAGAAGATGAGATAAACCCTACCATTCGGAAATTCTCAAGAAAATGAGAAGATTAACCATGTCATCAGAAAGAGTCGTCAGGATAAGCATGCAATCAGGAAGCACCAAGTTTTCAACCCTATCATCGCGAAATCCATTTAAATTTAATCATCAAGAAGGAAAAACGTCAACTCCGCAATCATAAATCACTAGGAAAGTTCAAGAAGAAAGTTCAAACCCTGTCATCAGGAAGAACAAAAAAAGCTTACCATAAAAAAATTAAGATTTTGCGAACTCTACCATCATGAATCTTAGTTTTCAACTTCACAATCAAAATGTTTCAAATTCAAGACACCTTTAGAAAGTTCTAGTTGAAGGGGATCATTAAGATTTCGAATTTTAGGTTAACTGAGCTGAGAAAAAAGATGGTTGTGCAGGAGAATAGCTGTGAGAATATGGTTCTCCTTGCAGACAAAGATTTTGGTTCTAGTTAAAAGAAATCACCAGATTAAGATTTCAGGTTGACCGAGTTGTAAACAAAGATTTTGGTTCTGGTTAAAGGGGATCACTAGATTGGGATCTCAGGTTAGCCGAACTATTTTTAAGATTTTGGTTCTGGTTAAAGGTAATTGTCAGATGAGATCTCAAGTTAACCGAGCTGAAAACAAAGATTTTGGTTCTAATTAAAGGAGATTGCCAAATTAGGATTTTAGGTTGACCGAACTAAAGACAAAGATTTTGGTTATGGTTAAAGAGAATCGCTGAATTGAGATTTCAGATTCACCGAGCTATGGACAAAGATTTTGGTTTTGGTTAAAGGAATCTTCAAATTGGGATTTCAAATTAACAGAGTTATAAACAAATATTTTGGTTTTGGTTGAAAAGGATGTCTAGATTGGGATCTCAGGTTAGGCGAACTATTTTTAAGATTTTATTTTTGGTTAAAGGTGATCGCTAGATAAGATATTAGGTTAACCGAGTTGTAGATAAAGACTTTGGTTTTGGTTAAAGGGGGTCTCTAGATCGAGATTTCAGGTTAACCCAACTAAAGACAGAGATTTTGGTTCTAGTTAAATGGGGCCTCAAGATTGAGATTTTAGGTTAACTCAATCGAAAATAGAGATTTTTGTTTTGGTTAAAGGAAATCACCAGATTGAGATTTCATATTGATCGAGTTGCAAACAGAGATTTTGGTTTTGGTTAAAAGAAATCGCTAGATTGAGATTTTAGGTTGACAAAGCTGCAGGAGAAATTTTGGTTCGATTAAGGGGGCCTCTAGATTAAGATTTCAGATTAACCCAACCAAAGATAGAGACTAAGGTTTTGTTATAGGGGGTCTCTAGATTGGGATTTCAAATTAACCCAACCGAAGACAAACAATTAGTTTTTAGTTACAGAGGATTGCCATATTAGGGTTTTGGGATAACCAAACTATACATAGCTTTGATTATAGTTTTGATTAAAGGGGATTGCTGCAAAGAAAGAGTTTCAGGTCAACCAAACTAAAAGCTTTAAGAAGTTTAGTTTTAAAGAATAATTCATTTGTCTTTACAAACATACTATACAAAGACTTAACTAGTCTTCGCTCCGTAAGTATTATAAATAGGGGACATCTGTTGTTACCTATTTTTTAGGATCCCCACACAAAAAAAGAGGGGGGAAGAGAAAATACAAAAGAAATAAAAAATTGTTGATAGAAAGCAAAAAAAATATATTAGTGAGAGGAGTATACAAGAATGCCTAGATAATAGCTAAAGATTGGTTGAGGAGGATCAAATATACAAAGATTTAAATTTGATAGTATATTTTCGACTCATGAAGGCTCTATTAACAATGAAAATTCAATTTGAGGAAGAGAAATTCAAAATTAGATATTTAAGGACTCAATAAGAGTTTTTTTAAAGGTTTAATTGAATTTATAGAGGGCTTAATTGCAAGAAAAATTAAGTTTTAAGTCAATTTAGGCTTTAATTGAAAGAAAATAAAGTTTAGGGGTCAGATTGCAATTTGCAAAAGTTAATTTGGTCAAATCGGGGACCTAATTGCATAAATATTGAAGTTTGATGGGCAATTAGGGACTTGATTGAAAAAAATTCAAAACTAAGGACCAAACTGAAGAAGATGCGTGAATTTAGGGATTAAAATTGATTGAATCAGGGGCTAAATTGAAGAAATGAGAAGTTTGTTGATCAATTGAGAGTCAAAATGCATAAATTTAGAACCAAGGACCAAAATGAACAAGGCGATCAACTTTAGGGTTAATAATTAATCTTGATAAGGGTGAAATTATTGAATCTTAAAATCAAAATCTTAATTAAAGACCTAATTGGATAAATTAAAAATTGAGGACTGATTTAGAGACAAGAACTTTTAAGGTTATTTAAACGTCAAAACAACGCCGTTTCATTTTAATGAAACTACACATTTTGTGCGAAACGATGTCATTTTTGTTATTAGTATATAAAAAAGGAAAGAACAAAACAACGTTGTTTTGACGTATTGTGTGCCATTTTCTTCCTCAGCACTGGTTTTACAAGCGGGGGAAGAGGGTTTTTCTTCCCTCCTTTGCACCTTGTTTTGGTATCTCTCTCTCCCTCTCTGCCACGTACTCCACAACACGGCATAACACACGTCCCTCTCATGGCTTGCCATTATGCTCGAAATGAGTAGAGAAACAAGTCCTTTGGGCAGCCCTAGAGCAGCTGCAAAGTGGCCGCCAATCCACCCTATGCTTCGACGTACATTTGGACAACCATAGGGTGGTCCAGCTCCTCCTCGCCTTTATAAATACCCCTTCATCAGGATGTGGGGAGAAGGATGAAAAAAACAGAGAGAAAATAAAAAGAAAAGGAAGAAGGCAGAGAGAAGAAAATAAAAAAAAGAGAGAGAAAAGGAAAAGAAAAGGAAAAAGAGAACCCTTTGGTTCTACCTAGAGAAGAAAAGTGCCCTCCCCCCAGCTAAAAAAACCAACCTCTCTCCTTCATTGTTTTGGCGATGTTAGACACCCTTTAACGACCGTTGGTACCAGTTTTTCTTCCACCGACAACAACGATTCATTCCTCCCAGATGCCACCGCAGGTAATGCCTTCGTGAGTCACCGCTAGCGTCAATGACCAGCGACTCCTCATTCCTGGTAATCTTCCCCTTTCTGTTTTATCTTCTCTAAGCTCTTTCTTTATTTTTTTTCCTTTTACTTGATTGCAGAATGTGATTAATTCATGTTCTACAACAAGTAATTTTAATTAACTAGTTATTGGGCTGAACTAAGTAACCAATTAGTTGGTTTTTGGGATGGACCTTTAGCCTAGCCCATATAAATAGGTTGGGTCCAGCCTTACCCATAAAAAAAGAAAGGAGCTTTGTTAGGCCTTCGATTGGCCCAACCAACTAGGCCGAGTTTAGGCCTCAGACCCAACTAGCCCATCCCCTAGGCTAAGCCATTATGTCTTTTCTTTAGTTTTAAACTTGCCTTTATCTTAGGATCTGGCCAAACAGGACCTTAAAAAACCTCAGAAAATTCCAAACAAATTCATGGACCATTTTGAATTTATTTATGGGCCCCTCACATGTTTTTCTTAGTTTTTTTTTTACTTTATATCGGAGTTGTGGATTTATATTGTAAGATACTGATCCAATATTGAAATACCCGTTTTTCGTTGAAATTTCAAGAAATTCCAAAAACAAATATCTAGAAATTTTCTCACTTAAAAAAATAATACAAAAACATGTTTTATAATTGTGAATATGGTCAAGTCTCTCAAAAGTGTAAAAAATCATATTGTATTTCCAAAGTTCAAAAAAATATGTATTTGCATGTATTTTTGGATTGAATAACCAGTTTATTAAAGCCATTCGAATTGGGCCTATATTTCAAAAATACTAAAAAAATTATTTTGTTTTCAGTTAGTATATGGGATTATGAACATATACATAATACATATTTCTTATATTAAATAAAAAGATAATTTATTTTGCTTTATATTGACATTAGAACGATTAGGTTTTTTAACTAGATAAGATAAGAACCTCCTTACTGAGTATGACTTTTCTTAAACTTTAGAGAGATTAACGATTAGAAAACACAACAATACCTTAATTTATATCAAATAAATAAACAATGCAACTTACCCCAGTTAAGACATATTAGAAGTCTTAATACCTTTCTTTTACACAACTAGTCCTCTTGCCCGAACTCTGAGACCAATTAGGGTTTCTAGTGACCAAAATACCAGATGACGACTCTCATTTCCCTCTTTCTATTGATAAAGGACAAATATTCCTTGTCTTTTCCACCCACACCATCCCTAACAATTCCTGTTCTAGGAGGATGATCGTCGCGATGCCACACATATTGCAACAAAGTATGTATGCTATGTTAAATCATGTTTGTTCTCTAAATAATAGTCATTGATCATTTGAATAAAATTTGAAACTCTTTTGAAATCTCATTCCACGTTGGTCAAGGATTTCCCAGTTAATACTATTTGAAAACAAATGAAATATTTTTCCTAATTTATCTAGGGTGATAAATCATCTCTTGATCATTCAAGTACCTTTATATACTTTATGTTATACCCAATATTTGTCCCTTTATTACCTCGATTAAGATAACATATAACATGATCAAAACATAATATTCTCTATATATAAGATAACTTAGTGATCTCAAATTTAAGGATCACTTACACAACTATCATGTGAGTCTTTCCACAAACATAGGTGATCTCTAATGCAGGTCAGTTCAATGTATATGTCTTATGACAAACACCTATATATTAGTTTTAGTTATACCTTAATTAATGAGAACAATTATTTTCTTCATAAAAAAAGAATAGAATATGTATCAGTCTCTACAGCTTTAATAAATATCTAGTATTTAAAAAAACATCGACCAAAAATATTTTAGAAACAATACTTTGATGCAATAAAAATCTCATAATTATAACAATTTTATAATTTTATTTATAAAGCATTTTTGTCTCATGTACTTTATCTTTACTCGAGATTTATAAATCAAATATTAAATTCATTAATCTAATATTTATGAATATTAAAAATAAATTAATTTTTTTAATAATAAATATGTATTTATATGAATATAATAATATTACATGTAACTAACCAACCGACTATAAAACATATTAAACTAACCCGAAGCAAATAAACCTCGGTATGATAAACTAGGAAGCAAATAAATTTCATAATAATAAATTTATGTGCTATGTGATATGGAAACCTGACAGATTCTATCAAGCTTATTTCTCCAAATACTAGCAAATGCAAATCCAATCAAAATCTATCACATTTATTCAACATTCAAAACTTGAATCCCAAACTGAGAAATTTCCATGCATACCAAAATCTAAGTACAAAATTCAATTGATAGAAAACAACATGTCATGAACAAGAAAATTAAGACAAAATCCATTTTCAACTTCTTCTTCTTGCGCAAGTTCATGAAATGCGCTCCTGCCCATGAAAGTGCAGTTAAAAGAACTGTGTATGCACGGGTTGCTACCACCCATTTGGCTTTTTAGATAAACTTGTCTCTGATAAAGACACTGAGTTAGTTGTCTTTTCGTAAGCTTTCAGTTTTTGATATTGAGACGGAGTTCCACTACACACTGTCTGTGACTCCTTTTGCTCTCTCTCTCTCTCTCTCTCTCTCCTTTTTTGCTCTCTCTCTCTCTCTCTCCTTTTTTGCCAGATGAAGATGTTGGCCCGAATTTGCTTAGGGTATTTTTAGGATAACGTTCTATAAGGGAAATTACGTGACAAATCAAAGGTTTTTTTTTCAGTAATTGCATACTATTTAGAATTTAAATTAACATCTTCAAAAGAATTCTAAAGGACAGAATTGATTTAACATTGCGTTGGGGGGATAAAATCCTCATGAGTTTGTTTTGTTTTGTTTTTTTTGTTTTTATATAGTAAATTATAATAAACTTCTTACGATTTTATAAATTAATTATATTTACCGTCCAAAAGTATGAAATTTTGATATAATTCTCCTTTTATATTCAAAATACCCATAATTATTTTTCTTAAAAAAATATAGTTAAATTGAGAACAACCTTGTAAAGTTATAAGAAAATATTTAAAAAGGATCATCATTATTTTTTGATAGATGGAAATTATTAATTTTGAGAAATTTTGATAAGTAATGGAATTTTTGGTATAAAGTAGGGGGTTTGTAGTATTTTTCTTAAATACAAAGGGGGTTTCTAAGAAATACAAATTTTTTTCGGTTTTGACTATAATTTTGATGATACTTTAGGGTCATTGTTGTAATTTGATCTTTTCTTTATTCTTTTTCTTTCATCCACGTTTAGGTATTTTTAGCTTTATTGGACTATATTTAAATATAATTTGATCATTTAATTAAAGTTATTTTTGTTTCATGAGGAATCATTTAGTTAAAATAGTAAGAACTAGTTTTGCTGCTCGCTGTTTCACATTGAAACCTAACAAAATCAAGGGAAAAAAAGCTTAAATATGCATTTGATGAGCTTATTTAAAGTATTTGAGCTAAGGAGAATTTCAAAAAAGCTATATCTTTAACCAATGATGATTAAAACTTAGTTAATTTAATCTATGTACAAGAAATCGATAATTAGAGACTTATTTTTTAT
Source organism: Populus x sibirica (assembly GCA_019202695.1). Lineage (NCBI taxonomy): Eukaryota > Viridiplantae > Streptophyta > Magnoliopsida > Malpighiales > Salicaceae > Populus > Populus x sibirica. The sequence continues at coordinate 211,170 of JAGMVL010000318.1, forward strand.
AATATATAGTTTTACTCTCCCAAACATAATTTTTTATCTAATTGTTGGATTGGGCTTAACATTTATTAGAAGTTTTTAGAGGTCTTTTTCTATATTATGTTAAAATCTTAGGGCAAGCATACATCAAAAAGACCTTGTGATAAGATCCAGATGATATTGTATTATAATCAGATTAATTAGTGTTTTAGTTGATTTAAGATTTTTTTTCTATTTTATTTAAAACTCTTTTATCATTTTCCCAACATAGTTTAAGATGTTTTTACCTATTATAAATAGAATTATTTAGCTTGCATTTGATTTTTTTTTTTTACAAACTTTGATTTCAGTAATTATTATTGTGCGTGAGAGGTTTTTCTCATACTTTTTGGTTCTTCATTAAATTACTCTAACTTATCAAAGAATTAACCAAGTTTTATGATGTCTTTTATACTTCTCATTCGTGTCTCTTTATAGGTGTTAGGTGGGGGGTTTGACTGCTTATAGTCTTGATATCACGAAATAGGTTATCATTGCGATTGATTTCATTTTGTGATAGCTTTAAGATTATACCTTAATCACATATTAATAATCTTCATTAGTTGTGCAAGATTTAATTATGTGATAGCTTTAAGATCAAAATAGGTGCAATTGATTCATGATAATTAAACATGCATAGAAAATTAATTTGATCAAGACTTATGTTTTCCAAGTAACAAATACTCAAACATGGTTTTGAAAATTAGATATCTCTTCTACTTAAATTAATCAGTCATGGATCCAACATAAACCAATCAATAACAACATATATAAAACCAGAAAATATATACTACGCATCATTATAAGTTTTAGTCATCAATAATCAAGTTTAATCATTGAAAAACATAGGATATTCATGTATTTAGATATAGAATAATTTTAAAAACAAATCCTAATGATAATTTAAGATAAAAGAGTACTAACCTTTTGAAATTAAAAATTAAGCTGGTTGCAAATTAAAAAAAAGATAAAAAAGATAAAAATTATAAAAACAACAAAATCTCTCCTTCTCTTCTCATTTTCTCTAAATGTAATTCCCCTTCTCTTTTAGGGTTAGGGTTGGTTATATGAAATTAAGAAGGAGGAGAAGTTTTCTAGTTATTAACTAATTCATAATCATCTTATTTTAAGATTTTCTTACACTAATCTGACTCTAATAACTTCTACATTGACTTTGAACTTCTAAAAAGGTTTCTTAGTCATGTGGGACCTTTGTCATGTCATTAATAATTTGCCATGTCATTATTGAAAAGATGAACTAGATTCATGCTAGTTTGTAAGCAGATTTCAAGCATGACTTCAAAAATGTTGTTCTCTTTCATCTCAATGAGTTACTAGACCTATATATGTGTGTGTGTGTGTGTGTGTGTGAATGAAAAGCTTGAAATGTCTAGTGCTCATCCCAACTATAGTGTAGAAAACTTCTACTTTTAGTTACAAATATGATCCAAAGAATATACAAAGATCTAGTTTGACCAATCTTAATCCTAATAGGATTACTTGTTCAAGTTGAATTTCTAATGCAATTAAGATTTTAACTTCTTAGCTCCAATGATTCGTCTCAATATGATCTTTATAGTTTTTTACTTGAAATTGTGTTAAAAATGCTTCATTTAACTTATTTATACACATTGTATATAGCACTCTTAAGCACAAAATAAAGTAAGTAAGTTATTTTAAGACATAAAACATGCATAAAAGACTAAAAAGAAGGTTTTAAAAATATAGAATAATATGATCATATCATTTATTATCTATGTCAAATTAGGATGTTTTTGAAAAGCCTAGATTGTGAGATTGGAAAGTTTTCCAAGTATGATCCAATTGATTCATATGTTCGCGCACGTGCGCGCATATATATATATATATATACACTCATGGATGATTTATGCTTCTTGTTTGGTATGGTTATACAACCACTAATCAACATTATTGCATTTATGTGTTCTTATTTTAATATTAATTAGATTTGTGAATCTCTTCCAGGGTTGTATTCATATATTGTATGACATACTCAATAAACAACTAGTTTTGTTTTTCAAACCAAAACAAAAATTGCTTGATGCTTCCTAAACTATACATAAAGAATCCCTCATAGGTCAAGCTACCTTTAGGATATTTTATAGATTGCAATTGTTTGGTTTAAATATAATTACTATATCTATTAAAAGAATTAAAAAAATATTATAGTGTTTCACTGTTTATATCAATAGTAAAGCATCTTATTTAAAAACAAAATTCAAATTTCCCCTTTTTTTTTACATTCCAATTTTTCTTCCTTCTAATTTCATCATTTAACATTTTATTAATTTTTACTTGATTGTTAGATTTTTTTTTTATTTTTTTATGAGGTTATCATATTCAAATAAGCATCGATCTCAATATTTAGGTGGTACTAGATTTTTACAAACGTTTATTTTTGTTATTCACATTATAGTGCTTTAGTGTTCATATGAACAGTGAAGCACCATAATTTGTTTTCAAGCTTTTTTCCTTTTTTTTAATTCTACTTTTTAATTTGTTTTCTTTCAATTTCATCATTTAATATTTTATTGATTTTAAGTTGGTCATCATAATTTTTTGTTGTTTTCTTTCTATAAGATTATCACAATTTCAAACAAACATCCTAGCTTTTGGTTGTTACTTAATGTTTACAAACTTCTAATTTTGTTATTATATCATTAAATAAAAAATTATTTTTTATTAAAACAAATTTTATAAACTTAGTGGAGTCTATAATCCAGGTCGCGGGTTTTGCAAGTTATGCCACAAAGCCTTTTTTGATCCAGTATGTTGTGATCTCAATAGTAAAAAAAAGTCATGAAATTGTTTTAAAGCAAAATCATACTTATAATCCTTTTTTTAATAACAGTGCCAAATAGGTTTTTTTTTAAGTTCCATATTCCTTTTTTTTTCTTTCGATATAATCCTTATTTGCTTTTTTCTTTTATCAATTCTATCCTTCAACATTTAGTTAATTCTGATTTGATTTTCATAATTTTATTTTGATTTATTTTCATATGAGGTTATCATAGTCTTGAATAAATGTTTTGATATTTTATTGGTACTCAATTTTATGAGTGTCTATTTTTGTTATCATATCATTAAGTAGAAAATAGTTTTAAAAAATAAAGTTGTTAAACCCCACGGAGTCCATGCTCCAGATCACGGGTTTGGTGAGTTAAAGTGCAAAGTCTGGATTGATCTAATATATCATTATCTCAATATTAAGAAGAAAAAAAAAGATGTCATCTTAAAAACATTTTAAAGCCAAACAACGCTTATTACTAGTTAGCTAGGTTGTTTTGGACTCATCAAGTTAATGAGATCATATTAAGACAACTTTCATGGAGTTAGTTTTAAATTAGGGTTAAGCAGAGAGTCAAGTCGGGAGAATTCAAGGTCAACCCATTGATTGAGTTTAATAACAATACTAAATAGTTCAGTGAAGCTTGAAAAATTTTGTTTATGTTTAATAGGGATTTGATCGAACCCGTACTGTTGCATAAGTCGAGAGAATTCAAGGTCGACCCATTGGTTGAGTTTAATAATAATGCTAAATAGTTTAGTGAAGCTTGAAAAATTTTGTTTATGTTTAATAGGGATTTGATCGAACCGTAGTGTTGCACAAGTCAAAAAGCTAAAATATATGATACTAACTAAAAGTATAATAATTAAATTAAATTGCATGCATGTTTATAAACAAAAAAATAAATATTTAAACTTGCAATTGAATTAAAACAAATTCCTAATATTCATACTTAATATATATATTAAAATATTCAAAGTTGTAATTGAATCAAATAAGATTCTTGCATGCATACTAATACATACAAAAAAAAAATATTATACTTAAAAGATAAAATATTAAACTAAAACCAGTACAAATGTAATGTATTTATATGTTGAACATTGTTGTCAATGATTAACGGTTTGTCTTCAAAACTAAAATACTTATCACTTGATACAAATAATTTTCTTGTAAATAGTCTCACAAGATTTTAACACTTAACTTTTGAAGGTTTCAATTTCTTTCAAACTCTACAAACCAAATGAATAATTAGACTTAATATCTCTCTAAAAAGTAGCAAAACCTAAGCTCTAAAAGAGAAGAAAAGGAAGCAAAAGACAAAGCAAAACTAGGGGCAAAAAAGCTGATAAAAACATAGAGAATGAGGCAAAAAAGATACTTCAAGTTATATAAAATACCCTCTCTTCAACCTTTATTTATACTAGAATTTAAAACAAAAAATGATGCAAAACTAATTCTAGTAATTATTATAATTAATTCTTGTTGTTTATCAGCTTTAATTACCAATAATAATAAAAATAATTTAACACCTTTTTCTCCTTTTAAAACAAAAAAAATTTCCATTAAAAACAAAACTATTGAAAAAGATTGTTGCTGGCTTAAGAAATAATCTTTATAGGGCTTACAAATTATTTTACAATAAACTAATACATTGGCCCTAGACTTGTGTAAAGTCCATTAAGCCTAAGGTTTTTCTCCTCAATTTTTTTTTTAATATTTTACTAATTTAATTTTAACTTTTCAAATTCTTATTGTATAAACTAAAAAAAATATTATTATTTTTCAACGTGAGAATGACGGTTGAGGTTACAAAATATGCCCAATCAAATATTTGAACCGAAGATATGTACTTGATTGTCGAAAATAAAACCGAAGGAATAAGAAGAAAAGGGAAATTCATCATATACACTTGAGGTTATATTAATGCTCTTCTTTTCTTTTTGAAGACGGTTCTCTGTATTTTGTTTTGGGTATTTTGCTTCAGGTGCGAAATAATACCCTTTTCTTTTGACTAAGGTATAAATCTATTTTAACTATGCATTAACAGAGGTTATTGCACATTTGGGTGTATATTAATAAAGCAGGAAAATATATATATTTGGTACATATTTAAAAGGAAATATTGATTGTTAGTATACTAAGGTATAGAAATAGTATAATTATAAATTTTCCCAATTGTTTATATTGTATCGGTACTGTTTGTATTTTTTTTTTAATTTAGAAATTTTTTTTTATATTTTTTAATTTCACTTTATACTAGGGATTTTTATCATTTTATACTTAATCTATTTATTACCATTATTTTTTCTTATCTTCATTTTTTAAATATTTTTCAAGTTTTTTTTTTTACACTTTTTTTCTGAAAAAAATATTATTTCCTTTTTTTTTACACCAGACCTATTTATACTATTCCTTTTATTTTTAACTTTATTCTTTTGTAATTTATTTCTTTAATATTTTTTTTTACATTTTTTTAAAAAAATTATTATATAAAGACTAAGAAAATAACATTTCATCGTAGTAATTAACTTGAGATCTTACATATTTTTATTAGCACATATGATCTTTACTATATTTTATTATATGTAAGCACTTGTGATAATAACACATACACATTAATTCTTTTGTGTTATATTAGAAAATTATTCGACTTACAGCAATGTGAATTGAATAGAGGTATTAACACTTTATTTTTTGTATTTATTAACACAAATAATTCTTGATATGTTTAATTAAATGCATGCATAAGCCTTTTGATTTATCATCATAACTTTTTAAAAATTATCACATTTAAAAAGCTTATATATTTATTTATTTTTAAAAAAATTATCCAACTTACAACAAAACGTCTAGTTTAAACTAAAGATTCTTTATAATTGGCTTACAATATATATACTTTTCGTTCTAAAAAAGGGAATAGAAAATATGTGCTTTGTAATAGTCCCCTCTTTCTTTTTTTTCTTTTTTTTTTTAAAAAGTCATTTAGACAACATGAAGCTTTTATATTCGGAGTAGGTACAATACAAATTCACAATCTTTAGATCAATAAAATTTAAATTAAATTGTCACGTGCTTTTGGATGATCTCCAATTAGCAGTTATCAGTGCCAATTTACCATGATCATCATGATTTCCAATTCCTAAACTTTCACTTAAGCAATGTTTTTAAGGATTTTCAATTTGTTTTGCGGGATATATATATATATATATATATATATATACACACACACAGTATAACGATTCAATTAACGAAGAAGGAACATGAATTCTAAATTATAATGTGATTGTTATTTTAATTTCCCTGTATACCTCAACAGCAGCCAGGACAGTAAGATGGCAACACGTGGCAGAAACATAGGAGGGAGATCTTTGGTGTGAAGAGGCTAATCACAGTCCATGCGTAGCCAAGTGGCCGACCACGTAGAGACGCAAAGAAGATCCAAAGTAGCGAAAGCGCCAAACCCACCCATCCTTGTCTATTTGATCTAAAGGCTGTAGACAATCTCTAGCCACCACAACTGATCTCAGGTGTTCAATTTCCAACATTGCCCCATTTGTTAGTCCAGGCGTCGTCTTGTAAGCTGCGGGTCATTTTGTTTAGGTTCTCCTCCTCTCTCTACTTCTTCTACATTTTTTATCGTTAAGCTGATTAGTCCTCTCCGTTATCATCTACCTAGACAATACAATCACCTTTTTTCTTTGAGAATCTCGTTAATGAGGCAAATTCAGCTTTGAAAATGGTACTGTTGATCATTTACTCTCCCTCTCACGATTCTCTTTACCTTTTCTTTCTTTCTTTCTTTCTTTTTTGGGTTATATGTGCTAATTTTTTTTATTTTTTTGGTCTGGGGAATTTTGTTTGATAGGATACAATGTTGGTACCACCATGGTTAGAGTCATTGCTAAGCACATCTTTTTTCACCGTGTGCCGGACACATGGGGATGCAGCAAGGAATGAATGCAATATGTATTGCTTAGACTGTGAAGGGGGTGCATTTTGCTTCTATTGCCGTTCTTCTAGACACAAGGATCATCAAGTGATTCAGGTCATTTTGTTCACATTTTCATTATATCTAGTTCTAGGACAAGAATGAGGCTCTCTGTCTGTCTGTCTCTCTAAGCTAAGTTTATCATTTTTTGTAATGATTTTTTCTGCTTTGGCAATTGGTAGATAAGGAGATCTTCATATCACGATGTAGTGAGGGTTGCAGAGATTCAAAACGTATTGGACATAAGTGGAGTTCAAACCTATGTGATAAACAGTGCTAGAGTCTTGTTTCTCAAGGAGAGGCCACAGCCAAAATATGGAAAAGGAGTTGCTCATACTTGTGTAATTTGTGGAAGAAGCCTTTTGGACCCATTTCGCTTTTGTTCATTAGGATGCAAGGTTAGTTCTTGCCTTGATCTTAACCATAAATATATATATTTCACTTTCTCACGGTTCATCAGATGGTTATAACTTGTCAGCATTGTCACCATTTTCGTCATGATAAAGAAAAATATCCCTACAGTTAATTAATGGCAATAAATATAAAAACATGATACTGATTATGGATGGTTTTGTTAATTATATAGGATCTGTTGGTTTGTTTGACATTTTCTTTAAAAACATAGCTTGTAGGAGTAAAACGAAATGGTGAAGCAAGCTTTACCATAGAGGCGAAGAATGAGGCATTAATGGAAAGGAGAGAAGGCATTTCGAGAGGGGAAGAAGAGTTGCGTGAAGGCTCACAGCAGCAGCAAGACATATACCCGCCCACGCCTCCTCCACCTCCTTCTAGGGCAAGGAGAAGAAAAGGCATTCCTCACAGGGCACCTTTTGGGTCCTAGCTAATTTACCCTCACAGTCATACAAACGAGGAGTAGTTGTATATTGAGTATTTGTTATTTGGTTACAACTTTCTTTTCAAAACATTTTTAAATTGCTTTTTTTTTTAAGTGTTTTGAAATGATTTTAATCATGTTGGTGTTAAAAAAATATATTATTATTTTAATTAAAAAAAAAGTAAAATTAAATTCATTATTTCCTGCGCAACCTACTTTTTTTTCCTAGGGTGTCATTTTCCTATCTAAAGAATTGTAGGGTACCCTGTTTTGGTTGGGGTGTCCAAAAAAACAAAAGGGCTAGTAAGTTTCCCTTGTAGGTCTGGGTTACATGCAACAAAATTCTCTTGTGAAGAAGCAATAATGCACATTTGTTATTTGTAGCTGCTAGGTATACATTGCAGTTCAAGATATTCTATATTTTTGTGTTTTAAAAATATTTTAAATTTATTTTATTTTTTTTATTTTAAATTAATATTTTTTTAGTGTTTTTAGATCATTTTGATGTGCTGATATTAAAAATAATTTTTAAAAAATTAAAAAAATATTATTTTAATATATTTATGAGTAAAAAATATTTTAAAAAACAATCACAACCATACTTCCAATCAGACTATTTAAAAAAATTGAGCAAGTCTTTGTAGATTCCATCTTATAGAAACGAAAGGGCTAGTAAGTTTCCCTTATACATAGGTCTGGGTTCCATGCAACAAAATTCTCTTGTGAAGAAGTGATAATGCACACTACATTGCGGTAAAAATATTATTTGTTTTTGTATTTTAAAAATATTTTTAAAAAAAATTATTTTTTTTTATTTTTTTCTTTACTTCAAATTAATATTTTTTTATATTTTTAAATCATTTTAATACATTGATATTAAAAATAATTTTTTTAAAATAAAAAATATTATTTTAATATATTTATAAATAAAAAATATTTTAAAAAACAATCACACTACTCTTAAGCAAGCTTAAAATTTAAGCAAGTCTTTGTGTCCATCTTATAGAAACAAAGGGGCTAGTAAGTTTCCCTTATAGGTGTGGGTCCATGCAACAAAATTCTCTTGTGAAGAAGCAATAATGCACATTTGTTATTTGCAGCTCAATGAACTTTCTGTTTATTTTTATTTTTGTGTTTTAAAAATATTTAAAACAAATTTAATTTTTTTAATTTTTTTGCTTCTATAACATAAAGAAACACCAGCTTTCTTTCTATTTGCAGCCTCCTATGAATATATTCCCTGACAAGGGACACCTTAAGCACAGCAGCACATGTAAAGCAGTTCTTATATGATATCTCGAACGATCTTCTAATCTGTCATAAAGTTCGATGGATGGATGATGGGTTTACGAAAGTTCTTATCTATTACTGTTAATGGGAATGGGTCATGTTTTGCGAATTTGGCACTTTTTAAATTTATTTGATTTGTTATTAATTATTATTATTATTTATACCAAAAATAAACATTTTTTTATACAAGTAGCTAGGTCAAATAAAAACAGTAATATTATAGATTAAGTTTCATGTATTTATCGAGAAAGGAGTTATGGTTTGGTTAAAGTATGGTTTCTATTATGATTCAACAAGTAAACTACTTATCTGATATGTACAATACATATAGGATTAGGTTTAAGAAATTACTTAGGGTTCTAATAACTTATGACAATATAAATAGAGTCATACAACATTGTAAATAATGACTAGCTTCACGTAGGCAATTTATTCAATTCAATTTATCTTCCTTTTCATTATTTACTTGCTTTATCTATCTATTTCCTTAATTTCTTTCTTTAATTTCCATTACGTTTTATTTCTCTATAATTTTTATTTTTCTTAAACACTATCTTCTTTAAGGTGTGGTGGTAAACAAAACAAATAACTTTTTTTTTTTTTTAAGATTTGAGATCTTGGTATCCTGGCACTACGCTTATTTTTGTGAGATTACTACCTCTCTCCGCTCAAGATTAAATTACCAATTGTAGTTTCTCAAGAAAGAAATAAAAAACATTTAGCTTAATTTATTTATAAATATCTAGATTGACAAAATAAATAAACCTCTCTAGTGGGACAAGATTCAATATTTTTTCCATCAACTAGCATATATGTTGTCAAGGAAGAATACATGTAAACTTGTTATTGTTACACTTTGATAAATAATCAATGCAAGTAATATAGAGGGTTTAGTTTGAATTAAATATTCCTTCATCACCATAGATTCTTGTAGGTCATCTAATTGTTAGACATTATAGGAGAAGCATCTTCATTTTCTAACTCACCCCTGTACCATAGAACTATATTTGGACACAACCCTAACATTCCTATATAGTTTGTTCATGTTTCCACCTTTTCTAACAATGCCATCACCAACCAGGATTAACACGTGGGTGTATATGTATTTCAAACACAACCATCAACGAATCCTTTCAATGGGCCATATAACGTTTAAGGTGGTCACAACCATATATGAAAAGTACCAACTAGTAAGCCATGACAGCTCCTAAAGAAACATCTTTCTATAAGCTTTTAAAACTATTTAATTCTAATATGAGGGTCATTTAGATGGAGATGGAGAACACAATAAACACAACCTATCATAATTGTTGTGACGTGCAAAACATTGAATGGTGGATCTGCCTCCTGGAATTAAAGAGTGTTTGGGTTTAATCATAAAGTTATGATTTGAGGGAGTCACCACCTAGTATCACTAGAAAAACTCTGGTCTGTGAAAGTTTAAGTAAGGGACTGTTGTGTAAGGAAAAGACGCATCACCCCTAGTGCACCATATCTCAAGTAAGCTATTATATTGATTGATTGTTATTCTAAACTACGTTTCTATTTGTTGGTCTTATCTAAGGTTTAAGGTAGATCTCCTTTTATGAGAAAGCTTATACTTTATCAAGTTAAATCCTAAGCATTCTACGACCTAATTTTTAGCATCACATTTATTTTCTATTTTGCATCATTAATACTTGAGGGTATACTTTACAATATAATTTTATACTCCCAAATATTAAAGTGTACAATTAAATCCTAACACTCTGAATACTAAACAAAATAATTATTGTGGAATTTTTGATATTTTGGGCAAACCCTGATGAATAATTATAAACTTGTTACAATATTTATTTTGTATTTAGAACATGATAAAAATGTGATTTTTTTTAGAAGATATACATAAAAATTTTTTAGCATTTGGCCGTGTACATGAAAAAAAAACATATTTGTTTGTGTTTTTGAAATAAGAGAATTTTTTTGATTTTTTTGAAATTTTAGAGAAAAATCAAGTATTTTTAACATTGAGTCTTTATCTTATAGTGTAATTCTACAACTAATATTAAATGAAACTCTTGAAGAAAAAAAAACATATTTTTGAGTTTTCTTAAATAAGGGAATTTTTTTTTATTTTTTAGAAAAATCAGGTATTTTTAATATTAGATTTGTATCTTACAGTGTAAGTCTGTATCTTGATGTTATGCAAAACCATTAGGAAAATACACGAGAGACCCACAAATAATTCCAAAATGGTACCTAAATTTTCTTAGAATTTTTTGAAATTTTCCAAGGGCCTATTTGGCTATGCACACAAATAAAGATAAATTAAAACTAAAGGGAAATGACTTAGGGTGTGTTTGCCAAATATATCCTTAGCCTAAAGTCAAAGGCATTAAAAATTCTTTAAGGGTGTGTTTGGCAAATACGTCTTAAAGACCCAGACAAAGCTTTATTTGTTAAGGAAAAATGAGGTGTGTCAAACACGCTCTTAAATCTAGGTTGGACTTGTGTCAGTGGCATGGACTAGGCCTATTGGGCCTGAGGCCTATTGGACCTGAGGCCTAAGCTCATGTATACAAGTTGGGCTTAGGCCCAACCCAACTTGTTTTGTTGGGCCAACAGACAACCTAACAAGCTAATCATTCTTTTTTGTATAAATGGCCTGGGCTTGGTCTAGCCCTTACAACTTGATCACTGACCCAACCTAGTGACCTTGTTGCATGTGTTTTATAGAAACGTGAATTATTCATTCATGTTCTGCCAAGGTTGTTGCTGCTGAAAGGGTAGCTTGTGCAAGCCATAATTCTAAGGAGAATAGTTGGAACAAAAAAGAAATCGAAGAAGAAGCTGTTAATGAAGCAAGTCCCTGATGGTGGTGGATTTGTTGAGAAGTCTGCTGGTCACAATTTAAGAAGCTGATGTGGCTGAGGAGGAGTTATTACTGGCGTGGCTAATGGAGGGTGACGATAATGGTGATGGAGATGGTTTTAAAAGGAGTGGTGTACTATACCAAAAAGGGTTAGGTTTTGGTTTAACCACTAGTTTGGCACCAAAGGGATGATTGATTTGAGTTGGATAATGTTTTTAAGGTTGGTGCAGGGGGCCTCTTTTGCTAATGTTTTTTCTCCTCCCGTTTGCATGAAATTCATCTCTATTTATAAATGATCAAAGAAGGACATGAGGTGTTTCATGGGCATGGTTTGTGGTCATTGATTTGCTTGGGAATCATCTTAATTGTTGGCCACAAACCAGCAACCTAATATTACAAAAGTAGACTGTCAAAGATGGGCAGATAAAAGGATTTAGCCGTTTATTATAGCGATGACATGTCGTCTGACACTATTATTAATTTGTTTTTTTTACTTTTGATGACCAAAACGACGTTGTTTTGATCCAAAACACATTGTTTTGGTTAAAACAACATTAAAACATACAGTTTCATTTAAATGAAACGGTGCTGATTTTTGGGGTTTTCACCTAAATTAGGTCATTAACCCTTTTTTTTTTTAATTTCATCCTCTATTCTTAAATTTAATTAAACCTTTAATTTGACCTATTATTAAATCAAATTGGCCTATGAAAAGTCTAATTAAGTCTTTATGCTTAATTTTTATACAAATTCATCAAATAATCATTTAATTTGACATTGTATTTGCATTGTATTTTGAAATTGGGTATAATTAGGTTCCCGATTTTTGTCCCAAAATCTCAGTTTGGTTCCTCCATGCATTTGGAAACCTTCCCAGCCTACTCTTCCAAGTTGCTAATCTTTTATTTTATTTTTCGTTTTGAATTTTAAAAGAAAAAGCTAATTAAGGGGAAACAAAAAATTAGGTTATGACAGTTGCCCCTCTCTACAATACTTACAATAAAAAGTCTCGTAAGGGACTTTAAATAGTAAGATTGTAAAGAAGAAAATATAAGAGATTGTGAAGTTACTACATCAAGAAATTATCAATCCCCCTAAAAGTGTCAGAAGTGAAGGCTTGAAAACGCACTCAGGAGAAAAGAGATAGGACTAAAAAGTGATTTAGTACACGAGGGCTAGAAAACTCACTCAAAAAGGAAATAGATAGGGCTAGAAAGCACACTATCAGGTGTGTAAGGGCTAAAAAGCACACTCAAAAGAAAATAGATAGAGTTAGAAAACATATTATCTAGTACACAAGGGCTAGAAAGCGCAATCGAAATAAAAGAGATATGGTTACAAAGGACAATATCTAATGGCTAAAGGCTAGAAAGTGCACTAAAAAGAAAATGGATATGGATACAAAATGCACTATCCAGTATTGTGAGGGCTACAAAATGCACTCAAAAGAAAAAAACACATCTATACTAGAAATTTAGAGAGATAAAAAAGAGGAAATATTGAAATAGAGAGAGAAAGTGAAGAAAAAAGAGGAAAAGAGAGAAGCTTTAGGAAAATCTTGACAGGTAGACTTTCAAAACACACTTTATAACTAGGTAAGGATCTTGAGAGGTTTACACGACTAAAAGATTGATGTCTTCTTCCAAGTGTAGGAGTGTCGAAGTAATAAATAACCCGGCAAGACCGGGGTCGAATCACAAGGAGGTTAACTGTATAAACTACAAATAAAGAAATAGATAATAACAGAAAAGGAGTTGAAGAGGTTAACTGTGATATTGATGTAATGATTAAACAAGGATAAAATAATTGTCAAGGTTAGAGGATCCACTAATGGTATTTCAAACAAGTATAGTATAAACTCTTTTTATTACTCAACTGGAAACCACACACAAAAGAGGTTCCAATCGGATTAAAAATTGTTAATATGATTACATTAGTTATCTTATTCGAATAATGCTAATACTTGTAAATGTTGTCAGGTATTCATGATTATAACTTATGTTAACAACAAATCAAGTTCCTTTCATAGCACAGGTGTCGGTTATACCATACGGTTGAGCTATGAAAGTGCCAAGTATTTGTTGTACCAAGGGTTATACAACATAAATCTAGATTAACCATTTAACAAGCAAAGTATTAAAAGTGAACAATATAACAAATATAAAACATGTGAGTATCAAACATTAAAGTCCATGTTGAGTTATACTATACTTATTCTTACACCATTAATGTAACATTTTCACCTTGACATAATAAACTTAGCTAAACATAATGAAAGAGAGGAACATAAATAAACAAGATAAGAACATAAATAAGATATAAGTTAACTAAGTAAAGGAAAGGAAATGAAAAGCATAAACAAGAGATTAATGTAAACAAAACTTAAACATTACAAAAATATAAAGACAAAGCAGGAACATGATCCTGATCTGAAAACCAAGATGCCTAAATGCATGGCAAATGCCTTTTTTTATAGGCCAAATTTTAGAACTATTGATTTGATGACTAATTGTTGAGTGGCCACATCTTGACTTGGTGACAATCCTTATCTTCTTGTCTGAACAAAACGTCATTGATAACGTCAGAATTTGAACAGATTTTTGTCATGAAAGTTCTAGGAAATTGTCTTAGCTTTCCAACAAAAAATGAATCAGTGTATTTGGACTTCTAAAACTCGAGATATGGGCTGAACAGTGTCTGGGCTGCAGGACAGATTTGAACTTCTCCGTTGTTGCTAAGATTTGGACTTCCAAATAGCAGAATTGAGTCTTTCACTTCTGATGAATGTTTTAGGCATATGTCTTAGATTTCTAGCCATATAAACCAAATTGAAATCCAAGATCAATAGCTTCAGATATTACCCAATGACTGAACAGTGTTCTAGTTTGGACTTAACCAACATCTATTTTCTAAGCTTAACCCTCTATTTGTCTTCTCAATTTCAATAGTTGAACTCATCAATCAATCCTTTGATTTATGTGATAGGCCTGTATTTAAGATGAACATTTATCATAAATTAAAGGTATCTTATATTATTAGACATGTTATTATAAAACATGCTCTAGTTAAGGAGTTATTAATACTTCAAGTGCAAAATGATGATATAAAACCTTAATAAAAATACACTTTTAAGTACTACTAATCACAGGTCGACTTTCAAAACACACTTTGTAACTAGGTAGGGTGTTTGGAACTTCCTTGTATCAATTTGAACATGAGTTTAGTGATTTTGAGCAAAAATTGATCAAAATTGAATTAGGGTTCTTGAGATGAAATTAGAGGAAAAATAAATTTCTTAGAATTTAGGTTTCTAGGATCCTTGTAGGTTGTTGTGGGAGTGAAATTAAGTTCAAATAATAAATAAATTGGATGGGTAGTGAAGCCTAATGGCCAACCATTGAGAAACAAAAAAAAGGAGGTTTAATGTGTTTGTGTTATTCTTGTAAATTGTATTGAAATTATGATAACTAAACATATGGATTACAATTTTGATGAATGGTTCTATGTTTATGTGATGAAAATAAATTTTTGATGTTTTAGGGATATAATACTTTTGAAAAATTATTGAACTTAAATTGAGTTTTAGTGGTAATTATGCTTGTAGTTGTGTTTGTAATTGAAGCAAGGTGGAATAGACTTCATGTCCATTTATATGTTATATAATTTATGATAATAGGAATTATATCAAATAAGTTGAAGAAGAGAACTATTACGAAAGATTCTAGATTTTTGTGCTATAAGAGAATTTGAAACATTTAATATTGAGCAATTAAAATTTGCAGGAGATATTGCTAAGGAGGTACTGAGACAGGATCCTATACATAGAGCTTAGACGTTAGGTAATTAATTATGTTCTATTTAGAATTATTAAAACGTCGTAGTTAGATTCTTTATTATTCAATTGATTTATTATCGATGCGAGATTGTTGCCCTGTCGTGCAGAATTTGAATGATCAATTCTTTGGTTTAAGAGCTAGTGCCATGTTATGGGCTAGATGGCTAATTCCCTAATTTAAGGATTAGTGCTTTGTTTTGGGCTGTGAAATTGGATATCCTGAATAGGATTAATGCCTTGTTTATGGGCGATGAGGACGTTACCCTATATGAGGGTCAATTATCGGGTCCGAGTTATGGAACAAATCTCTTGAATGTTCAAGGAATTGTTGTAAAAGATGTGAAGAAAAGATGAAGAGGGATTATGTTAATTTTTAATTAAATTCCTTATAGATGTGTACACCTTAGTCTACTCAATAAATTCATTAAATTGTATTGGAAAACATTATGTCTCATTAATTAATTATTTTATGGTATAAAATAAATTCAGGATTCTCACAATTTCGTTAGGATTAATAGATGATGAAACCCTTGCATTTTTTGTTATATAAGAATATTAATGATGTTGCATACTATGTGTTGCCACCTAATTTTTTATCCTTTTTTTTGAAATTTTTCGAAAAAAACCAACAAATAGAACAAACAACAAAAACCTAAAAAAATGTGTTCTTGACGTATTTGCAACATTTTCAGTGTGATTTCCAAAGAATTTAAATTTTTTTAAAAAAATCTACTTTCAAATACGTTCAGTTGTTAACGTACTTTTTGAGTTTACGTTGATGTTGCTTTTTTTTAAAAAATAATCAATATACCACTAAACAACCCCTTTTCACACACGTTGCTCCACTTTTGGTAGTAGCAGAAATGACCATTTGAAGAAAAAATAATGAGAGATAAGCAGATCTAAAAAGGAAAAAGAAAGAAAATGAATCGAAGTTTGTTGTGTTTGTTTCTTGCTTTTACATGTTCCCTTTTATTACACCATCAACATAGGAGTGAAGAGGAGAAGAAGAGTTGGCTGATCCATATCATCATGCGACTCTTAAGACGTCGGAGCATCACTTGCACGCGCCATCAGTTTCAGTGGCACGTGAGACCCACGTAAGGTTGTCAAAATCATGAGTTGACTTGTAAAATCATACGATTTTACGACTCAACATATATATATAACGTGCAAAATTGGGTTAAAAACTTGAAAACCAACAAACTCGATCAAACTCGGTTAAACTCGATCAACTTGGTAAATTATTAGTACTTAAAAATGCATTTTATCAAGGTTTTATATCATCATTTTGCACTTGAAGTATCAATAACTTCTTAACTAGAACATGTTTTATAATAACAAGTCTAATAATATAAGATAGCTTTAATTTATGGTAAATGATCATTTTAAATGCAGGCATATCTCACAATTTAAAGGATTGATGATGTGATTAACTATTGAAAGTGAAAGGACAAAGAAAAGGCTAAGCTTAGAAAGGAGATACCGATTCAATTCAAATTGGAACACTGTTCAGTTATTGGGTCATATCTAGAGCTGTAGATCTTGGATTTGAGTTTGATTTATATGGATAGAAAGCTAAGAAATAGACCTATAATGTTCATGAATAGTGGAAGACCTAAATTTGCCATTTTCAAATCCAAAGTTTAGCCACAAAAAAGAAGTCAGAATCTGTTCTGCAATTTAGCCCAAACACTGCTCAGAATTTTACTCATAGCTGGAGTTTTAGAAGGAAAAATGACGTCAAATTTGGTGGGTGGAATGATAAGACAATTTCCAACAACTTTTATGGGAGAACCTGCTCAAATTCTGATATTAGTAATGACATTTCATCCAGACAAGAGATTGAGGGCTATCCACTACATCCACTAGAAGCACTACTCAATATTTTAGCCATATCTCGAGCTCTAGTGATCCAAATGCTCTGAAATTTTATGGGTGGAAAGATAAGATGATTGCCAACAACTATCATGCGGAACACTTTGTCAAATTCTGATTGCATCAATGTCATTTCATCCAGCCCAAATGCTTGAGTCTTTGCTGTCTACCAAGTCCACTAAATCAATAGTTGGCCACTACATCAATAATCAATTACCAAATGAATAGTTCTGAATTTTAGCCTATAAAAGGAGGTATTTGTCATTCATTTAGGAATCTTAGTTCTTCAGATCAAGATCTTACTCTTGCTTTCTTTCTTTGTAATGTTCAAGTTTTATTCCATGTTATATTTTCCTTAATCTCATGTTTATTCTTTTTATTTCCTTTACTATACTTAGTTAACTTATATCATGTTTATGTTCTTATATTATTTATTTATGTTTTTCTTCTTCATAATGTCTAGCTAAGTTAATCATGTCAAGGTGAAAAGGTTTCATTAATGGTGTTAGAATATGTATAATATAAACTCAACATGAACTTTAATGTTTATATCCAAGAAAGTTTGTTATTAACATGTCTTATCATTTTTATCTTATTAATTCTTAATACCTTGCTTGTTAAATGATTAATCTAGATTTGTGTTGTATAACACTTGGTACATCAAATACTTGATCCTTCATAGTCTTCGGCCGACATCGTTGTTATGAAAGGAATTTGATTTGTTGT
This sequence comes from Populus x sibirica, assembly GCA_019202695.1. Taxonomy (NCBI): domain Eukaryota; kingdom Viridiplantae; phylum Streptophyta; class Magnoliopsida; order Malpighiales; family Salicaceae; genus Populus; species Populus x sibirica. The sequence continues at coordinate 229,400 of JAGMVL010000318.1, forward strand.
CAACATAAGTTAGTATCATGAATACCTGATAAAATTTATAAGTATGGTGTTACGTAAATAAGATGATTAATATGATCATGTTGATAATTTATAAAGAGTTTATACTTTACTTATCTCTAATACTATTCTTGGATCCTCTAACCTTGACATTTGTTTTTATCATTGTTTAATCTTCACATTTATCTTACATCTAAAAGTCCTCTTTAACCCATCATCATCATCATCATTATTGTTGTTGTTGTTGTTGTTGTTATTTATAATTTATATAGTTCACCTCCTTGTGGTTCGACCCCGGTCTTGTCGGGTTATTTATTACTTTGACACTCCTGCACTTGGGATAAGACATCAACTCTTTGATCGTGTCAGTAAACTTGGACCGAGTTTATGAGTTTGACAAAAGCAAAAATATTAATTGACTCCACTTATGAAATAAGGATCAATGCTCTCTAGTAATGATGTAATATTTATTCCTCTTCCTCATGTACGAGTTTTTGCTTCTTTTTCTCTGCAATGATCAATCAACATCATTCTTGCCAATTTCTTTCTCCGGCAAGTTTACTATACCCTTAAATCATTGCACCAATTGCTGTTCAGCTGTTGTGTTGCCATGAAAACTAGCAAAAACCAGAGTTATTCTACTAGATCTCATCAGTAATAGATTTAATTGCTTATTGTCGTTATGAGATCTCATCAGTAATAGATCTAATTGCTTTGATTTTAGTACTAGTTATTCTACTAGATATGTTGCTAAACTGAATCTTCAATTTCACCATTCCTTCATCTCTATTTTCTGGGTTGATTTTAGTTTTCAATTCATTTGAATTTCTGTGTTTAACTTATCTGACCTTTCTTGGTTTGATTAGTTAATGGTTTTAAGTTTCTGGGTTGATTTCCAAGCTCTGTGGTTCCATGATTCAGATCTAGCAAGCTTTGATAATTTCCTTGTTCATATAATCTATATAATGAATAAAATATAGCGATTTCTCAAAAATCTTAGCAAACTCCTTCTAACCATTCTTTGGAGTATGTTATTTCAATCCTTTTGTTTGGGGCTAATAGGAATAGATACAATGGGCAATGGGAAAATGGAGTGTTGAAAGGGAATGGGGTGTTTGTATGGCCAGATGGGAGTTGTTGTCTTGAAAGATGAAATAATAGCAATAAGGATTTGAAATGGTAGCAATTGAATGACACATTTTATCCTTTCTCTGTTAAGTTCATGTGAATGGTAAGTCTTCATTTTCAGATTTCATGAAGTCTTAGAGTGCTTTTAATTTGAGCATATGACTCTGATGTTTTCTTCCATGGTGTTCCATGTGGGCTTGTTTGAGCTGTGATGATATGGAATATGCAAGCTTAGAAGATAAAAGCAGTAATCTCCACCGCAACTGATATTTACTTTTGTAGGAATAATGAATTTTTTGTAGCAAGCTGTGATAACGTTATTAATGCAGCAACTGAACTCTCTCTCTCTCTCTCTCTCTCTCTCTCTGTGTGTGTGTTTCACTATAGGAATAATGAATTTATTTTATTTTTATTTTAGTTATATTATTATTTATTACTTGACTGAAATTGTCAATATATAATTAGTTAAAATATTTTATTTATGATTTTACGATCCGAGTTTATATTGTATATTTTGTGTCGTGTTAAAAAAGTGTTTTTGACAACCTTGGTCGCCACTATTCTGACTGTCCCAGATTTTTCCAGTGTGCTTCTCGAGTTTTCAGGAATCTCTCTATTTTTCTTTCAACCCTTGGGAGGATCATTTTGCTAATTTTTGAATTTTTAGTGTGTGTTTTTAAATTATTGTTAGAATTTGAATTCTTAGTGGTATGTAAACATGTGTATTTTTTTGGTATGTGATTAATTAGTGAAAAAAGGGTGTGTGTATGTGTGTGTGCGCGCATTTTATTTTATTTTTTGGTTAAATAATTGTTAAGAAAAAAGGGGAAAATAAAAAAAATTAATTAATCCAATGTTTTAATTGCATATAACAAAACAAGGATTTATGCTTATTGCATACGATCCAATCCTTACAAAACTTGCATTTTATTTATAAAAAGGAGAAAAAATGGATATATATATTTTTTTTGTATTTTTTGTGGAATTTACAACAAGTTTTTAAATTTTCTTAAGGATTTGGCCAATATTTCAGTAACCCTAAAAAATTTAATTACTAAAAATTAATTATCAATAAATATTGGACCTACAAGTAGGCTGATATTTAAATATCAGAAGTTGACTAGAAAATTGTTAGGCTTATTTTGGTATTCATCAATTTTAATTTGGAGTATTTTTTTTACCATAATATACGTGTTATAGAAAAATCTTTCGGCTTCCAGAATAGGTGAACCCCGTTAGTGCACCTATATAAACCCTTCCTATAAGAATTTATTTGACTATACGTGCCCATAATAAATTCAAAATGTCAGATTTATTCATGAGAGTAAATCTTTATTCTAAGCCATAGACAGACCATTGGTTAGGAACCCATCAAAACTTTAAACCATATCTAGATCACACAATGTAGCTTACCTCAGGTAAGGTGCAATAGGAGTGCTAATACCTTTCTTAACCACAACCAGTCCCTTACCCTTGAAATTTCTGATAAGACCAGTACATCCAGGCTCCTAGTGACCCTAAACCAAACAGCCAAACAATTAGGTGTAGGTGTCGAATCCTCGATCCCGATGCCCCGTTATACCATACGCCCATGTGCGATATAATGGCGACTCCACTGGAAAATTTTGTTTTTGACAGCATTGAACTAGGCTTTATGTGTTTTATGTGGTTTATTTGAATTGATGTGTTTAAATTTTTGCATTTGGTTTTTTTATGTCTTATCATGTTTTATCATGCTCATACATGTATGTTGGATATGGATAAATGTCTTTATGCATCACTAGTTTATTTGTGATATATTGCTTTGGAATGCACATCCTATGAAAACACTTAGATAAATCCCATTATGACGATACTAGCAGAAATTATCTTAACACTCAACCATTGTAGGAGGGTTTGCAAGGGATCATGAGATGTTATGAACAATTGTTGTGCATATGAACATTAACCATATAGAAACCGAGAGGTCGATATTTAACAACTTTAGTGATCTAGTCAAAGACCATTGAATATAGTTAAAGAAGAGGAATGGAAGGAGAAGTGAAGTGAAGTGGAAATCCCCATGAATGAGAGTAACAAATTACTTGATGAGTTGTGGGCAAAGATTATGGGTGCCTCTGATGGGAGCGACCAAATATGTTAGCTACGCATCCGCTTTGGTTGTGAGGCAACTTAAAGGCGTACAATATGTGCCAAGGATGGCTGGGTTATCTTATTTTTTAGGGTTATTCAAGGATCAATATGCTTTGGAAGTTGTGAAAAACATCAAGCAAGACTGGAAGCTTCTGGTATTGGTCAAGAAAGAATCAGATGGTTTGAGAGATTAAGTTACTAGTGAAAAGTATTCAAGGTGGAGAAATCTATCACTAGTCACCATCCCCATGACTTTTGGATATGAAGCCGAGACTTCGCAAGCTGTTAAACCGACTAAAAGAAAAAAGGATTAACAACGAGGAAGAGTTGAGAGAACAACTAGAAAGACTTCAAATGGAGGTAGGCACCAGTAAAGCCCTTAAGATATCATTTGAGCCAGTAAAGCCCTCAAGATATCCCTCGAGGAACAAATCCTCACTAAAGAGAAATTTAGAAAATTTGCAGAGCAACAAATGGAGGAAAAGGATAATAAAATCATACCTTTAGAGAAGCAACTAGAAGGAGAAAAGGCAGCTAGAAACCAAACTAAGAAAGAGTGAGAAAAATTGGAAACATATTGGATGCAAAACTGTATTAAGCTAGAGGCTTTAAAAAACAAATTCAATGATTGCCAAGAAAGAGCTGATATGTCTTCAAAAACCTAAGTTAAATTAGACAGCCAAATTATGCAGTATGAAAGGCTCTACAAGAAGCATGTGATGTTGGAAAGTAAGCTGGCTGAAGCAAAATCCAAAGGAAAGGTTGTTGGGGTCTTCAAAATTAATTTGGATAAAATGGGAAATGAGTTTAATCTGCTAGAGAAAAAGCTCGATGAAGAAAACGCCAAGGCAAATCATTTGAAATAAAAGTGCGAACTGGTCGAGCACCATAACCAGATGATTGACACCAACAACAATCAACTGAATAGGAACAACATGTTCCTTTTAGAAAAGATGAGAAACATGGATGAGCAGATTGACCGAGCCTCTATCTATGCCTGGAGAATCCACCATAATGCCCAAAAAATTGGAAGGGATGTCCACCGATTTCAACAAAGCATGGCTGAGACTGATTCTTTTCTTAGGGATATAGAAAATAAAGTCTTTGCCTTTCTCCCTATAAACAATGATGATGATGATAAGCATTGGTTCAGATTAAATGTTCTCGATAGTTAAGAAAGGATTAGAACCTTACCCATTTATAAAGGAATGATGACCATTTATCAACCCAGGGTGTAGCTAATCCATTTCCAACATACATCATTATGCATAACCATACATCCATATGCATCAATATTTATGAATTATGGAATCTACATGGCAGGTATTTGTTGCGATGTCATGGTCACATAAATTAATTACCCTAACTTAACAAACAAAATAGTTTAGAGCAATCAAGAGGCCGATCCCATAAGAAAGATCTAGTTCAGGTCTTTATGCTAGATGATTCAAAGTTGGGGGGGTTTGAGGTTATCTAGGCTATACTATGGTAAACAAAATAAAATAATCAAGCTAAATTAAATAAATCTGAAACTTATCAAGAGAAAAACCTTGGTCTCAAGTAAACGTCCACCTATAGAAATCAAAATTAATCATTGAAACGACACATCAATTTATATTTTAAATATCTATCTTTTTTAATATTAGTCAGTCAACCGATCTGTAGTGTAACTAACCCTAACCATTAAATAACCATAGTGTCCGCACTAGTAATTTAATTCAATGGCAACCTTAAGAACTAGATAGATTGATAAATCTAGACAACATAATTGTCTGCAATCTATATTCGATTTAATTGAATATTTTTTCTAAAATTAATAGCATAGATCCATCATAATTATTAAACCTAGTCGCTTTACAAGTTTAAATATCACAACTCTGGTTTTAATAGCAAACTTAGCAGTATATTGGTTTAGAATAATAATTTAGAGTCCGCTAACAATAAAACTAAACAATCATAGGAAATAAGCATAGAAAAACATTCATATTCATCATATAAATTGAAAAGAAAAGATAGAATAGATCTTATAGTTTTTGAAATTAGAAGGTTTCATTATCCTTTCAACCAAGAAAAATAACTTAGTCTTGCATGTCTATCGAAAAACTAATGAATAGAACAAATGAGAACATAATTTCGAGTATAGGAGAAAAAGGTGGAGTTTTCCTCTTTTTTCTAGCTACCTCCTCTCTTTCTTTTTCTCTTTCTGTTTATTTTTTAGGAAACCTTAATCCCCACATCCCTTCATTTGTATCCTCTAAAAAAAAAGTCCTTTTCAAAGTAGACAATTTACATTTAAGTAAGTTGGACTTGTTTCTTCACAAAACCTGTCTACTGGCAGAATTTATAGGTTGTCTTAGAAAAATCGTATCTTTCTCATATGAGATCTTTTTCTACTGATATTTGGTATTGATAGGTTCTAGAGTTAAGAATCCAAAAGTTTGCATCAAATGGACTTCTCTAACTCAAGATATTCAAGTCAGAATGCCCGAAAGTCAAAATTGACAAAATGCAAGACTTGTCTTTGAAGGTTGCGATTTCCATCTTCTTTATTTTTTATTTTTCTTGCAATATATGTATCGAAAGATATGGATGTTATCTTTCTAATTCCACTAGAATCACTTCATTTTAACCTCTACAACTCAAGTTCTGCATAAAACATCGATCAGAGGTCAAATCTACTAATATTCAGCACAAGTTGAAACATGGTCTGAATTTTATTTTCAATTTACTCTTTTTAAAAATCTCACATTCAAAAGTGCCTTAAAAACATAAAAAAAAAAGATCACCAAGGAATTTTATATATAAAACATTAACAAAATACCAGGTAAATATATATAAAACTATCAAATAATATGGTTGTATCAGTATTCGAAATATAGGTCCTCCAAATCTGGTTTTCCCTTAAAGAGTCAAGAATTGTCAATGTCTGACAGTGTTAAGGAGGATTTGCTTGACTTCCAATCCATAAGCATTGTTATGGTTTCCTTAAACCGGTAACAAAAACCTTTGTTTTACCATGAACTCAACTCATGACCTATGCTCGGATATCATCTATGAAGTGTTAATGCATTCATCAATGGAGACTAGGGAAATGTAGGCTTCTTTCCAAAGTTTGCAACATGTTCACTTATGAATCCACTTTCACGAAGCTACACAACCAAAGAACCAACATTGTCTTTGGGTTCTTTATACAAAGCATGATCAGAAATGAATATCATGTTTCCTTTGTTTCAATTGACACTCCGAAGCCCTATCCTGAAATACCATTTGATTTTCTTCCTGACCATGTGGAGATTGTGGCATTAACAAATCAAAAAGTGTTACTTTGTCATACATATTGTCGTGATGTGCACGACGTTGAATGACAGAGCTACCTCCTGAGAATGTTAAAGGGGGTCTTGGGTTTAATCATACAATTATGATTATGAAGTTCAAGAGTCGCCACCAAGTATTATGGTTGCTAGGAAACCTAATGGTTTGCGATAGTCTAGGTAAGGAGACTAGTTGTGCAAAGGGAAGACGCATCACCTCCAGTACACCCTATCTAAGGTAAACTACATTGTTGTCAGATTATTATTCTAAGTGGTGTTTCTATTTGTTGGTCTCATCTAAAGTTCAAGGCACATCTTCCTTCGTGAGAAAGTCTCTATCTTATCAGGTTAAATCCTAACCGTTCTAAAGCTTTAATTTTAGCATCACAGTTATTCACTAGATACAACTAATTTCTAACATTTATTTATATCAATCCATTTAAATTAATAACGTCATTATATATTATGTTGTGAAATTCATGCCCCGTATATTAATTAAATGAATTAATTTTTATGGGTTTTGTTTTTGAAATTTTGGCCAAATCCTAATGGATAATCATAAACTGGTTACAATATCCATTTTGTATTTTAAAACATGATAAAAATAATTTTTTTTTTTTAAAATATGCATGAAAATTTTAGAATTTGGTTGTATGCGTGAAAACAAAACATCTTTTTTATTAAAAAAATAAAGTTCATTTTTGAAATTTTGAATTTTACTTGGGGAAAAATAAGATCCATTGATACCGAGTCCGTATCTTATAGTGTAAGTCTACATCCTGATATTAGACAAAATTGTTAGAAAAATGTATGACGGACCCATAGATAATTTCAAAATGGTCTTTTGAAAATTAGCTTTTTATTTTGTTTTACTATATATATTATTTATTTATTATTTTTTAAATGAATGGGCTAGACCCGGCCCGAAATCCAGGCCTGGCTTGCCCAAAATGGGTTGGGCCAACTAACGGCCCAACAATCTTTTATCTCTTTTATCTAAAACCTTCCGCAACCAACTTTTGCAAATTGTCATTCTTGCAAATCGAAAGGAAAGAAAAAAGATAGGGCTAGAAAGCGTACTATCTGATGATTGGGGGCTTAAAGGCGTAATAGATAAGGTTGGAAAGCGCATTATCTGGTATACAAAGGCTAAAAAGTGCACTAAAAACGAAAAGAGATGGGGCTAGAACACTCGAAAGAAAAGAGATGGGGCTAGAAAGCGTAATATCTGATGATTAAGGGCTTAAAAACGTAATAGATAAGGTTGGAAAACGCACTATCTGGTATACAAGGGCTAAAAAGTGCACTAAAAAAGAAAAGAGATAGGGCTAGAAAGTGTACTATCTGATGATTGAGGGCTTAAAGGCGCAATAGATAAGGCTGGAAAGCATATTATCTGGTATACAAGGGCTAAAAAGTACACTAAAAAAGAAAAGAGATAGGGCTAGAATGTGTACTATCTTAAGTGATGAGGGCTTGAAGGTGCACTTGAAAGGAAAGAGATAAGGCTAGAAAATGTATTATCTGGTATACGAGGGCTAGAAAGCACACTCGAAAGAAAAGAGATAAGGCTAGAAAGCATACTATCTAATGGTTGAGAGCTCAAAGGCGCACTCAATGGATAAGGTTAAAAAGTGCAATAGTCGATATACGAGGGCTAGAAAGTGCACTCGAAAAGAAAAGAGATAGGACTATAATGCGTACTATCTTAAGTGATGAGGGCTCAATGTGCACTCAAAAGGATATACGGTTAGAAAATGCACTACCTAGAAGATGAGGGCTCAAATGTACACTAGAAAGGAAAGAGATAGGGCTAGAAAGTACAATTTCTGAGTGATAAGGGCTCAAAAGCACACTCAAGGGAAGAGATTGGGCTAAAAAACACACTATCTAAGTGATGAAGGCTCAAAGGTGCGCTCGAAAGGAAAAGGATATGGCCTGAATACGCACTATCTAAGAGACAAAGGCTCAAAGGTGCACTCAAAAGGAAAAAGATATGGCCTGAATACGCACTATCTAAGAGACAAAGGTTTAAAGGCTTACTCAAAAGGAAGAAAATAAGGCCTGAAGGTACAATATCTGAGAGGTAAGGGCTTAAAGATGCACTCGTAAGGAAGAAGATATGGCCTAAATGCACACTATCTGAGAAATAAGGGCTCAAAGGCACACTCGAAAGGAAAAAGATAGGGCCTGAAGGTGTACCATCTAAGAGATAAGGGCTCAAAGACGCCCTCGAAAAGAGAAGAGATAGGGCTAGAAAGCGCATTATCTGAGTGATGAGGTCTCAAAGGTGTACTCAAGGGAAGAGATGAGGCTAGAAAGCACGTTATCTAGGAGATGGGGGCTTAAAGGTACACTCATAAAGAGAAGAGATGGTGCTAGAAAATGCATTATCTAAGTGATGCAAGCTCAAAGGTGCACTTGAGAGAAATAAAGATAGGGTTAAAAGGCACACTATTAGAGATATAAGGGCTCAAAGACACGCTAAAAAAATAGGGTTAGAAAACACATTATCTGAGTGATAAGGGCTCAAAGGCGCACTCGAGGGAAATAAAGATAGGGTTAGAAAGCAAACTATCTGGGATATAAGGGCTCAAAGGCGCGCTAAAAAAAGAGATATGGTTAAAAATGCATTATCTAAGTGATAAGGGCTCAAAGGCTCACTCAAAAGGAGATAAGGTTAGAAAACACACTACCTCGAAGATGAGGGCTCAAAAGAGTACTCAAAAGAAAAAAGATAGGGCTAGAAAATATCCTATCTGGTATACGAGGGCTAGAAAGTGCACTCTAAAATGTAGAATTGTAAGGAAACTTACTTGTGACGTGAGAATTCACTCTCTTGTCCCTGGATCAATTACTTCAGTGCCACTTAAATTACTATAACAAAAGTGATATTCCACAGTACGAACGTCTTTGCAAATCTTGTCAAGTTAATGTAGAGAGTCCAAGATGAGAGAAGAGAAAGAGAGAACTATTTTCTTTCAACAATAAAAAACTTAACATTTCATATAGGTTATGTCCCTATATATATAAGTAGAGGAAGCGATTACTTTCTTTAGTAACTCCTCTAAATACTTGGATCAGGCCTAACCCAATAACCAACATCTCTCACTCGCTCATTAAGGACTGAATCTATCTAATACATTATATTTTAAACTTACATAAGAATTTCAAACTTGACTAATGGATTGTGCGACCTGAAGCACATAGTGAACGAAGCTCCAATATATAAACCTAATACAAGCCATATAAGAGACATCGACCTCATAATTAATTATTCCTTAAAGTATACTAATATACTCCAAGTATTTTTAGTTACACATGACTGAATATAATTCAATCCCTCAAGAATTTCATACTCAATCCATCCTTACAATTACAAGTATTCTAAATCATATCAAATTTATTCAAGTGATATGATCTCAACTAGTGAATACAAGTTATAGATGTAGAACTAAAATTATTGTTTCTTTCCCACTCATATCAATTAGATCTGAATTAACTCTCTTTTATAAGAGTATTCCTTTAAGTCGAATCATTACATGACCATAGGATATACTCCTAAAGTAGCAATCATTTATACATCACCTCTTGATACAATCAAAAGTCACAAAGGGTAAGATTTTAAGATCTTGATATGATCTCTAGGATTCACATAATAAAGAAGCAGGGATCCATTCTTTATTCCTGTAATGGTCGTTAGCACATGTAGTATGAATACATGATATAATGGAGCTTACTCTTTTCTTTTATGAAAAAAAAGAGTGTATATCGATGCTCTTCTTAACAATTAATTTTTTTAACATAGTAGGCTATTTTTCAATTCTGGTACACCTCACCGTTAGCCAACTTTTTCACAAAGGATTTTGCAGGGATTTCATCGACGGTGTGTACAGACAATTACGACAGCATCTCATCCTCCACTTTGACTTTTACCTCCTCAATATGCTTTGTCTTCACATTCCAAAGCACTGATGTAGAGGTTTGTTATCTTCAGCATTTCATTGTCAGATCTGATCACCTGAGTAAGTTTTGGGAAGATTGTTTGGAGTGGCAGGATAATAAGTTCTTCCTCTTCTGGTTCTCGCCCTTCAATCTTTGCCATTTTTGCTCCCCTTTTGATCTTGGTGACCCGCTTATAGTCATCTTTCTTGGGTTTACATCCAAGTCCAAATCTTTGGTCAACATATTTTAATTTCATCACATTGATTCGGTCTAGCATCCTAGTATTAGGATCATACCAAAAAGGATTCTCATGTTTCAGGAAGCAATTGGAAGCCATCCTTGCTACTTTTGAAATCTTTGGCCTTCTTAATATCATGTTCTCAGGAACTCACTCAGCATTCATGATTTCAAAGGTGTGAATATTCTCAACTTTGAAATTTTCAGCCTTAATAGATGGTAGAGCCACATTTTTTATCATGGAAATTCTCTCTTCAGCCTTGACAATTACTAGCATCTCATTTATGATATATTTCAAGCATTGATGTAACAAAGAGGCTACCACTCTAGTCGCATGGATCTATGGCCTTCCTAACAATAGACTATAGGAAGAATGGATATTCATTATCTACGGTGTCACCAAGAACACTTGTGACCCTACATACAACTCTACTTCTAGGATCCCAATTATCTACCTCAGCAAGCCATCATATGCTCTCGTCATCATGGCACTTTGTTTCATGTGTGCCATCAATAAGCATTTCTCTCGGCATGTACCTTAGTAGAATGTTCAATGTTGAACAATTGTCAATTAGTACCTTCCTTATTAGGATATTTTTGCATTGCATTGTGATGTATTGTGGTTTGTTATGCCCAGTACCATTAGAATCCAAGGTAAAGTACAAATAATTTGAAGCTTGGATTCTCCTTACTAGGTGCTCCATGGTTTTCTAGTTGATATTTTAAGGCATGTATGCCTTGTTCAGTACCTTTTTGTATAGATTTCCGACGTGGTTTGAAACTCAAGATCTATACCGCGGCAGGTAAGAAATGTATGGGCATTAAGATCACCTCGTGCATTTGGTGATGATTGTAGATTCTAGAAAAGAAAGGAAAAAGGAGATTTGGGCAGATTTGAAGTTAGGAAGGTCTATAAGCTAAGACAACAGACAGAGAGATTGTGGTTAGGATGGAAGAGAGCGTGTGGTTGTCTTTTTATGGTTGAAAGCAGAAGGTGCTACATAGGTGACGATGACAGACAGTGCAGTTTATTGCTAAAACATGAAAGAAATGCTATGTACACGTCTGTTAGCACCGAGCAGACCGTAAACGGAAGGCTTTGTACACGTCTGTTCGCATCGAGCTTTGAAACCATCCTCGTGAAACAGGCACCATACCCTGCCTTCGATTTAGTTAATGCGAAATTACTCTTCGATTAATTCTGGAACGGACTTTCTCTTGGTTGTATCATTATCTGTTATTTTCTCAACAAAAAAAAAAAGGAAAATCGAGATACCAATATAATCATGCCTTCCTCTCACTGGCACAAAAGCACACTGAATTTCAGCTTCAGAATCAAAAGTAAAATTACCAGCTCAATTGAAATAAATGAGAAAGCGGTAAGCCCAAATAGCTTCCGTCGAGGACTAGACATGTATATACTTCCTTCAATATCTAGCCTATACATCAATATGAAAAAATAAGATCAAAACTGTAGAAACTAAAAGATCAGCCGTCTTCTCCCTCTCACTAAAATGTTTTTTTAAAATATAGATATATAAAAAGGCTCCCCATTACTCCTTTCTACATAATCCTATGGACTCGATACTTTGATTAACAATTTTACAGGTGGGAACCGCTTTCTGTAGCATAGATGTGCCTTCAAATCGCACCATCTGGCAGCAGTTTTTTCTATATTTGCTAAGCTGCAAAGTAAAAATCAATTTGAGACAGGTAAACAATAGATTCACAACTATATTTAATTGCGCCTTTCATTAAGAAACTTTCATACCTGCTCAGGTTTTATCTTCTGAAAACCAAATTTTTCGATCCATATTGATTCGGCCTCTTCAGCGGCTGGAAGCACAAGATTCTGCACATTTAAAAACGCCAACAACTTCTCTATGCAGGAGAACAGTAATTGAAAGTATCCCTGAGAAAGTAAGCAAATCAAGATTCACAACTATATCACAATAGCTGAAAAGTATAATATATAATAATTTCGTGTTCTAAAAATTATTGGGGATTGGAGAGGCCTCAAAATACACAACTCCCTCCTGGAAAAATTAAATTCAAGCTCACAGAAAAAGCTTAAGAGTGCAAACAAATGCCAGAGAAATAACTAAATATCAAGCCCAGCTGATTATCCTCACCTTGCCATGGTCACCATTCCTTGTTGCAACCAAGGGAAGTTCTGCAACTTCTTCCCCAAAAACTCTTAGTATACCCGCTGATACGATACATGAGCTGCAAAATTAGAGATTTAGAATTCATAAACATTCCTAAAGCTCCAGATATAACCAGCTTGGAGATACAAAACTATATCTTACTTGACTATTAACACTGCACAGTACATTCCCCCATAATCTTGGCCCTTTGAGTTCTTACTGAAAAATAGTTAATGTTAATGGCTGCAGAAACTGGCAATGAAATGCTATGCTGTATATAATGGGAGAAAAAATATGAATGCTTACCCATAAACCATCAAAGGAATAAGATCACGTCCAATTGTTGAATCAACTATAGGATCAAAACATTCCTGGAAAATAAAGGACAAAAACGTCAGCTTAGCATATCTTGGTTACTTTTATTTGCAGATGAAGCATTACACAAAATACAGAAGCACATAAAAGGAACACAATAGAACTGCATTATGATATAGATAGGTAAGATTGTGAAGTAAATGATTAAATTTAACATTAACATTGTCACAGTTATAGGGAAAAAAAATAATGCTTGCATGACACCATCAACAAAAGAGGACTTTGAAAACAAATCATCAAATTTCACATATCACTGCAAGCATGCACATGTAGGGATTTAAAAAGTGATAACAGCATCCTCCTAATGAGCAGTCAGAGGCATGCATTGTTTATCAAGTTGGGTTGCAGCAGTCAGTGAGGGATTGACAAGTTTCTGCACTGTATTTTCAAAAAGCTCCACAATTTTTCAACACAAGCACTTAAATCCTCTTTCGAAACTTATTGACAATCAGAATGATGATTATAAAAAAATATATATAAGATAGTTGGATCAAAAAATCAAAGAAATGATAATAAGCATGTTGACCACTAAAGATCAATGCAGGTTATGTTCTTAATGATACTCTTGCTTGCTTTAAATTCCTTCAATTAAGGATTTTGAATGAGAACAAAAGAAAGAGCGGGAAGCAGACGGAGAGGACTGACTTTAGGGTTCCTCCCCAGGCATTTCCGATTCCCCACGCGATATTTCTCATATGTCAAGGACTGGTAAGGTTTGATGCCCAGATGAAGGAAAAAGGGAGTGAGGGTGGCACATAGGAATTCTTTAAATATTAGAACACCAATGCACGGGAATTCTTTAAAAGGCAGTTTTAATTAAGAAAACAAATCTGCCAGTGGATCATGATACCTGACTAAAAGCATCAAAACTTCGTGTGAAAGAGCATCATTCCTAAAAGCACTTCTTTTTTTCCTTTTAAACAGCATTTGACTGAGCATTGAGGTGAAAAGCACCTTGCACATCACAGCCAACGTGCTATTCTTGCATAGCAAAAAAACTATTTCCAAAAAGGACAGAAAAATAAATTCCATAATGATATTCCAGCACTCTTCTTTAAAGATTGAAACTAAGACAGAAACAAAAGATTTTCATTTATTAGATTTGAAGTCCTCAAATTGGTAAAACAATAAAACCCAATAACAACAAAAATCCAGAATCCTGTCAACAGCTATTAATTTAGAGCAGCAGCAGCACTGATTACTATATTCAGGCATCAATGGCCAAAGAAATATTCCATAATACATGGACAGCACTTACTTGAAAAATAGAAAGAGCCCGTGAGAGTAAAAGCTTATTTTCTGGAGAAGCAATTTTTCCACTAAGAAGCGTCCATCTCACATCAATACTGTTACTGATGTTTAAACCTTTTTCCTCATGCTTCTTCTTTATATCATTCAAAAGAGAGTCTGGGAGTTTTTCAGCCCCACGAATGAGCAACTTCTGCAAAGTAGAATGGATCCTACTGCAATCCATGCAACAAAACCAGTTCCCTTTTGGCAGTTCCTGCCAAACAAGTAGCATCAACATGTTTATCCACAAATTGACTAGAATGTTCGCCACAGATGAAAATGAGTTTATGCAAATGATATCCATCTTAAAAGGAAAATAAGATCCCGTACAAACTAACCTTCAGATTTGCCATCTTATGACTCCTTAAACAGCCAACATGAAATTCTTTCTCACACTGGCACAGATCATAAATAAATAATAAGCGTACCAATCCTCTAAGCAAATTCAAGCAACAATGAATTAAAAATGTAACTCCATGTCCACATAGAGGAAACAGAAGAATAAGATGACATGAAAAAGAGGAAAGCACCTAATCAAAAAGTGAACATCAAATTAATTATATAGATGCATGCACTATTGACACAAAAGAACTTCCCCATCTAAATCACTCAATTTCAATTGCAACAAAAAAGAAGACATTAACAACTTTGAAAATTACCTGATCACAAAGTATAATTGTGCGTGGACCAAATCCAGATCTCATAAAATCATAACCTCTGCATAAAACAAATACTAAAGATATATCAAGCTACAGCTAAGTCCAAAGGGATTAAAAGACCAAAAACCATATTTATAGCGACAACTTTTCATTACAAAATGTGTGACGTGGGTCATGAGTTGTATCAAAGTAAATAAGCTCAACTATTCCAGTTTATCAGTGTAGTTATGACCTGCATAATGCGCATCCTGTAAGTTCAGCTTCTACATTTTTGACAATACGAAAGCATCTCTTAGTTATCTGTTCTATAGAATCAATTTCTGAAACCCTTCCAGCTGCGAAAGCATTTGCATTATGCTCAACAAACTTTTCCCTTTGGAACGTATTCTGGCAATGCTGGCAATACCAATCGCCACTGGGAACAGTTGATAGAGAAGCACATCCTACAAAGGCAATAAAATTGTGCAGTCAGGAAATCATCTAGAGGCAACTTACATAGTCTTATGAGATAAAGATGAATTGATCATAAATAAATCGATAATTTGTCAATTTCACAAAGCATAAACACAAATGCTGAGTAGTGATAGTAATGGCTCACATTTCATGCTTAAAGAACAATATATAATGCAATGAAACTAGGCATACTAATTGGAGCCGCTAATTTCTCACAATAACATAAAAGTCATGGAAGATCTTTCTTTTAACCAAGTTCAAAAAAAGGAACAAGTAATTGCTGGGAAATATATGTTTTCAACCCCAGTAATGGTATTAAAAACACTTTGACACAGCACACAAAAATTCATGGAAGGTGTACAACTGAAAATGCTACAAAGCTTGGTACGAGTATGCCTAGCAAGTTGTCATCTCGGTTCTCAGCTGCCCAAAGTCCAAACAGTGACTCATCAAAGAAGATTAATAGGTTAATAACAAAGGACATCAGAATTTGAAAATTAAACTTCAATTTACAGGACTTAAAATGGACCATCATTCTCGAGAAATGAGGGACTCATAACACTGTTAATTTTTGTGCCTTAACTATATAGTGAATACAAGCAAGCATTTCATAGGTCAAGAAAATTAAAATATACAGAAATTTCTCATGTTGGAGCTACAATAAGGACACAAAAACCTAGAATCAATTGGACAGCCTTTGAATCCACAAAGAAATTGGGGTTCTTAAGGTCCACAAGAGCAAACAATTTTGTAGAATAGCAAATTCTCAAATATCATTCATCTATGTTCATTTTTTCTTGAATCCATAAGTGCAAAGAAACAAGAGGAGATTCCATTCAAAGTGAAACTTGAATTCTCAATTTTTATTCATGATAAAATGACCTTCAATAAAGGAATGCATAACTGTGCTTTATATTGGAAGGCAAGAAAGTGCTAAAAGAATCTTATCAAAAATAGGAAATGAACTAATACTCTTAATTAATAATAACTATTAATATTAATTAAGCTAATTTTCTATAAAACATTAAAATCATACGCGAATGTACTAATTAAAATACTTATATGATTCAAAATTAATTCACAAGGCACTGTTAGCATGGCATTAATTGACCTGTCAAAAGAAAACTAATGCAGAAAATCATCAAAAATTCAACCAAACCAGAGATAGGAGAGGGCTGTGTCCAGAAGCAGCTTTTAAGTTTCTTGTAGGTAACAATTTGATTAGTTAATCAGCAATTTAAAAGTTTACTTTTCTTATAACCTTTAGAATTTACATTCACCTTTATGGAAGGCCCTTGGGCATCCATCACAAAGCAGAAGATCCCCGCCATCTGCACAAATGATGCAGAGGTCATCATTATCCTGAGAAGAATACTTCCGACTTTTTGAGAGAGAAATTGCCAAGTCATGGAGCGATACGCCATTAGATGTGTAAATACATGCATAGCTGTGGGGTAAAAACAAGAAATCATGAAATTTTGTGAGGAGAAAAATAGCTCAAAATATAAAGGCAAGTCACATCTAATAAAAAAGAAGACTTACGGTTTTTTGCGAGTAGCCCATCCTGCATGAGCTTCGAACGTTGAGGGGCTGACCTGCACATTAGTCATAAACCATAGGTCCTTGACAATATGTCTGACAGATGATAAAGGAGTCAAGAAGTTTACCCAATAAGAACTACCTCACAATTGCAGCAATGACAAAGTATTCCAAAGCCCCTTTTATACCCACCAAGCAATTTCTGTGCAGAAGAATTTATATTATTTACTATAAACAATAAGAAAGTAAAAGGATAAGAATATGTGATACTAATCACCTGCCCACGAGCATAGTATGCTAGTTCAGTTCCATCAGGCAATCCACCTTCCTCAAAAACCAATCTATGCAACCGCTGATCTCTTGAGAAAATAAGATACCAAGGGCCCGATTAGTAGCAATAACAGAAGACATAAAACACAGCTATGAGAAGAAACATAGTTTTGAAACCCGGACCGGCCCGGCAGGTCGACCCGGGACCCGGCCGACCCGGGCATGGGACCGGTCCGGGTCTAAGCAAAAACCCGCCTTGGAGCCGGCCCGGCGAAACCCGGCCGACCCGGGTAAACCTGGCTGTGACCCGGCTTTTTTTTTTTTATATATGTATAAAGGTCACACGACGTCGTTTTGGCTAAAAGACCAAAACAACGAGATGAACAATGCACTGATGCAGAATTACTGCAATTGCTCGGGTCATCATTGCTGATGCAGATACCACAGTTAGTCAGTTAGGTATCATAATTTAGTTAATTCACTTATTTTTAGTCTATTAGTGGAATCTTTGAAAGCTCCTCTCTCTTGAATTCTTCGTCTCTCTGCTCCTTATCAAGTTATCCCTTTAAGATACACAACTTGGTACTAGCCCTGTAATATATATTTATATATATATTTACTACTATATATATTTATATATAGTAGTAAATATTTTATTTTTTTATCCTACTTAATTAATTTGAAACATTCAACTGAAGATGCTAGCTAGAAATCCTCAAATTTGAAAGAAGACATGTATGTGAAATCTTTCAGAGTAGATAGCCTCCAAGCCTTGGAGTCCAACGGCAACATGCATGATAGAGGGGGGTACTGTTGCGACCTTCTGCCTCGCTGCTGCTTTACCAGTATATATAATTGAGGCTATGCAAGGGTTTGTAATTAATTAAATGTTTTATATAGGTTTTTTTTTTCTTTTTTGGGTTGAAACGGGTTGACCCGGGTCAACCCGTCTGACCCATGACCCGATCACTAGACCGAGTCGATGACTGGGTTGGGTTTCAAAACTATGAGAAGAAACATTCAAGCCAAAAGCAAAGAAGGAAAAGAGAGAATAAGAGGGGAAAAGAAAGAAGAAACCAACTTTGTTGTTATTTTCCACTGATATGTCTTCTGTGAAGAGATGCCCGGTGTTGTATTTTTGAAGGAGTTGGACAATAAAACTGACTTTGATATCCTGAAAAGGGACAAAAAGGAAATGAGTAAGCATAATTTTTAATGAAGACCATATCATATCACAACTACGCTTCTATGTTTCATGCAATTTAATAACCAAAACTATTTACTAGCCAGAAAGAGGTGAAAGCATGACTAGGCCAAACAGAATATCAACAAGATAAAAATGAAACAAACCTTGGTGAGATCTTCTTATACTTCCTTTTTCGTGGAGAGAGATGTACTGAAGCAACTTTGGATGGTTTTGCAATCAAATCTAGTTCTTCTGGTCTGAATTAATGCAGATTAAACATGTGTACAAAAAAGGATACTGACTTTAATGTACAAAAAAGGCACATGGCAAACTGCCAACTAAAGCATAAACTGAAATGCCACTTAAGAGTACGACCTAAAATGTTGTGGGACAAGTGGCTTTTTGATGTAACCATAAAGATTATGAACTTGCCCAAAGAGGAAAATTAAACCCTAAGCCGGAACACAATATCATAATAAGCAACACAACAGCAAGATAAAATAGGATACTGACTTTAATGTAATCTTGGATTGAATTCTTGAGGACACACGCACTGGAGCACTTTTGTTCAAATCTGTTTTTGAAGACCTGAAATCACAAAGATATGAATCTTATACACAAGGGAAAGAGTAGCTAGAGCAGAACAAGGAACACAGAGTACAACATCAGAACAAGATGACAATTAAAATACATCAGCATGTTTCCACATGCTTTGAAAACAATAACTAAAAAGTTGCTTAGCAGTTCAAAGCAAGAAGTTAAACATTAGCATTAATATGCTACACTGCAAACAATAAACACGACAAAAAAAAAGGATACTGACTTTCTTTTTTTCTTCCGTAGAGTATTATCTTGTGAGAAAGTAGACAATGAAGCAGGTTTGAAGTACTCCAAGGCTAAAACTTGTTCTGGTGAGCTGAAATAACACAGATTGTACTAAATGCAAAATAACCATCTAAAAAGCAAACCTTATTTGATAATACACACAGAGACATAAAATTTAAAAATAGAAAAATAGAAAAAGCTGAAGCTATTTACTGTATTAATGGCACTTGTCAGACGAGATGTATAATAAATGCTTTTCATGCATGCATGGCATGACAAGTGGATTCTTTTAGAATCTTCTCCTAATATGTTTTGCTGAGTCCTATTTGAACACAATTAGCCGAGCTTAGCTCATGATTGTTACACCTGGACATTCATGGTATATCAATGCACTTGAAATATTATGAAACAAGCAAAGCTAATTTATATATTAATTTACCCACTGGAAAAGACATCTAACTAGCATGTCAACTTGAACATCAGTTATGATAGTAAGATGAAGAAAAAGCCAACCAAAAGCAATCAGCCATCTAAAATCATTTGCAAGGAAAGCAGCTGGTAAACATATTTCACCAGCAATTACCCCATGTGTAAAAATACAACTTCAGCCCGTTTTAATGCTCTCTAGAAAAAGCTAAATTCCCTACAATAGTAGATCAAGTCTGACAAAAAGATGCACCACTTGTATTAATAGAAAAGATAAAACACAGAATTGATGTAAAACTTTCCATGCATGCATGACATGACATGACATGTGGATTCTTTTAGAATCTTCTCCTAATATGTTTTGCTGAGTCCTATTTGAACACAATTAGCAAAGCTTAGCTCACGATTATTACACCTGGACATTCATGGTATATCAATGCACTTGAAATATTATGAAACAAGCAAAGCTAATTTATGTATTAATTTATCCACTGGAAAAGACATCTAATTAGCATGTCAACTTGAACATCAGTTACGATGGTAAGCTGAAGAAAAAGCCAACCAGAAGCAATCAGCCATCTAAAATCATTTGCAAGGAAAGCAGCTGGTAATCATATTTCACCAGCAATTACCCAATGTGCAAAAATACAACTTCAGCCCGTTTTAATGTTCTCTAGAAAAAGCTAAATTCCCTATGATAGTAGATCAAGCCTGACAAAAAGAAGCACCACTTGTATTAATAAAAAAGATAAAACAAAGAATTGGTGCAAGACTTTTCATGCATGCATGGCATGACATGTGGATTCTTTTAGAATCTTCTCCTTATATGTTTTGTTGAGTCCTTTTCAAACACAATTAGCCAAGCTGAGCTCATGATTATTACACCTGGACATTCATGGTATATCAATGCACTTGAAATATTATGAAACAAGCAAAGCTAATTTATATATTAATTTATCCACTGGAAAAGACATCTAAATAGCATGTCAACTTGAACATCAGTTATGATGGTAAGCTGAAGAAAAAGCCAACCAAAAGCAATCAGCCATCTAAAACCAATTGTAAGGCAAGCAGCCGGTGAGCATATTTCACCAGCAATCACCCCATGTGCAAAAATACAGCTTCAGCACATTATAATGTTCTCTAGAAAAAGCTATACTCCCTTCAATAGTAGCTCAAGTCTGACCAAAAGATGCACTGTTTGTGTTAATAGAAAAGATAAAACACAGGATTGGTGTAAAACATTAAAACATTCACAAATATTTTTCAATAATAAGCACGAAAATTAGGTCTTGTCAGTATGCTAGGAAGGTATCATGGCATCATCCGAAAGTCTTGAAAATGGATCCTACACCAAGGATTTTGAAGGTGAGGGAAGGCTACCTTGTAACAAATGTTGTCAAAGGCAAAAGGCGCTAAAAGGCGCCAAGCCTGTAAAATGCCCGAGGGGTTAGGTGCACACTCGAATAAACCAAGGAGAATGCTATAAATTAACAAAAAATATATATGTATAATATTATATTATATTATATTATATAAATCTAAAATATATATCTTCCCAATTAAGATTAGATCATTAGAAAATATAAAATACCGTAACGTAGTCATATAAAATTATATTTTTCACCCTTAAAACAAAACAAGAAAATTTAAAGTAATAACAGTGTTGTCAAAGACCAAACCTGTAAAATGCACGAGGTGCTAGGCGCTCGCCTAGGCAGCGCTTCATTAAAATTCATCGCCTGAGGCTAATAAAGGCGATGTGGCCTCACCTTGCCTGTAGCGCTTAAGCAAGCACCTAAGCACCTTTTGACAACACTGCTTGTAATAGAAGCCCAACCATAGACATGAACAGGGTAGATGATGCACACTAATCAAAAGATTAACCACCACAAAGCTATGAGCATGGCTTAAATTTGCAATATGAGTGATATGCCAAACTTCACATAAAGCATTTCGATTGCATCGAGCAATACAGGCAATAAGAAATCTGTTTTAGATTGAGATCACAGTCACATTTACATGTGCAGGCATTACATGACAGTCAAAGCTTAAGTCTGAAATTGTATTATGCAAGGAAGCGGCTGTTTGTACAAGTGAGCCATTTAAAGCATAATAATGATCCTAACATCCATTACATATTTGACTTCCGAAATCTGTTGCATGTTTAACATAACATTATATCAAAATCATTTGTGTAATAGTGACCTTTGATGTTTAAAGCCATAACTTCAAGTATTGTCAAATTGCCTGCTCTAGCATCCTGATTCTAACCATATAAATACAAGGATCATCTCAAACAGAGTTTATTTACTTAGCCCCATCATAAAACAGACAAATTTCCACTGATGAAAGCATCTGCAAAATTTCTGAAGGGAATGTTTGCATACCCACGCACCCAAAATCAGGAATCAAAAGATCACTCTTCTCTGCAATTAACATGACCAAAAGATATGAAGGCAAAACACAATTTCGCAAGAAGCACGCCAGAGACCCACACATTCCCGAAAGAACTTAATAAGAGATAACAAAGGAAAAACAAACAGAAATGAGAGCCTAAAGGAAGAGTGGGCATTAATAAAAACTGGCCAGATGTTATTGTGGGAATGTTTGCATACCCACGCACCCAAAATCAGGAATCAAAAGATCACTCTTCTCTGCAATTAACATAACCAAAAGATACAAAGGCAAAACACAAGTTTACAAGAAGCACGCCAGAGACCCACACATTCCCGAAAGAACTTAATAAGAGATAACAAAGGAAAAACAAACAGAAATGAGAGCCTAAAGGAACAGTTTGCCAGCATTAATAAAAACTGGCCAGATGTTATGGTCTTCAGATTTATTATCCAACTAATTAAGATCAAGGATGGCAGGTTATGACACTTTTTTAAAAGTAGGCATGAAACCATCTAACTTAGGATAATAAGACCAACTGGAGAAAATTATGTTAGATGATGCATCATATATTCTAAAAAAGACATCTATTAAAAATTTTCGATGATGCATCATATATTCTAAAAAAGACATCTATTAGATTTTTTCTCTAAGGTGATTCAAACATACCATGAAGCATGAACCACTAAAGCTTTTTATGAATTCCAAGAATAAATTATCCTACTTTCCTTATTGTAGTAAGCAAAATACAAAACATTACAATAAACAATAAATCAGAACATCATCATATTGAGCCTAAACTACCAGTTTTAGGGGGGGAAATAAAGAAAATCAGTAAACCTAGCTCACCAAAGCCCACGAATTACATTACTTTCATGAACTTAAACAACCAAATTTCAACAGATTAAAATAAAATTTGCAAGCTTAGTTCACCAAAATGCATGAATTAGAAATCAGAAAGTGCAGGAATTGATAGCTGCAACTGATAACCATTAAAAAAAAACACATACCTAGATATTATACTAGATCCAATAGTTAGGGTGGGATGAGATTCCTTTGACTCTGCACATAAGTTGCATAAAGGCCCAATTTTGCCAACACAAATAGAAGGAAAGATACCTACATCATTCAACAACCAAAGGATTCAACATCAAGAAGCTTTGGATATCCTTTCGATAAGAATTTTAATGAAATGAAAGAAAAGCAAATTGCTCACCTTTGCATCTTTTACAGGTGAAAGTTCTTTCCACTGGCAAACCACTAATGGCACTTTGAATAGTTGTTTCCAAAGAGTCCAAAGGAGCAGTCCTGCATGCATTCAATACATCAAGCAGGCTCTTCCCATTCTCAAAACATATGTATTGTGCCGCACGTCTATATTGTTTGATAGCATGAATCTCAAATTGGGATGGTGGAATAACCTACATTAGTGACAATGCGACAAAAGAAATAAGCAAAAACATGGAAGGATCATTCAATATATGAAACCAATCTGGATATCAAACCACATAAGAGCAACACGAATACTCACTCTACGTCCATTGCAGAAAGCACATGAACACAAAATCCCAACATCTTTGATTGTGCCCCGAAGACCAAACGCCTGAAACTAAAGCACAGAAAAAAAAAAAGGAAAAAATCATAAACCATCACTCTGCATTAAAAAAAAAAAGGATGTAAAACACTTGGGAATAGGGTGTCAAAGCAATTATACCTTCTTGCCACCCATGTAAACAACAGGTACCCCCTCAAGCAAACCAGTCTCAAACAGCTCTTTAACTGTCAATGGTACATTATCCAATGCAATCTTTTTGGACATTTTCAACTCTAAATTCTTCTTTGGAGGCGTCAAGGCACTCCCTTCAGCTATCATCTCCACATCCACTCTAGAAAGGGCTTCACCTTCAATAGCTTCTGGTCCTTCAACAGTAACCTCAACTGCTTGCAACTTAATCTTCAATTTTGACTTGGTAACCCTCTTCGGTCTATTATTACTGTTAGGCTCACCATTCTCACCAAAAACAACTACGGCCATCTCGTTTGCCCCTTTGATCGCCAGAGATCCCTTACTCTCATCTTTAAAAATCCCCTTTTCGACATTATTGCAATTGATATGCTCTCCAATTACAGTCTTGTTATTAACTTGACGACATTTAAAATTATCATCATTAATCGAAGCATTTATTGCATTTGCTACATCAATTTTCGATTCCTCTAAGCTCTTAATTCTCTTAATATGTCTATCATCATCCTCCGCCGCAATTAATTTATCACAATCATGATTGTTGTTGTTGTTGTTTCTAGTCTTCCTTCCTCGAGTATAGACAATGAAACCATTTACCTTAGTAACTTTGAACCTCTTATTGAGATCATCGTCAGATGGTTGAACACAGGAGGAACTCGACTGGGTCGTCCGACCGAGTGAACTCACAAAACCTAGCTCTCTCTTCATTCCTGCCAATCGCGAAAATCAAAACTGAGGATTAGAAGAACAAAATAAAACATGAAATCTGGAATTATATATTTTATTCTAGGGTTTCGGGGGGTGGAAGAGAGGAATTGAAAATGGAGAGATGTGAGAAATTAGGATTTTTGAATTTTGGTTAGGGGTAGGGTTTTATTGAGGGTTTGATTTCGAATTTGTCGATTTTCTAAGAGAGAGAGGAAAGCGCAGGGGGGGGGGGGGAGGCGATGAATGGAGGAGTGACCAACTAAAGAACGGAGGAGACAGTAGTAGCCTATGTCAGGACCTGTCAGTAAAGAATTAAAATGCAACTACAGTATTTATTCCTGTTTTATTACTATTACAACCCCCCGCTTGATTTTTATACTTCCCTAACAACCCCATCTTTCCTTTTTTATTTATTTATTCCTGTTTTATGGGAAACCGCATATCTGGTCCCTATAGTCTTTGATATTACTCATATTGCCCCTCTACTCCAACATGTTTCTTAATATAATCCTTCCGTTCAACTTACTACTATCAATTCTTGAAACGGAACCTGATGCGCCAGATAAAGGTAATGTTTGGAATTGAATAACTATTATTTTTTAAAATATTAAAAAAATATATATTAAAATAATTTTTTTATTTTTTAAAACTTTTTTAATACCAACCTATCAAAACAATCTAAAAATATATATATATATATATATATATATATATAAATAATTTAAAACAAAAAAAAATCAAAAACTTACCAAAAAAAAAATATTAACCACCCAAACAAACACAACTAAAATGTCTCTGGAATTCACAAAGAATTGGACAACAATTTAATGGAGGGACCAAATTAAAAAGATTTATTGAGTAAAGAAACCAACCATATAAAAATAGTAAAGGGCAAAATTAATTAAGAGTACAAACACAAATTGTATGATTAATCCTCATTTCTCCGCACGATATTTAGGCCTGTTTATTTTTATGTTCAAAAGCAATATATATCCACCAAGGAAATTAGAAAACTAGTTTTCCAGATTTTCAAATTTATACTAAATTTAAAAAATGCATTACAGAGGTTCTTCATAGTTTTTCAATACAAGATTTTAAATATTTTTTAAATAAAATAATATGAACAGTATAATCTATATACATATATAAGTGTTTTTTAGCAATGTAAAAGATTAAAATTATTTTTGTTATATTTTCATATTTAATTAGTATCATAAATTTAATTTTTATTATAAACTTAATATAAAGAAAAAAATTGAGTTTCAAATATAGCTTTTTATGATAATTTATAATTTTGATGGAATAATATTAGTATTATAATTAGATTATCACAAATACAAAATATTAAAATAATTATTATAAATTATAGTTTTGATTTTTTATTAAAAAAAATAGTTATAATCTTGGCATATCTCTATTATTTTTTGTGGAGAAATTCATCTTTCTTTTTTAATAAATCAACACATTTTTTCATTTTTTTTATTGCAAATGAAAAACTAGAAGGAAAATAAAAACTCTGAAAATAGAAAAGAAAAATAGTTTTTTTGTTACTAAATTAAGCATTACTCTAAAAGATATGGGTTTTTCACTGTGCGAGGCTCCACTGCTCATCCTCTCACACATTATTATGGATGGGTTATGCAAAATTTTGTGTTTTTAAAATTTGATCCCCGAACGTTTTTTCAACGATTTAGTTCTAATTGAAGATCAATTGATTTTGATTTCTTATGAAAATATAGGATTGAAAAAAGAGAGGCCGAAATGAAAAAAGGCATTAAACATGGGTGGCATGTCATAAGCCTCGCAAAATATGCACTTTGGTCCTTAAACATTAAAAATCACGTAGATTATATAATTTCAGTACCTCGATATTTTTCCAGTTTAATTTTTGTATAAAAGTTTATTTTTATTATTTTTTAATCCATAATTGAGAGAGAGAGAGAGAGAGAGGTCGCCAGATTTCAACGATAAAGAGATAAAAGTGTCATTGACACCAATTTAAGCCACCAAAGCGGATAATATTTGTGTCAAATGGTTCTATTTGATGAGTGGAGTTCATATTAGGTGTTTTTTTACCTTTAAAGTTTGTGAAAAAAACAAATTTGAGCTTGGGTTGATTTTTGGATTCGAGTTGATTTTGGTTTTTTGGGCGGTTTTTTTTATTTTCTAAAGTCATAGATAGGTTTATCTCGGTTCATACAATATTTTATAGGTGTTTTAGGTAAACAATAGGTTGAAAAATGGGTTTCAGGGTAAAAAACTTAAACCCCAGTTTTTCAGCCATTGTAGTGACCGGAATCTTGGCAAATTAAATAACGTGTTATCTACCTCAGCAAGCGACACGTCGTCTGATTTTTTTTCCAAAAAAATTTGGGGTTGATGACATGTTGTCTGCCCTAACTGCAAAAATAAAATAAAATTAAGGGCCTAATCATGCGGGGGCTTACCAGGCCCAGCAGTGCCTGCCCTTTGATTTTTTTTTCTAATTTTTTTAAATTAATAATTCTTTTTGTAATTTTTTCTCTAAAATTGTTTAATTTATATTTAAATTAGTATCCCTTCTCTCTTTCATTTTGTTTGGAGAGCCTGTTTTAAATTACGATTATTTTTTAGTTATACATTTAAATTTGAAGAGTTTTTATGATTTATCTATGATTCTTTTTATCTTTTATATGGATGAACTTTATTTTTTTAAATAAAAAAATTATTTTCAGATAATATTTCTAATATATGTAGCCTTGCATGATTTTTTTCCCCCTTTTATTCATGAAAAACATGAGATGTAGCCTTGCATGATGTTTTTTTCTCCTTTTATTCATGAAAAACATGAGCATATATTTTATATAAAAAGACCCTAGTGTGAAGGTTCAAAGACCTAACATAAAAGGTCTAATAAGCTTTGAAAAGAATAGAAAGTGAAAGGGAAAGAATGAAGGAAAGGAAAAGAGAAGAGAAGTAGCAGCCTATAACCAACAAGCTTAGAAAAGGTATAACTATATGCAAACTCAAGGGTGAAATCCATATGGCCTGGCTATTCATGTTTTTTCAGTGTTTAATGTCGTTTTTGAATTTTTTTGGCATTATTTTTGTGTTTTAGCATTTTACATGGATTGATGAATGAAAATGTTATTTTGATTGATTAATCTTGTTTTGAAGTTGTTATTAATATTTTTAGGATGTTTAAATGGCATTTGTGTGTATAGTTTTGATGAAATATAGTAGTTTTGGAATCTGTTAAAGATAATAATAGTTGTTTGATAACTTTTTCTTGGTTGCTAATGCATGTTCTTAATTTCTTAGTTTAGTTTGGGTCTCAAGTGTTTAAAATGTCAATTTTGGATTGAGTTTTGATGTTTTTGTTGGTTGATAATAAGGTTGCAGTTTTGAAAGTTGAAATTTTATACATGTTCTTAATCATTTAAGGTTATTTGTTAGTGTTTTTATTCAAACATGTTTGTTTATAATAATGTAACTTGTTAGGGCTAAGAGAGCTTAGTTTGGAGGTCTAGAATATATTTTTTAGGCTTGACAGTGAATGTTGGGTTTTTTAGGTAACCCCGGTTCATGATTTTCATGTTTATCTAAAGAACATTGTCTTGAGTGTTACTTTTAGGTTTCATTTTAATTTGATTTTGGTTTCTACAAGTTTGTATATTATTTTTAGTAAATAATCTAGGGTTTTCGTGCATCAATAACATGTTTTTATAGGTTTTAATCTTAGGGTTTTGGTTTTGAACTGAAATCTATTTTGATAAAAATCATGATGTTTAAGTAATAATCAAAGTAAATGGATGCTTGATTTTTTATCTATGCTTGATTATAAACAAAACCTTGCCTTTTGTTGATTGAAATTTAGTCTAGTTTGATGTTTGCATTGCTGGGTTTGAGTTTGAATGTTATTTATTGTTCTTCATTTTATGTTTTTGTTAAAAAATCTTATGTTTTTTGTGTTTTTTTTTTTTAAGTTTTGATTTTGTTTCGATTTAAATCTCTGTTTTGATTTAGTTTTGGGTTAAATCCTGGTTTTTTGTTCGTTCATGGTTGAACTAGTGCTTTCGGGTCAAAACCAGGTCAAATACTTAAAGCTTTATTTGGTTTGCTACTATTTTGATAAAGAAATTTTGGCTTAGGGCATGTTTGGTAAACACATCCTTAGATTTGTTTTGACAGTTTTGTTTTGAACAAAAATATAGTTTTGCCAAACATGACCCTAAAAAAAATGATTTTTGCTTGTTGCATACGGCTCAATCCTTATAAAAATTGCATTTTTATTTATAAAAAAGAGAGAGAAATGTTTTTAGCATGGTTTTAGAAAAATACTTTGTGTTGATTTTTCTTTGCATTTTTTAGAATTTACACCAAGTTTGTAAAATTTCTTAAGGATGTAGCCATTATTTCAATAATTCTAAAATTTTAATTCATGAAAATTAATGGTCAACATCCTAGTATAAATGTTGGACCTATAAGTAGGCTGATATTTAAATATCAGGAGTTGACTAGAAAATTTTCAGGATTATTTTAGATATTCATCAATTTTAATTGGAAGTTTTTTCACCATAATATATGAGTTGTGGAGAACCATTTTGCTTTCTAGGTTATGTGAATCTTGTTAGGACACCTATAAGAATTTATCTTAGCATACGAGCTCATAATAAATTCGAAATGCCAGATTTATTCATGGAATTAAATCTTTATTCTAAGCCCATAATAAGATCATCAGTTAGAAACCCATCAAAACTTTTAAACCATATCTAGACCACACAATGCATTTTACCTCAGGTAAGGTGTGCTAGGGGAGCTAATAACTTCCTCAGTCATAATCAGTCCCTTACCTTTGAAATTTTTGATAAGACCAATACACTTGGATCTTCTAGTGACCATGAACCAAACAATTAGGTGGCAACTCTTCGATCCTGATGTCCTGCTACGTCGCGCGTCCATATGCAATAGAATGGTGACTCCACTAGGAAATTTTTTTTTTCAATTTTGGACTAGGCTTTGCGTGTTTTATATGGTTTATTTGATTTGATGTGTTTAAAATTTAGCATTTGGCTTATTATTTTTTACACATTAGCATGTTTTATCCTACTTATGCATATATGTTGGATATGGATTAATGTCTTCATGCATCACTAGTTTATTTGTGATATATCGCTTTAGAATGCACACACTTGAAAATTTTATGTTAGATGGGGAAGTAGTGACTTACCCTATGACTTTTAGTCATAGTTTAAGTTCATGAAACCATCAAATTCTTTCTTTGAATGCTTAGACTGGTAGTGATATTGATATACATATCATCCCACTAACTATTAAACCCCTATATTTCCTTCACGAGGGTAATAACTAGGACAACAAGAGACCTTTTTGAGACTAGATAATACCTACCTTAATATCTCACGTAAAAGGACATGGAACATGCCTGTAGAAAGTATGTTCCATAAATAAACATTGTTGCATTAAGACATGCTTAACCCTCAAAACATCTTGAATTACAAGACTTAGAGCTAATAACATGGCCACCATTAAAGAGATAATCTTTGTTGAATATGGGTTGGATTTTGAATCCCTATAGATGTTAGAAAGGGATTGTCTAATATTGGATGATAGTAAATGTCGTACCCTCACGAGAGCTCGACGTCGCGGCGACCCTTCCTGGTAGCAGGGGTTGATGTTGGGGTCTTTGTTTTGTGAAAAAGGGAGTCGCCACCTAGTATTATGGTCACTAGGAAACCTAACTGGTCTTTCAGAGATTCTAAGGCAAGGGACTGGTTGCGTAAAGGGAAGGTTTTAGCACCCCTAGTACGCCCTACCTAAGGTAAGCTGCTTGGTGTTTGGTTTGCCTATAATTGCTATGGTGTTGATATTCTCTAATCCCATCAGTTTCCTAAGATAAGTCTGCTATGATGAACGAACTTGGGTTCAAAGTCTACAGGAAAGAACCCTTGGCCAATACGGATCATACCTTTAGATATGTCTATAGAGTGCCAAAGAGAAACAGTGCAGATCTCTTGAAGTCTATGCTTGGTTTGAAATAAATTTAGACTTATGAATTTAGAGACATCTGAGATAGAAATCTGAGGAGATTCAATGAGCTTAAGAGCTCATTTTTCCCTTAGTATTTCAAGTGTTCGTGACTCGTAAATCGCAAGCAAGAGAAACAAGAAAGACTAAGTTAGAAATCTAAGGAAATTCAAGGTGCTTTAAAAGCCCATTTTTGCCTTAGTATTTCATGTTTTCATAACTTATAAATCGTGGAATCAAAATTTGAAATGTCTCCAATTATGATTGAGGCTTCTTTCAAGGATAACCAAATAAATTGTCCTAAATAAAAAATTAGGCATAAATCTGCCCTTATGTTAAAAATAAACAAGTTGTATTCCTATTAATAATATTTTGGACATTGACCTTTCATAGGTTTATTTGCCCTTATATTATTAAGGGATAATGACTTTGTTGTTCCTAAAAAATATTTTGATATTTACCCCTTGGGGGTCTCTTTATCTAAATATTAACAGTGAACAATGGCGAATTATTCCCAATAATATTTTGAATATTAACCCCTTTTTGGGGGTTTCTTTATCCAAATATTTGTAGTGAATAATAACAAACTATTCCTAATAATATTTTGGATATTAACCTCTTTGGGGTTTTTTTATCCAAACATTTGTAGTGAATAATAACAAATTATTCCTAATAATATTTTGGATATTAACCTATTTGGGGTTTCTTTATCCAAACATTAATAGTGAATAAAGACAAATTCCCAAAAATAAGATTTTTTATATTTTTGGAATATTGGCCAACACCCTTTGAAATTTACAAACATGTTGTAAAATCCAAGATGCAAGAAAAATAATTTTTGTGTTTAAGAAATCCATGCTAAAACACATTTTTTTTGAAACCTCGAATATTTGCTTTTTTCAAAAAAAAAAACAATTTAAAATATGTTAGGGTATTGGCCGTATGCAACACGCAAAAACATTTTTATATTTTCTTTGATAAAATAAAAAACTGTTTATCACATCAATTAAATGCAGGCATCACGACCAGAGCTTGTAGAACATCATAAGAACCAGTTCATCACATGGGGTAAAGTCCTGAAAGTAATACTTTGAACTCCAAAAAATTTACAATCACACGTAAACATCACAGTTAAAGTCATGCTAAAAAAAAAACTGAAAATGACCCCTCGAAGCCAACTTTCAACGAATAAAAATTCGGTCTATAAATTCAGATCCTAAACATAGCCTAAACCATCCTCTTTACTGACGGGAGTGACTCTGCGTGCCCAAATCAGACGGTAGAACCCGTGAGCCAACCCCTTCTGTTTTCCTAATCTTAGTAGTTATCATACTTCTTTCATGCAGCAGGAAAAAAAAAAGCAACCTCAGAAGTGTTCCTTTACCACCTTCGTTACAGACTAAAACTATCAAAAACAATGGCCAAATATCTTCTCGCCAAACTGCAGACGAAGAGAAAAAATAAAATGACTCAAGATCCTGTCAACATGATTGCTTCATGTAAAAAGGAATTTCCCTCCTGCTCTTGCTTTCTCCTCCGGACAAATAACCCTTAGGAGCAAAACCCTTCCCTACATAATTCTAAAACTAAAAAGACCGAACAGAGGAGATGAGGGATACCGATGAAGAAGCTGTAGGGCTCACGATTTCTCCCGAATAAAAAGGAAAAGAAAGGGGCCGGCCAGCAACGTTAACATCCACACTCATTTAAACCCACGGCCATGGCAGAAAGATAACAAGCATGCACCTTTGTGGCCAAAACATGACCTCTAATGTCTAAAATAAAAGCAGAAATCAACAATTCTTAACATAAGCTTTTACTTACTCACAGCCATGGCAGACAATAACAAGCGTGCACCTTTGTGGCCAAGACAGAACTCTAATGTCTAAAATAAAAGCAGAAACCAACAAGCGTGCACCTTTGTGGCCAAAACAGAACTCTAATGTCTAAAATAAACAGCGAGAACAGGTTTTGAAAAAGAAACAGCGAGACAACAAACTATACATATGGCAAGGGATAAAAGAAAGGGCGGCGACTCATACCTGCCAATATAGCTTGCGAGACGAGGAAGTGTAGAAGGATGGAAGAGCCTTTGCTTTGCCGCCCGAAGACCAAAGACAGACCTTCCTCTTTCTCGCCGTTAGGAGCTTCTTTAAAACCCTTTTAGAGTTTTGTGAAATCCTTTTCCGCAAGGTAGGATGAGCTGAAAGTGATCTTCCTTCGTCCTTAAACTGATTTTCTACTTCTCTAAACTAAACCTTATGTTAGCTCTCTGTTTTCTACTCTTCTCCGCCTCCTTTTCTTTTTACTCTCCCCTTCTCTTTTTTTTTTTCTCGTATTTCAACTCTCCCTGTATCCCTCCTTTTCTCTTCTCTCCTCTTTCTTTCAGTTTTTTTTTTGTGACTTAAAAAATAGGTAACAACAGATGCCCCCTCTTTACGAAACTTGCGAAACTAAAACTTGAGTAGCAAGTTTTGTAAAGATAAAATAATTGATAAACTATCAAAACTCGATGCTTCCTTAAAGAAAATGGTCTCAATGTCGGGTGACTCCGCCCGTTTTAAGATTTTTTAGAAAAACTCCACGCTTTTTCTAAAGAATGGTCTCAATGTCGGGTGACCTGCCCGTTTTAAGATTTTTAGAAAAACTCCACGCTTTTTCTGAAAAGTGGTCTCAATGTCGGGTGACCTGCCCGTTTGAAATTTTTAGAAAAACTCCACGCTTTTTCTAAAGAGTGGTCTCAATGTCGGGTGACCTGCCCGTTTTGCAATTTTTAGAAAAACTCCACGCTTTTTCTAAAAAGTGGTCTCAATGTCGGGTGACCTGCCCGTTTTAAGATTTTTAAAAAAACTCCACGCTTTTTCTAAAAAGTGGTCTCAATGTCGAGTGACCTGCCCGTTTTGCAATTTCAAAAGAAATCATCTTACCTCAAGGAATGAAGCAGTGCTGGTTCACAGTTCTCCTCCGCAGTTCCGTTGACCTGAGATTCTTTATCTCAGTGATTCCAAAAACTTGGAACTATTTTGGCTTTCGACACCCCTTTCCTGACAGGTTAATGTTATGACAATATAGTATGCATGCTTTTGTTACCTATTTTGGAAACATAGGTCCCCCTTTCTGTTGTAGCCTTCTTCGAGCTCCTGTTTTCATTTATTTGCATGTCCTGTCCTTTTGAACTAGAATATACTCCACGTGCTACATTTCCTATCCTTTTCATGCTTGATGAAGAGATCTCCAGTTCCTTACGGGGCCCTTTCTTGCTCCATTGAATATTGCCTTTTACCGATGTTTTAACTCCCTTTCCATTTTTATTTATTTTTTTTAAAATATTTTAAAAGGAAAACCCAAAATATCTGGTTTTGTTCATGAAAACTGAAACTTTCAATGCAATCATCATATTTTGTTTTAGGCAAATCTCATAAAGGTGTTTCAAAGGTTTTTATGATGATTCCCTTTAATGTTGGTCCGACCCACCATGGACCCAAACATGCTTGCCCCTAGTATGGTGTGCAATATAGGTCAGGTTTGGCTTTTGGTTTGGTTCTCTCCAAATTGGGCATTGGTTGGGTCATCTTGAGCATATTATGATTCCTTAGTCATGCGTAAAATCAGTTTTTTAGGCTTCAAATGTTATGAGATCATGCGCTTTATGCAAAAAAGGGTTCTTCACAGAAAGAAATCATGGCCGAACTTTATTTTATTGACTGGGAAACCGTGGAATACATCAAGCATAGTATTTCTTTACAGAGTCAGAATTCACGGGTCTAACTAAATCTTCTCCATCCATTCTAGACAACAACAGAGCTCCTCTTGAGAAAGCTTTCTTCACCACGTAAGGGCCATCATAGTTGGGCGCCCATTTACTCTGATCTTCTCCTGGTAAAGGCAATATTTTCTTCAGTACAAGGTCTCCTTCTTGGAATCCTCGAGGTCGAACCTTCTTGTCATATGATTTGGCCATCCTTCTTTGGTAGAGTTGATGATGACAGATTGCAGCTATCCTCTTCTCACTTATCAGATTCAGTTGTTCATATCTAACTTTCGCCCATTCTGCCTCTTCTAGCTCAGAGTCTATCAGTACTCTCAATGATGGGATCTCTACTTCTAAAGGCATCACTGCCTCCATCCCATATACCAAAGTGTACGGGGTAGCTCCTGTTGAAGTTCGGACTGCGGTGCGGTATGCATGAAGGGCAAATGGCAGCATCTCGTGCCAATCCTTGTAGGTGACTACCATCTTCTGAATAATCTTCTTGACATTCTTGTTGGCAGCTTCTACCGCACCATTCATCTTTGGCCTATACGGCAAGGAATTGGAATGCTTGATTTTCTATTTAGCACAGAGTTCTATTATCATCTTTCCATTGAAGTTCTGGGCATTATCAGTTATAATCTTTTCTGGCGGGCCATATCGACAGATCAAATCTTTTTCAATAAATTTCTTCACCACTTTTTGCGTCACATGAGCAAATGATCCGGCTTCTACCCATTTTGTAAAGTAGTCGATGGCTACGAGAATAAACTTATGACCATTGTTGGCTTTTGGGTTGACAGGCCCAATCACATCAATTCCCCACATTGCAAAAGGCCATGGAGATGTTAGGTTGAACAAGGGAGCTGGAGGGGCGTTGATTTTATCACCGTATACCTGGCACTTATGGCATTTTCGGACATAGTCGATGCAATCCTTCTCTAATGTCATCTAGAAGTAACCGCCCCTTTGTATTTTCCTAGCCATAATATGTCCGCTAGCATGGGTTGAGCAAATCCCTTCATGGACTTCCTGTAATGCATTTTTGGCCTCGACTTCATCCAAACACCTCAACAAAGTCCCATCAGATGACTTCTTGTACAAAATCTCCCCATCA
This sequence comes from Populus x sibirica, assembly GCA_019202695.1. Taxonomy (NCBI): domain Eukaryota; kingdom Viridiplantae; phylum Streptophyta; class Magnoliopsida; order Malpighiales; family Salicaceae; genus Populus; species Populus x sibirica. Next base: position 265,062 of record JAGMVL010000318.1, read on the forward strand.
AGATAAAAATCCATTGCCAACCTCCTCAAAGTCTTCTTATCAACTTTGGATGCCCCCATGGGATATGCCTGGTTTTGGACAAAATTCTTTATATCATAGTACCAAGGGTTTCCATCTCTTTCTTCTTCGATTGAGCAAAGCAATGAGCTCGGGTTATTTCGATATCAATATGTACTGGTTGTACCTTGCGTCTAAAGTCTATTCTAGCCATAGAAGCTAGTGTGGCTAACGCATCAGCAAACCTGGTTTCCTTCTCTTCCTAGATGGGTGAACTCTATTTCCTCGAATTCTCCAGCCCAGTTTAGACGAGTATTCTTGGTAAGGTCTCAACTTCTCTTCCTTGGTTTGCCATTCTCCTTTCACTTGGCAAATAATTAGCATTGAGCCTCCATACACATCTATCTTTCTGATATTTAGCTCCAATGCGGCTTCTAACCCGAGAATGCAAGCCTCATACTCGGCCGTGTTGTTAGTGCACCCGAACTGTAACTTAACTGAAACCGGATATTGTTTGTTATCGGGAGAGATTATCACTGCACCTGTTCCATTACCACATACATTTACAGCCCCATCAAAGTACATAGTCCACACGTCTGATTTCCCTTCCTCGACTGAAAGCACATCTTCATCAGGAAAGTCAAAGTTCAATGGCTCATAATCTTCCATAGCATTGTCAGCCAGGTGATCGGTAATGGCACTCCCTTTTACAGCTTTCCTTGTCATATATACTATGTCATATTCAGCCAACAGAACTTGCCATCTTGCAATTCGGCTTGACAGATAGGGCTTTTCACAGATGTACCGCAACGGGTCTAATTTTAAAATTAACCACGTGGTGTGATACAACATATACTGGCGTAACCTCTTTGTAGTCCATATGAGTGCGCAACATAGTTTCTCAATCACAGTATACCTAGCCTCGCATTCTGTAAACTTCTTGCTTAGGTAATAAATGGCCCTTTCCTTCCTTCCGGTCTCGTCATGTTGGCCAAGTACACATCCCATTCTTTGTTTCGGTCCTTTGTTAAGTACAATATCAACAACCTTTCTGGTACAAGAGGAACAAGCAGGGGTGGATTCAGTAGGTACTGCTTGATTTTCTTGAAAGCCTCTTCGCACTCTTCATTCCAAATTCCAGGATTCTTCTTCCTTAACAGACGAAAGATTGGATCACAAGTCATGGTCAATTGGGATATAAATCGAGCAATGTAATTCAACCTTCCTAAGAACCCTCTTACGTCCTTCTCAGTCTTGGGAGCTGGCATAGATCGAATAGCCTTTACTTTGTCAGGATCCACTTCTATCCCTTTGTCACTCACCACAAATCCCAACAACTTCCCAGATTTTACACCGAATGAACACTTTGCAGGGTTAAGCCTCAACCTATATTTTCTTAGTCTTTCAAATAGTTTCTTCAATATTTGGATATAATTCTCTCCTTTCCCAGATTTAGCAATCATATCATCCACATATACCTCCATCTCCTTATGCATCATATCATGAAATAGAGTCACCATGGCTCTTTGGTAGGTGGCCCCGGCATTTTTTAACCCAAATGGCATGACCTTGTAACAAAAGGTTCCCCATGGTGTTACAAATGTTGTCTTCTCCTTATCTTCTTGCGCCATTTTTATCTGATTGTAGCCCGAAAATCCATCCATAAAGGAATATGTGAAGCTACGTACTGCATTGTCAACTAGCATATCTATGTGTGGCAATGGAAAGTTGTCTTTAGGGCTAGCCCGGTTTAAGTCCCTAAAGTCCACACAAACTCTGATCTTACCTTCCTTCTTGGGCACTACCACTATGTTGGACACCCATTGTGGGTATTTGACTACCTCTAGAAATCCAGCATTCCACTGTTTTTCAATTTCTGCCTTCACTTTGATTAAAATCTCCGGATGAGTTCTCCTTAACTTTTGCTTAAATGGTTTGCATCCTTCTACCAATGGTACCCTATGTACTACGATATCAGTATCCAAACCAGGCATATCCTCGTAAGACCAGGCAAAGACATCTACATAATCTCGGAGTAATACAATCAACTCTTCCCTTTCTTCAGGAGTGATCATAGTCCCTATCTTCAGCTCTCTCTTAATTTCCTCAGTGCCCACATCTATGGTTTCAAGTTCCTCTTTAGCGGGTTTCCAAGCTTGCTCATGCTGCTCTATTAGTTTTGTGAATTCCCTAATGTTATTTTCATCCCATTCTTCCTCTTCTACTGCTACTATATATTCTTTAAAGTTTGGCCATTCATTCTCAATGTAAAGTGTAGGTGTGTTTGATTAGTACTTAAAAGTGCATTTTTATCAAGGTTTTATATCGTCATTTTGCACTTGAAGTATCAATAACTCCTTAACTAAAGCATGTTTTATAATAACATATCTAATTATATAAGATACCTTTAATTTATGGTAAATGTTCATCTTAAATGCGGGCCTATCACATAAATGAAGGAATTGATTGATGAGTTGAAGTACGAAATTGAAAGGACAAAGAGATGGCCAAACTTAGAAAAGAGATGTTGGTGCAGTCAAACTGGAACACCTGTTTGGTAATCGGGTCATATCTCGGAGTTGTAGATCTCGGATTTAGGTCTACCTTATATGGATGGAAAGCTGAGACATAGGCCTACAACTTTCATGGGAGTCCAAGATTTAAGAAGGCCGTTTTCAAGTCCAAATTGTAGCAACAATGAAGAAGTCCGAATCCGTTCCCAGCCCAGACAACTGCATTCGGTGTTCAGCCCATATCTCGAGTTCTAGAAGTCCAAATGATCTCAAATGTTTACCCTGGAAAGATGAGACAATTGCCTAGAACTTTAATGATTGAAGTCTGTTCAAATTATGACGTTATCAATGATGTTTTTGGCAGACAAGAAGATAAGAATTGTCATCAAGTCAAGATGTGGCCACCCATTCATCAATTAGTCAACAAATCAATAGTTCCGAATTTTGGCCTATAAAAGGAGGCATTTGCCATGTATTTAGGCATCTTGGTGTTTAGATCAAGATCATGCTCTTGCTTTCTCTCTTTGTATTGCTTATGCTTTGCTTTCATTAATATCAAGTTTATGCCTTTCACTTCCTTTCCTTTACTTAGTTAACTTTTATCTTACTTATGTTCTTATCTTGTTTATTTATGTTTCTTTCTTTCATTATGTCTAGCTAAGTTAATTATATCAAGTGAAAAGGTTACACTAATGGTGTAAGGATAAGTATAATATAAACTCAACATGGACTTTAATGTTGGATATTAACATGCTTTATATTTGTTATCTTATTCACTTTTAATACTTTGCTTGTTAAATGGTTAATCTAGATTTATGTTGTATAACACTTGGTACAACAAATACTTGGCACTTTCATAGCCCATACTTGTATGGTATAACCGACACCCGAGCTATGAAAGGAACTTGATTTGTTGTTAACATAAGTTATAATCATGAATGCCTGAAAACATTTACAAGTATTAGCATTATTCGAATAAGATAGCTAATGTAATCATGTTAACAATTTATAATCTGATTGGAACCTCCTTGTGTGTGGTTTCCAATTGAATAATAAGGGTTTATACTATACTTGTTTGAAATACCATTAGTGGATCCTCTAACCTTGACATTTGTTGTTATCATTGTTTGACCCTTACATTAATCTTCCATCTCAAAGTTCTCATCAACTTCTTCTTCCTTATTATTATTATTATTATTATTATTATTATTATTATTCTTGTTGTTGTTGTTACTATTGTTGTTGTATTATTGTTGCTTATAATTTATACAAGTAACCTCCCCGTGGTTCGACCCGGTCTTGCCGGGTTATTTATTACTTCGACACTCCCGCACTTGGGAAAAGACATCAATCTTTTGGTCGTGTCAAGTTTTTGGCGCCGTTGCCGGGAGGTAAATTCTTGTACAAATTATAGTATTTATTTTATTTTCTCTTTTTACTTTTATTGTATTTAACTTTGTTGCTTTTGTGTTGTTTCTTTTTCTTTTGTTTTCTTCTTCTTTTTATTCTCTTTTTACACGTGCATGAGAGTGTGGTCACGTACATTAAGTGGTAGACTTTGTAGGGTATCCTCATCATTTTCAGAAAATATGGCCGAAGAAGATAACCAATCGCTTCATAATGAGAATAATGAGAATATTCGGGTTAGAACACTTAGAGACCACATGAATCCCACAAGAACAAGTGCACCCTCATGCATAGTTTTTCCACTTGATGCATCTCATTTTAGTTTTAAGACAGGCATTATTCAACTTTTACCTTCGTTTCATGGCTTAGATTTAGAAAATCCATACTTGCATTTAAGGGAATTTGAGGAGGTTTGCAACACCTATAATGACTCAAATTGTAGCATGAACACCATTAGGTTAAAGCTTTTTCCTTTTTCATTAAAAGATAAAGCTAAAACATGGCTATAAAATTTGAGACCTGGATCCATTCGTGCTTGGGATGATATGCAACAACAATTTTTAAAGAAGTTTTTTCCATCCCACAGAACGAACTCTTTCAAAAGACAAATCATTACTTTCTCTCAAAAACCAGGAGAAACATTTTATCAATGTTGGGATAGGTATCGAGAATTGCTTAATACTTGCCCCCATCATGGTTTTGAAACATGGAGATTGGTGTCATATTTTTATGAAGGGTTAACTCCTAGAGATAGGGAAATGATTGAATTGATGTGCAATGGAACTTTTGAGGATAAAGACCCTAATGAAGCTATGGAATACCTAGACTTGCTAGCCGAAAATGCACAAAATTAGGACACCACGGGTACTTATGAGGCACCAAGTAAAACTCAACCTCATACATCTAGTGGAGGTATGTACAACCTTAGGGAAGATCATGACCTCCAAGCCAAGTTTGCATCTTTAGCTAGAAAAGTTGAGGCACTAGAATTGAAAAAGAGTGGTCAATTAAAAACTGCTCAAGACATTGCGTGTCAAATCGTGAAACCAACGAACATTCAACCAATGACCGTCCAACCTTGCCTTCTTTTAAAGAATGTCTCCATGAACAAGCCCATGCATTAAACAGTTTTCAAAGGCCCAACCATAACCCATATTCGCAAACATATAACCATGGTTGGAGAAATCATCCAAATTTCAGTTGGAAGAGTGAGAACAATAATGCTCAAACTTCACAGACCATCGTTTCAAGCACAACATAATTTCCAAAATTCTCATGGATATGCACCTCCTTATGCTCCACCTCCTAGAAGAAATCTTGAGGAAACATTGCATGCATTTATGGAAAAGCAAAAGGCAATTAACACTCAACTTGCTCAAAGCATGACAAATTTTAAAGATACTCTTGCAAAATTGACATCTCGCTCTCGGTTCCAAGAGAAAGGTAAGTTTCCATCTCAACCACAACAAAATCCAAAGGGGCAATACAATGTGAATGCAAGTAGTTCTGGAAGCCAACACATGGATCAAGCCAAATCAGTCATCACTCTTCGCAGTGGTAAGGTTATTAAAAAACCCATTCTTGAACCTTGTGAGAATGATGATGAGTCAATCTCTGAGGGTAAGGAAGGGGTTGAATCTGATCATTGCAAAGAAAAGACTGATTCTCCACCAGCACTTCCATTTCCTCATGCCATGATCAAACAAAGGAAAGCCAATCACAACTCTGAAATCTTTGAAACCTTCAAACAGGTAAGGATCAATATACCTTTGCTGGATGCTATTAAACAGGTTCCTTCTTATGCTAAATTTTTTAAAGATCTCGTGCACCGTGAAGAGAAAACTGAATGTGAAAAAGAAAGCCTTTTTAGCCGAACAAGTAAGTGCTATTCTTCAAAACAATAATGCTTTGAAATATAAAGACCCTGGTTGTCCTACAATTTCTTGCTTTATTAGAGAGCATAAAATTGAAAAAGCCTTACTTGATCTTGGAGCTAGTGTGAATTTACTTCCATATTCAGCTTTTTCAAAGTCTCAATCTAGGTGAGTTAAAACCAACTTCGTAACTCTTTTACTTGCCGATAGATCCGTAAAAGTGCCTAGAGGAATAGTTGAAGATGTGTTAGTACAAGTTGATAAATTCATTTATCCTGTGGATTTTATTGTCTTGGACACACAACCTGTTGAAGCATGTAATTCATTTCCGTTATTTTAGGGCGTCCATTTCTTGCAACTTCTAATGCATTGATTAATTGTAGGAATGGATTGATGAAGCTATCTTTTGGAAACATGACATTGGAGATGAATATTTTCAACATTTGCAAGCAACCTGGAGATGATAATGATTTACAGGAAGTGGACTTTACTGAAAAATTAGTTCATGATCAATTTCAAACCACTTCCAGTAAAATTGAGATTGATGAATCCGACGATTTGCAAATGGTCTATTCTCGAGAAAAATCGAAGGCAAGTAATTGGAGACCACAAATTGAGGAATTGCCACCACGATCAATTAAGTCCATACCTTCAAGTGTTCAACCACCAAAACCCGATTTGAAGCCATTACCATTCCATCTCAAATACTCATTTTTGGGAGAAAATGAAACTTTTCCGTAATAATCTCTTCCACACTTAACGCACATCAAGAAGGTAAGTTATTGCAAACTCGAAAATGCACAAAAATGCCTTGGGATGGACTATAGGCGACATAAAAGGAATTAGTCCTTTGATTTGCACACAGGATTTATTTGGAGGAAAATGCTAAACCCTCTAGAGAAATGCAACGAAGGCTTAATCCTAATATGAAAGAAGTAGTGAAAAATGAAGTCATTAAGCTTCTAGATAATAGAATCATTTATCCTATTTCTCGACAAAGAAATGGGTAAGTCCTACCCAAGTGGTACCCAAGAAGTCGGAGTCACCGTGATAACAAATGAGAAAAATGAGTTAATTCCAACAAGGACTATTACTGGTTGGCGCATGTGCATTGATTATAGGAAACTTAATTCAATGACTAGAAAAGATCATTTTCTCTTACCTTTCATGGATCAAATCCTAGAAAGAGTTGCAGGTCATGAATTTTATTGTTTCCTAGATGGCTATTCAAGGTTATAACCAAATTGAAATTGCATTGGAAGATCAAGAGAAAACTACTTTCACATGTCCATTTGGCACTTTTGCATATCGAAGGATGCCTTTTGGATTATGTAATGCACCACCACGTTTCAAAGATGCATGCTTAGTATATTTAGTGATATGGTTGAATGTTTTCTTGAGATTTTTATGGATGATTTTTCTGTTTTTGGTGATTCATTTGATGATTGTTTGACTAACTTAGAAAAGGTTTTGAGCAGGTGTGAAGAGAAGAATCTTGTACTTGAATTGGGAAAAATGTCACTTTATGGTAACAAACGGCATTGTACTTGGTCACATTGTTTCATCAAAAGGATTTGAGGTTGACAAATCTAAAATCGAGTTAATTGCTAACTTGCCAACACCAAAATCCATTAAAGATGTTAGATCATTCTTAGGACATGCTTGGTTTTTATAGAAGGTTCATCAAAGATTTTAGTGTAATATCTAAGCCCTTGAGCAACCTTCTAACAAAGGATAATATTTTTGAATGGACTCAACATTGTGAAGAAGCCTTTGTTCAACTTAAAAACTTGCTTACTTCTGCTCCTATCATTCAACCTCCTGATTGGTCTTTACCTTTTGAAATAATGTGTGATGCTAGTGATTATGTCGTGGGTGCTGTCTTAGGACAAAGAAAAGATAAGAAACCTTATGTGATTTACTATGCAAGTAAAACTTTAAATAGTGCTCAAATGAATTACACCACTATCGAAAAAGAATTACTTGCAAGTAGTATTTGCATGTGAAAAATTCGGGTCTTATCTTGTTGGCTCACCTGTTGTTGTTTACAGTGATCATGCAAGCATTGAAATATCTTCTTTCTAAGAAAGATTCTAAGGCTAGATTGGTTCGGTGGATTTTATTACTTCAAGAATTTGATATCACAATCAAAGACAAGAAAGGCACCGAAAATGTTGTCGCAGATCACTTGTCAAGATTGACAACAGAATCAAGATCTGATATCACACCAATCGATGACTACTTTCCTGACGAATCTTTATTTTCCGTCTCTACAATGCCTTGGTATGCTAATATTGTTAATTTTCTTGTTTCGGGACAATTGCCGGCTCATTGGAGTACCCAAGACAAAAGAAAGTTCTTGAACGAAGTAAAGAACTTTTATTGGGATGACCCTTATTTATTCAAATATTGTCCCGATCAAATATTTCAAAGATGCATTCCCGACAATGAGGTAAGTAATGTCATTAAATTTTGTCATTCGAGGCATGTGGGGGCCATTTCTCATCAAGAAAGACAACCGCAAAAATCTTACAATGCGGATTTTATCGGCCCACCATGTTTAAGGACTCACATGTGTTCTACAAGACTTGTGAAAATTGTCAAAAGTTGGGATCTATTTCAAAACGTCACATGATGCCTTTAAATCCTATTCTTGTCATTGAGATCTTTGACTCGCTGGGGTATAGATTTCATGGGTCCATTTCCTCCATCATTTGGTTTCGTGTACATATTAGTCGCAGTAGATTATGTTTCAAAATGGATAGAGGCAATTCCAAGTCGAAACAATGATCACAAAACAGTGATAAAATTCTTGAAAGAAAATATTTTGAGTCGATTTGGAATCCCTCGAGCCATGATAAGTGATGGTGGAACACATTTCGCAACAAGCCATTTGAGTCTTTAATGAAGAAATATGAAATCACACACAAAGTTGCCACCCCTTATCACCCCGGACTAGTGGACAGGGAGTAGAGCTCGCTAATAGGGAGATCAAACAAATCTTGGAGAAAACAGTGAACCCTAATAGGAAAGACTGGTCTTTAAGACTTAATGATGCACTTTGGGCTTATCGAACCGCTTATAAAACATCATTAGGTATGTCACCTTATAGACTAGTCTATGGAAAACCTTGTCACTTGCCCGTGGAACTTGAACATAAAGCTTATTGGGCTATTAAAGCTTTCAATTCAAACCTTGATGATGCTAGTCACTGCGTAAGTTACAAATAAATGAGCTTGAGGAAATAAGAAATGATGCATATGAAAATTCAAGAATTCATAAAGCAAGAATCAAAGAGTTTCATGACAAGAAAATATTGAGAAAAACATTCAATGTTGGTCAAAAAGTCTTGCTTTATAATTCTCGACTCCATTTATTTCCCGGAAAACTAAGATCAAGATGGAGTGGTCCTTTCATTGTGAAACATGTGTATCCATATGGGGCCTGTGATATCGAGAATCCAAAGAATGGCAATGTTTTCAAGGTAAATGGACATCGTTTGAAAGTCTACTTTGATAATTTTTCGGTTGAAAATGACTCTATTGAATTGAGTGATCCTGTATATAAAGATTGATTTGTTTTCTCACATTGTTTTGTGTTTTGCTAGTTTCTCTCACCCCGGTCAAAAGGCGGATAACGGTACTCCGTGACTTAAGTCGGTTCTTTCAGTTTCCCATAATAATCGATATTTGTATATATTTGTGCAATACTTTGCTTTTTCTCCTTTTTTTTGACTCTCTTCTCCAATTCTCATTTGAAAATGGACACCACTCTTGAAAAATTGAAAAAGTACTTTCCCGCTCTTGCGCTCGAATGCAATTACAAAAATTTATCGTGCTAGGTGTGCAAGATTGAAGTTGTTAATGAATCATGGAATTCCCGAAGATATTCCATGGTGATTGAAGCAAAGGTCGATTATCGGTGAGTCCTCCAATTCTTTCATTTCACACATGCCTGGAAAGGTAAAAGCACTTTTACAAAGAAACGTCGTGCAAAACGATCGAAAGTCTCGTCAGATGTGCCAGATGGACTTGTAATGCAACATGTCGTTCTTTAGGAATGGTATCTATAAACCGTGAAGATAAAATACAATTCATTAAGGATGGCCCGAGTAAGGGGTCTTTAGATAATCTTTTGTTGACCCTTGAGACGCATCCTAGTGGAGATGTACATCGTGCAATTCATGATTTATGGCCCTATTTTCATAAAGAACATGATCGACTTAGTCTTGGGAATCCGACTAAAAAGACCTGTTTGCCAGCTTTTAAGAAAACTGGATGGGAAGCCTATCCCGACCCATAGAGGGCGTTTAAGCCGTTCTTGGACGTAAAACCAAGGGAAGATGTGAGCCACAATCACAACTACCCGTACATACACATGCTTTTTCAAAATAAATAATTAAATAAAGAGAGAGAAAGAGTGTGTGAGACTCCAGTGGTCTACATATAGGGGTATGATTGCATCTTCAATTTCTCATCTATAAAATCTTCTCTTCCTTCCCCTCATTTCTACTCAACCCTTACATTAGACAGATATAGAAGTGTGTAGAAATGGCAGGTCCCTCAAGTTATCACATCAAAAATATTTGTGTTTTCGTGGATCCAGTCTAGGAAGGAAATAGCATTTTTAGAAGCAGCAAATCATCTTGGTCAGTCCTAGCCGAGAGAAAGATTCATTTAGTGTACGGGGAGGTAGCCTTGGGTTAATAGGGGGTGTGTCAATAGCTGCATTTTTAGGAGGAAGTCAAGTTTTGGGGGTCGTCCCCGAAGCTTTAGCAAAAGGGGACTTCATTGGGAAAACAATTGGAGAGGAACTACAGGTCTCCACAATGTTTGATCGAATGAATACAATGTTTAACCATGCTTGATGCCTTCATTGCCTTACCAGGTGGTCTGGGCACATTGGAAGAGATCTTTCATATTTCCTCTTGGGCCTAACCGCACATTCACCATAAACCTATAGGTTTGCTCAATGTTAATGGTTTTTATGATAATTTGTTGTCTTTCCTTGATCAAGCCGTGGAACAGAATTTCTAACATCTTCGGCACGACAAATCATAATCTCTGCTTGCTCTTCTGAACAATTGATCGACAAACTACAATCTTTCATCCCCGTAATTGATCCCTCCATGAGTCGCATAAATTGGTCAACTACGTAAAGCCGTAAAAAGCTTAGATTGGATTTGAGCCTTCATTTGTGAATCCTTGTGTCTTTTGGTTTTATTTCTAGCATAGTATTTTGTTCTATTATTTCTTATATTTGTTTAAGTGTGTTTCGGGTTTGTCGGTGTTCGTTGTTTCGGTGTGATGTCTTCTATACTCTATCTTTTCTATCTTATGACATTGAGGACAATGTCTCGTTCGGTTGGGGGGAGAGGGTAGTAGTTGACATTAAAAAAAAAAAAAAACAACAACAACAACTAACCAACTAATTGTTTTAGTTTTAAAAACCATTTGGCAAAACCGTTATTACTAGGATGGCAGAGTAAGGGGGAATTTTATTGACTCTTGAGACGCATCTTAGTAAACATTTTCTAATGGTTATTTGCAATATTCATAACAAGGCCTATTAGAATACTTCGTGAAATATTCAGGTTTACAAACTCTCACATTGTTATCACTTGATTCTCGCTCATATACTCATTTAACAAGTATTCTTAAACCTTCATTTTCACACACACACTGTAACATATGATTGTGGGTTGCACATTGGATTATTACATTATTTATGTTCTTTTGTTAAAGGTAACAACTAAGGGATTGGGATAGTCTATAATTTCCAAAAAAACAAAAAAACAAAAAAGAAAAAAAAGAGAAAAAGAAAGAAAAAAAAATGATGATAATAAAAACGTAGATAAGTTTGGTTTCGTAGCCTCCCTAACCTAAGCAATTAAGCCCGAAGGGGTGTTTTAACACCTAATACCCTAAAGTCAACCTGACTTGGGAGCTATTGGCCCAAAGCTTGTTACATGGGTTAAGGAGAAAAGCTTAAGGGAATCAAACATTGCACTATCTACGTATCGTTATCGCAACCCGAGTTACTAAGCTCGTAGGGGTGTCTCAACACCTAATGCCCTAAGATCAACCGGTCTGGGAGTCATTAGCCGAAAGCTCGTTACATGGGTTAAAGATGCATTGTGTTATATGTATAGATATTAAAAAAAAAAGAGTAAAATAAAATAAAATAATCCCAACCCAAGGAAGTTAACCTTAAACATTAGAACAAAATATTGTTTTCTTCCAATAAAAGCCCCATCATCTATATTTCATACATTGAGCACATAACAAGGAAGGTTTATTAATATTTTGTTTAAGAGGTATTGAGCAGATATATAAAATTTAATGAGAGTTTGTTTATCTGGATAGATTAATGGAAGTTGAATGATGAATGCCTTGCTTTGTGGAATTTGCAAATTGTTTTTCTATTTTAACGCTTTCATTACTAGGGACTAGTAATAAGCTGGTTGGGGGGTGTGATTAGTACTTAAAAGTGCATTTTTATCAAGGTTTTATATCATCATTTTGCACTTGAAGTATCAATAACTCCATAACTAAAGCATGTTTTATAATAACATATCTAATTATATAAGATACCTTTAATTTATGGTAAATGTTCATCTTAAATGCAGGCCTATCACATAAATGAAGGAATTGATTGATGAGTTGAAGTACTGAAATTGAAAGGACAAAGAGATGGCCAAACTTAGAAAAGAGATGTTGGTGCAGTCCAAACTGGAACACTGTTTGGTAATCGGGTCATATCTGGAGTTGTAGATCTCGGATTTAGGTCTACCTTATATGGATGGAAAGCTGAGACATAGGCCTACAACTTTCATGAGGAGTCCAAGATTTAAGAAGGCCGTTTTCAAGTCCAAATTGTAGCAACAATGAAGAAGTCCGAATCTGTCCTGCAGCCCATAAACGTTCAGTTGTTCAGCCCATATCTCGAGTTCTAGAAGTCCAAATGATCTCAAATGTTTACCCTGGAAAGATGAGACAATTGACTAGAACTTTCATGATTGAAGTCTGTTCAAATTATGACGTTATCAATGATGTTTTTGGCGAGACAAGAAGATAAGAATTGTCATCAAGTCAAGATGTGGCCACCCATTCATCAATTAGTCAACAAATCAATAGTTCCGAATTTTGGCCTATAAAAGGAGGCATTTGCCATGTATTTAGGCATCTTGGTGTTTAGATCAAGATCATGCTCTTGCTTTCTCTCTTTGTATTGCTTATGCTTTGCTTTCATTAATATCAAGTTTATGCCTTTCACTTCCTTTCCTTTACTTAGTTAACTTTTATCTTACTTATGTTCTTATCTTGTTTATTTATGTTTCTTTCTTTCATTATGTCTAGCTAAGTTAATTATGTCAAGTGAAAAGGTTACACTAATGGTGTAAGGATAAGTATAATATAAACTCAACATGGACTTTAATGTTGGATATTAACATGCTTTATATTTGTTATCTTATTCACTTTTAATACTTTGCTTGTTAAATGGTTAATCTAGATTTATATTGTATAACACTTGGTACAACAAATACTTGGCACTTTCATAGCCCATACCGTATGGTATAACCGACACCGAGCTATGAAAGGAACTTGATTTGTTGTTAACATAAGTTATAATCATGAATGCTGAAAACATTTACAAGTATTAGCATTATTCGAATAAGATAGCTAATGTAATCATGTTAACAATTTATAATCTGATTGGAACCTCCTTGTGTGTGGTTTCCAATTGAATAATAAGGGTTTATACTATACTTGTTTGAAATACCATTAGTGGATCCTCTAACCTTGACATTTGTTGTTATCATTGTTTGACCCTTACATTAATCTTCCATCTCAAAGTTCTCATCAACTTCTTCTTCCTTATTATTATTATTATTATTATTATTATTATTATTATTCTTGTTGTTGTTGTTACTATTGTTGTTGTATTATTGTTGCTTATAATTTATACAAGTAACCTCCCTGTGGTTCGACCCCGGTCTTGCCGGGTTATTTATTACTTCGACACTCCTACACTTGGGAAAAGACATCAATCTTTTGGTCGTGTCAGTGTTGTGGAAGATCCGCTTTCAGGAAACCTAAAAGCGGAAAGTGATGTGTAAATGCACAGTAAAAACATCAAGATAAATTTTGAAAATGCATGATCTCATTAAAAGGAAAAGGTTGGCTCAAAACAAGGATAAAATCCAATTGACATCTTGAGCCTCGATTGCCAATCAAAACGGAAAAGAAAAACAAACAAAAACATAGTCAAACAAACATTGTTGATTACATTTTAAACACCAACGGAGCTTCTTGGGTCTCCCAATTCTGGAACTTCTCTCCCTTGGCTAGCTTTCGAACGAAGGTCCTGGAGGCAACTTCTTCTAGTGTGTAGATGGTTAATTGCAACATCTCTTCTTCCCTTCTTCCAACTTCAATCTCCTCCACAACACCTTTAGCTTCACCTTCCTCTAGGGTGTTTATGTTCATAGAAGAGAGTTTCTGAAAAAAATTTTCAGGTCCCTTTTCAGGTTGCATCACATATGCAGCCTTTGGGAATGAAACTCTGATTAGAGGGATGGCTAAGTTTTCTTCTTCAGGTTTCCTTCCTTCAATTCTGGCCATCCTCTTCTCCCTCCTTGCACCAGCAGCTCGCTTGTAATCCTCCTTCTTGGGCTTATACCCAAGCCCAAACCTTTGTTCTGCAGCCTTTAGCCTCATTATGTTAATCCTCTCAGACTTTCCAACTTCAACATCATATTGGAAAGGACTCTTGTACTTCAAAAAGCTTTTAGCAGCCATTCTGGTGGCTTCTGAGATCTCTGGTTTCCTCACCATAGTGTTTTCAGGCACCCACTCGGTATTCACGACCTCAAACGCGTGAAGGTTTCCATCCCCACAGTCTTTAGGTTCAATGAATGGAACCGCCACGTTCCTCACCATCGATATAGTCTCCTCAGCCTTAACAGTAACCAAAACACCGTTGACAATGTATTTCAAGCATTGATGCAGCGAGGAGGCAACAACTCCCGCAGAATGTATCCATGGCCTTCCTAACAACATACTATAAGAAGGGTGGATGTCCATCACTTGAAGGGTTACTAGAAAGACTTGTGGGCCCACGACTAGTTCGACCTCAATTGTCCCTATCACCTGTCTAGGCGAGCCATCGTAAGCTCTGGCTGTCATCACACTTGGTTGCATGTGTGAGGGATCTATCAGCATTTCATCCATCATATGCCTTGGTAACACATTAAGGGCTGAGCCATTATCGATAAGAACTTTGCCGATGAGACAATCCTTGCATCGGGCCGTGACATATAGAGGCTTATTATGTCCCGTGCCCTCAACGTCCAGCTCATCTTCCGTAAAATACAGGTAATTGGCAGCATGAATCCTCCCTACTAGATGCTCCATAGTCGTTTGTTCTATATCTTGGGGTACATAAGCCTCATTCAACACTTTTTGCAAAGCATTGCGATGCGGCTCAGAGCTGAGTATTAATGACATGATGGAAATCTTTGCCGGAGTCTTCTTCAGCTGATCCACTATACAGTACTCACTATGCTTCATCACCTTCAGGAACTCATTTGTCTCTTCCTTAGTCACGGGTTTATTCACCTCTAGCTCTTTATCAAAATCAACTGCTTCTTTGCCCTTAGTTTTTCTTTGTTTCTCTAATTCCTCAGGCGTGAAACAACGACCACTCCGGGTTAGTCCACTTATCTCAGTTTGGAACAAAGGCAAGGGAGCTTCAATACTTGAGGTATAACCATAATTACCCGGCATCATCTTGTAGTTAATTTTGTTTGCAGATGAGGGCTTCGTCAAGACCAACTTCGAGAGCCTATTAGCTGTTGATTGGACCCTACACTTCTCTATCATCCCTATCTCTCCATTGTCTTCTATGGCCTCAACTCTCAGCTCTCCGAGAGTTAACATTCTTGCGACCTTTTGATGAAACTCGATGCATTCATCAATATGATGCCCTTTCTTTTTATGGAATGGGCAAAAGTCACTTTCCCTTATGCAACCTCTATTCGATCTCTCTAAGTGCCCAGACTGTACCAACATATCATACAGCCTTGTCATGGTCACTTTTAAAACCCTTCCTTCATTACCAATCTCCACGGCATTCACTTCACTACTACCAGTAGCATGTTTGGGTAAAGGATTTGTATTCACATTAGGTGAATCCTCAAAAGTGACCCATCCAACTTTCATCAGTTGCAACACCCTTTTCTTAAAGGCAACGCATGTCTCAATGCTATGACCCGCATTACCAGCATGGTATTCACAAGTCACTTCAGGATTATACCGAGCAGGGAAAGGTGGTTGTATAGGTGGTACCGGTATAGGAGCTATCTGCCCGATACTTAGTAATTTAGCATACAGCTCCTTCAAGGTTATTGGCAAGGGTGGTAGCTGTTCTTCTGGTTGTTGGTTGTTTCTCTTTTGGTAATTGCTTTGGTTATTTGTTGGGAATTTTGTTTGATTGGGTTGGTTTGGGACGGAGGGTTTAGCAAAATTGATACTAGTGACTTGGGAAGTAGGTGTTTGGTAGTTTTGGTAGTTTTTGTTTTTCCCTTTATAACCGCCTTCTAGGCCATTCACCTCAGTTTCCTTCCTTTTTCCAACGAAACCTTTCTTCTCTACGGGTTCCATAATTCTCCCACTTCGGATTCCTTGTTCAATCCTCTCGGCAATCCGTACAAAGATCATAGAAATCTTGGCTGAGCTACCCATAAGGTGCTCGTAGTATGGAGCCTTAAAAGTATTGGCGAATAGTGTCACCATTTCTGTTTCTATTAGTGGAGGTTGCACATGGATGGCTTGGTCTCGCCACCTTTGAGCGTAAGCCCTCACAGACTCTTGATTTCCTTTCTCCATGGTCATAAGACTGGTCCTATCGGGAGCGATCTTAAGATTGAACTTGTATTGCTTTAAGAAAGCATCCGCCAGGTCCGCCCATTTTCTGATCCTCATGTTGTCAAGCCTCATATACCAGCTGAGGGCAGACCCCGTCAGGCTATCCTAAAAGAAGTAAATCAACATCTTATCATCGTGGATAACTTCTGCCATCTTGTTACAGTAGGACCGAAGATGGGTGTTTGGGCATTCCATCCCAGTATACTTAACAAACTCTGGCACCCTGAACTTCTTCGGTATTACAATGCTAGGTACTAAGCATACTTCAGCTGCCCTAACAGGGTCAAATAGATCATTTCCTTCAACCGCCCTTAACCTTTCTTCCAAGGCAGTCCACTTATCATCCCTCACACGATCAGAAAATCTGACATCATGCGGATCTTCAGTTGCTAAATCCATTGCAATGGGAATTCGAATGGGCTGAGCAGGATCCAGATGCTGCTTATTCGGAGTGTTTGCCCCTATATTCTGAGGTGTAACAGGGATTTGAGCTGCTGGTGGTGCTTCATCGGGTTGGGTAGATGTTCCTTCTCCATCTTTAGCTCTCAACAGTTGCTCTAGTAGACCGGTTAGGCGTGCGACATCATTCCGAACTGCCTCTAATTCTCCTTGGTATTGAGTTTCAAGGTGTGACCTTTCTTCATCTTCCATCCTTTTCCTTAGCCTAGTGTTGTGGATTCTAGAAGGGGGACCTATGTTTCACAACCTGTAGTGTATGCATAGATTTATGAGACGGTGCATGATATAATGCATGATCATGATGAGAATGCTTTGCATATCAGATATGGATGTGGCCTTCTCATGAACGATTGTTGGCCACCACCTTGTAAACATAGATTCCCTTGTCACATTGCTTGTTAGGAGTAATGCCTTTCGAGTTGTTTGCTTTAGTACGCTTGAATCAGAGACAGATTTTGCACAAAAGGTGGGTCAATGCCCTTCTCATTAACGCTTGATATGTTCATTACATTTTTTTGGAAATATAAAAGAAATACAAAATACATTAATCTAATTCCTCCACCACCTCTCTAGCCAACGGTAAGAAGGCAAAGCCGCGGTTCTCAATTTTCCCCAAAAAGGCATCAGTTTCAGCCAAACTTCGGCGATAGCGAATGATGTCCCCTCCCACATTTCGAGCATTGATTCTAATAATCCGAGCATGCGTAAATGCGCATTCGTCTATTTGCTCATCCATCTTGGTCATCTTTTCTATGAGCAACATATTGGTTTTGTTCAGAGCAGCATTGTTGGCGTCGATTTGATCCTTGTGTTTTTCCATTGTTACTAGCTTCTCGTCCAGATACTTCACCTTTTCGCGCTCCTTGTCAAGCTTTATCCTCGAACTTTCATCTCATTCCTCTTAGCTGTTAACTCTGCCTCAACAACCTCAACACCTTTTTTTCTTACTTTCCTCTTTTGCAAACTCGGTCAATTAGCTTTCCAACTCCACGTATTTCTTACTTAATTCCTCATATTTTCCAATTCTATCCATCAGCTCAGCTTGAACTTGTGCAAATTTCTCTCGGTGATATTCTGCGCTTCCTTGACAATCATTAAAGTCAAACTTCAATGCTTCAAGTTCAGAGCAGCTTTGCATCCAATCTAAACTTAATCCTTTTAGCTCCTTCTCACTTTCTTCCCTAGCAATCTTCTCCTCTCCCAGCTTCAACTCAAGCTTTGATATTCTCGTATCTCTAGACTGTATTTGCTCATCTAGAAAGGCTCTCCTTTTATCCCCTTCAGTATCATTGCATCTAATAGTGCCTTGTCTTTTTTACTCTTGCTCAATTCTATCTGAAGCTTTTCCACTTGTCTTCTCAGCTCTTCTTCACTACTGATCCTTTTCCTTTTACTCGGCTCTTCAACAGCTTGGAAAGATCTCGACTTCCGAATATGCCATGGCCGAAGTAGCTAAGTTTCTCCATTTTGTATATTCTTCACTAGCACTTGGATCCTTCAAACCATTCATCTCAACCAAAACCAGATGCTTCCAATCTTGTTTGATGATCTCCAAAACTTCTTGTGCAATAGGATCTTTGAACAAACCAAAGAATTGAGCAATTCCCATAGTCCTCGGAACAAATTGTATGCCCCCAAGTTGTCTTATCACAAGGGCAGGAGCATAACTTACATAACCTGTGATCCCTACCAAAGGCACCCATCGTCTTTGCCCACAACTCACTAAGACATCCACTGCCTTGACCCACGGAGCTCTCCACTTGAAATCACTATCAGGCAAATTTTCTAGTTTGCCTACCCAACCTTGGTTGTCTAAATTTCCCCATTCTTCTTCTTCCACTAATCTCAATGGTCTTTGGTTGAACCACAAAAAATTATTGAAGACAGGCGTTTTCGTCTCAATATGGCTAACCATCCAGATATACAACAACTGCGTGCAACACCTCATTGCTCCTTTTCCAGCCCTCCTACAATGGTTAAGTGTCAGGATGGTTTCAGCTAAAATAGCAGCCACTGGATTGATTTGGGTGTTCTCATATTCTACATAAGCGTTCTGCAGCATCCAAACTTATTACACCTGTTTGGCTCGGGAATAACACAAGGCCAAACATGCCCAAGGCAATCAATCTTTCTTTTTCTGATCCTGACTTCTTTTCCAGTTCAGCTTCTAGCATCTTCCATTTCAGGCCGGTAGCATTCTTCTCCAAAAACTTCTCCAAGTTGGAGATTCTGAGCAGCCTTGACAGTTCGGGGATGATCTTGTCAGATCTCAAAGGAAAGTAAACCCTATGAAGCTGGTTTGGGAATTCAGTCAACATCCCATATTCCTCCATAGTGGGACATAAGTCTATGCTCCTAAAAGAGAAACAGCGGTAATCTGGATCCCAAAAGTGAACTAGGGCTCGCACTGCTGAGTTTAAAACTTCTACCTTTGCAATCTCTACTAAGCGTCCATATTTCCTAAGAAATGCAATCTCATCCACATTCTGAAAGTGAGCTATTAACTTGTTCACCTCATTTACCGTGCAATTCAGATTCTTGATTGGCGATAACTTCTTAGCATCACTTCTAGGGCAGTCCCCTTCAGTCAATTGTGACAGTTCAGAATTTGTCCCATATTCAATGATGGAAAGTTTAGCAGTGGTGGCCATTTCATTCACAAGTCCTGCAATTCAAGATGCTTTGGGGTTAGGCTTGTTTTGATGCAAAAAAAAGTTATGGAGCATACATCCTAAAGATAGGTTCTAGTTCTTTTACGTGAGACATAGGGTAGTTTTACTACTTGGTCTCTAAAGAGGGTCTCTTGCTGTCCCAGTGATCACCCTCGTAAAGGCAATATGGGGGCTCAGTAGATAGTGGGATGGCACGTATACCAATCACTAACGTCTAAGCACTCAAAGAAAGAGTTGGGGTTTACACAAACTTAAACCTTGACTCAAGTCATAAGGCAAGCTGCTAGTCCCCCACCTAACTTAAAGTTTAATGTGTGTGCTCTAAAAAAGATAGTAATAATAAAAGTGATGCATGATAGGATGCAATAAAATCTATATCCATATCTGATATACCATGCATGACAGGATGTAAAGATGCATGTTAAAGCTTTTAAATAGAGTAAACCATTCATAGCAAAAAGGAACAAAAACCAACAATACATAGCATAAACAAACAAACTACCAAGCCTAGTCCAAGGTTCCCCAGCGGAGTCGCCATCCTGTCATACCCTCACGAGAGCTCGACGTCGCGGCGACCCTTCCTGGTAGCAGGGGTTGATGTTGGGGTCTTTGTTTTGTGAAAAAGGGAGTCGCCACCTAGTATTATGGTCACTAGGAAACCTAACTGGTCTTTCGGAGATTCTAAGGCAAGGGACTGGTTGCGTAAAGGGAAGGTTTTAGCACCCCTAGTACGCCCTACCTAAGGTAAGCTGCATGGTGTTTGGTTTGCCTATAATTGCTATGGTGTTGATATTCTCTAATCCCATCAGTTTCATATGATAAGTCTGCTATGATGAACGAACTTGGGTTCAAAGTCTATAGGAAAGAACCCTTGGCCAATACGGATCATACCTTTAGATATGTCTATAGAGTGCCAAAGAGAAACAGTGTAGATCTCTTGAAGTCTATGCTTGGTTTGAAATAAATTTAGACTTATGAATTTAGAGACATCTGAGATAGAAATCTAAGGAGATTCAATGAGCTTAAGAGCTCATTTTTCCCTTAGTATTTCAAGTGTTCGTGACTCGTAAATCGCAAGCAAGAGAAACAAGAAAGACTAAGTTAGAAATCTAAGGAAATTCAAGGTGCTTTAAAAGCCCATTTTTGCCTTAGTATTTCATGTTTTCATAACTTATAAATCGTGAAATCAAAATTTGAAATGTCTCCAATTATGATTGAGGCTTCTTTCAAGGATAACCAAATAAATTGTCCTAAATAAAAAATTAAGCATAAATCTGCCCTTATGTTAAAAATAAACAAGTTGTATTCCTATTAATAATATTTTGGACATTGACCTTTCATAGGTTTATTTGCCCTTATATTATTAAGGGATAATGACTTTGTTGTTCCTAAAAATATTTTGATATTTACCCCTTGGGGGTTTCTTTATCTAAATATTAATAAAGGAACAATGACGAATTATTCCCAATAATATTTTGAATATTAACCCCTTTTTGGGGGTTTCTTTATCCAAATATTTGTAGTGAATAATAACAAACTATTCCTAATAATATTTTGGATATTAACCTCTTTGGGGGTTTTTTTATCCAAACATTTGTAGTGAATAATAACAAATTATTCCTAATAATATTTTGGATATTAACCTCTTTGGGGTTTCTTTATCCAAACATTAATAGTGAATAAAGACAAATTCCCAAAAATAAGATTTTTATATTTTTGGAATATTGGCTAACACCCTTTGAAATTTACAAACATGTTGTAAAATCCAAGATGCAAGAAAAATAATTTTTGTGTTTAAGAAATCCATGCTAAAACACATTTTTTTTGAAACCTCGAATATTTGCTTTTTTAAAAAAAAAAACAATTTAAAATATGTTAGGGTATTGGCCGTATGCAACACGCAAAAACATTTTTATATTTTCTTTGATAAAATAAAAAAACTGTTTATCACATCAATTAAATGCAGGCATCACGACCAGAGCTTGCAGAACATCATAAGAACCAGTTCATCACATGGGGTAAAGTCCTGAAAGTAATACTTTGAACTCCAAAAAATTTACAGTCACACGTAAACATCACAGTTAAAGTCATGCTAAAAAAAAAACCTGAAAATGACCCCTCGAAGCCAACTTTCAACGAATAAAAATTCGGTCTATAAATTCAGATCCTAAACATAGCCTAAACCATCCTCTTTCTTGACGGGAGTGACTCTGCGTGCCCAAATCGGACGGTAGAACCCGTGACCCAACCCCTTCTGTTTTCCTAATCTTAGTAGTTATCATACTTCTTTCATGCAGCAGGAAAAAAAAAAAAGCAACCTCGAAGTGTTCCTTTACCACCTTCGTTGCGACTAAAACTATCAAAAACAATGGCCAAATATCTTCTCGCCAAACCGCAGACGAAGAGAAAAAATAAAATGACTCAAGATCCTGTCAACATGATTGCTTCATGTAAAAAGGAATTTCCCTCCTGCTCTTGCTTTCTCCTCTGGACAAATAACCCTTAGGAGCAAAACCCTTCCCTACATAATTCTAAAACTAAACGAGACCGAACAGAGGAGATGAGGGATACCGATGAAGAAGCCGTAGGGCTCATGATTTCTCCCGAATAAAAAGGAAAAGAAAGGGGCCGGCCAGCAACGTTAACATCCACACTCATTTAAACCCACGGCCATGGCAGAAAGATAACAAGCATGCACCTTTGTGGCCAAAACATGAACTCTAATGTCTAAAATAAAAACGAAATCAGCAATTCTTAACATAAGCTTTTACTTACTCAGCCATGGCATGGCAGACAATAACAAGCGTGCACCTTTGTGGCCAAGACAGAACTCTAATGTCTAAAATAAAAGCAGAAACCAACAAGCGTGCACCTTTGTGGCCAAAACAGAACTCTAATGTCTAAAATAAACAGCAGGAACAGGTTTTGAAAAAGAAACAGCAGACAACAAACTATACATATGGCAAGGGATAAAAGAAAGGGCGGCGACTCATACCGCCAATATAGCTTGTAGACGAGGAAGTGTAGAAGGATGGAAGAGCCTTTGCTTTGCGCCTCTGAAGACCAAAGAACTGCCTTCCTCTTTTCGCCGTTAGGAGCTTCTTTAAAACCCTTTTAGAGTTTTGTGAAATCCTTTTCCGCAAGGTAGGATGAGCTGAAAGTGATCTTCCTTCGTCCTTAAACCGATTTTCTGGCTTCTCTAAACTAAACCTTATGTTAGCTCTCTGTTTTCTACTCTTCTCCGCCTCCTTTTCTTTTTACTCTCCCCTTCTCTTTTTTTTTCTCTGTATTTCAACTCTCCCCGTATCCCTCCTTTTCTCTTCTCTCCTCTTTCTTTCCGTTTTCTTTCTTCTTTTTTTTTGACTTAAAAAATAGGTAACAACAGTAAATTTCCACCAATTAGAAATATGAGTTGCTTTGTAAACGACTTGAAAAAGCTCATCTCATATATGAAAAGCATCCACGATGATAAGTTTTTAAAGAAATATAGGAGATAGTGGAAATCACAAAGGTATCCATGCAGAATTCAACAATTAAGGCCTTAATGTATTTTTAGGACCCCGAGTATTGATGCTTCACTTTTGGAAATATAGACATATGTCCTGCTTTGGAAGAATATGGTTTACTAACCGAATTCCATCAAAGTCTATACAAAATCTACTTCTACCAAAGGTGCGACAAAGTGCTAACTAAATTGGCTGAATTGATCAAAGTTCTAGATCTCCATAAGATATTGGAGAAAAGTGCTACTGACCTAAAGTGGAAATGATCGAAGAGGTATTCGAAACGAGGAAGAATGACTCTAGATTTATTGAAGAAAAGGGCAGAATACTTGCTTTAGAAATCTTCAGGTTAATGTTATTTCCAAACCTCACTAGAACAATCAATTCAGAGGTGGCTGCAACTTTTGTTGCATATGAAAACACTCATATAAATCCCACTATAGTGATATTAGCAAAAACTATCCTAACACTCAGCCATTGTAAGAGGGTTAGCAAAAGATCAATGAGATGTTATGAATATTTGTTGTACATATAGCTAATTATCCAAATAGAAACCAAGAGACTGATATTTAACAACTTTTGATGCTTTAGTCAAAGACCATTAGAGATAGTTATAGAAGAAGAATGGAAAGACCTGAGTGAGGAAAACTGGAAAGTAAAATTATAAGGAATTCAACAAGAAAAAGTGAAGTGGAAAAACCCCATAGATGAGAGCAACATGTTGCTTGATGAGTTGTAGGCAAAGACGATAAGTGTTTCTGATGGGAGTGACCAGATATGTCAGCTACCCACCCGTTTTAGTTGTGATGCAACTTGAAAGGGCATATAGTACATGCCAAGGACGATCAAGTTATCCTAATTCTTCGGGTTATTCTAGGATCATTCTATTTTAGAAGTTATGGAGAACATCAAGCAAGACTTGAAACTTCTGGTATTGGTTAAGAAGGAATCAGATGGTTTGAGAGATCTAGCTACTAGTGAAAAATATCCAAGATGGAGAAATTTATCACTAGTTATCATCGTCATGACTCTTAGATTTGAAGCCAAGACTTTGCAAGTTGTTGAACTGACTAAAAGAAAAGAGGATTAACAATGAGAAAGAGTTGAGAGAACAAATAGAAAAGCTCTAAGTAGAGGTGGGCACTAGTAAAACCCTCAAGATATCCCTTGAGGAGCAAACCATCATTGAAAAGAAATTAAGAAAGTTTGTAAAGCAACAACTAGAAGAAGGACAAGAAAATCATATCCTTAGAGAAGCAATTAGAAAGAGAAAAGATAACTAGAAATTGAGTTGAGGAAAAATGAGAAGAATTGGAAACCTAATGGATGCAAACCAGTACTAAGCTAGAGGCTTTGAAAACCAATTTCAATGATTGCCAAAAAAGGGCTGATATGTCTTCAAAAACCCAAGCTGAATTAGAAAGTTGAATTGAGCAGTGTAAAAGGCTATACAAGAAGCATGTGATGTTGGAAAATGAGCTGACTAAAGTAAAAGCCAAAAGAAAGGCTGTCGGGGTCTTCAAAACTAATTTGGATAAAATAAAAGATGAGATCAACCTACTAGAAGAGAAGTTCAATAAAGAAAAGGCCAAGGCAAATCATTTGGAGGAAAAGAACGAATTGCTCGAGTGCCACAACCAAATGATTGACACCAATAACAATCAATTGAATAAGAACAAGATGTTCTTCTTGAAGAAGATGAGAAACATGGATGAGCATATTGACCAGACCTTTGTCTATGCTCGAAGAATCTGCCACAATGTCTAACAAGTTGGAAGGGATGTCTACCAATATCAATAAAACATTGTTGAAACTAATGTTTTTCTTCGGGACATAGAAAATAAAGGCTTTGCCTTTCTTCTATTAAACGATGATGATTAGTAGACTAGGTTTTAAATGTAAAAGTTTTCATCAAGTATTAATGAAAAGAGTTTAAATCCAACCTTTTTGAGCATTATCTCTTTATGATGAGTGTATTCTTATTAAGTATTGGCTTCGATTAAATTGTCTCAATAGCTATGAAAGGATTAGGACCCTTCCGTTTATAAAGGAATGGTGGCCATATATCAACCCTAGGTATAACTAACCTATATCCAACATACATCATCATACATAATCATACATATATGCATCTACATTTATGAATTATAGAATATGCATGGTAGGTATTCAAAATATAGGCCTCTCTGCTAGAGTCTACAATACTAGATTTCATAAAAGGATGTAAAACAAAATGAGGGCTCACCTTGAAGCCTACTATCTAAAAGAGCTAGAAGATGTTAAGAATAATATGACTCAAATGGCTAGCTTATTATGAGCACAATCTAGGGGAGAGACATCCAGTTAGCAGCCAATTATGTTACCGCCACCAACAACTCATGTTATCCTCGACTCACAAAACTTGGAGGCAAATCTTACTATTAGACCACAAGGAATAAAAAGCATTTCAATGACTTACCTGATTACCCCTGTTTAAGTACTAGCCACAATAAATCTAACAATGGAGGGATCCTATAGGTTTGAATCCTTCGATCATCCCGAACAAGATAGGTGGGCTGCCTGAGAGTAAAGATTAAGGGTTTTTGAAGGATTTGACATTTATGACCCAGTTAGAGCAGTTGAGATATGCTGATGCTAGATGTAGTGGACTGCCTAAGAAGTCTAGGGTGCCAGAATTTTTAAAGTATATGGAACTACAATGCCCTAAATACTTAAGGTCTTATCACAACAAAATGGAAGAAGTCATATACGATGAAAAATTGCTTATCTATTTCTTCCAAGACCTTGGATAACACGAGGGTCAAGAAATGAAGTGATCTTACCGATGCTTTCTTGAAACAATACAAGTTTAATATTGACATCACTCAAACCGAACGAGCTTGATGGCGATGGAGAAGAGCAAAAAAGAAATCATAAGGGAGTACACTTATAGGTGGAAAAAATAAGGCAATGTATGTACAACTACCTTTGTTGGAGAGAAAAATGGTAACTTTATTCGCCGATACTTTCAAGTCCTCATATTATGAGCATCTAATGGGTAGCTCCGCCCAATATTTTTATGATGCTATTGTTAATGCTGAGAGGATAAAACAAGGGATAAGAGTTGAAAGAATATTGGAACCTGCTAAGAAGAAGGGGTTTACTAAAAGGAGAAAGGATCTTTGGGGTGAGCAATATGGAAGGAGGGTATAAAAGTAAAAATAATTATCAAACCCAAAGCTACCAAACCCCGTCTTTCTAAATATACAATATTAAATTTGCTAAATCTTTTCCAGTAAATTAGCCTATCAACCCGCTAGAAAACCAACCCGAAAACAATCCAAGAAAAACCTACCAAAGAAACCAAGAACAACTCTTGCCTGTACTTATGCACTTAGGGGAAATGTATGCAAAATTGTTAAGCATAGGTCATATGGCTTTTCTTCCATTTCCACCATTAAAGCCTCCTTTCTTAAATTGGTACAAACCAAATCTAACATGTGAGTACCATACTAAAAACCCTAGCCAGAGTATTGATACTTGCTCAGCATTCAAGAGGAATCTCTTTCAGTTGATCAAAGTAAGGTGGATAACCTTTGAAGATGCCCCCAACATCAATTACAACCCTCTTCTTAATCATGCTTCCAGTAATGAGGGAGTAAATGTTGTCGAGTTTAGAGAAAGAAAGAGAAGGTTTTAAAGGTAACCGTGGATAAGTTGTATGACATGTTGATGCAAGTTAGATGTATACCAATAAAAAATGAATCAAGTTCAAGGACAAGTGATAATTTTTTTAGGTTCTACGAAGCAATGAGACATAACATCGATGAATGTGGAGAATTTCACTAAAAAAGGATGCAAATGATGACTTGTGGTCTGTTACAAATGGAGAAAGAGGAAAAGGATGATGTTGTAGGCACAATAAGTTTTCAAGAGAAGAAAACAAAGATATGTAAGCTTCAACATACCAAGAGAGGTCCATCAAAGCTTGTCTTAACAAGGTCTGTAGTTACTTACAGTGGGAACTATAATGCATTGGATCATAATTACATATATTCTCTCAATGTTGAGGGACCTGCTCCTGAGTTCTAAACCGAGATTGATGGATTAACTCGAAGTGGCAGGTGTTTTATGTCTGAAGAACTAGAAAGGCAATGAAAAGCCAAGGGCAAAGAGGTTGTAGATGCCATCAAAGATATGGAAATAAACAAACCCGTAAGTGAGGAAGAAACCAATGAATTTTTAAAACTGATGAAGCATAGTGAGTATAGTATGGTAGACCAACTGAAGAAAATCCCTGCTAGATTATCCCTTATGTCTCTTATCTTAAGTTCTGAACCCCATTGCAATACGCTGTAAAAAGTGTTGAATAAGACACATATACTTCAAGATATGGCCCAAAGCACTATAGAGCATCTGATCGGAAGAATCCATGCGACAAATTACTTATACTTCATTAAAGACGAGCTTGATGCTGGGGGAACAAGTTATAATAAATATCTATATATCACTGTAAGGTGCAAAGATGAAATGCTAGTTAATTCAACACATATCTTTGCCAAGCACCATGATGATAAGGCTTATGATGGTTCTACAAGGCAAGTGTTGTGGGCCATTGAAATATAGTTTTTCATTGGCCCATAGGTTTTTTTAGTCACTTTACAAGTGATGGACATCCACCTGTCATACATCATGTTTTTAGAAAGGCCTTGGATACACTTCGTTGGCGTCGTGGCATCATTCTTGCATTAGTGTTTGAAGTACATTGTGAATGGAACATTGGTGACAATTAAGGTCGAAGAGACCTTGGCAATAATACAAAATATGGGAGTTCCCTACATAGAAGTCGAAAGGAGTAAAGATGGAAATCTTCATGCTTTTAAAATTGTTAATACAGAAAGAGTGCCAGAAAATATGGTATTGAAAAAACCAGTAATTTCTAAAGCTATAAAAATGATGACCAAACATTTCTTAAAGCATAGACTTCATTTCTAATATAATCCTATCTTTGGGAATCTTGAAAGGATAAGTCTGATAAGGATAAAAATTATAAATCAGAGATTCAGACTTGACTTTAAACATCGAAAGAAAGATTTTAAAAGAGTTATTGATATCAAATGAGAAAAAAGGCTGGCTAGGCTAAAAGAAAGGGATCCAGAAGTAGAACAATTGTTACCCCCCTGATCTATGTATCATTGCCCAAAATTGCTTATAATGCACTCCGAAGATATGATGGATGTCCCCACCCAAGGCTTGGCTGCTATGAGCATCTACATATTGAAACAAAATCATAGTAAGGTCAAAATTTGCAATAAGAAAATAAAAGTTATGGAAGAAGAAGAGTTGTTACCGCAACTAACTGTTCACACTGTTGAAGGAACGTTTGCAAAGACCTTCGAGCAAAAGTTAGCAAGTGGCGAAAGGTTCCAAAATTAGGTGACTCAAGAGGCTCCTATAGTCTTCAAAAAGTAAATGACAATGTTGTTCTAGTGTGTTGTTTGTGCTTTATGTGTTTTTTTATGTGTTTGTTTTTGCTTTCATACCAAGTTAGCAATCTTAGCTCACATGTCAACATATGATTTTCATTGTAGTTGAGCCTTTTTTTTTTTATCAATGAGATTGTGCCTTTTCACAAATTTTTCTGTTTCTTTATCATTATAAAATACATACTTACATTAAAACACCTTTCACTTTTAGGAAATCTAAAAGCGGACCGTCCACAAAATCACAAGCATATTACACTAAGAATGATCAAATTTTGATGGTACATAATTGCAATATAAGAAAATGAATGGGAAGATGATGATGTAAAAGAATTCGCTAAGCTATTAGAACAATCAGAACAAGCTTGGAAACCAGGAAAAGAAGAGTTAAAGACAATTAATGTTGGTACAAGGCAGGATAAAATATAATCGAAAATAAGGACTATAATCAATGCTAGTGAAAGGGAAAACTTGATCTCACTGCTACGCGTGATATGCCTGATTTAGATACTAATATTGTAGTACATAAGGTGCCATTAAATGAATGAAGTATATATGTGAAGTATAAACTACGAGAACTCGTCCGGATATGGTGCTCAAGGTGAAAATCAAGATAGAAAGGAAATGGGATGCTGGTTTTTAAAGGTGGTTAGGTACCCCTAATGGGTATCTAATATAGTGGTAGTTCCCAAGAAAGGCGGCAAAATAAGGGTATATGTAGACTATAGAGATTTAAATAAAGCAAGCTCGAAAGACAACTTCCCTTTGATACACATTGATGTTATTGTTGACAATGTAGCACGAAGCTCAACATACTCCTTCATGAATGGTTTCTCGAGGTATAATCAGATCAAAATGGCCAACAAAGATAAAGAGAAGACAACCTTCGTTACTACGTGAAGAACCTTTTGCTATAAGGTAATGCCATTCAGATTGAAAAAATATTGTGGCTACTTATCAAAGGACAATGGTAACTTTGTTCCATAATATAATGCATACAAAAATTAAAGTGTATGTGGATGACATGATTGTTAAATCTAAAGAGTGAGAAAACCGTTGTTAGAATCTGAGAAAGCTATTTGAAAAGTTGAGAAAGTATAAGTTGAAACTGAATGTAACAACCCGGCTTTTCAAGCCCAAAACAACAGTAATTTTTTTTTTATACTTGACACACATGGTGCCAGTAATCGGCGAACCTAATCCCTCACATCATCAAAATACGATTCATACAATCAACATTTCATTTAAAAGTAAATCTTACATAAACATATAATATTATAGTTGCATGATTAGAAGTTCATATTAAAAATATACATACATAGACATGAGTTTGCATTTCTATCCTACTAATAGCCATTACGAATTTAAACAAAAGGATCTAATAAAAGTTATATGTTCAGTACATTGATTCATACAAAATACATTGTGATTTAGAATGCATCTACATGATTCCTTGCAAAAGTAGGTTCCCGTGTATTGGGTTTCCTAGACATCTTATTGGTGTGACATCCCTGCTGCAGTACAAAACATTTAAGAGAATGCAATTACTTAATAATAATAATAATGATAATTAAACGATCTGGCAGTTAAATGAAGCATTAACATTTATAGTTTCTTCATGTACTTGGTATAAACAACTTGTAGTACATATAGATGCACCAATTCTTGCAATCAACCATAATCTTAAACCTGACTATCCTCTTAAGGCATCATTTGCTGAGGTTAACTGTTCACTCACCCCGGTCATCCACTTTGGATGCCATTAGCCAAAGCTAATCAATTGTTCGTCCTGACATTCATTCGGATGCTATTAGCCAAAGCTAATCATTTATTTGTCCTGGCCATCCATTCGGATGCCATTAGCTGAATCTAATCAATCGTTTGTCCCGGTCATCCATTCAGATGTCATTAGCCTAATCTAATCATTCATTTGTCCTGGTCATCCATTTGGATGCCCTTAGCCAAAGCTAATTAACCATTTGTCAACATTTAAGCGTTCGACAATCTAATATCTGTTCTAACGCAATATGGTAACATTCATGATAAAGTATTTTATTATTCAACGTATGAAAGAGGAAGGTGTAAGTCACCTACCTGCTCCACCTGCGGGTTGTTCTGGTCTTGACGATGGTCCAATCCCGACCGCACCACCTAAAACATCAATGGTCACAAATCAGTACATAGGTATCTTTGAATCACATTCGTCACCACACTTGTTTCAAGAGTTCATATGTTCACATTCAAGTGTCCCACATTTTACATCATCATACCATGAAATTGTTACTAGCATTTAAGTCATTTCAGCCTATGAGGCCTATTGTAGAAATTGGCAGCGAAAACTGGTTCGTTGCAAGCTGCCAATTCGTTAGTACATGGGTATCTTTGAATCACATTCGTCACCACACTTATTTCAAGAGTTCATATGTTCACATTCAAGTGTCCCACATTTTACATCATCATACCATGAAATTGTTACTAGCATTTAAGTCATTTCAGCCTAGGAGGCCTATTGTAGAAATTGGTAGCGAAAACTGGTTATTGTAGGTTGCCAATTCGACAAAGCCGGTTTTAACGTAGCGGCCAATTCGCAAGCGAAAACTGGTTCGCAGTTGCTAATTCGATAGCGAAAACTGGTTCGCTGTAGACAATTCAATTTCGGCAGTGAATGTTAATTCGCCGCAGCCGACACAGTTAAGCAGCGAATCACAATTTCGCTGTTGAACACCCAATTCAGCAGCGAATGTTAATTCGATGCGAAACTCAGTTGGGCCGAATCACAAATTCGCTGCAGAACACACGATTCGGCGAATGTTAATTCGCTGCGGACGATTCTGATTTTCAGCGAATCACAATTTCGCTGCAGATAGTTTCGGCAGTGAATGTTAATTCACTGCGGCCGCTCTGATTTCAAAGCGAATCACAATTTTCTTTGTTGAACATCCAATTCGACAGTGAATGTTAATTCACTGTAGCCGACGCTGATTGGCGGCGAATCACAATTTCACCGTGAGAACACACAATTCGACGAATGCTAATTCCCTCGAGACGACTCAGTTTCGGCAGCGAATGCTAACTCGCTGCAGCCAATACAGTTTCGGCAGCAAATGCTAATTCGCTGCAGACAACTCATATTTTGGCATGAACACACACCTTACATGTCAGAACAATCCCAAGATATCAACTGTCACTAAGTTCCAGCAAAACACACACACATTGAAACCATCAATTTCAGCATATACTCTTTCAAAAATTTCCAGCAGGACACACATTGAAACCATCAATTTCAACACATAATCTTTCAATAATTCCAGCAAAACACACACACATGCATGCTGGCCAACCCTATAGTTAAGGCCAGCTCTCTACCATAATTTGTTATTTCCATTTTATTCATTTTTCTTTGTTAGATGTTCTGGGAATTTGGCCTCATTTCATTTCTGTTTCCTTATCCTCTTAGTTAATTTCAGTTTCCTTCACAGCTAGCTTAGGTCTTAGGTCAATTTTTTTAGGGTATTCTTCTTCATTTATGGTTTTGGGTCTTAAGGAGAAGAGGAAGGGAGTTTCATGACCCATACCTTTCGAATCTAATAAAGTTTGAGGAAGGTTTGACACTATTCTTTCTCTTCTCCTGCTGGTTCTCCTCCTTCTTCTTCCTCTCATGTTTTCTAACCCCCTTTTCCTTTTCCTCTAGGCAGCTGTCCAATCTTCTCTCAAGGTCTCATCTTTCCCTCACACGTTCACAAGGCACTCTCTACTGGTTTGGTTTAGGTTTCTGTTGGGAAAGAGGAAGGGAATAGTGACATGCAGCTGCTGGAGACAACTTTTGGGAAGAGGATGGGTCATCCTCTCTCTCCTCCTTGTATTTATACTCCCCATTAAATGAGGTGGGTTGTTTGGGGTTGGTTTAGATGTGTTCTTATCCTTGTTTTGGTCTATCTAAAACCGGTTTTACCCCTCCCTCCCAGCTCCTTAAGTTAATTAATTTTTTTTAAAACAAAAACTGCGTCGCTGCCGATGCAAAAATCAGCAGCAAAAACAGCGTCGCTGCTAATCCAGACCGATGCAGAAATCGGCAATGAAAATTACGTCGCTGCCGATCAAGAAATCGGCAGCGAAAACTGAGTAATCAATTATATATATATATATATATATTTTTTTTTCTTTTGGGTGTTTACACTGAACCTCGTAAAATGCTCATTCGGGGTAAAATCTGGAAAGCTGTTAGGATTTAAGTCGACCTCAATAAAGTAAAAGCAATCTAGGCCATGCCAGTTCTTAAAACAGAAAAAAGTAAGAGGGTTGTTAGGTCGTTTAAATTACATTGCTCGGTTTATATCTCAAATGACAGTAACTTGTGAGCCAATCTTTTGACTCATTTGAAAGAAAAATCCTGGGGTATGGAATTAGGAGTGCCAGGAAACTTTCGATAAAATCAAGTAGTATTTGCAATGTCCATCTTTGTTGGTGCCTTTCATATCTAACAGACCATCGATTATATATATGACAACAACCAAAAAAGCAATGGAATGTGTACTCGAGCAACATAATGAGTCAGGTAAAAAAGAGAGAGCAATTATTATCTGAGTAAGAAGTTCACAAATTACGAGTCCATATATATAATGGTAGAGAAGCTTTGTTGTGCACTTGTATGAGCTACAAAATGATTTTGATAGTACATATTGTATTACATTGCATAACTGATTTTAAAACTAGATCATATTAGATATATCTTTGAAAATCTTTATTTATCAAGCAAAATAGCAATATTGCGGGTGCTGTTAGTTGAGCATGACATAATGTACATGAAAAGAAAAGCCATGAAAGAAAGTGTTATTATTGATCATTTAGCAGACAATGCAATTGAAGATTATAAGCCTTTACATTTTGATTTCCCAAATAAAGATAAAGGTGGTAGTAGGAAAAAAAAAAAACGGACTAGTGAACAATGTATTTTGACAGAGTAGTAAATGTACATGGCAATGGGGTAGGAGCAGTGATAATTTATCCTAATAGAAAGCAACACCCTATTTTGATCAAGTTGTAATTTGAATGCACTAATAATATGGCTGAGTATGAAGCTTGCATCATCGAATTAGAAGTTGCATTAGAGTTGAAGATAAAAAATACTTAATATCTATAGGGTCTCAATGCTAATAATCTACCAAGTGAAAGGAGAATGACAGACAAAAGATAAGAAGCTAAGGTCATATCAAAAATATCTATCCAAACTAGTAAAAGAATTTGACGAGATAAAATTCATTCGTATGGGAAGAGAAAAAAACCAGTTTGTTGATGCTCTGACCACTTTAGCTTCCATGACCATAATCGATTATGAGAACATGGTGCAACCTATAAGTATTGAAGTTAGGAATTCTCTAGCCCATTACTGCTTCATTGAAGGAGAAGTGGATGGGAATTCGTGGTATTAGGATATCAAACAGTTTATCCAACACCATAAATATCCCTTAGGGGCATCTAATACATACATGAAAACCCTACGAAGGTTAGCCATGGAATATTACCTCGATGTAGAAGTGTTATACAAGAGATCATCTGATGGAACATTGTTGAGTTGTTTGGATGGGATAAAAGCAAAAAAGGTGCTCAAAGAAGCTCGTGAAGACATGTGTGCAACTCATGCTAGTGGACATATGACGGCTTCAGGATATTTATGAATGACCATAGAAAGGGATTGAATAGAATATGTCAAAAAATACCATAAATATCAAATGTACAGTGATAAGATAAATGCGCCTTCAGCTCCTTTATTTAATTTGACATCTCTATGGCCATAAATATCAAATGTATAGTGATAAGATAAATATCAAATGTACTGATGATTAGAGTAAGTGGGCACCCAACTATGAAGGCCCATATGTAGTGAAGAAAATGTTCTCTAGGGGAGCTCTATTATTGATAAGAATGGATGGAGATGACTTGCCTAAGTCTGTGAATTCTGATTATGTAAAGAAGTACTATGCATAGTGTACTCATCTTCTTTAAATCAATAAAGTTTGGTCATTCATTCTTGTTACATCTTGTGTATTTTATAAATGATCTTAAAAGGCTCAACAAAAAAACCTTTTTAAAAAATCTTTTTCTCTTAAACAAAGATTTTCAAGATTTGACTTTAGATAACGATTTCAAGAAAAGTCAATGATATGTCAAGAGCAATGATTCACCAAGCAACTCTATAACCCTTTTAAGTAATAATCACATAGTTTCTCATCTTACCTAAGAATCTCTCATGAACCCTGAAAATTAAAAAATTAAGGATTTCTTCACCCTCTTCTAAAACAAAAATAAAATGTAAAATTTATAAAAGATTAGTCATTTACCTTAGCCAATACAACTCAATTTAATGAGTTCTTGGTAATTTTCCTGAAATTCTCCTCTTTCTTCTTCAAACTCAAAGCTTTACCTCTCTACTGGTTTTTCCTCTCTAACTTGTTTTTTCTCAAGGATTTCCATCTTGGATGGGTCTTCTTTGATAAAAATCACCCTTACACACTTTACAAGTCTAACATTTTGAAAGATTAAACACTAATTTGAAGAAGAAAATGAGCAAAATAAAGTTTCCTCTTCTCTCTTAAGGGTTATCTGCCAAAACAGTAGGGAAGAGTTGGATTTAGACAAAATTATGAAAATGTCATTAATAAGTCCATTTTTTTTTGTATTTTTATCTAACTACTCGTAATTTTTAGCTCGATATGATTTAGCCTAACTTTGATTGCTCTGAAATCTTAACCCAAGATAGAAAAATATGTCAAGAGACTACTTATATAATTTCAGCTCGATCCAACGATCGGATTGAGAGATATGATTGATACAATAAAACATGACTATAGATAATTTAACGTTAAAAATCTGAATTTTGCGTACCATTTTATTTACTTACATCATTATTATTTTTAAAATAATTCATTGATGACTCCCATCTATAACCATCACAAAACTTTTCTCAAAGTTTTAACCACTTTCTGTCATAGTTGCGCGATTTTACATGAGGCTTATACCAACGATCAATGTTTTTTGCACATAAAATTATGCATTATTTTTCTTAGAATTGCACTCTATTATTATTATTGTATCAATTTTTCTTTCCCTAATTTATAAAAATTTTCCCTTAGATAATTATTTTACCCGATTGGGGAATTTACACAATTCATCACTAGGTTGACGTTCTGCATATCGATTATTACTTTATTTTGTTTGAAATTTAAGTTAAATTACTAAAAAATTGCATCCCCATCTATAGCAAATTTACATCTAAATTATGATTTTTCAATTGAAATTTACCATTTTTTTACATTGA
The DNA here is from genome assembly GCA_019202695.1 of Populus x sibirica. NCBI lineage: Eukaryota > Viridiplantae > Streptophyta > Magnoliopsida > Malpighiales > Salicaceae > Populus > Populus x sibirica. The sequence continues at coordinate 301,192 of JAGMVL010000318.1, forward strand.
TTTACCAGTTTTAGGCTGGGTTTACATCATCAACGTTACAAAGTCTAACCTTTGTATTAATTTTGACCAAACCATGATGGAAACCTACTTTGATTTCTCTATTGATGATATCATACCAATAACATTTGAATAAAAAGACCTACTTTTATTATGCTCGTTATGATCTTTGCAATTCAATAACCACTTCTAACTTCCTATAATAATCAACTTCAAACTCATTAGAAGTTGATCCCTTAACACAAACTCCACTATTATAGGTCTTTCTACCCTGACCATACTCTTCAATATAAAAGACATCCACTGATAAAATACTCGAAATAACACTTGACTTTTCTTTTAACCTTTCTTTTAGGACCGAAACATAGTACATTCAAACTACCAATAACATTTTCTCCTAATTGATAAACCTAATAGTTGATTACAACTATTAATAGTTAAAGAGAAAGATTTAATGAATTTAAATATTATTAGAGATATGAATTATTAAGTAGTGCTTACATATGTTCTGAACAACATTGCAAATTGTTCATATTGTAATTGAAAAAATTGCGATTTAGTCATATGTGAATTTTGAGATAGTAAAAATTGATGATGTTGCCTATGATGAATTTTTCAATCTATCAATTTATGAGAGTATGAGAAAAAAATATTTAAAAATAACATGTTAATATTGTACTTGCTGAATAAAAAGGTATCAATTCATCACTGTTAGATAACACATAATTATGTTCAGTCTGAATTCTATTTTGTCAAGTATTTTCCCCCACTGTATTTTTTGGTACATGTCATCCAGGATAGGAAAATATTGACAAATTCTCAATTGAGGCACTTATTCACCGTCATCATGTCTTGGAACACAATTGATTTTTGTTCTCAATTGAGGCTCAAAATAGTTTGAAATAAATATTGAGATCTCTTCAACAGTATAAGTCTTATATATTAAAGCTTCAACATGCACTTTATTTTTAAATTTTTTGTTTAGGTTGAACAAATATATGCATGAAATTAAATGAATGTTTTAAATTTAAAAAACAATACATTAGAAATTTAATTAGAACGCATGTGTAATTCCTAACATCTCGAATGGATACATCTATCTGTATTAGACAAGGCCTTCAACGTTTACCTCAAATGATAAATATATGGGTAGATACTCCATTAAGTAGAAGAAGAATTGAGAAAATATTATCCCAAGTTCATAGATTTTCTAGACGATATTTGTTTCAAGCTTTTTTATAGATTGGGCAAGGAACTTATCCAGATTGGCTTTGATTATTTTGTGTTAAACTTATTCTGTTATGCACGCATCAACAATTAATATTTTGCAAACTTTGACTTATTTTTCATTCTTAATCTAACATAAGAGTTTTCTAACTAATATGTTGTCCATGAAATAATTCTCAATTTATTATGAAACTTGTTTATTATAATCAATTTATTGTGAGCAATTCACAAGGCGTGGTAGGTTATTATTAAATAAATATAATTTATTTATTTTCGTAGGAAACCTTTTGTAAATAAGAGTATTTTGTAATCTTTAAATAAATTAATACACAAGATGTATAATTATCAATGGTTAAATTAGATTAGTTACTATTTCTCATCTTATTTTGCGTTTATTAATATTTCTTTTTTAGATAAAGAAAAGAAGTGCAATGAACAATTATTTTAAATGAGTAGCTAAAAAGATTGGAATTCTAGAAAATCAAATTTAATTTGAAAGTTTGCGTGATGAGGGCATGCATTTTTCACGAGTATGAGGTTGAATTTAAGATTTATTATTTGAATCAAACGACCATATATCGACATCTGGAGAGAAAATTTGAAATTTTATAATCATGGTTAATGGCATTGTCAAAACCTAACACACCTCATCAAATACCCAGAAATTTCCTCCTAGCAACGTGACGACGAACATATATTATAATTATAAATTTATAATCAGAATCATCTGCATCACAAGACAAGAAAATCCACTCATATTTATTACTTAATATAAAATGCGATCTAGAGCTTTAGGTCCAATCTCCAACCATATTTAACCCTTATTTTGAGTTTGTTGCTTCGTAATATCTTGGATTAAGAATGACAAGTTGAGGTTGGAAGATCCACCTAATTCCATAGCCTGATTTGCCGATTTTCCAAGTTCAATTGCTCTCTTCCTCCTCTTCTTGCTTTCTTCTCCACCTGCATCCATCAACGTAATTACTGCCTTCTTGACTTCATCTTTCTTCACCAACACTCCAACTTTCTCTTCATCTCCCCATCTCACTGGAACCTCAACGCCTACTCGCACGCCGATCCTTAAAATCTCAACAATTAGCTTCTCATTAAGGAATTGCTCAGAAAATTGAGGCCATGTTATCATTGGCACCCCCGAGCAGATCCCTTCAACTGTAGAGTTCCAACCACAATGAGTTAAGAATCCTCCAATTGCTCTATGGGACAAAATAAGGACTTGAGGAGCCCAGCCTTTTATCAAAAGCCCCCTTCCTTTGATCCTTTCTTCAAATTTCTCCTTCACGAACCATTCCTCTAATTCAGAACCCTTCTCTCCAGTTTTCACAACCCAGATAAATGGTTGTTTAGATGCTTCCAAACCCAAACCTAGTTCTATTAACTGCGATGGCACTAGGCGACATAGGCTACCGAGGCAAGCGTAAATAACCGAGCCTGGCTTCATAGAGTCAAGCCACTCCAAGCATTGTTTCTCGTCAATTGAAGCCTTGTTGCCTCTCTCAAACTTATCCAAGTTATTCTTGTTACATAAAGAAACTGGTCCAATGCACCATACCTTCTTCTTTAGAGCCTTCGTGTACTCCTCAGCGCAACCATGCTCCAACTCGTCAAAACTATTAACTACAACCCCATAAGCTGTAGATTCAGCCTCTTGCATCTTGTTGCGGACGTCGTCCAAGTCAGGTAAGCTAAAAAATGCTCCCGGTAGCTGAGCCTTTGTTACCTCAAAACTTTGTGGCATCCCTGGAACAACAAAAGGTTCTGAATCTGAAGTAACTGAAAGGTGAGCTTTGTGAAGCCTGATATTATGAGAACTTAACAGAGAAAAGCAGCACATGCCGTGAAAAACAATCCGGGGGATGTTGAAACGTTGAGCGGTTTTGGATGTCCAGGATAAGCACTTGTCTGATATTATGCAGCTTGGAGGAGGCTTCGCATGTTCAAGAAGGAGTTCTAATGGCTGCTGCAGCCTAGCGACTGCAACATAGAATTTCTTCAGCAGGTCTCTTGAAGGTAACGTGTCAAGATTCTCGAGGCCGATAGGGAGCCCAACTTCCTCGCATGGAAACCGTATCTGTACAAGCCGAATAGGGAGCCCAGATTCTCTTGCTCTATCAATGATTGCCTCAAATCTTGATGCATTGTGAGGCGTGGTGACCAAGCTTACAGTCACACCTCGCTCTGAAATGAGCCTGGCCATGTCTATCATAGGGATCATGTGCCCTTGTGCCATAAGTGGGATCAACACGAAGTGCAGTTGGCTAGAGATTGGGGGCGCCATCACAGCAGAGCTGGAAATGGTTCTATGTGTGCAAAGTGGTGAAGGGAAAAGAAAAGGAGTATTGTCATATGAATGATTTGCACTCCCATGTTGCCAAGTCTTAATTATTTCGAGCTTGACTTTGAACAAGTCATCAACGCCCAGTTCTGGTTTCATATTATATAGCAAATGTATAATATATTTGTGAGAATAATGTCCTCTAAATTTACTTCCTTGACCCATATTCTCCTTGGATTTTCCTTTGATTGAGTCAATGCATGCATACCATGATTTTGAATTCAAGCCAAGGAGAAGCGGTGCAATCACATGCATGTTGCCTGTCGTCAATTAATAACCCAACCTACTCGCCCCAGTAACCAATATTATGGGCTTATTTTTCTAACTACTACTCTAGATTTTTCTTTAATTGGGTTTATATATTCTTTTTCTTGCCATTTTTTTTAACGGAGCTGTAAAAAAAAAAAGGGGTTTTTGTTGTATAAATTGACAAATGATTGAAACTTGTACTTCTAGGTAAGATTGCTAGTGGAAGTTAGAGGTTGGTCGAGCAGAATCCTCATCGTCCCGACCATCTCAATTCTACCACCATAGTCTGTCCCTGAGAGTAATTGACTTCCTGTTCACTCGTGGGCTGTGCCCTTATTGTTAATTATTCCCTCCACTAAAACTGCGTTTACAGAGAATATAAACTCACTTTTAATGCCACCTTTAATAATTATAATCTCTTCTTACTTAGTTTCTCCTGAATTTGAGTGCCATAGTGCCGCACAAGAACTTTGCATTAGATAAAATATATAAAAAAAATCACAAAAAATCTTACTGTTGAAAGGCCACTGCAAGATTTAAGAGAAAAATTAATAATTAAATAAAAGAAAAATTAAGTAAAAAATCACGTGAGCTTTAGCTTGTGCTGGCATGGAAGGTCTACCCTTATCGCATGTAACGCTGAGTTGACGTTGACCAACTCCATTTGATTCCACCAGTAAGACAAATAACATGGCGCCAGTTTTCTCAAACTTAAAATTTGGTTTGATTGACTCGTGAATGCCCTGGATAGCGTGCCCCACGCGATACCCTATTTCTTTCCTTCTACTTTTAATTTTATATATTTTTAGCATGGAAGGACACTTGTTTCCATGAGTTTTCCTTCCCTCTATCGATGATGTTCTTTATAATTCTTAAAATAATAAAAATGAAATAAATTACATGATGATCTGAGTAATTTTTTTATATATAAATATGCTCCTTTTCTTCTTTATTTATTTTTTTGTGTGTAATGAACAGTCAATTGGACACTTTTTTCTTCTTAGTGAATATTGATTTGGCACACATCTTTAACAGGTTTTAAAATGAGATTAAGGGCATGTTTAGGAGTGTGATTATGGTTGCTTTTTAAAGTGTTTTTTTTTATTATGAAATGCATTAAAATAATATATTTTTTTATTTTTTAAAAATTATTTTTGAGATCAGCGCATCAAAACGATCGAAAACATACAAAAAAAATTAATTTTTAGCAAAAAATAAAAAAAATTAATTTTTTAAAAACATGAGTTGACCTGCGTTTCTAAACACTCTTTAAATTATTCATCTTCATTTAAATTCGACTTTTTCAAATGTTCCTTGTTCTGAATGACTTTGTGAATATAAAATTTGATTTTATCAATTAATCAGTAAAAGAATTATTTTAAAAATATTTTTTTTTCTTGTAAAATAAATAAGAGATGATCTCATGAATGTGGGTATAAATTTCAAGCTCAAATTATGAACGGCTTGATGCTTAATTCTATAATGGGCTCGCCATTTAATTCTTGATATAAGTTCATTTTTCTCCTAACCTTTTAATAATTTTAAAGATATAACTATATAACAACTTTTTATTTATATAAGGGCCGGGTAATTTTGATTTTGTTGGTATGACTTGGATTCTAAACTCAGCAATGTTATATATTTTGTTGTGTTTATTTTTGAAAGATAAAATACTGATTATCTAATGTGGGATTTTGGATGTCATTTCAATGTACTATGATTTGATTTTGTATTTTTTTTAACGTGATAAATGATATATTTTTAATTAAAAATATATTAAAAATATATTTTATTTAGAATTTTTGGTTTTCAATATTAATATATTAAAAATCATTGAAAAACACTTAGAAAAACAGAACAATTTAAAAAAACAATTTGAAATAGCAAGTTTAACCACAAAAACAAATACTTTGATAGTCAACTTTCATAATTATTTGTGAAGGTAGGGAACCCTCATAATTTCAAACCTGTTTGAAAGAGCAATAGCTTATGTTTTTGGAAACTATTTAAAAATGTGTTTACATTAAAAAAAATATCAAATTAATATTTTTTAGTATTTTTTAATGATATTAATGTGCTGATATCAAAAATAAAAAAATAAAAAAAGTATTTTAATAAATTTCTAAGTAAAACACTTTAAAAAAGCACCATGCACCATATTAACATAGAAATTAGCACACAATATATAACAAGACCATATTAAATTTTTGTAAAAATTTAATTTTTTTTTCAAATTAATTTTTTTATATATATTTTTTTGACGTGCTAATATAAAAATTAAAATTTTAAAAATAAAAAAATTATTATTTTCAATAATTTTTAAATAAAAAATAATTTTAAAAACAATCAACCGGCTCTAATTAAAGCAAGCTCTAATGACTGACTTTTTTTTTTTTGGTTGAGAACGCTCCATGCTTACTCCCAGCTCAATCCCTTCATCGTGGGAGCCTGTTATAGAGTGAATTCACGAAAACAGATGCGATTGTTTCTTCTTAGTTACTATAATTTTGTTCTGCGTTTATGGAGTGTTTGTTTTTTCCTTCTCAAACTAGAACAACTGAAATAAAAATATATTTATTTAACAAACTAGATTCTAGAACAACATTAGTTGCTGAAGCTGCGCGCGTGGATACCACGTGTGCAAGTGAACACGCGCATATGGGTAGTTGAGCAAGCGATAAGAACTTCTGTAATGAGAAACGAAACGAAAAAATCACCTCTGGATTGCGGCTTGACTCTGTCTCCTCTTCTATTTCTCTCTCGCTCTCACTCAATCAAAACCCGTATGGTAAGGCTTCATTCATGTTCACCCCTTTTTCTCTTCCTTTCCCGACTTGGACGATCCTCAATTTCACGTTTTGGTCAATGGATTTGTCGTTCTCGGCAATTTTAGTGCAGGGAAAGTTGGGGACCTCGTAGCCAAGGAGTATTTTATATGGGGAAAAAAAAAACTTACATTTATAAAAAAATATTTTGATAAAACATAACAATTTAATGCATGTCATATATTTCAAATGAGATTTTAAAGATGTCGTAATTAAACATTATGATATTTAAAGAAATTATAATTAAAAAATACAATATTTAAAGATATTAAGTTTAGAAACTATAACACCTACCAAATCCTAAACTAACTTTAAATACAAATCCTAACTAACCCCTAACCCCATCTAACTCCCAACCTCAACCCTAACTTCAAACCCAAACCCGTAAATTCTAATTCAAACCTTGAATCCTAACTCTAATCATAACACCAAATTGATAAACATTTATTCTAAAATCTAAAACTCAAACTCAAATCTTAAATTCAAACTTAAAACTTCAAATTCTAAATAATAATAATAATAAATCTTAACTTTAAATTCTATATGCTAAACTCTTGAACTTAAAATCGAATTGTGTTTATGTATTCTATCCTTGCCATGTTTCTTGGATTTACCATCAAACATAGAAGTAAAAGGTAAAATTATTATCTAAGTTGGTGGTTATAATTAGTTTCACTCAAGACTATGAGACAAAATTATTACTATATTTGTGTACAGATGATGCAAAACTGCAGAAGAAAGCTGTTAACATTTACAAAATCCTGTTTTGCTGCACATATCCAGTTGATAATTCTGCTATGGATGGAGTTGATGTTCCAAAGCTACCGCAGAGGGGCGTTGCTGATTTATTGAAACCAATGACCAAAGCTGAGGTTTATGTAGCTTTATTGAGTATGGATTCTCTTAAATCTCCGAGTAAGATGGCTTCAGATCTTTTTTTTTTTTTGAGATTTAGATTTTGTTTCGAAACACAGTTGAAACTGTGTTTTTTTAAATTTTAAATTTTTTTTTAGGTGAGGTTCTAAGATATAATTTATATTATTTTTTAATAAAAATTCTTAAAAGATTATTAGAAGCATTTAGATTAATTAAGTTTTGTTTTCGGTCTCCAACTATTACTCTTCTTTGAAATGGCTCGAAAACACGTTTTTTTTTTAAGTCGTGGTCTGCGTCGAGGAGACCCACTGTCTCCTTATCTATTTGTGATTTGCATGAACAAACTAGCATGCCTAATTAACAAAAAAGTGAGAGATAAAGCCTGGCAACCAGTTTATGTTTCCAAGGGAGATCCATGAATTTCTCATCTATTTTTTTTTGCGGATGATGTTCTCTTGTTTACAAAAGCAAGTAAGGCTCAAATGCGTACTCTCGTTAATATGTTACCAGCAGAAAAAGAAGAAGAAGAAGTTAGTCTTTTAAATTCAAATTAATATGACAGCTGCAACATTCAACGCACTATTTCATTTATATTCCTTAGTGCACCGTTTCAATTAGCTAATAGGCTTCCTTTCAATTTGCTTTACACACCGTTTTACCAAGGACAAATTATTCTGTGTTCCTTCATGTTCTGGAGAGTAATTTTAGAGGAGTAGCTTGACTATGTCTGGCAGCATGAAAAAGAATGACAAATTGAATGACACTCTTGGAATCCAGGGAGCTTAACAGCTATCCTTCTAACAACCTACTATAGCATCCATTGCTGGACCTTGAGAGTAACTACTCTTCTTCCCACTCCCGTCAGCTAATTCTTTCATAGCAACTGCTGCATCAAGTCCAGATTGGCACTATAACGATCGCACTCGTAGCAAGTGGTATTAGAGCAGACTATCCATGAATTTTAACCATGGCACTAGATACGAGGGCAGCTAATTTCAAACGTCTCGAGGATTTCGTAGACACACTCAATTAAGCAAGAAAGTAGTCAGAAGTATAAGCAATTAGTAGACCTACTAAAGGGATAAAATCTGAAACTAGACTATACCATTGAAAACCAAGGGGATCGGATTAGTAATATCAGGAGCATGATGAGTGTCATGGCACAACAAATAGAATTCACTTGCAAAGACTCTCTCAAGTCTCTAGTGGTTCTAGCCAAGGCAAAGAGAAACACACCAATAACCTGGATGGAACTGATTCAAGAAACAAGGTGTTGTATAAAGACAAAATTCCAGCCTATAAATTACACAAACCCAGACATTGTTTTTCCAATATTCAATGGAGAAACAAGGTGTTGCAAACTACTTCTATGGTTGAAATGTAGGCCATAAGACGATGCACCTTCTATTTTACCTTTAGAAAAATTAAAAAAGGAGGACAATATATGGCCTGCCATTAAACATTTAAAAAGTAAACAAAGCCAGCGAGCGGCCACTTTTCTTTGGCCCAGGCGCCGACCTCTTTTATTTGTTTTTTAATTTTTTTAGTTTTGTTTATTTGCTGGAAAATAATTTTTTTAAAAAAGTAAATTTTTTAAAAAATGAATTTCGGGAAAGTAAATTCCGAGAAAATATTTTTTGATGTTTGGTAGTTTAATGAAAAATAAGTTAGAAAACACTTTCCAGTATTTGATTATGTCATGAAAAATAAGCTGGAAAATAACTTATTAATGTTTTATTTTTCTCAAGTTTATTAAAATAATGAGGAACAAATCTTACAAATTAAAAAGTTGAATGAGAATGAAATTGAAAAAAAATATAATTTCATAAATTATCTCAAATAAAATAAATAATAATCAAAATAATAGAGATCAAATCTAAAAAATTAAAAAAATAAAAGATTAAGAAATTAAAATAATAATAATTAACATTTCATAAATTATTTCAAATAAAATAAGTAACAATCAAAAGAATGAGGATCAAATTTGATAGATAAAAAATTTCAATAAAAAAATGATAAGGAAAAAGCAAATAACAATTATAAAAATAAGGACCAAAATTAATATAAAAATTAAATTTTAAGAGATGAAATTGAAAAATAAATATTCAAAACAAATTATATATAGCAATCAAAAGTTTGAGGATCAAATTTGATATAATCAGCAAATAATGACATTTCTAAATTTTTCACAACTTCCGGAAAGTGTTTTTTCGCCCAAATTTTTCAGGAAAACACTTTCCTGAAAACCAAGCCAAATTTTTCTTTGACTGAAAAGTGTTTTTCGTTGATCAACTTTTCTAATGGCAAACAAACACAGGAAAGTTTGGAAAGTGGTTTTCCGGAAATCACTTTCCAGAAAACAAACACAGCAAAAAAGGAAAATACTTTTCTGGAAACCAAACAAAATTTTTCTTTGACTGGAAAGTGTTTTTCGTTGACCAACTTTCCAAATGACAAATAAACACAGGAAAGTTTGGAAAGTGGTTTCCCGGAAACTACTTTCCGAGAAACAAACATGACCTTAGATTCTTACTAAACTTCACTTTAAATAAGATATTTAACATTATATTTAAATTATTAGTTAATTTTGTCATGGTTCTTAAATAATATTCAACTTTAACAATTTATTTTTTAATTATTATATACCTAATATGCAAAAATAAAATAAAATTACTCATGCATATTTAATGAAAACAATTTATATTCTTTTATTGTTTTGATAGATTCTTGAAATGCTTTTATCATATTATTTTGTTTTTGTTTTTAATCACTAAAAAAATATTGAGATATTATTTTTATATTGTTTGATTAAAGCTTACCTTTGAGATCATAATGCATTTTTATTTAAAAATAAAAAAACATTGTTTTTCTAAAATACAAAGACAACAATATAACTTTATTTTTATAAAAATTATTTTTTATTTAATTATATAACAAAAAAAGGTGACCAAAGTAAAATAATCAAATATAATTAAAAAAATGGTTATGATGGACTTCTAAAAAGAGAATGCTTGCTAATGTTAAAAAACGATTTCTATAATCTTCTTTGAAAATAAAGTAAAATTTGAATGGTATTTAATAGAATAAAATCTAAAATACATCCTTAATTAATTTAATAAATTAATATATTTTAACTTGATTAATTCTTAAGAAATTAAATTGAAATTGTTGGAAAATCATAAAAAAACTAGGTGTGTAGACCTAAGCTTTTCTTTTTCTTTTTCAAATTAGGCAAATAATGAAGCATCCTCGACAACGACAAAAGTACGTTGTCTGCGTTGTCTGCATGCTGAGTTACCAACATGGTGCCCAAAAATTTGGGCAAGAGTTTCACTTAAAATACCTAAAAACAACCCTCATATTACTCTCAATAAACCAATTTCTTAATTCAAAAAACACCAAATTGATTAAAAAATACAAAATTAAATTAAAAAAATATTTTTTTCAATCTTGATTTACTTTTTTCAACTATATGGAAGCATAAAAACATCTTAATAACACTTTTTATATCAAGAGAAACATTTTGATATTAAATTTAACTATTTTTATCAACACAATCTGACTAAATGACATTTATTTTTTTCTCACTGCTCTCTTTCTCCCTTCTCACAAACTAAGGGAGTAAAATTTTTTCAAAATAAAGTTTTGAGCTAAGATAAAAAAGAAATTATAAAAAATCTTACTGCTGCCGTTTTACCTAGCATTCAACTTTGATTCCCTCATTTTTATTTTTATTGTTTTCCTCATTCCTTTTATTATTTTTATTTTAATGTTAATGTTAATTTAATATATATGCGTGTGTGCCTATATGCGTTATAGTTTTGAAACCCGGTCCGGCAGGTCAATCCGGGACCCAGCTAACCCGAAGCTGAAATCGGATCGAGTTTAAGAAAAAATAGGGAAAGTCAAAATCTGGGATGACCCGGTCAAAAACCTGGTTGCAACCCATTAACTTTTATTTTTTTTTTTAACTAAAATGACGTCGTTTTGATTTTTAAAAAAAATCAGAATTGACTTGGAAGACCCGGTCAAACCCGATGACTTGATCAAAATCCAGAATCCGGATCTTTAACCCGCCGGATTTAAAAACTCCAATATGCGCGCGCCCGCATATGCCTGCCGACCCAGGAAGTTGTTCCCAGTAATGCTCTGGACCGTCCAAGCTGTGCTGTACAGTAAAAGAAAAGAGTTGTTGGACATTTGCTTAAATTTATGTACTGTCGTCCATGAATCCAAGTTCTCATGGTGTGTATGACCTCTTCTTTCCGGGCAGAGATTGACCTCTTCTTACTCAGAACGAACAAGAAAGCGTACAAGCAGCAACTGATACACCGTTACTCAGCACGTCATTCCTTGCGGAGTGGTGAGAAAATAATGTGGACTTGGCACAAATTTTAATGGGACATTAACGGAGACGATTGAAATTGAGTTTCTATACTGTTTTTACCAATGCTCAGTGCTCCCCAAACTTCCATAGACATTCATTAGCAAGCAATATTTTTTTTATTTTATAGAAGAAAGCATTCCCCAGACATTTGCTTATTAGTTTTGCTGATTATACATCATTCCCTCTCCGGGAGAGGTCATTCACATCTTTATCGCATGCACTTCTTATGCTTCACACACACATGTATGAGAGATCATTATTTAACACGTTTTTGGTACTATTTTAAATTAGCTAGAAACAAAAAAAAAAAAAATGTTGTTCAAACCTGCTGGTATTTAAGTTTGAATAATTTCGTAGAGAGTTTAAAAAGTTTGATTACATTGGCATACATATTTGATTTTTGAGGCATATATATACTTCTTCAAGTTTGTTTCGATTGCTGGCATGTATTATAAACATCGACAACTGAAAATATATAAAAAAGCTTGGGAGCACGAAGGGAGTTGAAAGTAAGCAGAAGATCATCAGATATAGAGTACACCAATTAATTTTCCTGTTTTACATTGTGGTTGCCATTACTAGAGGAAAAAAGACGTTAAGAGAATCGGTTTGCTGGTCGTTATCCCACTTTTTTTCTGCGGTGTTGCTCTCTAAACATGGCCTGAATCAGGCTGAGAGAGAGAGCGCCCAACAATGGCCAAGCATGAAAGCAGGAATGTTACAAAAACATTTCATGCTTCTAAAAACCGGAAGGCAAAGAGCTAATGTCGTGCCTCTCCTAGCGGCCTCATCATTCACTTAGATACTCTCTAATATTTCCTAATTAACCCATATATATATTTAGGCACAACAAACTTGCAAAATCTTGCACTTTATATACCTGTTGCCCCATAAGGGATCTAGCATTTTTAACATATCGAGAGATAGAAATTATATATCAAAGGCTGTGCCAACTTGTTTTTTAGTAGTTTGTTTTCGCCAGCATATATAATGGCATCGCCATTGAAATCTATCTTAGCAACGTTGCTGCTTTTAGCCATTGCATTGCCTGGTTGCCAGGCAAAATCTAAACCTTCCCTCTTAGGGAAACAAGCCATTCACCATGCAATTGGACGACAAGCCAACCACATTGAACTTCCCAAACGCCATAAACCAAAGTTCCGGCCAGGCCCATGGAAGAAAGCTCATGCAACTTTCTATGAAGGCGGCTCAGGAACATTTGGTATTGATGCCTTCTTTTCCCTTTTTCCTATATTTTTACCCTACTTTACAAGTGATCATCGATGATCTTGCTCACCTTACAAAACGACCAAATTCAACCTCCAATATGAAAAAAGAAAAAAATGGACTTTTCTTTAGCGAAAATTTCATTCAATATTGTGAGGCTGCCTGCCAAGAGCAGCATGATGAGAACATTTTTCTATGTTTTCATAAAAAATTGGATTGTAAGAAAAAAAAAAAATTCATGTCCTCACGCATCTGACGACATTAATTGTAACTACAACTAGATTATTTTCATTGTTCCTGGACTAACTTATAAAAAAAAAATTTTGTTCAGGGGGAGCATGCAATTACAAAGATGTTGCAGGCGAAGGCTATGGCATGAATACAGTTGCACTGAGCAGTGTTTTGTTCAGAAATGGACAGGCTTGTGGTGCTTGTTTCGAAATCAAGTGCGCTGATAGCCCTCAATGGTGCAAGCTAGGGCAGCCATCTCTCTTTGTCACTGCAACTGATCATTGCCCACCAAATCCATCTCTCCCAAATGACAATGGAGGCTGGTGCAATGTGCCACGTGAGCATTTCGATATAGCCAAGCCTGTATTTAGTCAGCTAGCTGGGTACAAGGCCGGCATTATTCCAATCCAATATCGCAGGTCATATATATGACTTTTCAATCTTTTCCCATTTAGCAAAATTATACCATTTAGCTGGCCAACTAGGATGCTTGGGTTGAGTTTCTTAATTAAAAGGGTTCATTTTCCCTGCAGGCTTCCATGCAAAAAGCAAGGAGGTATTAGATTCACTATATTGGGGAATCCTTGGTTCTATCAGGTCATTGTGTGGAATGTAGGGGGGAGCTGGAGATGTTGTTAGTGTTCAAGTGAAGGGTGATGACAAGCTCAAGTGGACGCAAATGGAACGAGATTGGGGGGCAACTTGGAAAACCAGTGCTATTTTGCATGGAGAGTCGCTGTCCTTCCGTGTTAGAGCAAGCGATAAGAGATACTCGACTTCATGGCATGTTACCCCTAAAAACTGGCAATTTGGCCAGACATACGAGGGCAAGAACTTCAAATAGAGTGCAAAAAATATTTCGAAAGGGAAGTTATTTGTGTCCTGGTTGCTAAATACGTAACGTTTGCAGGCCATGGACATACACATCTGGCTTTTTAATAACAGAATCAATAGAATTCAGTATATAGGTTAGATTTATTTATATTTACGGCCATTGTAGTGATACTGACTGCAGAAGAGAATAGCGATCCAACTGGCATCAATTGTGTTTACAAGACAATATGAAAGTTTTTTTTTTTTAGCTTTGTTATCCACAAAGTTTCCCCATCCCTTCTCTTTTTGTTCTTCAAGTTCTCCATTTATTACAATAATCTTTATGTTTCCAATATCATCAATACATCATCCTCTGGATTCTTAATCAAACATAAGGTAGACTTGATACAATGCTGTCACGTGTAAACCTCTCCTTTTCAGTGCAGACACGTGATGGGAGGCATCCAGAGTGAAGCAGAATTATAAACTCAGCGATTGATGAAAGAATAAAACGAAATAGCACGCTCACCACATTTCTGACACCATCTCAAACCAAAACATGGGTCTGAGTGAATATACGTTTCAGAATTAAAGATTGATGAATCAACAATTTTAACCTAATTTTTTTATAAATTGAAAAAGGTTTTAAAATGAAATGGGTTTGGCTTGTATTTAATTGAAAGGCAAAATCAAGATAACATGGGCTTGAAGAATATGCTAAATCCAAGGCAATATAGGTCTGGCGAATGTATCAGATCCAAAACACTTGGGTTTGACAATCAATTAAACTTAAAGCAACATGAGATCTGATGAGTATATCAAACCCAAAGCAATATGGGTCTAACGAATACGCTAATTAAACCCAAAACACTTGGGTTTGACAATCAACCAAACTCAAGAAAATATGAGTTTAGCGATCTTGCCAGACCCATAATATTTAGGTTTGACAATTAGCCAAGCCCAAAGCAACATGAGATCAGGCGAACATATTAGAGCTAAAACACTTGTGTTTGACAATTAGTCAAACCTAAGGCCATATGAGTTTGGTGAACGAGCTAGACTCAAGACATTTGAGTTTGACAATCAGCCAAACTCAAAGCAACATGAGATTTAACAAACGTGTCTGACCCAAAATACTTGAGTTTGAAAATCAGCCAAACCCTAAGCAAACATGGGTCTGACAAAACATGTCAGACCCAAAGGATTTGGATTCAAAGACTATCGGGTTCTACAATTATGCATTTTATCCTAGATGATCCCCTAGATTAAAAATATTGTAGGCATAATAAAACGCCATGCCTCTCCATCTAGAACAATTATATGATCCATTCATCTCCAAGGTAATGATCTCCCTATATCCCTAGATATTCAAAATACCTCCTAAGGAGCCCATAACATGTCCCTTCTCATTAATGATGTGTATAAGATATTTCTTCCTTATTAATGAAATGTATAGGATTTTGGCTTATCATTAATGCCATAAAAAATAAAAGACTTTCTATTCTCTCTCCCCTGAAAATGACAAGGTTTAGGTAATATGAATACCCCCTAAACTATTCATATAAGAGGTTGAGAACTTTCATCACTTAAGAAAAACTTGCATATATTTCCGAACATTAATCATCTTAAAACTAAAGAACAAACAATATCTTTGTTCCTTGAATTTAAGGCTCTTTTAAATCATTCTTTGCCTTTCTCATAAAGATACTGGCTTTATTATCGGAGGGTCTTTAAGTCCCTTTGATTAGGACTATTTTTGCATGTACTTAAGCTTCCACTATTAGTTTGGTGTTCCCTAATCTAACGAGAAAGCTAATTATTTGGACATATTGATTAACCATTATCCTAAATACTAAATAACCTATCATTTATATACCATTGGAACACCATTAAAGATAATAAGTAATGTAGAGAATGACTTTATAGTCATCGTTGTGAAAATCTAGATAGTTCCTAAATCACAAATTACAATGCCCTCCATATCAAAATAACTACAAAACTCTAATTGGGCGAGTATGTCAATTATGTACATGAATTTAATCAACATTTTTGTTAAAAAAGGTAAAGGGATGCGTAAAGACTATTTGATCATCTCATAACTCATTCAAAACTTAAGTTTCCATTAGATCAAACCTTCATTTGAATGAAGACAGGTACATGATAAATAAGGACACCAAAACTACCAGCTTCCTTTGAATGACATGAAACATCCTTTCTTTTTGCCTTACTAGCAATGAATTTACTACCATCTTATGCTTAAAACCAATATTAACTACCAAGTAACAAATTTAAAATATGGATATGATCTTTTCCAAGGGATTTGACTTGTGATGTTTTCTGATTAACCATTTGTTGTTTTGTAAGTATTTCATTTCTAGGATAATAGGACATTGTCTTGCACAAAATCCTATCTGAGCATACAAGTCACTTGATTTTTCTCTTTTTTGTTTCTCTGCTTTTCATCTCTTGTATATGTTAGAAACAAATTGCATAAAAAAAAGAATTTGAGTTTATATGAAATAAATGGTAGACCTGCAACTTAATACCAAAAGACTTCTATTATTGTTGTTGTTGTTCATATTACAATACATAATTGAGAATGATTTTATATAAAGCATTAACAAATTGACAAATTTGACGAAAACAAGAAACATAATAACTTGTTTTTTAATTTTTCATTTCTTTGTATATGTTGGAAACAAATAGCATAAAAAAAATTGTGTTTATATGAAATAAATGATAGAGTTGCAGCTTAATATTGAGAGACTTCTATTATTATTATTGTTGTTGTTGTTGTTATTACAATACATAATTGAGAAGGATTGTATATAAAGCATTAAAAAATTGACAAATTTGATAAAAACAAGATACATAATAACTTCCATGATCTAGACAAAACAAAAGGATTTTGACTCATTAAAAGACAATTATTAATGATATTGAAAAGTGCAAATTACTTATTAACACTCTCTCTTAATTTGTAATCATAAATAACTTCATGAATTGCTAAACGTTTTAACAAACAAAACTTTGGTATGCATATCGGCAGACGGATCATTTGTGTTGATGAAGTCCAGATTTATCTCCTTCTTATTAATCATTTCATGGATAAAATGATGCCTTAATTCAATATGCTTTGATCTTGCATGGAAGACATGATTCTTAGTCATTGCTATAGTTGGCATATTGTGAGAGAAAATTCTCCTTAACCATATTGTCTCACACACAGGTTCATTTGTTGTAATATATTCAGCGTTAACAGAAGACAATGCAACATAACTATGCTTCCTTGAACACCAAGAAATCACATTTGTCCTTAAACAAAATACATATCAAAATGTTCTTTTTATATCATCATAGCTTCTAGCCCAATCACTGTTTGTAAAGTCAATCAACCTTTTATTTTCTTGTTTCTTGTATTTAATTTCATGATCTTTAGTCCCCTAAAGATATTGCAGAATTCTTTTTGTTGCTACAAAGTGAAGTTTGCTTGGTTATTCCATAAATATGGAAATTAAACTTACTGAAAATAGTATATCATGTCTTGTATTTGTAAGATAAATAAAAAAAATACCAGTAAGGCTTTGAAATATCTTTGAATCCACCTACTCTACACCATCATTCTAGTGCAACTTTTCATTTATTATTGGTTTACAACTTGCCATACTGATTTTTTCATCAATCTCAGGTCTATCATCTCATACTCTTTCATCATTTCCTTCTTTATAAATTCTTCCACTATATCTTCATTTCAACTTGCATATATCAGATCATAAACATAAAAACAGTCCATTGAAGAAGTTGTTCCTCTTCTCTTCACATAAAATGTTGGTTCAGAATGACATCTTTCAAATTCATTTTGGTGAAAATACAAATCAATTTTGTTATTCCATGCTTTTAGTGTCTGCTTTAATCTGTAAAGAGCCTTGTAAAGTTTATAAACGTTATCGTTTTTTCCTTTTAACACATAACCTAGAGGTTGCTCTACATAAATTTTTTCTTGCAATTCCTTATTAAGAAAAGCTGATTTAACATCAAGTTGAAAAACTTGCAATTGTAATTAATACTATCGAAGCAAGAACAATTCTAATGGTTTTCATTTTAGTGACAGGTGCGAATGTTTTTGTGAAATATACTTCAGACTGTTGCGAATAGTCTTTTGCAACAAGTCTTGCCTTATACTTCTATATGCTGCAATCTTCATTGTGTTTAGTCTAGTAAGCCCATTTTAATCCAACTACATTTTTTTGTTTTAGAAGTTCCACTAACTCTCATGTTTGATTATTCTCAATACATACTTGCCATCTCATCATTCATAGCCTTTCTCCATTCTTCTTTTCTTGTTGTTTCTTTAAAATTCTGAGGTTCACCAGAAAAGAATGCAACATGATAGAGTTATAAATACCAATTAATGATCGATACCTTTTTAGAGGTGAATCTAGATTTGATTCTTTATTAGAACTTGATGTACTTCCTTCATTTTGAAAGGTTGAATTAACTCCATTTTAAGAAATATAAGTAGAAACATTATGTTGATTTGAGGCTTCAAATAACTTAAGTGTTGTTGGTACTAGATGGACAATTTCTTCCCATTTCCATGTTGCCGACTGTCGCACGTCAAAATCCGCGCGGCGTCTGCTGGCGATTATATATTATTTGTGGTTTTGCTTGGTTCTTTGGAGTCGCCACCTAGTATTATGGTCACTAGGAACCTATGGTCTGCGAGAGTCTGAGTAAGGGACTGGTTGTGCGAGGGGAAGACGCATCACCCCCAGTGCACCCTACCTAAGGTAAGCTGCATTGTTGTTTGATTGTTTTTCTAAGTCGAGTTTCTATTCGTTGGTCTTTTCTAAGGTTCAAGGCAGATCTCCCTTCGTGAGGGAGTCTCTACCTTATTGGGTTAAATCCTAACCGTTCTAAAGTCTGAATTTTAGGATTGCATTTATTTACACCTTGTATGTTTAATACCCGAGGGTGTACTTTATCGTGTAATTTTACACCCCACAAATATTAAAGTCTACATCCGGATCCCGAAAAAAAAAAAAAAGAGTTGAAAAAAGGTTTTTGATATTTTGGCCAAACCCTAACGGATGATCATAAACTAGTTATGATATCCATTTTTTGGATTTTTAAAACGTGAAAAAGATGCAATTTTTTCTGAAAACATGCTTGGAAAATTCTTTAGGACTTGGCCGTATGCAATAAAATATTTTTTTCTTTTTTTGAATTTTTTTTTAAATATTTCGGAGAAAACCGGGTATTTTAATACAGGACTTGTATCTTACAATGTAAGTATACAATCCAATATTAAGCAAACTTGCGAGAAAAATATTTAAGAGCAGTCACAAGTTTTTTTAAATGATTTTTTGAATTTTTTGGATTTTTTTTATATTTTTGAAATTGTTTTTTTTTTTGAAAAAAAAAGATAAAGAAAAAGATATAATACACCGCATGAACAGTAGACATGAATTATAATTCACGTCCACTTGTTCATGCGTGGAACAAAGAGGACGTGAATTATAATTCACGTCCACTGCTCACTCGGTGAACAGAGACGGCGAAGAAGAAGGGGAAGGGGAGGAGAGAATTACCCGGCGTGGAGGGAGTTGGCGGCCCGGGCGGTGGTGCGCGGTGCGACTGGAGGCGGCGAGGATGGCGGCGTGCACTGGTCCCGGCTGGAAGAAGAAGAAGAAGGAGCAGAGTCCTGCAAAGGAGAAGGAAAGCTCACGGTTGGAGCTGTTGGTGTAGCCGAGGAAAGAGCTGCTACCCGGCCGCTTTGGGAAGGAAGAGAGCTTCGGGCAAGGTGGTGGTTCTTCGCTCTGCCGTCGCGCGCCATTGCAGGAGTCACGGTGGCGAGAGGAGAAGATTTTTACAGAGGAGAGAGGGAGAGAAGTGGTGCAACTGTCACGTGAGATGGTTTTATGGCTACTAGAGGTGGGGATGATGGTGAGAAGCCAGGTGAAGAAGGTGGTGGTGGCTGAAGGCCACGGTGGAGAGAGAAAGAAAAAGGATTGTTTGCGGGAAATACGAAGGCGGTTTTCGGCCAACTTTGAGCTCGTTTTTCCTCTCCCGTTTAGCATGAAAATTGGTCCTATTTATAGGGCTGGAAAGAGGGCAATCTTGTTTCCAATGGGAAAAAAATATCAGCCCTTGATTCGACCTGAGTGATCCAAATTGTTGGCTCAAAGTGGGCACCTCAAACTGCCAAATTTGCAGACTGCCCGAGGTGCACACTTTGGGCCAATAAACGGAGCCGTTTCAAACCTTTTCGACCAGACCGGACCACTCCCCGGGATAGAGGGGTTCCAGGTGGACATGTTAGTGCATGATTTGTCGGATTTGGGGGCCAAACGAGGCAGAAAACACGGCCTGAAGTCGGCCACTCGGGCAGCTCAGTGGGGAAGAAGATGAACAGTATCAAGCGACGCGTCGCCTGGTCCTGCCAATTTTTTTGGATTCAAAACGGCGCCATTTTGATAAAAATAGGGAATTTTGCTGAACTTCAATTTAGTCCTCCTTCTTTCAATTTCGTTCAATACTATTCCCTAATTGACCCTGAAACGTCTGATTTGATGCAATTTAGTCCCAGCGTAACTTCATCTTCGGCCCCAGAGTTACGCGCCTTTTGCAATATGGTCCTTGGTCTCAGATTTATGCAATTTCGTCCCTAATTGACCATTAAACTTTCAATTTCTTCAATTTGGCCCCCGGATTTTGTCAATTAGGCCCCTGCAGTTTGGCGCCTCTTGCAGTTTGGTCCTTGGCTTTGAATTTTGTCAATTTAACCCCTAATTGGCCCCAAAACTTCAATTTTCTTGCAGTTTGCTTTGATTTCAATCAATTAACTTGGTAAAAATTAAATTTGGTCTCTTAAAATTCCAATCTTCTCCATTAAGCCCAAATTAGGCTCCCAAACTTAATTTTTCACCAATTAAGCCCCAAATAAAATTAATTTGACCCATTTAAAGTATAATTAAGTCCTTGCACTTAATTAATTCCTTCATTTGGACCTAAATTAATTCTTAAACATAATTAAAATTTAATTTGGCCCATGATTAAATCAAATTGGCCCATTAAAATTTAATTATGTCATTGGACTTAATATTTATGCAAATTCATCCAAAACTCATTTAATTTGACCTTGAATTTGCATTTTTTCTCCAATTTTGGGCACAATGGGGCGCCAATAGGTCTTGAATCTCCTCCAAAAATTACGACTTGATTTCCCGGCCTACTTTCTCCATATTGCCAGCCTTTATTTTATTTTTTTTTATTTTTTATTTTATTTTTTTAAAAAAGTGAATTTTTGGGGAATAACCCAAAATTAGGTTATGACACCGACTTATAAAAAATGACATCTCTAGAAAGTAATAGCTAATCCTTTTTAGGATTGAAAATTCAAAACCCTTTGGAATCATCATTATATCCAATGAAGATGTGTTTCTCCCTCTTCTCATCAAATTTATCTCTATTTTATGAAGGAATAAGAACATAACACAACCAAAAACTTTTAAATGACTAACTTTTGGTTTGCGGTTATACCATACTTTAAATGGAGTTCAATTTTGAATAATTTTTATTGGTCATCAATTAAGAATATAAGCCACAGTATTGACAACTTCAGTTTAGAATCTATTGGGAAAACTTTTTCCTTTAAGCATGCTTCTTGTTATTTCTTCTTTAGTGCTATTCTTTTTTTTTTCTGCCACATAATTTTGTTGAGGAGTGTGCCTTACTATAAGCTACCTCTGAATACCATTTTCTTTACAGTAATTAAGAAAAGGTTTATATATGAACTCTCCTCCATGATTAGTTCTTAAAGTCTTCATTTAATAGCCACTTTGTTTTTCTATAAAGGCTTTAAATTACAGAAATATAGAGAAGACACTTGATTTCTTGTCAAGAAAATAAATCCATATCATTTTGGAATGATGATCAACAAAGAGTAAGAAGTATCTTTTGTTTAATGGATGGAGTTCAAGTTGGACTATAAATATCTGTATAAACTAACTCGAGAGGTGCATTTGCTCTCCAAGCTATTTTTGGAAATGGAAAATGATGCATTTTCCCATACACACAACCTTCATATACTCCCATCTTGTTCTGTACTAAAGGAAGACCGACAACCATGTTCTTTTGCTTTAATAATTATAAACCATTAAAGTTCAAATGCCTATATCTTAGATGCCAAAGATAATTATCAACATGTTCACTTCTAAGAGCAGTATTATGAAGTGATTTCATGTTTAAAGGAAATATGTTGATTGAAATCATTTTGATAGCGATTATTCTTTGATTAGTCTTCTTATCATAAATCTCACATTTATGTTCAACAAAAATCAACATATAGCCTTTTCTCACCATTTTTCCTACACTTAAAAGATTTTGACCAATGCTAGAAGAGTAAAAAACATCACAAATATGTTTTTCATTACCTCCATTACTGTAGATTGCAATGCCACCTCTCCTTTTAATTTCCACCTTCTTGTTATCACCAAGTTCAACAAAGGAAGAATAAGTTTTATCAAGCTTTTCAAAACTTGTTCGATCACTAGTGATATGGTGACTACAATCGTTGTCTAGGTACCATACTTTTTCTTCTTTATGCTCTATATTCATGCAAGAATAAATTAGTTGATCATCATTCTTTGAGAAATTAGTTGCATTTTTCTTTTCACTGCCTTCTCCCTTATCTTTATGCCAACAATTGCTTTCTAAATGTGAAGGATTTTTGCATATGGTATTCTTACCAGAAACATTGTCACCATAACTTTTTATCTGGTTGATGACTTTAATAGCTCTTAAAGAAAAATCTTTGATAGATTCACTATCTTTCATTGTAAGATTTTCAAACTCTTTTAATAAATTTTACAGTCTTATAAATATATCTTTCTGAAAACCCTAGAAATCATTCTTTAAAATCTCCCATACATATATTGCCTTGTTAATAGAGAAGATTCTAGGATAAATTGATTTGCTCACTCTATGTTGAATTATTCTCAAGGTTGTCACATTTGTTTGCACATTCTACTCATATTCTTTTTCATTTTCTTTTGTCCAAGATGAAACAATTATTGTTTGAGGTGGTTTTTCATATCCTTCATCCACCTAAAATTTTCTCCATTTGAGAAATCCAGTATTCATAATGCTCTCCATAAAATAGGAATCTGAGTTGCTGTATATGCAAAAGTGAAGATACTTTATGAAGAAGCCATTTAAGAAACAAGCAATTGTACCAAATCTGTTGGAAATAGATAGGAGAAAACAAAATAAGATTTTTTTTTTTTGAAATAAATGGTAGAGCTACAACTCAATACCATAAGACTTTTATTATTATTATTTGTTGTTGTTGTTGTTGTTGTTGTTACAATACAAAATTGAGAAGGATTCTATATAAAATATTAACAAATTGACTGATTTGATGAAAACTAAAAACGTTTAGTGAAATGTCATGGTTTAGAACCGTGACATCCTTGAACTGTGCTATTTCACAAAGATTTTTTTTATCATGTGTTAATTCGCTATTTATTTCACAACGAACATTTCTTGAATGCAATTTGTTCGATCAGAAGGTGTTAATACCGTGAAAATTCAACTTGGCATTTATGGATAAGGGAAGAAAATTGTTTCAAGCTTCCAACTATATATGGTGGGGTGTCAAAGTTCAAAAGTAGCTAATTTAGCTATGATTTTGCTTCTGTAATTCTTTAATATGATATTTCAAAAAGGGAAGCCATTAATCATCTCATGCATGTTGCTAGAAATGCAATATAATTACTATTACTAAATACATGGAAGTTAGGAGCATTCATGCAAGAAGGATTCTTGCCTCACCATTACTTAGGGTGTTTAGAAAAACCAACTCATTTGTAATATTTGTATTATCTGATCCGATCCAAACCTGTCAAAGTTGAATATTATACATATTACAGATGATAATAAGTAAAAAATCTAATAAATAAATATCACAAGTCGGATGTAAGTTGGGTTTTGAAAACCTGACTCAACCTATATAACTTAAATATATAAGTAATTGTGGTCCTTGATATAAATAATATTTTTTCTTCTGTCCTTTAGTTTTTTTCTTTACTCACCTTCACACTCGCTTTCATTCTCTTAATATCTTTCCCTTTAATTATCTCTTTCAAACTTCATGTATTTAATTTATTACTTATCATTTTTTTTATCTTTTACCTGTGTAACTGATGCTCTTTTGCAACCTGATATATTTTTAGGATTGTCAAACAACAATAAAATTAATATGCCCAACTCACACACACACACACACACACACACACACACACACACAAATTTTAGCTCAACTTGATATTTATAAGATGCTCGGGTAGAAGAAGAAGAAAAATAAATTGATTTTATATCTTGTAAAATATCAGAAATTATAAATAATTGTGGATAAAAACTTTAGCCACTATATCTATGTGAACACACCTATCATTAAAAGAGTAGTAAAAAGTATCTTGATATTGAATTTTGCTTATTGATCATGTTGCTAACGTTAGAGGCTTTTAGAAGTCTTCCTTAATTGCTGGATGTTAGATTAATATTTGTCGATACTTTCTTTTCTTTTCTTTCTTTCTTTTTTTCCTAGAAGAATTCGAACATAATTCTAAATTAGAGAACCATGATTATTTTCTTCATTGCAGACCTATTTTTGAAAGTATTTTCTAAGCTATTTTGTTTTAATGTCATTTTCCCTTAAAATATGGTTGCCCTTTTCATTGTTCTTTTTCTTTTCATATATATATATATATATATAATAATAATCAGCGAAATAGATCTTAGTCATGAAATAAAGTAAAAACTTTACTAATTAATTAAGCTAATTAGCATCCACAATTATTTGGAATATATTGCCGCCAAGTGAAGAAAATAATAAAGTTTAATTAACTCCTTTTCACTTCAATTAGGAGTTTTTCTTTTGCACATTTCACGGTCAATTCTTGTATTATTAGTTACAGCAACATATAACATTGGATAAAAATTAGGGTTTTTAAGTTATAATGCTATAGTCATAGATTATAAGGAAATAAATAGAGAAAACACCGATAATTTTTGAAAATTTTAAAATTCAATAATTTGATAAAAAAAAAATAATCTTTCAATTGTTTATATAGAACTCGAATATATTGAACAATCTGATAAAATTTATACGTAATTTAATAAATAGATATAAAGTTTTTTTTTTGTGAGATTGTGTGTTTGACTTGTTTGAATTTTTTTTTCAAAATTTATTAGATTTCGTCAATTGTTTTAATACGATTGCAAAATCTATTAGATTTATACTAAAAACGTGAATTTCTATCCTTGTACGTATTGCTTCTGAAAACATGCTATCACACTCCTCTTCACTATTTATATGTACAAGAACTGGTGGGTAAAGACTGCCCGAAGAGAGTTTTTATGGTTACAAAAATAAATAGCAACAACTAACAATCCGGTTCTAGATCTCTAAAAGGAACAAGAACACATGGAAGGGCTATTAAAGACTTCATTACAATTGAAAACTTTGTTGATCTTTAATTATTCTTGAGTGCCCATGTACGAAAAATGTTGATAACCTATAATACGTAGAAATAGAAAAGGAATATCAATTATGGAAGAACCCTAGACCATCAGGAATCTCACCATCCTTGGAAAACTGCTGAAACTAACATTGGCCATGCTTACAAGTATTCTTTTAGCCCATCTTTGCATTATTGGAGATAATGGTTGGCATTAAAAAAACGTTCTAAGCCATCACCAGCTAGCTTTTCCAATAAAATATCACTCAACTATAAAGTTGGCAAATAATAATGAAATTATTGATGAAAATTTCACTAATAATTTATAATTTCTGATGAAAATAATAATTAAATATATTTTGCCAGTAATTTTTTATTAAATTATTAACAGTGTTTTAATTAGCCAATAAAATTGTTATTAACAAAATTGATCTATCGATAATGCCGTTCATAATTAATATCCCGACGGACATCAAGCATAAAAACCCACAAAAAATTTTGTTGGCTTTTAGCAAATTTTAATAGTGTTATATGCAACCATGCAACGAAAATAGATATGGTTGTTTAAAGAGTCGATGAATTATTAAGTATTAAACTATACAACTAGGTAGTTTATCCTCAAAATAAACCTTAATTTCTAAGTTTTAAATGGGTGGAATTTTTAGTTATATAGGTCGTTTATTAGTAGAAAAAAGGTTGTGCAGATCAAAGTTTCCATTCATTTCAAATCTTCATCTCATTGTTACACAACTTCCATGATTTAGAGAAAACAAAAGGACTTTGACTCATTAAAAGATAATTATTAATGACACTGAAAATTAAATATTACTTCTTAACAGTATCGATCCTTGCTTCCATATGTTTTGACTGTTGTGAGTGGATTGCTATCAACTTTGCTTTTACGTCTCTAAAAAGAGAATCTCAAAGCCATCAATTTTCGATGTATTAGAATGACAAGAATATAATTTTTAGGCATGATAAATAAGTATAGAAGTTTGCTGGGTGAATAAGATAACAAATACAAGCAACATAAGAACATAAGTATAGTAACGGTATTAAAAGTGAATAAGATAATAAATACAAAACATGTTACTATCAAACATTAAAGTCCATGTTGAGTTTACACTATACATATTCTTATACCATTAGTGTAACCTTTTCACATTGACATAATAAACTTAACTAAATATAAACTTAAATCTTGGACTCTTCATAAAATTTTTAGGCCTATGTCTTAGCTTTCCATAAATATAAACCAGACCTAAATCCAAGTTCTACAGCTCCAGTTATGATCCAATAACCAAATGGTGTTCTAGTTTGGACTGAACCAGCATCTCTTTTCTAAGCTTAGCCCTTTTTTTTTCTTCTCAATTTCAGTAATTAAACTCATCAATCAATCCTTTGATTTATGTGATACGCCTGCATTTAAGATGAACATTTACCATAAATTAAAGGTATCTTATATTATTAGACATGTTATTATAAAACATGCTCTAGTTAAGGAGATATTGATACTTCAAGTGCAAAATGATGATATAAAACCTTGATAAAAATGCACTTTAAGTACTAATCAAATAACAACCCTGCAAACAAGCTCAACCTAGAATTTAGAGTGAAAAATTATTACCATCAACTTTTTGAAGAAAACAAAAAACCACTCCCTTGAATGCGCAAAGCAATTAACAAGCCTTGTAGTTTGAGTCCAATATCCACATGGATGTATATTGGTAATCATTGTTAAAAACTGATATAATGATTTATGATATGGACGGATGTTAATCTCCATGTAGATGCATACATATAGAGAGAAAAATTACAACATTTCATATGCCATTTAGTAAATGCAAGCAAATCCTATCAAAAAAATAATCTCAACCCAAAGTTTAAGTTAATGAGGCTTCAAGATATGATTTATATTATTCTCTAACACTCCTCTCAAGTGAAAGCTCTTTGGGCTTGAAATTTACACATACTCACATTACTTTGTGCTTAATTTTTGTTAATTAGAATGAAGGTGTGAGATTTGAATTCTTGATTATTTGGTTATCAAAGTTTTAATACCATGCCAAAAAAGCATCTCAACCTAAAATTTTAAGCTATTAGGTGAGGCCACAAGATGTGATTTATATGATTCTCTAACAAAACTCTCTAAATTCAATTATTTTTTTTCGTAAGACTAAAAGTCAGCTAGTGCCAACCTTTTTGGGATTTAAGGTCTAATCCTTCAAGTAAGACGAAAGGTTTAAGGCATCTAAGAATGGAAAAGCTTGCATAAAAATCATATACTGTCAAACTTAAGAAAAAATGATATAGATGGAAGCTAATAGAATAACAACAACACAGAAAACACACAAAGATTTTATTAATGAAAAGGGTTACAGATGTGAACCCTAAAATCATAGTATTTTATTCTCTAAAAAATAATTGTAATAGCTCATCGTCAATAGGTTTACAAGACATTTTAATAAATCAGAAAACCCTACATTTACTGGGAAACAACTAAAAGTTTGAAAGCATAAAGGAAATTAAAACAAAAGCCAAATTAAAACAATAAATAAAAAAAGGAAAAAAATATCAAAATTGACCCAAACAATAACTTCTATGCCTAATTATAAGAGATTCAATAGTACAATAAGCGAAAAAATAGGAGACCAGGTTATTAATTGACCATAGGCTTATGTTGTTTAGCTCTTATTGATTTTGGGCATATCGACCATAGGCTTATATTATAATGATTTCTACCTTTTTCTCTGCAATGTCTTCATAGTCACTATCCATATAAGGCAGTTGGCTAGCTTTGGCGTCAAAAAAATTAGGAAGAGAGAATACCAAATCATGGATACGGTTTCTCCATGGTCATTCATTTCTATGTCATCAGAAGTTTATAATCTATCTTTTTTAATGTGTTTTCTTCATCTAGTTGTCATATAAAGCTTAAAAATTCAAGAACTTTTCCCTCATTATAATGTTTACCATAACTAGGAAAGACATTAGTGTCTTTTTCTTATAAATCATCATCCAAAAAGTCATCATCATTTAATGATCATGTCATTCTTTTCATTGAGTTATTATTTTATTTAAATGAAGGCACATGTTGAAGTCACTTAACATCCTACAAGAGCATGTTGATATGAGGTTTGAATATTGTTGTCATCCTTAGTCTTTGCTAATAGTATTTTTTTCATCATAGGTAGTATCAACTCTCTTTTCTTTTTATATACTATTAGGAGATCTTGATCGGGTATTTAGAAAAATCCCTTGATTTTTTATTTGTTATGATTACAATTGGAATATTTTTTTTTATTTTGCTAACTAGATGATGCCATGTTTCTTTCCTATTACAAGATTGATAAAGACTTGGATTAATGTTTTGCTACTTGTTTTTTTTTCTTTAAGATCTTTAAATATTGGCCTAACATGTTTGACAACTTTATCTTGTTGTTATTGTTTGACCTCTAATAATACATTGGCATTAGGTCTAATATTTATTTTTTCTACTTCTAGATGGTTATTTTTCACAAGCTTCTTAACTATCTTTATGATAGACTTATATACCTTTTTAGAGATTTCTTTAGTAGTGTGTCTCATTAGTAAGTCATGGTCTAGTACTATCTCATGTGATGAAAATGGTGTTTGGGTAAGAACTTTTTTCACTCTTTCTATGAAGGTTTTCAGTTGTTATGTGATTCTTTTTTTAATAGAAATAAATCTTCAATCATTGTTATTGGTTTGTATAGGATTATAGGCAATCTTGTCTAGCATTTATTAATCTTGGGCTCCTCTTATTAATAACTTGAATGGTTCTCTGAGCTATTTATTTTAAACAACTTGACAAGTAAATTCAACATCCAGGACTTGTTTCTTTGATAAGGCTTATGGTTTTCCATCATCTTTCCTTACCAATATATTTATGTCAGTTATTGTTAGTCAATCTTTTAGGCCTAAATGTTATAGCCTATCACTAAGTTACAACTTGTTTAGTTTGCAGTAGTGGTTTTTTCATTAATGTGCAATACGAGTGATTAAGTTATGGGAGCAATTTTAGGGTAGTGAGTTGGCAAGCTTTCTCTTGCCATCTATTATATAGCAAAGACATTAAATAATGCATAACTTAACCACTCTATAACTGAAAAGGAGCTAGTAGCAATTATTTTTGCTTTAGAGAAATTTTGTTCTTATGTAATTTGTACTGAAGTAACTATGTTTTTAGAACATGCAACTTTTAAGTATTTGCTGACTAAGAAAATGTTAAATGGAGACTTAAGCGATGGATACTTCTCTTATAAGAATTTTATTTGGGCATCAAAGACTAAAAAGAAAGTGATGATGTAGTTGTTGACCACCTTAGTTGCCTTATTCATGGTTAAAAAGCTCTCTCATTATATGAACAATTTTTAGAATGAGCAACTATTTTCCTTTAAGATTTCATTATGAAATATTTAGTCACTAAGAAGATGCTAAATGATCTATCTCATTCTCATAATGATAAATTAAAAAATATTGCAAAGCAATATGCGTGGTGTGATTCTTATTTGTTGAAACATTTTGCCAATTAAGTGATAAAATGTGTATTTAATTATGAATTCTCATTTATACTAACTTTTTGTCTTTATGTATATGGTGGACACTTTGGAGCAAAAAGAATGACTCTTAAGGTACTAGAAAGTGGGTTTATTTTGGTCTACCATATTTAAAACCATATTCCTCTTCTACAAGTCATATGATAATTGTCAACGAACAAGCAACTTAGGTGCGCAAAATCAAATGCCTCAAATACTCATATTAATTGTTAAAAGTGACACATATAATATTGGTTTTATGGGTGGAAGCAAAATAGGTTTCTTTTTGCTATTAATTATATGTCAAATTGGGTGGAAGCAAAATCCACTTGAACTAATGATTCTAAAATGGTTGAAGAATCTGTGAAGACTAGCATCGTCGCAAGGATTAGAACACCAAGATCTATAATAAGGGATGAAGGGAACTATTTTTACAATTGGTCATTTGAAGCTTTTATTGGTAAATATAACTTGCATTTAAGGCCTCCATGCTATATCACCTACAAAATAGTGGGAAGTTGAAGTGTCAAACCGAGAGGTCATGTCCATTTATATTATGTATAATAAAAAGGATTGAAGTATGTGTTTTGATAATGCACTTTAAGTGTATATAATAACATTTAAAACACCAATTGGGATGTTACCATTTCAACTTGTGTATGGTAAGCCATGTCACCTTCTGGTGGAATTGGAACACAAGTCATTTTAGATTGTGAAATAAATAAGACTTTAACTAAAAAAACAAATCTCATTAGAGTTCAATGATCTACAATGAGAAAATCAAGGCTTAAATTTTGTTGGGCAAAAAGTTTTTCTATTCCATTTATACCTTAAATTATTTCCATATAAGTTAATTTTTGTTGGGTTGGACTTTTTATTATTACTAATTTTTTTCATCATGGTGTAGTAGAAATTCAAATTATGAAGATGGGCAAGGGATTCAAATTAAATGGACATAAACTAAAATCCTATTATGAATATTTCATGATATGAAATGTGAAAGAGTTACCTCTTTACAAACCTTCATCTCTTGATGGTTAAGCATAAGTAAATGTTAGGTTAAGGAGACTAAATCAAGCACTAATTAGGAGGCAACCTGATAGATAGAGGAAAAATTTTCCTCTAGAGAGCTCACCAAATGATATTTTCTTTCTTTTATTTTTACTCCTTTTCTTTTTCATTGTTTCATTGTTTGTTGAGTGTTTATCTTTATTTATTTTTTCTCTTTTCTTCTATATAGAGTCTTCTCATTTCATATAATTTTTTTACATTAAGGATAAAATAGGGATTAAATATGGGAGGGAGGATTTTGAATTTTGAATTTCATTTTGTTTTGTTTAGTTAGTTTAGTTTTTTTTTAAGTCTTAGGATGCTTTCCAATATCCATGATGAGAATTGATCTTAAATGTTATGATCTTGATTCAATATTGAGCATTATTTTTTATCTTGATGTTATTCTTTGATTGATGTCTTTATGATAATTATACATAATTCTCTATGCATGATAGTCATGTTACTCAATACTATTTTTTTATAAGATGTTACTCAATACATAAACAAGCATGTTAGATGATAGAATTCTTATATCCTTACTTTGATTATTACTTGCATTCTACAAGTAGGTTTAAATGTTAGAAATATCCCAAGGTCTCTTAAAGCAAAAGGTTGATCGAGCACCACTTGAAATATGATAAAGGCATTGGGATTTATCACCATTTCCAAATAAGTCAATGCCTTTATTGATGTTCTTATGAGAACATCGCTTTTAGGAAGCCATTTTGAACCTTTATTATTAAGATTTTTCTTTGTTAACCATATCTTTTTACCTTTTTAGCTATAGTATAGTTATGTCATCATCCTTGTCTAAAGATGAATTGGATTGAAGAGACTTGTTTCATGCATAAGGAGTATTTAACAAAAACTTGGAATTTTTTTACCAAAGACAAATGTGCAAGAAAGAAATAAAAGAGAACAAAATATATGTGTGTGTGTGTGTCTTGATTTTAAAATATTTTCATTTGATATTACAAGGTTGGCTATAATAAGAAAAGGCCCAACATAATGATACTTGACCTATGTTTTTAGTTGGTTGTTTTAGGCTTTGAGAGGTTTTCTTTGAATATTTCCATCATGTCTCTTGTTCCATAAGTCTTGAGAATTTGTTTTTTCCTTCCCTTCATTCTTTTAGCCATTACCATCTATCCCCATTATAACCTAAATTAAAAACCTTTTGATTTTGAGTGGTGCTTTTAGTGTAGTGGAGACTTATATCAAAGTGAAAGCATATGGTGTTTGACTCTTTTAAATAGATTGATCGATCCTATTTGTAAGGTTTATGAAAATTTCACTTGTTCAAAGTATACATAGCATAAATCATCATTAACATTGATTATATCACACACACACACACACTTAAGTATGATTTAGCTTTTAAATGATATTGAACTTATTCTAATGATTTATATTTCAAGACTCCAACCTCTTATTGTTTCCTAAGATAAATGTTGGAAGGTTAGTATTTATTTTGTGTTTTAGTTTTGCTTGAGGACTAACAAAAGGCAAGTGTGGAGAAATTTGATAAATGTCGATTTTATATCATTTTCTATTAATTTCTCTACATTTCTTTGTTAGTTTCTTGAATTTTTTTATTTTTTTTATTCTTTTAGTTCTCATCAAATTCCCCCAACTTAACTTTTATTCGTCCTTGGGAAAAACTCAAATTCATCTTCTAAAAAAAAATATCAAGGTTACAATGTCATCAACAAAGAACAACCAAGCTCTTCAAAAATCATAACATGTCATGAACAAACATTCTTAACCAACTTGCAATAATTAATAAATAGTTTCATTCAAAGATAGAGTAAACTAAATTAATAGACCCTCACATAAATAAACACTCAACTCTTATCTAATTGAAAGGTATATGTCTCGCTCAATTCCATTCCAATAGAAATGATCTATTATAGACTTGCATATCTTATTATTTTCCACCGTTGGGATCATATGCATAACACGAATCATAAAGAATTCTCAAGAATTACCATTGGGCTTAGGATCAAGGTGGAAAACATTTGGGAATGTAGCTCAAAAGCCATTTAAACTAGTAGAGCAAAAATAAATCAACCTAAGCTCAAATATATAAGACATGTAGAACCAACACTCCATGTAGCAGCTTTTTCAATTTAACTTTAAAGCATTTAAACCATGTAAAACACCTATATTGAAAACCATCGTTAAAAGAAACTCTTTTTATTTCCTTCCACCTTTGTGTATATCATGTATAAACAAACCCTTTTCTCGGACTTTTAGGAGGAATTATGAACATGGACAGTTTATATCATTAAAAGGAATTTCCTCCATCACTTTCTTTTTCTATTTTTTCTTTTTCTTTTTTCTTTTTTCATACTTAATACATCAAAAACATAACTTACGAATTAAAAATGAAAACATGTTTCATAGACATAGACATACCACCAATCTAGACACCCCCACATTTATTTCTTACAAACCCATACATGTCATAATAATGAACAATGTTCCATTAGTTTTATGGCTTGGGTAAAAGGATTTTTTTTGGGTTTAAATCTTGTAATATGGGTTTACAATAAACAAAACAATGCTCAAATGAGTTAAACTAAGGGAAAAATTAACTACAAGGTAGGCTATTTAGCTTATGTAGCTTTTAACAAAGAGAGTGTGAATCATGTTCATGCTTGCATGTGTCAATGTGATCTCGACGAGAATTAGAGAAACAAATCAATAGAACAATATCTCACATGAAAGAAAATAGTAAGACTGATATAGATGTGCCAGTCTAAAGGTTCTAAATATCACTGGTTTTTGTCTACCAAATTTAGCTATTACCATCCTCAAGGAAAATAACTAGACTAATTAATTCTAAATAAAAAAAACTACTTATTTAATCATGTTATAAATTTTTTCTAGCTTAATTGAATTTTACTTACGTCATTCACAACCAAAACTCATTGAAAACCACAAGAACAAAAAGTAAAACCCTTTTTTTAACAATTAAAACACAACTCAAATCCCCTCCCTCACACTTAAAACCTATATTATGTAAAGTGAGATGCAAAGAAAAGAAAAAAAATAACCAAAATATAAATGTGAAAATATGAAGAAAAAAAAAACAAACTCCTTATGGGTTGCCTCCCAAGCAACGCTTTTTTTTATTGTCATTGGCTCGACTCAATACTTCTTTCTTCAATCAGTATAAATTGGATCCTCAAGGTTCAATTTTTCCACATTCACTACTTGGAATCCTTCATAGAAAGGCTTAAGTCTATAGCTATTTACCTTGAAGATTTTGGAAGTCACTAAACTTTGAATTTCAACTGCACATTGAGGAAAAACATTAGTAATTACAAAAGACCCAATCCAACGAGAACATAACTTACCTAGAAACAAACAAAGCCGTGAGTAGTATAGAAGGACTTTTTGACTAATTTTAAACTCCTTCCTAAAGATCATCTTGTCATGAAAAGCCTTCATCTTTTCCTTGTTAATTCTTGCACTCTCATAGACATCATTATGAATTTCCTCCAATTCTTATAGTTGCAACTTTTCATGTTCTCCACTTTCAGTCATCTTCATTTTGAAGTTCTTGATAGCCCAATAAGCCTTGTATTCTAATTCAACTAGAAGGTGGCATGGTTTCCCAAACTCCAACCGATATGGTGACATACCAATGGGCATCTTATATGTAGTCCTGTATACCCATAAAGCATCATCCAAGCACAAACTCCAATCTTTTCTACTTGGATTGATCGTTTTTTTCAATTATGGACTTGATCTTCTAATTTGACACTTCTGTTTGTCCACTAGTTTGTGGATGATAAGTAGTTGAAACCTTGTGGGTTACGTGGTACTTTTTTAGCAAAGCCTTCGTAGTTTGATTGCAAAAGTGAGCGCATTGATCACTTATTAGAGCTCTTAGAATTCCAAACCTAGAGAATATGTTAGACTTGATAAAAGTTGTAACAACTTTAGAATCATCAGTTCCAGTGGTTTTAGCTTCCACCCATTTCGAGACATAATCAACAACTAGCAAAATATAAACATAACAAAAAGATACAGGAAATGGTCCTATAAAATTGATTCCTCAAGTATAAAAAATTTCACAAAATAATATTGGGGGTTTGCGATATAATAATAGCATAACTTACAAAAAAAAATATGAATCGCAGAATAAAGATGGCCAGTAGAAACCACAATCTAACACTTTTATTGGCATCTTCTTAGCTCCAAGATGACCTCTACAAACATAGGAATGACAAAATGTTAGAATATAAATATTTTTATTTTTGGAAATGTATTTTCTTATCATTTTATCTGCACAATGCTTCCATAAATATAGGTCATCCTACACATAGTAGTTGGCATCACTCTTAATCTTATCTCTTAGAATCTTAAACATACTTGGGGGTAACATATTCATAACCAAATAACTTACAATATTCAAATACCAAGGTAATATCACACTCGCGGAGAACAATTGTTTGTTAGAAAACTTTTTTTGCAAACAAAAGTCATCCTCTACATGAACTAAATGACTCAAATGATATGCAATATGATTTTATGTTTTTTTTTTATCTTCTTATCAAATTCACTCAAGAGAAGTATGCATCTTATTAATCTTTTTTTTGCCTCTTTATTTGTCATCAAATAACAAAGAGTTGTATGATCAGAGTAAACTATGACTTTAGTACCAAGAAAATAAGATCGAAATTTTTCTGAAGAAAAAACAATAGCTAAAAGTTCTTTTCATTAGTAGAGTAATTTCTTTATGCATCATTCAAAGTCCTTGAAGCATAAATAATGGCATGAGATGCTTTCTCCAATTCTTTGACCCAAAACAATGCTTATTGTATAATCACTTTTGTCACACATTATCTCAAAAGAAACTTTCTAGTCGGGAGACTAGAAAACTAAGGTAGAAGTCAATAGTTCCTTCAGTTTATCAAACACCTTTTTACATGCCTCATCAAACTCAAAAGCCACATATTTTTACAGCAATTTACATAGGGGTAATGCTATTTGGAAAAGTCCTTGATGAATCTTCGATAAAAACTTCCATATCCAAGAAAAGAACGAACTTCCCACACACTAGTAGGATAAGGTAAAGATTGAATAATATCAATTTTAGCTTTATCTACCTCAATTTCTCTAGATGAAACAATATGATCAAGAACTATACATTTTTCAACCATAAAATGACATTTTTCAGAATTTAACACAAGGTTAGTTTTTATGCGTCTTTGAATAACAAGTGTAAGGTTATGCAAACAATTATCAAAGTAGTCTCCATAAACTGTGAAATCATCCATAAAGACTTCTATGAAATGCTCAACATAGTCTGAAAATATGCTAACCATACACTTTAGAAAGTGGTTGGGGCATTGCATAGGCCAAAGGGCATGCGATGATATGCAAAAGTCCTTAATGGACATGTAAAAGTCATCTTTTCTTAATCCTCTGGAACAATTACAATCTAAAAATGGCCTGAATAACCATCAAGGAAACAATAGTAAGAATGACCAGCCAACCTTTCAAGATTTCATCAATAAAAGGTAAAGGGAAGTGGTCCTTGCAGGTTACAACATTAATTTTCTATAATATATACAAACCCACCTCTTATTCGGAACATGAGTAGAAACTAACTTATCATTTTGATTTTTCACAATAGTTATTCCAATAATTTTAGGAACCACAAGGACTAGGCTAACCCAATTGCTATCTAAAATAGGATAAATCATTCCCACTTTAAGAAGTTTAAGGATTTTTTTTCTTCACTATATCCATCATGAATGGATTCAATATTTTTGTGGTTATCAAGAATTTTTTTTCCCTCTTTAAGTAAGATACGATGCATGCATATGGATAGGATGATTCTTTTAATATATGTAATTGTCCAACCAATAGTTGTCTTATGCTTCTTAAGGATCTACATAAATTTTTCTTCTTACGATGTACTAAGTCCATTAGAAATGATTACTACTAGTGTTCCTCTGTCTCTAAAAAACACGTGCTTAAGGTGACCAAAAAGAAGCTTCAAATCTAGAATGGGGGCCAATAAAATAGAGAATACAAGTCTCTTATTAGAAACTGGTAATGCTATATAATGAGTGTTTAAGACTGCTATAACTTTCGAAAATCATTCAATACTCCAATAGTTTCCTGCAGATCAGTATTTAAGGCTAACTCCTTATGCTCTCTTTGAAGATGCTCACTGATGGCAACTTCTAATCTTGAGGCTTCTGTTTCCTTTAACCAAATAAAAATTTAGTTACATAGTACCATGATAAAAACTCAAAGGAGAGAAAGAAAATAGAGAAGAGGAAAGAGAGAGGAGAGAAGAGAAGTCTAATATGATCTCCCTTACCTCTTTTACACGTTAATTTTCATCTTTAAAAGCCTATAAATCTCTTTAAAATACTCTCAATAATATCCTCCAATAATAACCATCAAATTTTAATAATTAATGTAATTATTAAATAATAAAATAGAGTCCTAACATAACTAAGAAAATGATGTCTTCAACTAGAATTCATTCATCAAATCTGGAAGCTTCTAAAAATAAATCACATCATAATAGATTTACATACCAAAGGATGTTCCAGCACGTTGGCAGTACAGGTATAGTGAATTTATGCCCCATTTCAACCTTGATTCAGTCAGTATCTCTAAAAACTCGAAACATGAAAGTTGTAGAATTGTTTCTTAAAGTTCCAATGCATATTAAATCATCTCAATCGGATCTCAGATGAGAGAGTTATGCTCAGATTATAAAGTTGTGTTGAAAATGTCCAAAATTGCCTAATTAGCTTCGTTTTTTCCCTTCACCCCTCCATTTGCATCTTAAATTAAAATATAAAAATAATGAGTACATTTAGGCACCGAATAAATATAAAATACTAAACACTAAGGAATAAAAATATAACATTTTGCATTCTCATCATATACTCACTCGTAATTCGTAGAAACAATGACATTTGAAAAAAAAAACATAATTATTGGATTATATAACAGATGTAGAATCTTAACTCTCTTGGCATGTCAATCTATATGCTGCTAATTAAATTTACATTAGATAGAATCTATGACGAGGCTACAACTAGCTCTATTTAATGAGAACTGGGATTCACGATCTTATACCTTTAGAAAGGGTTATTTGTTCTAAAAAGCACCACCGTGTAGAAAAAGACATGAGTTTCGGGAGACATGGATTATAAGAATCTAAATGCAGAAAATAAGGAAAGCAATAAAGAGAAAGTTGTGAATAAAAGAAAACAAGTAAAACCCTCTAGGAAGAAAAAAAGATAAATTATAGGAATTGAATATGTTGTTAATATATATATATATATATATATATATATATATATATATATATATATATATATATATATTAACAACATATTCAATTCCTATAATTTATCTTTTTTTCTTCCTAGAGTTATATATAAATGCGCCCTTGTACCAATCAATTAATTATATGTGGCTTTGACTTTGTTGTAAAAATATATATTTTATTAATGAAGTCATTCTTTATCTTTAGTATTCATTTACATTTGATTAATGAGTTACAAGTAAAGATAAAGTGTTTGGTGGAAAAATGCTTTGTAAAAGAAATTATAAAGTTTTTATAATTATGATGATATTTATTACATCAAAACATTGTTCCTAAATGTTCCCGTCAATGCTCTACTAAAATTAAACATTAATTAGAGTTGTTAAAACTAATACATATTATTTTGTGCCTTTATGAAATGAAGTAATTATTATCATAAGTTAAGGTATGAGTGATACTTTGAGCTAATATATAAGTACTATTTAAATGACATTTATATTGAACTAACATTCATGATAATTTCATATGAAGAGATCAATCGTGTCTATAGAAAAACTCACATGAAAGTTTTGTAAGTAATCCTCATACTTAAGATCCTTGTGTTATCTTATATAGGGAATACCATGTTTTAATCCTAACTACACATTGTCTTGATCAATGGTAACAATTATGTAAATATTAGAAATAACATAAACTATATGAAGGTTTTGAATTATTAAGAAATGATTCATCACACTAAGTGAATTAGGATAATTTTTTCATATATTCTACTGAGAAATTGATCACTGAAAAGTTAAGTCAAATCACATATGACTTTCATATATTTGATGAATCATAACACTTTGTGAGATGTTACACTTTGCTAGATGTTATACTTCCAATATAAATCAATATATTTATTGAATTAATAGTAAGTTAAATTGTTTAATTTATTTAATAATGTTTTTTTACAGGATTTGGATTTATATTTTCTTAACATATTATGAACCTAATAGGTCACATACATTAAAAATTATTGGTAAGAAATTAAATTAAGATGATTAATCAAGTGGAACTTGATTGTAAATAAGTTTTAGAAATCGAAAACTATAATATAATTAATATATAAGATTACAATTTTAGACCTAGAAAAATAAAGTAAGAACTTGATTGTATAAATTTGTAGAACTATTCTTAAATAATATATGTCATGTTTTTTAAGAGGCAAAGTGATATATTATCATTAATAGGTTTATCAGGGTTTTTTTATAAATAAAATATTATGCCTCACATTTTTTGATTGATGATTAGAGAAAAAAAAAGAAAAAAGAAAAAAAAAAGAACTAACACTCAAGGCATAGCAATCCCTCTTTTCTAAAAAGGTTTAGAAAATTTGATCTTGTGGTTTGTGTGAATTACTATTAGAGGCCAAACAATTGAACGACTTATGGTTTACAACAACTCAACCTTGAAAAGTTGATCAAATCCCAAAAAAAGATCTGATTTTTAAATAATCGTCCCATAAATCCTAAACGATCCTAGATTGTTTAACGGGGTTCTGGTGGCTCATGAAAAAAATATAAGGTTATTATGTTTGATATGTTTATATATTTCAAGAAACATAACAAATATGGAGATGGTTATACTTCACGGTAGTTGGTATGGCCTATTTATATTGTTATAGTGTTAGAGTTTTATGTAAATATTTAAATATTAGATAAAGATATTACATGATAAATCATATCAGAAACTAAACTTCTCATTTGTTAATAATAACAAGAATCTTAACTAAGTTAATCTCCTGATCTGGATAGGATTGTACCTTATGGTTATTTGCATACACTCAAACTCATGCTCTTAATCGCTTCTCTTCGATTGATTATGACTCCTAATTGTCTGACAGACTGCTTCTTAGTTTTCTTTATAAATTAAAACTATTTAAACTTTATCAATCTCATTATTTATGGCCTATTGTAGCTTATGAAGTTCAAAAATCCAAGAGCATAAAATAAAAGGTTATTTGGTGTTAAAGATAGTAGTTGATTAATACGTTAAAATATTTAGATTTATGGGCTATAAATACACCATGAAAGCTTCACATTTTCCAATTCTCTATTGTCTTTATATTTTAAAAGATACTGACTTTACAATAGGGGGATCTTTAAATTCTCTAATTGGAACTCTTTTCTTGTAGGTATTTAAAATTTTCTTAGTGAATTTGGAGTTCATTAAATTGAGAAGAAATCCAAATATTTTAACATATTAATCAACTACTATCTTAAATACCATATAACCTTTATTTTTGTTCTTGGATTTTTGAATTTCATCAGTAGCCTTATTATTTACGATCAATTTTAGCTTTTTTTTCCTTACATGAAAATAAACAATTGTTTGTATTTAGTCAACATATGAATGTTTTTTTTATGTAAACATCTCATTAAATATGTATATTAATTACTCTTGAATTTTAACTTCTAAAATTCCTTTTAATATTCCTTTTAAAATAGTAAGAAGAGATTAAAAAGACTACACAAAAAGAACTCAATATTTTAAGGATTTATTGTATCTACAAAATTTGAAGAAAATTATAAGAATTGTTTTTTTTTAATTTCTCAATAATTAAAATTTATAAAATAAAAATTAAAAAGATTTGAAAATTCTTGACTAACATTCTTAAATATTTTAATGATCGAGTATTTTGCAAATATTTTTTCTTATTTTCAGAAAATTTAGATTTTTAATGACTTGAAAATTATTAAACATTTAAGTTTTATAGAAAAGCATTTCCTAAATGTGATTGTCTTATATTTTTGTTATTTATTAAAATCTTTGCAACAATTTTTTTTTAAAAATCATTTTTATACAAGAAAGATTTTCAAAAACTTTGATTTTCTTCAAACAATTGTTTTTATTTATTTATTAAACATTTTCGTAAATTTAAATTGGTATTGATCTTGCAATTTAGTACAATTGAGTTCAATTGACTAAATTTTGCAAACACAGATAGATTCTGTTTTAGGAGTTAATCTGCGATACAAACAAATGGAGCTACTACGAAGGTTTATCCCATGTTTAATAATATAAAATTATCCAGCTTTAGTCTTTCTTAGATTTGCCCCGTTGACACAATAAATACATTCTTGCAGAGCTTTGAGGCCATGAATTACATAATACATTCAGATCTTCAAACAATCATCCATCAATTGAGTCCAAGGATTGTTTGACTACATAAATGTGCTAACGAAAACATAAAGCTAGAGAACCTACTGTCCCATGTTGGGAGGTAGCAGAGGAGGACGTATTGTCTGGCCCTGCATCTGTTGCCCAAGAAAACCATGGGGAGGCAGCATTGATGAGGGCCTGCCTGCTTGAGTGCCAGGTGTGAAATTCACCATCGCACCACTGCCACCAGGAGGTGGAGGTGGGGCAGGTGGAGCTCCACCTGGAGGCATAGGCCTAGGGCCATTAGCCATGGCAGGAGGTGGAGGAGGGGGTAATGATGCAGGCATCGGTGGTGGAGGGGGTCTGGATCCTGCTGGAGGTCCTTGCGGTGGCAGGGGCGGTGGTGGTTGGGAAGGCACTGTGCTGTTAGCTGCAGCAACAGATTGAGGTTTGTTCGCCTCTGGTGGCTTCAATTTAAAATATAACTGCAACTGTGCATTAGACATTCAAGTCAGATATATTCACAAATAAGATAGCTGATCAATTTATCTTTAAAAACATATTAGAATTTAATCTAAAGAGACCACGAAGTTGGTACTAAAATCCACTTGTAGGTAACCTTTGTCCACTCAGTTTATGAAGATGTAGTAACTAATGGAATCCTGAATGCAATCACACCCAAAGGAGTGAAATCTAGAAACGATCCAGGTCTCTTCATGTTTTTGGTGCAGACAAAGTTACACAAGACACGAGTGAAATCCGCAAAAGACTGCTTCGATACTTCAATATAACATTAATATATCGGATTCGAAGGCATGACAATCAAAAGACATCAATACTTCAAAATAACATTAATACATGTGGTCCGAAGGCATGACAATCAAAAGACAT
The DNA here is from genome assembly GCA_019202695.1 of Populus x sibirica. Taxonomy (NCBI): domain Eukaryota; kingdom Viridiplantae; phylum Streptophyta; class Magnoliopsida; order Malpighiales; family Salicaceae; genus Populus; species Populus x sibirica. Next base: position 343,855 of record JAGMVL010000318.1, read on the forward strand.
GAAACAGTTCAAAAATCAAAATACTAACCGTGAACATCTTGGAGTCTGGATCCCAATGTGAGAAGAACTTCGGAGTAGATTTGTCAATTTCTGTGCTAGGAACCTGAAATTGTAAAATAAACAAGCACAAATGATAAATATTACTAGAACTAAACATCAACTTACAAGTAAGAAACATTTAATTACCATTTATCAGTGTACCTTGAAAGCGATTATCTCATAAGGTTCTGCAGAAAATAAAAGATATTGAAACCTCTTATCATTGGCCTCGATTCTCTGCATCCACGACAACATACACTATGTTAGAAAGATCTGATAATAGTTTTTATTCACCAGGAGACAAAAATAAGAAGAGGGGGCCAAGATTAGTCAAAGGATAAAAAACCATTCATCTTGAGAGCAATGAAAGATTAAAAAACATAAAATACTAAGTATTTTTTACCATAAATCAGTGAAGACACGTGATGAAATTTTAGCGGGAGTTCATAAGAGTTATGAATGACTTAATTTTATATCATTTGCTTTTGACAAACTGCTTAAGTTGCCAAATATGTTCGACAACAATTTTATAAATAACACTCTTGAGTTTCTATCACTTTGTTTTTCTTTGATTGTTATGGATAACACTTTCAGTTTCTCGTTTGATTATTTCAGTTACAGTCAAAATCAACAATCAAAAGTCAAGTTCTTAAGCAAAGGCTGAGTTGTAATTCACAAGTAATTTCAACCAAATAAATTTTTGGTCACTAAACATTTGACAAGGTAATGGATCAACGGAAAAGAAAAGTAAAAAAAAAAGTTCTGAGAAAAAAGAAAAGGAAATTTCCTGTTCATAAGATGACATAAATCGATGTCTTGGCTTTGTATTGTCCTCTATCTCAGGATATTCAATCTGGAAGAGAAGAGACCTCTGCTTTGTCTCTAGATCGAATTGCTTTGTCACCCGATATCCAGGCCTGCCAATTTTGACTGCTCAAAGACCAAAAACATAAACTCTTTACTTTATGAACCAAAAACAAAAACTATTTACTTTATGATCAAGTAACCATTTATTAGTTGCTAGTCATTAAACAAAATGTGCATCTATTCATTTCATTTATTAGTTGTTAGTCATTAAACAACCCCAACTACCCAAATTCAACATATTGTTCATTGGTACATGACCATTCTAACAATTCAACTTATACTACATTTAAAGCCACCTTCTAACTATTTAAACTACTAGATTTCCAAGTTTTTAAAAAAAAACGGCAATCTTTCCCAACTTCAATATCACCTTCGTCATTCTTGTTGACTTTGGCACACTTGCTTTCTTTCACCCTTTTCCTCCTTTGTGGAAATTAATTTATAGCTCATTTCCATTTCAAGTACAAACATTTATCAAAGACAACTGCTTATACATTGGTGTCATTCATGACTTCTAGACTAAGCCTTCCTATTCTTGCCATCTCTTTTACAATTATGTATTTTACTTTCATTTTCTATTTGAGTTGACTCATAAAATTCAATGAATCATATTGAATCAAATCAAATCATGATTGAATCACACAATTCATGAACATCTAAGATCCCCGCATGATTCACATCGGTTTGCACGTGAATTTGTATAATTCTAACAACCATGCCCAAAAATACAATGTCCCAACTAAGCAACCTACAGACAAGCTCATCTCCACTATATATTGGTTATACAGTAGAAATTTCCTAGCTTGCATTCTAAACCAGGTCACACATACATAGTTATCAGTTAGGAAGTTCAGAACCAATATGCAGTCTTAATCAACAACTCTTTTTGCAGAATAAGTTCAGATACGAGGAACACACATCAACAAGTAATAAACAGATAGAAATTCACACAAATCTCCAAGAAAAAACTGTGATTAGTGCTCGACAATAGAGATTGCAACATTGAACCAATGTCTTAAAGTAAAATTCATATCTGTCAAATTTGCCCAAAACAAAAGGCTTTCCCATTATTTTCAAGTTGGAAGTTCTATAAAACAGTGTTTGGTTATTGTCTCTAAACAGAAGAGACAGGGATGGTGATGGTGATGGTGATGGTGATGGTGATGGTGATGAAGACGGAGTTGTGTTTGGTAATGATGTGCAAGAAATAGTGAATGTTGTAGTGTTATGTTTAGTTAAAGAGACGAGACAGAACAAAATGCAAATTATTATATTAATTTTTTAATAATGATATTCATTTTCTTTCATAATATTCAAAACTCATTCATTTAGTAAAAAACATTCTTCTTATACTGTTTTTTATATAAATCACTCTTTGATTAATTTTATTCAATTTATTAAAATATTAATTTACTTTAATTCATTCATTTTTTAATTATTACAAACTATTAAATTATATAAAATAATTTATTGTTTATTTTGAGTAACTAATTTTTCCATATAAATTTGATGAAATAAAAACCAAAATTTTAATACAATTACTTTCCTAAAAAGTATCTTTAACATTAATATCTTGATAATATAGTGATTCATCTATTGAAACTGATCGAGAAGTGATCAATGGGTTGTATCAATGCATTGAAAAAGTAGTTTCTAGTAGTGATGTTCAAGATATAATCATGAGTAAGTTGTTAGTATACAAGCAAGCTAAAAGACTTTTTTGCAATTCAATCAAGAAACACAAAGTCTCCAGGTGATATCTATTAATTTCTTAAAAAAATTAAAGTTATTCATTTATTACACTCAACCCTTAAAAATTTAAATTATTTGTTCATAATTTTTACAGCTGAATGGTGGAGCTTGTTTGGAAGTTCCACTACAAATTTACAAAAATTAGCTATCAAAATCTTGAGCTTAACTTGTAGTGGGTTGTGAACGTAATTGGAGTGTGTTTGAACATGCAAGCACTTTGACTTTTTATCTTATTATTCTTTTAACATAAAAAAATGAATTGATCTTTACTCTATTGTACATTGTAATTCTACAGATTCACACAAAGAAAAGAATTGACTAGAGCACAAAAGATTACAGGATTTAGTGTATGTTAAATACAACTAGGCACTCAAAGCTCGTCATGATTTGAGGAATGTTATTGATCCTATTTCCTTGCAAGACATTGATGATTGCAATGAATGGTTGGTTGGGATGATGGGTGCCAATATAGAGAAGAATATTGTAGTAGATGATGAATTGGTGTTAGATGGAGACACTTTAACTTGGGGTGACGTGGCAAGGGCAACTGGAGCTGGAGAATCAAGAACAAATACTAGACAACAGACGAAGTTGAGAAGTATAGGAACATCAAGTGCTAGAACTACACATAAAAAGGGATTAAGTTCTAGTTTTAGACAAGTGCAATATGGTTTAAAAGATGAAGATTTGGATTATAATCATGAAATGGAGGATATAGAGGACTTCAGTTAAGGACAGGAAAGCTTGGATGAAGATGTTTTTGAAAATTAATGAACAATAATGATGATATTTAAGTTTGCGTTTTAATCTATTTGGCTACTTGCTACTTTAAATTATCTTATTTTGTTTTAAGGGTGAAAAATGTAACTTTATATTTGGTATTTTATATTTTGAATCAAAATGATCTAATCTTAATTGGTATATATTTTAGATTTATATATTATAATATAATATTATATTACATGTAATTTTTAAAATCATATAGGTTGAGCGCCTTGGTTCATTCGGGTGAGCGTCTAGGCATGCACCTAGCGCCTCGGGCATTTTCCAGGCTTGGCGCGTTTTAGCGCCTTTCGCCTTTGACAACACTGCCTGAGACAGCAACCAAACACCAAGGATGGACAGTTTTAAGTTGAATGGAAAGTTTGAGCCCTAGACCACTCATAAACAACAACTTCCACAATACCCTTGACATAATAAAGCTATAACAACTGCGAGCTAAACCATATATGAAGATACAGTACCACTGGATATTTTCCTTTCCACCAAACAGCATTACTGTCGGCATAGGTTTGAAGTATAACTAAACCCAAGTTCCAAATTGAATATTTCTAGTCAAGCCATGCAATATGTGTAGCAGAAACAAATCCTAAGAAACCACTTTTGGTTCTAAATCGAAGCCTTTAACTTGTCACCTAAAACCACAAACAATCAATCTCAAGAACTTGACCCATTTGCTTTCTCTTTTTACTTTTTCTATTCATTCACAATCTTTTTTAACCTTTGGCCTCAACAAGCTACCACTGTTTATTTTCCAAAGCCTTTCCATTAGATCTTAATCTTATAAGAATCAACATAGTCCATGCAATATGTTTTACTTTGAACTCAAAATATCAGATTAAGGAGATTAATCAGATATATACCATTCCATTTTTCAGCACCAAACCAGTCAACATAGTTTCTATCAACTACATGTTAAAAAGGAAATTAGAAAAAAAACTCAGCACAACCTAGAAAACCCTATATATATATATATATATATATAAGAGAGAGAGTCAAAAGGGATAGAGAGGGAAAAACCTGTCTTGCGAATGTTAACTTTGCGCTTATTAGGCTGAGGAAGAGCAGGAGCATCCTTAGCCTCGCGAGCAGCTCTCTTAGCCAAATTGGTCTGATGCCGCTTCCCTTGAGTGTGAGCCAAGTAGTTCCCTTCATTGTTGTGCAAAGTCAGACACAGCTTACACTCATAACTACAAATACCTCAAACAGACAATTAATCAATCATGTTAAAAAAAAATACAAAAAAAAAATTACATAACTTTACTATACCTGCCGAGGTGGTTGCGCATGAAATAGGGATCTTTTGCCAGATCGATTGTCTCCAGGGCAAGACGTCGGAGACGCTCGCGGCGGTCGATTGCCTCGTTCTGGGCGGAGGCGGCGCCTCCGCTGCCTGGCTTCGACCCCCATTCTCTATCCATTGATTGTTTTGATGTCTGCTTCCTCTCTTCACTTCTCGGAGCGTGAGATAATGAAGGTCTTGTTGACGCCTTTTCTCCCGCTCCCAAGCCGAACTTATGACACCTGCTATTTCTTCCCCCCTCTTCTGTTTTTAATTCCCGTATTATATAGTTTGGAATAAACAAATCAATCCTTTTATTATAATAATTATTATAATTATTTTCTATAAAAAAAAAAATTCACTTTGGTGTCTAATACCTTATTTTTCTTAAAGCGTTTCCACTAATTTTAATTCTAATTCTAATTCTAATTATATGTGAAACTGGTTTTATAACATATCTTTTTATATAATAATGAGGGTATTCAATTAACTAACTAAACTTTGTTTAACCATCAAAGTTGTTTTAGGTCAATTTTCTATACAAAATTAAGTTCTTAACTTCTCATTAAATGCAAAAAATGTTGCAAAATATTAATTAATATGAATTAATATTTAAAATATTAATATATATTTGTTGTATGATTATTTATACTTTATGGTTATGATACTGGTAACTCCTATAATTAATGATAATAATATTAGTTTAAATACAACTCATTAAATTATTAATTGACAAGCTCATGTTTCGCGCGTGTTACGTATATATATAAAAAAAAACAATGAACAATGTCTTTTCTTCTCTCTTTTTTGTTATTTCAAGGTTTAGGTTTTTTTTTTAATTTATTATTCAATTGATTTGCTTATACCAGTCTCATTATCCAGGTTATTAGTTTTGGTAAATTAATTTAGGTTTTTTAATTAATTTTATTTTTAAGTTTTATCCTTCTATATATGATTGATTTTCAATTAAACTTCATAAAAAATCTTATTTGCTTTCTGTGAAGTTATTTTGGTCTCATTACTTGGGTTACGGGTTTAGTGTGTTAACCCAGTTTGACTCGGGTATTTTTTGTGTCTTTTATTTATTTGATTTTTTTTTCAATTTCATCCTTCAACATTAGGTTTGTTGGAAATTGAGCTTCATAATTTATTTTGATTTATTTCATAATCACAGTCACATGAATCAGGTTGTGGGTTTGATAGGTTAACTTAGGTTGACTCGAGTTATTTGTTATTTGGTCTTTTTTAAAATAGATTTTTTTTTTCAATTGCATCCTTCAACATTGGGTTGATTGGGAATTGAGTATCATAATTTATTTCGATTTATTTTTTATAGGATTATCTTGGTCCCATGATTTGGATCGCGAATTTGATAAATTAACTCAGGTTAACTAGGTCAATCTAATATATATATATATATATATATATATTAGTCAAACTATATTTTTTAAAGGTAGTCTGAGTTATCTTTGGACCCGTCAAATTGACCAAATCAAATCGGGTCAATCCCACATGGTTTAAATTTTTTTCTACTAGAAAACACGTTAGCAACACTTAGTTTTTTTATGTTAAAAAAATGATCTGACCTGCAGTGTAGTGCGGGTAATTGGTTTTTATTTGCTTTCTATAGGGTTTTTTTAGTCTCAAACAAATGTCTCGGCATGAGGTTGGTGCTCAATTTTATAAAAGTCTAATTTTTTTTATTATATAATTAAGTAAAAAATAGTTTTAAAAAATAAAGTTATTAAACTTTATTAAATCCATGACTTGAAATGTGAGTTTGATTGGATAAGCTATAGAGTGAAGTCGATCCAATCATGGTCTCAATAATGTTTTTAAAAAATATATGTTATCTTGAAATTCTTTTAAGGTCAAACCATATTTTTATCAATTGTCCAAGCTGTCTTTTAATCTGTTGAGTTAAATGAGTCATGTCAAAACAACCTCCGCATGGTTCATTTTAAAACATAGGCTAGGTAGAAAATCAGGTCAATAGCTTTCAATGTTGGCCTATTGGGCCAAGTTTAATGACAATGCAACAAAAATTCATGTGGGCAAGAAATTTATTTACATTTAAAAAAATTTCTCATAGTGAAGTAGCTCCTTATTTGGTCCATGTTCTTACGCTTAATTTGAAACTTCTATTTAAGGTAATACAAGTTATAACGACCTTATATTTCTGTAGGCTACATGATTTTTTTGACATATAAATATCTACCCTGCATTCATGAGCGTTCATCATATCAAAATCAATTCGTAATCTTTAGGGTTTACCTATTTATTTAGTTTCACAATCTTTTAATTGTTAAGATATTTTTGAACTGGGACTTCAAAGTAAAACATGTTAAAAAATACATAAAGGATATTATAGATTCTTATTAATCAAAACAACAAGAGCTTACACAAATGGGTTGCATGGCTTATAAAAAGTTGAAGAATATTCAAAGAAACAATAGAGTTCAAAGTGCTGAAAAATTAGTGGTTTTCTAAAAGTTAATGTTTGGTGAAGTGAGAGCAACATTGAATGGTTCCTATGCTACCTAGTATTCATTTAATTTGACATATTATAAAATTGAATATATAAATTATTATTTTTTCTGCCTATATAATAAATTATAAACTCTATCAAAATATAGGGTATAAAACATATTAGGTCAGTTAAGATCTTGGCGCTTTTCGAATCCATCACTATGAACAATGCTATTACTCATTAACAAACACTACTCGTTGTGAAGAGTAAGATAAAAAAAAACCTAGTTTAATAACTATGAACATTGGGTAATTATCAATTTAGCGATATCTTAACTATCACATAAGAGATCTAGCTATTGATATTTCTTACAAGAAAAAAGTGTATTATTGTCTCAAATATCCTCTCGTGCAAGAGGGGTGTTTCATTTCTAATGATATCACTTTAGCATGCCTTAATCTCCTTAAAATTTATTCTTTATGACATGATATTTTTTTTTTATCAGGTTAAATAGTCTTAATGATCGATCATCATCAATCTTTTAATCAATCATTGATTTCTTAATAAATATATTATTTATTCTTCACCTTTTCTTTTCAATGATAAGAAACTATAATTAGGAATTTAATCCTGAATAAAAGCAAATAATGGCCTCGTTAGTCAAACAAAATGTGGAGTTCTAAACTTAACCTTAATAGGTTTAGAATAAAATAGGGTTTGCTTCAAAACTATTAGTGAACAACTATTATTCTTAATCATACGAATTGATGGATGAATTATTTTTTTTATATAAGTAATGTTTCTTAAATTCCTTTATTTAAGATAAATAAAGAAATATTGACTTATCTTTTTATGTTTAAATCCATTAACAAATCGACCATGAATGACATAAATATCAAGCATTATTCTTTCAAAATATCAACCATATTTCACTTTCTAACATGTCCACTAATTAAACAATTTCAAAATGAAATATTTTCTGGCTTTAGGTGCAATGTTTAGGATTATAAGAACTATAACGTTTAAGTTATAATGAATTCACCAATTCTTTAATTAATACACAACACTCTTTTTTTCTTATCAAATCCTCAATTCTTCTCAACAAACACTAAGTATTTCCCAAACAAAGAAAAGAATCAAGAACCTTAAACTTCCATTACTCATTAAACATTAAAAACGACATCTTCAAGCCCTGCTCATCAAACACCTTCCCTTATCACCCGTTTTCAAAACTATATTGATTGTATCCCCTACGTAAACTGGTCTATTATCATTAATGCACTAATAAATATGACTGAAGAATATCTTTATCCATACTAAGAAGAAATCCCACAATAAGGAGATAATATATCCCTTAGAAGTTGTTGCTACCTAATTTTTTACTTAATTTTTTATAAATTTTTGAAAAAAACCTAAAAACCTAAAAATATATTTTTAACATATTTGCGTCGATTGCGGCGTCTTTTCCAAAGAATTTGAAATTAAAAAAATTCATTTAATTTTTTTAATGATCTAATTGTAATTGTGGAAGGGAGAGGACCAATTTGAAAATTGAAAACCCTTTCATCAAGCAATCCATCTTTTATAAATCAAATGGTCTACAATCAATTATTGAAATTAGCAAATGAATAGTTGTGATTTATTCTTGAAATCCAATGGTTGATCTTGATTTGTTTTGCCTTTAAGCCAAAGAAACTTTTCACTTATAAATAGGTGGTTACACAAACAAAAAGAAGGGGGGCAAAAATTTGAAGAAATTATAGGAGAGACCAAAAAATAAAAGATAAACAAAAAAAAATATTCACACATTCCACACTCTCGCAGCTCACACACTTTCCTATAAAAAAAACGCAATACAAAAAACCCTAGACCCAATTAATCTAGACCAGCCGTTGTCACCACTAAGGAACCAATCACACCAGTCAATCAAACCCCCCATCATCTTCCTCAACGCTCGGCCACCAAGAAAACACAAAAAAAAAAAAAAAACAGACCACACCCTCCTCCACTACACGCCGACTTACCACTCACCACCCATTGTGTCCCTCGCCAACACCTATCTCTTTCTCAAAACCAACAAACCCAGCAAATCACCATCACGAGAAGACCCAATCATCATTGGAACAAACCTCTCTAACCTTTCCCAAAAACCACCAAAACTATAGCTTCCCCAACAGAAGCCTTTCCTCATAAGCTGTCAACACCACCACCAGCAACTTTATCATCAATTTTCCCTCTCGGTTACCACCAACCCAGCTTCAACAAAAGCAGCAGTAACAAACCCAACTGTCATACCCTTCCATAGGCCTCAGCCTTTCCTCTGGTTCCCCCAAAATGACACCCATTTTCTATCATCCTTTATTCATGACGTTTTCCTCTGTCTTTCTTTTTCAACTACTACCGAGAACCGTACATGACAGCTCCTCCACATCTCAACTGATGTTGCCTCAGCTCATCTAGTTGACCATAACCAAGTAAGATCAATAACACCAGATGACATAACAATCGTAGTTGATCACCAAACTATCCTCCGTCATCCATAGCAACAATAATGATGATACATCCTCCTGCAACCCACAACAAACACCACAACACTAGACAACCTCCACAACAGACCCGTAGCAGTGTACAATAGAAAAGAATAGTAGATGAAAAAACCAGTAATGACGGAGAAAGAAACAGACTTGAAAGAAAAAGAAAAAGCCTAGAGAACCAAAACTTTGCTTATGGATTTTTCTATCTTTACAGATGACGGTGAACTTCACCGCTAGTATAGTAAAAAAAAAGAGGTAACACTGCTCTAGATCCACTAGGCATGGGCCTTCCATGACCGGTTGTGTGTGAACTCATGCACCTCCAGTAGCAATGGCACGTGGAACCCACACGCCACTACTGTTTCTCCATTTTTAGTATCGTGTAGCAACCTCTCCAAGCTATCCTCAGCATTTGAAAGGTCCATTTTGGGATTTAGATTATTTTTTTATGTCTTTTTGTTATGATTTGTGGTTAATTACAATGTTGTGTAAATATTTGTAATTTGTATAGGTGTAAGGGTTCATTAGTAAAAAAAAATGGGTGTGTATGTTTGTATTTTCTTATATGTTTTTGAGTGTATAAAACTAAAAAGTCAAAAAGAATTGAAAGTTTTTATTGCATACGGCCAAGTCTCTTAAAAATATAAAAAATTATATCGTTTAGTATTTCTATATGAAAATTAAAAAATAAATACTTGCATGTATTTTGGGATTTAATAACTAGTTTACTAAATCCATGAGAATTTGATCAATATTTCAATAATCAAATTTTAATTCATAAGAATTAATGGTTAATATTCTGGTATAGAATGTTGGATCTACAAGTAAGGCTGATATTTGAAATATAAGTAGTTGATTGGAAAAATCTCAAAATTATTCTAAATATACACCAATTTTAATTGGAAGTATTTTTCACCATAATATACAAATTACAAAAAACTTTTTTTCATAAGAATTTATTTAGGTACACGAGCCCGTGATAAATTCTTAACACCAAATTTATTCACGCGAATAAATCTCAATCCTAAGCCACAGATAGACCATCGATCAGAAAATCATCAAAACCTTTAAACCATATCAAACCACATTAAACAACTTATCTCAGGCAGGGTGCGTTAAGGGTGTTAATACCTTCCCTAGCCACAACCAGTCTCTTACCCTCAAAATCTCTAATAAAACCAATATACTCGGGTTTCCTAACAACCCTAAACCAAATAACTAGGTGGCGACTCTAATGACCTCCATTGACGTCGTGCGTCCACGTGCGACAGAAGTTAAGAGAGAGACTTCCACTCAATGATGACCATGTGAATCTTAACATATGAGGAAAAAAAATCTATTTGACTTGTTTTAACATTTTCATTCTAGATTATGTCAAATGGCTTGATAGAATGTAATAACACTTTGGCAAATAATAAAAATATTATAGGTTTTCTAAGCAATCTAATTATCCAGGATTTTTACCAAGCTGAATAAAGAATTTCTTACCCTTGCTCACTTATGGTCAAAGTCCACTAATTTATTCTTATTCTAGTATGAGATGCAAACCATCTTTTTATTTGATTTGGTATTAATAAGAGGTATATACCTAACATATGGGAAGATTTATGCCTCTATATAAGTAGTTACAAGTCAATTTGAAGACCTTCTAATGGATACTCCTAAATATAATGTATTGTTTATGAGAAAAAAGAAAGAAACAAATTTTCCCTCATAAAGAGAATATATAGCCTTTTTATTGTACTAGATAATATAGATATCTAATATGTTTTAGGTTTAAGAAGCCAACCAAGACTTATTTAAATATGGCAATACCTTTAGTTGAGGATAGAATATTTGCTTTAGAAATTTTTATACCAAGCCACACATATAGGCCATAAGGAGAATGCAAGCAAAAAGTGAGGATTACCCTTTTATGGTGAAGGGTAATATTTATAGAATCTTATGGTGCGTTAAGCTACCTATTTTCAAGAGTTTAGTAATATTCAATTAAACTTAGACCTATAATTAATTTATATAGGGGAAAGTTTGATAAGGACCTTTTCTATGACTTTTTTTATAAGGTATATAGAGACCTTTCTAGCCATGATAAGTAGGAGTGATTTATTCATGGATCACATAACATTATTGAGAACAAGAACTAGGTGGTTATTGATTCCTTAACATCAAAAGATCAATGTTGAAGGGGAAGATAACATTATAGTTTAAAGAAGTATTCTAAACTATAAGGATCTACATTTTAGGCTAGTAATAAATCTAGTTTAAAGAAACAATTATTGTTCTCGTGAGCCCTAAAACCTCTATTTCATATCTATATAATTGGGATTTGTACAATGTATTTCATTCTCAATGTATTATACCATGAATAAAGATGGTCTAGATAGAGAGATTTTTTAGAATTTAAAAGAAATGGAGGATTTAACAACAGTGGTAGAACATGACTTAAGACACTGTAAAGTGAGGAATTTCTCCATAGATATGGATCATTAGTTTGGGTTCTTCTTCTTATACAAGTGATGCTCTTACTTTCTAATTGATAAAAAGATCAAGGTTAAGTGTCTTGTTTAAATTAAATTCTTATTCTTATGTTACTTTTTTGATACTTGTACTTATCATTTTCCCTCCTTGCTTTTAGGTACCAACTCTTGCATTTGCTACCATTCATACCGCTACTTCTACTACTTTACCATTACTTCTTTTACTCTACCATATGTTAAAGTTAGATCTTTTTTTATTATTTTTAAATAAATCTTTATAACCTATAATTGCTTTCCTTTTAATCCATGAAGAGCTTATGAGATGCGTCTATTACCCACTAATTACCCACATCCCAATATGGATGCAATCTTAGAAAGACAATCCTTTTTAATTAGTGACTTTGGCATGAATAAGGATGATGAAAAAGAAGTCCAATGTGCTAACATCAATGCGACTTCTAAAATAGAAATTATAGAAGGTGTTTCTTATATTGATAAAGTCCCTTTGATACATGAAACTCTGTATTATTATTATTTTAGCATGAGATGGACTTGGAAGGAAACCAAATATTATAAGAAGAACTTATACTGGTTTTTATTTCACCCCTTATTAATCAAGAAATAAATATTTATTATAAAGATGTTGGTCCTTCTACTGTGTTCAAGCAAGGCTTAGTTATGGGTGTTAAGAAAATTGTTATGGATTCCCCTTTCCCAAGTCAAACATAATCTACTTTTATTAGTCGAGTTTACTTTTACTTAGTTATAAGTAATTTTTTGAATTAAAACATCTTCTTTTCAAATACTCTAAATGACGTGATGGATCTTCTATCTTTTACAGCTAGATGAGAGATGTCCATCCTATAAGCAAATTCTAAAGATGAGCAGTAGAAGAAAAATCTACTAAGGACTGCTAAGGAGGTTTAAAGCTCTTAAAATAAAGAGTGACATCTTTAATGACTAGAACATAATAGAGCATCTACAATAACTTTTAAACTATCAATATCCTAAAGATTTAAAATATCAATAAGTCAAGATACATAAAAGAGCTTGAAATAAATTCAAGAATGCCTAATTTTTCTCAAGTCCATAAAGTTTCTATACTAGAGTTGCTGATTAGTAATAAAGCATTATAAGATTTAATATTGTTGTAGAAACATTTATAGGAGGAAGAATGTACTATTTCTTAATAGACCCATCTTATTATAAAGAAACTCTCTAAGAATATAGAATCTTATGAAGTTGAAGCAACTTAGTTAAGATAGAGACTAATAAAAATTTAAGGGCTAACTGTAAACACCCAACAAAAAAAAATAAAACCAGAAATGAGTCCACCATCGCTGCCGATTTTTGATTTGGAAGCGATACAGTTTTTAGTTGTCGATTTCTTAATCGCGCGACACAGCTTTGATTTGTCGATTTCTGAATCAACAGTGACATAGTTTTTGCTGCTGATTTCTAAATCGGTAGTGACACTGTAAAACCCAATAAAAATTAGTGTTGGACTGGCCTATCCTAGGGGAGAATTGGAATAGAAACTAGCCCAAGAATAATCCATAAAAGGGATAAGAATGGCCTTGTCCAGCACCCAAACACCCCACCTCATTTAAGAGGGGGAATAAATGCAAGGGAGAGAGAGAAGGTACTCTTCCTCTCCCCAAGGTCCAGATGCAGGCTGCTAGAACAGCCCTTCTCTCTTTCCTAAGAGAAAACTAAATTGAACAGCTGCATGCCCACCGTTCTTGAGAGTAGAGTGAGAAGAGATTAGAGGGGAAGAGAAGTGATGCAACTTGGAGGAGGAAAAAGCCTAGACCTCCTCCCAGAATCGGCTGCAACCATTGCTGCAACACAACCCTTTCTTTTCAAGGAGAAAAACTAAACAGAACCAGCCTGCATGCAATCTTCCTTGAGAGTTGAGTGAGAAGTGAGCTAAGTGAAGAAGAAGAAAAAAAAACAATGGAGAATGAAGAGCCTAGAGGGCCGACTAGACAATAGGTGAGAGAAGGAAGAAACTGGACTGAAAGAGAAGAATAGACCACCAAACCTCTTCATAAAGCTATTAAGAACCGTGAGGTATGAACCAAAACTCTTCTCCACCATTCTTGTGATTTTGAGACCATCAAGGAAGATGAAAACCCCAACTAAATGACCTAGAATTTTCCAGCAACTGCTAAGGAAAATTTGACTAGAAAGAGGGACGAAAATGGGACTGAGTATGGGACCTAATTCCAAAACATACAACTAAAGAAATGAACAATTTTGATTGAATGCAAAAAAAAAAAACTTGGAGCGATGGCCGACCATAATGAGGGTTGGACAAAACATGGATTAAAGGGATAAAATGCAAAAATGATGACCTTGTTAGAGTTGCTTAATTATGTGAAACTAAAATAGAACTTATGCTTATGTTTATGATAGAATTTCTGCATATATGAATGATGAAATTATATGAAAATGTGTTAGAAAGTGTTATGAACAAAATTGTACTATTATTTGAATCTTAGAAGCATATGGAAATCGGAACTGAATTCACTCTACGTTGATGCCTTGAGTTTGTGTGTGTAATGGATGAACTTGTTTAATTAGGAAGCAAATGGTTATACGTATAAGTATGATATGTTGTTGGCTATACTATTATGTTAAACTTGATGAAATGCATGCGAACGATTGGATGAAAGAGGCATAGATGCTTCGACTAAGAATAGGAACATTGATGAAATCTCACATGATGAACCTTTATAATTTAGTGTGAAATAGCATGAATGTGGGACTTGTTTAAGTGTTGTTGAATTGCTACAAATTGTACTGATGAGTTTTAGATAATACCATTGAGGACTTAAAGTGATGTTAGAAGGGATGAATTGGGGAAAACCTTGCTAAATGAACATGTGCTGATGTTTGTGTTGTTTGGTGATGAGTAATTAATGGAGTGTGATTCGGTGAGGTTCTATGCCCATCTAGGGTAAGAAACATTGGTAGAAAGAAGCCTAGCGTAAGCCTTATGCTTGGCGAAAGAGAGTGAAACCAGAAACAACTTCATTGTCATTGCTAATTTCTAAATCGGCAGCGACAAAGGTTACGTTGATGATTTCTGAGTCGGTAGTGACTCAGTTTTGTCAATAATTTCTGCTTCAGCCGTAAACCATATGCGCTAATGATTTTAGCGTTAGCCAAGAAACTATGTTGCGTTGATGATTTCTGACTCGGTTTTTGTTAACGATTTTTGAGTCAGCAATAGCCCATGTGGGCTGGTGATTTCTGCCAAGTACGTTGCTCCCAGCGAATCAGTTTCACTACCAAATTATGGTGTCAGCAGCGAATCAATTTTCATTGCTGAATTATGGTGTTAACAGTGAATCAGTTTCGCTGCTAAATTGTGATGTCACCAGTGAATCAGTTTTCACTACCGAATTTGTGGAGTCAGCAGCGAATCAGTTTTCGCTGTCGAATTTGCAAAGTCAGCAGTGAATCAGTTTCGCTGCCAAATTATGGAGTTAGCAACGAACCAGGTTTCGCTACCAAATTGTGTTGCCAGTAGCGAACTTGTTTTCACTGCTGAACTATGTTGTCAGTAGCGAATCAGTTTTCGCTGTTGAATTCTATGTTCTAGCGAATCAGTTCGCTGATGAATTTGCATCACCAGCGAACCAGTTTCGCCGATGATTCTGTATTCCAGCGAATCAATTCGCTGATGAATTGCGGCACTAGTGAACTAGTTTCGCTAATGAAGTTCTGCGGCAAATTACATATCAGAACTAGTTCAATGATTAAAATGATTGCATTGTATGATTGTAATATATAAACGCTAGCATGTGAACATGTGTGTTCTTAAAATTTGTATGGTGATGAGTTGTTTGATTACCAAAATGCAAATGTACTGATTTGTGACTATTGATGTGTTAGGTGGTGCGAACATGACCCGATCTCATGGACGGAAAAAGACATCCCACGGAAGGATCAGGTAGGTGACGTCCACCTTCTTCTAGCATAACGTTAGTTTCTGAAGTGAATTTATTACGAAGGATCCATTGTTGTGCTATATGAAATGCTAAACTGTCATGAATGGTTGTATGACTATTACAAAGAATCTATTGTTGTATTGTACTGAACATTAACTATCATGAATAGTTGTATGAATATTACGAAAGATCTATCGTTGTATTATACTGAATGTTAATTGTCACAAATATTTGTATGAGTATTACGAAAGATTTATTGTTGTGTTATACAAAATGCTAATTTTTTATGAAATGCTTGTTTGAGTATTACAAAAGATCTACTATTGAGTTATACTGAATGTTAAACTATTATAGAATGTTTGTTTGAGTATTACAAAGGATCTATTGTTGTGTTATATAAAATGATAAATTGTTATAATATTTGTATGAGTATTACGAAGGATCTATTATTGTATTGTATTAAACATTAACTATCATGAATAGTCATATAAGTATTACAAAGGATCTATCGTTGTATTATATTGAGTGTTAATTGTCATGAATATTTGTATGAGTATTGCGAAGGATTTAATGTTGTGTTATGCAAAATGCTTGTTTGAGTATTACAAAGGATCTGTTGTTGTGTTATACTGAACGCTAAACTATACAGAATGTTTGTACGAGTATTACGAAGGGTCTAATATTATGTTTTAGTGAAGGTCAAATTGTTATAAATTGTTTGAAAATGCATTACAAAGGATATATTATCACGTTATAGTGATTTCATAAACCGCCTATGAAATGTTTGATTGGTTGATGATTAGCTTTGGTTAATGGCATCCAAGACGAATGACCGGGTTATGATTGCTGATTAGCTTCAACTAATGGCATCCTAGAAGAATGACCGGGTTGCGTTTGATGATTAGCTTCGGCTAATGGCATCTCGAGACGGATGACCGAGTTATGGTTGTTGATTAGCTTCGGCTAATGACATTGTAGAAGGATGAACGGGTTGAGTTTGATGATTAGCTTGGCTAATGGCATCCCAGAAGGATGACCGGGTTGTGTTTAATGATTATCTTAGGCTAATGGCATCCGAGATGGATGGTTGGGTTATGGTTGTTGATTAGCTTCGGCTAATGGCATCCTAGATGTGCCAACTAACTTCAGCTAAGGGAATCTTGGAGTGATGACCGGTTTGAATTCGAGGGATAGTTTCAGTTAATAATATTTGAGATGGATGACCGAGTTTGATTATTGTAATTAACCTCAGTAATAGACGAATTATTAAGGATGGTATTACGTAAGTAAGGAGAAATGAAAGAATTGTACTCTTTCGGGCCATAAATGAAAAGTAAGATTAATATTCCTTTAATTATCCATTTCTATGCTTTTAAATTACTTATAACACTTGAAATTACCTTGTGTTGTAACAGGGACGTCACACCAACAAGGTGTGTAAGGAAATCTGTTCCATGACTCACTTGAAAAGAACTATATTCGCTTGTTATCGGCGTTATGTATTTTGTAGGAACAGATGTACTAGTTGTATAGTTACCATTTGACACTTTTGAAATGACTGATATTGATAGTTGTAATGGAACACTGACGCGAATGTATGGATGTGTAAACATGATGTTATGAATTCATGTATGTGGTATTCCTTTTTTGAGGATGTTGTATGGTGAAATTACTTGAGTATTGTACTACACTAAGAAATAAATTCTATTACGATAAACCCCTAAATACTGTTGCAAGAATGTGTACTATCATTATTTATGGGATGTTGATTTACATTACCCTATGTGGGTTGTGCCTTACAAATAAATGGAACGCATTTATAAATTCACAGAATGATATTGTAAAAGCATCAATAACCTGATGACAAAAAAAAAAAAATTTCATCACCAATTTTGGATTGGAAAAGTCGAGGTTGTTACACTAATGTTTGATACTAGAGCTTCTACGAATAAAACAAAGATAAAAGTCATATGTCATATAATGAAGTCCATTTTCCTTCGAGCATCCAAGGATATTACAACGGTTAACTTAAGACAATAACAAGCATTAAGAAAGAAAGCTATACAGAACTTTCAACATGTAATTTCATCTTTAAAAGACTTGAGGCTAGATTTAAAAGGAATCTGTCTTAGGCTTTTGAAGGTGTAATGGATAATTTTTATTATATTAAATAATATTTGTTTTATTTTTCAAGATTTTGACAACTTCATGTATGTAACTAAATTTCTTATTTCTATATATATAAATTTATTTATGTATGAAATCTAGATTTATAGTTATCCATTTGTTAATAATTATTCTTTCTCTTTTGCACTGTTGAAAAACGTTTGTTCTCTAACCATCTAACTATTTATACTTAATAATCAACTTAGATTTTTGTTATTGAAAACCAATAATTAAAAAGTTAATTATATAACAAGAATAACTTAATTATAAAGCCCTCGAACAATATAGAGATAGAATATTTTCACACTTATGATCTTCAGCACAATCCCTAGTTTCTTTAGGAATCTTAGATATTATTGTATTTCTTATATACGAGTAATATATTTTGGTTGTCAACCATTGATCGATAAAAATAATGCAACTCTTCATCTTAGTTTGCTAAATGAGATGTACCATCTCTGAGAATTTTTGTAATGACGTATGGATCTTTCCTAATTAGTAATATAGTATTCCACTTCAGATCACCTTCAGATAAGTTTTTTTTTTATCAAACATGTCTATTATTTACCCTTTCAGCCCTCTATTTTGTGAGTAAACAAGTGATCTAATACATGGAGTTTTATCACTTTAAAATCCTTTAATTCTACAACATAGCATCATAACTATAAGTTAAAATATGAAGTTTCTAAAATAATCTTCTATGAAGGCTTGTATGCTTGTAACACTTTTGATCCTACATTATTTCAAGTCTTAGGATTATTTATTTACTAATTTCTCTATATTGAGGATTAGAGTTTTATTGGTCAGCCATGTTTACTTATTGGTCGAGGCATAATAAGAAGTAGAATGAATTATTCTAATTTCATACTCATGCGCAAATGTTTTCATATCCTCCCTAGTTAATATTGTCTCTTAATCAATACTACTTGTTTCTAGGAGTCCAAATCTATGGATAATTTATTCTTTAGTGAATTTGATCATAGTTTCTTGATTGATGTATTGATAAAGGGATTGCTTCAACTTACTTAATAAAGTAATATGTTACAATTAAGATATAATAATACTTTTTTCAATGATGTCCTTTGTTTAGCCTATGAAAGACAGTTATTTGACTGTAATATTTAGAGTAGTTGATAGCAAATGCTATATTGGGCCGACTATTAGTATGATTGATAACCTTTTGCATAACTAATTTAATCTTTAGTTATGTCTAACCAATGAAAGTTATAGTTCATGATTAGCCATCTCATCTTGATTCCACATTGATGACCTTTACATGGTCTTTTATGAACTTCATTTATGATTAATATTTTTTTTCCAAAATATTTGAGTAAAACACTAGTTTTATATCTCTTATATAATATGTTTTCTAGGACAACATAATTCATCGCTTTTAATCTAAAAGATATTGATACTTTCTGTGAAAGGTCATTTAAATAACAAAATATTTAAGCAAAATCATGCATCAAGATAAGTTTAAGATATGATAAGGCTTTAATTAATATAATTCATGTAAGAGAAAGAGTTCAGAAAGCCTAGTAACTTGTGGATTAGACAAGGTTATGTGGTTTTGGGCTTATTGTTTCTAATGTATAATTTTACGCTAACAAGCATACCTTTCAATTAGACTATTAGATCAAGCTAAAATTTTACTATAGATTCTAAAGGCCTTGTTTCCTATAGGATTAAATTTTTATAGTGATCGTACATTAGAAAAGCTTTGTGATAAAGCCCAAATGCTACTGTGTAAGAATTTCATTGTTTTCCAGGTTGGTTTAGGATTATTTTTCTATTTTATTTAAAAATTTAATGTTATTTTTAAGCCTTGTATATGATGTTTTACAAATAGGGTTATTTAGATTGTATTTAGTTTTTTTAGACTTGGTTTTATTTTAGAATAATATTATGTGAGTGCAAGGTTTTACTCTTGGAAAGGACCATACCTTTTGATCCGACCGTTGGATTGTATTTAGATTAATTGCCTTTATGGAATTCAGTCTTATAATTTCAGTTCTTGATTCTTTATAATCAATAGGTTGAAGTCTTTCATCCGATAACTATGACTCATTTGTTCAAGTTGTTTTCTATCTTCATTCTTATAATTGGGTCAAGTTTTCTATCAATATGATTTTAGTTTTCTTAGTTTGTTTTTTATCTTCATCGTGGGTTCTAGGGTTCTTACCCTCCAGTTTCGCATCACCTTAATGATTAACTTCTTAGTGTAATTATTATTATTTTATTAAAAAAGTTATGATTTAGACACTCGAGCATGGAATATATATACTCAAATCATGTTTAATACCATAGTCATTTATTCATTGAATAAAATTTGAAACTCTTTTCAAATTTTATTCCACATTTTGCAAGAGTTTCCCTATCAATACTATCTAAGAACACGGGGAGCATTTTTCATAACTCACTTAGGATGATGAATTCTCTCTTAATCACTCAAATACTTTTATATAATTCATGTTATATCCAATATTTGTTCGTTTATTACCATTAATTAAGGCAACTTATAGTCAAGATTATAACATAACATTCCCTATATAAGATAATTTAGTGATCTCAAGTCTATAGATTATTTACACAACTGTCACGTGAACTTTTCTATAGACATATTTGATCTCTTCATATAGAATCCTTATATGGGTCAGTGTACATGTCATTAGGAAATCACCTACATATTAGTTATGAGTCTCTCATACATTGGCTTATGAGAACAATTGTTTTCTTTCACAAGGAAAAAATATAATATATACTAGTCTCAACAACTCTAATAAAGGTTTTGTCTTAATACAACATTGATCAATAATATTTAGGAATAATGCTTTAATGCAAAAAGAATCTCATAATTATAATCACTTTATAATTTCCTTTGTAAAATACTTGTCACAATGACTTTATCTTTATTATAGACTCACTAATCAAACATTAATGAATATTAGAGATAAATAATGTCTTTACTAATAATAAATATGTTCTTACATGAATAAAGTTAGTGTCACATATAACCAATTGATTGGCTACCAAACATATACATTAACATTGTCTAGGCTAGGTTTCTCATCATAACTCCAAACAAAATAGTCTTTATAAGTATCAGTAATGATACCAGATTTTAGGGGTGAGCAAATCCGGTTCGGTTCGGTTTTTACCTAAAAAACTAACCAAAATCAAATTTTAAAAAACTTAAAAATTCAAACCGGAACCGAACCGGAACCGGTTCAAACCGACCGGTTTCGGTTCGGTCCGGTTCGGGTTTTTTTGTTAAAAAAACCGGAAAACCTAGATTTGTTGTTTGGGCTTTTTTTTAGGCTTTCTAATGGGTTTTCTGATGGGCTTTTTGATGGGCTTATAATTGATGTTAATATTATCTAATTTTATTAGAAGATTCTATAATATATTTAATTTTTTTATCACTCAATATTCATTATATTAAATTATTAGTGTTAATATTTTGTTTAAGTCTTTTTAATATTTGTGTTTTGGACTTATCCTGCATCAAAGTTTAAATAATCCACACTCACTAAGTTAAAATCTAAATTACAAAGCATTGCCTTCAAAAGGGCTTAAAAAAAAACAATAAAACACCTTGCATAAAAAATAAAACACTTAATGTAAAAAAATATAAATCTTCATTGTACACATCATCCCAATCAAAAAGCTCACGAAGATGACAAGATAATTGCACTTTGATTCCTTAATACCATTGACATCAAAACCTGGAATTCAAGATCAAAACTGAAGAAAAAATTGATTAGATGACACTGAAGAAAAAATTGAACAAGAACAAAACTTCAAAGCTAGCAAAACCAGGACCATTAAAAAGATAAAAATGAAAAACAAGCATAAAGAATTCAAGGACCGCAAAAAAAGAGAGTAAAGAATAAACCAATCAAGTCAGCAACTGACATAATGCATTCTCAAATCAGTAAAGAATAAATTCTAGGGTATCAAACGGCTAAAAAAATGATGAACAAGAGCAGTATTAATTAGAGACTAATAAGAGACCTATGCAATATAAAACAAGATCACAATCACAATATGCAGGTCAACTAAACTAGGTTACAGACTCGATAGTTTCTTCCTCCTCAATCGAAATGAAAAACCCATTAAAGAATCATAAAGGATTCAAGGACCGCAAAAAAAGAGAGTAAAGAATAAACCAATCAAGTCAGCAACTAACATAATGCATTCTCAAACAAACCCAGTAAAAAACAGCATGATCAAATGTTATTTAAGCAAAGTTCAGATCTTGATCACAAAATCACGGCTTTTAGCCAAACCCCACAATAGATCCAAGCCAACAAAGTGGAAACCCGGATGAAAAAAAAAGAGTAAAAACAATAAATGAAAAACCCATTAAAGAAAATGAGAGATGAGCAAAGTGGAAGAAAGTACTTAGCTTGAAAGATCGGGAAAGCTGAAAGAAGATTTGAACTTTAGCAACAAAAACATTGTAGACAGAGAGCTCCTTGTAATGAAATACTGGGGAAGCTTGGCAGCCTCGAGAATCCGAGCATGGATTTCACGGAACATTAATACAATACAAATGCAAATTTGCTTCTAATAATTCCCGAGAAAATAACCAGTAGCAGTGGGTGCATATATTCTTACTGTTGGAACTTCTTCAGGCTTCTTATCCAACAAAACAGCACGAACATGAAGATTGAAGATGAAGAAATCATACCTCGTGTCCCTGGGTTGTTAGATTTGAAGATGAATATTGAACCCTTGTTGAAGTTTTGTTAGACGACTAGAAGTCTAGATCTGGCCATGAAGTTTTATAAAGTGATGAAGAATTCAATTTTTATCAAGCTGAGAGTGTGAGAGATTGAGATTTGAGAGGTTGTGGCTTGTGAGGGCTTTGGGGAAGGGGAGGGGGGGCGGCTGCGTGGATGCAGAAGGATGGGGAATGCTAGGGTTAAGAAAAGAGGGCTTTTTATAGTATTTTTTTTTAAACTGAACCGGTTCGGTTTATTCGGTTTTTTGCTTATAAAACCGAAACCGAACCGGCCAGTTTTTTTAAAATTTTAATCGGTTTAAATCGGTTTTTTTTTCGGTTCGGTTTTTTCGGTTAGTTTTTTTTCCGGTTTTCTCGGTTTAATCGGTTTTTCGATTTTTTTGCTCACCCCTACCAGATTTTGAATATATTCTTCTAGGAAATAGTCTTATATAAGTTGGTTTAGGCTCGTCTTACTTTCCAAGTTGATTTATGTTAACAGATCCTAAACTTTAGCTTTTCCATCACCAATATTTGACCGTGCTACGGTGTTAAAGGAAGATTTGTTATATCAAGCATGATTGATTGATCATCTTTACTAAACTTTAATGAATAAATTTTGTTCTTATATATGATATTGTTGTTGCTAACCTTCCGCAAAGACTTTATATGGGTAAATAAGTCATCGTGACTTCAAACTCTTGACCAATGTTTTGCAATTATAAAGCACTTGACCTAGAAAGTCAATTGTTAATGGTCGTATTCACAATGTTTTCTGCTTATAGAAAAATCAATAGACAACTCATATGGTCGATGCCCATGAGCTATACTGCACTAACATCTACCCTGTAGAGCCATGCATCTACCATTTCTAAAATCACCATGAATGGCTTATGATTAGCTTTGAAAATTTTAATAGATCTATTAGGTAGCAAAAATATTAAGACTTGATGTAGTGAAGATGACATGTATCCAATCTCACATAAGTAAGGTGTTATAGTTTGTTTTTATTTCGACCATGAAGAAAGCTATACTAGAAGTCCTGGACAACTATTAAATCCATTTTTTGTACTCTTATAGTATCCCTAACTCCTGTAAAATCTGACATTACTACTTTAGAAGGAAACATATAAGCTTTTCTATAACCAGTCTTCTTGATTAATGATAAATGTATTATGTTGAGCATTACACCATTATCAACCAATACCCTACCCTTTATATTAGTACACTATTGAAACTGGTTGTTTTATACAAAGGTTTAATATGCTTGCCCATGACCATTGTTAGCTTAAGGAATGTTAGACTTAACCCCTAATTGATCACATGTTCTAACTAGTTGATTTTATAATTGCTACTTTTTTATCTTCACTATCTTCACAATCACTATCAAGATAGAATAATTGGTTACTAGAGTGAAAATACTTTCTTGATACAATATCATTATGGTCACTCATCTCTAATGTAGAAGGGATTTCCACCATGTCAACTTCTTTTATTGCATCCTAGTCATTTATTTATTACATCAAAATTGCAAACTCATTGACTTCTTCATTTTCACACTGTACACTTCTTTCATAAAGGATGGTTGTTCTTTTTTCTAATATATCTCATTCTAAAAAGGCATCATTGTCATTTATAAGATCAACTTATTTATTAGGTTGTGCATCTTTGTCTGTATAAACTTTCGTTGATGCAAATTTAGACTCTAAAAAGTTAATTTGGATAGTATTGTTGTCCTCAATTTTATTACCTTATTTAACTATTACTATACTTATGATAACATGAAATTTTTCTTTAGTTTAGGTAAGTTCCCCAATTCTTTTAATATGAATGCCTCCTTTTTACTTCTTATAAGTGATCTTATAGCTTGGGTGGCATGGTTTTAGGTCATTGTTATACTAATTATTTTCTTTGCTCTAGTTTCTAAGCTATTAGCCTAGTATGCTGAACAATTTTATATTGTTTTTCAAGCTCAATATTTGGATTACCTTGTATATATAACCAATACCTTTTTTTTTAAGGTCATGGTCGGTCACTTCTTTCATATTTCTTTATTATTTTCATGATGACTTACCTTCCGGGGAATTCTCTTACAAATTTATCTCTTAATCTGTTGAGGATTTGAAACAACTTTTTAGGTGGATAAAGATGACATTTGACTTGGTATCTTCCCTACCCTTTCTGCCAAAGGCCTTTGCTACATAGTTACCATGTTCTTAGCATAAATTAACCATTGCACCTTATTGTTGGCTTGTTTTGGTGCAAGTTTAGGTTTATTTTTTTAACACTGATTGTTTATGTGGTCGAT
This sequence comes from Populus x sibirica, assembly GCA_019202695.1. Taxonomy (NCBI): domain Eukaryota; kingdom Viridiplantae; phylum Streptophyta; class Magnoliopsida; order Malpighiales; family Salicaceae; genus Populus; species Populus x sibirica. The sequence continues at coordinate 369,215 of JAGMVL010000318.1, forward strand.
AATAAATATCACATTTTAGGAATTTAACAAATATTTGATTTTGACCACATATTAAAAAAAAAAAGACTCGTTTGACTTTAAATTATGAAAACATACCACTATTTTATGTATTATTTTTAGGCATTGTTTGATTACTAGAAAGTTTTTTTTCTTGGAAATTACTTTTTTAATTTTCTCATGTTTGACTACATTGAGAAAACTAGTTAATGAACACTTTCCGATTAAAGAAAAGCATATGCTTTAGGTGGAGGAAGATGTTTTCTAGTTTAAGAGATTGGAAAACATTACATACAGATTTAAAAAATATAATATTATAGAAAATAATAATTTATAAATATATTTATATATGAAATAATATATTAGGATATATTAATAGACAACATAAAATTATATTAATTTGATATATTGTAGCATATAATACTTTAATTTAAATAATATTACTAGAAAATACATTTGAATAATACTTTTCTTTAATTTAGTTTAATTTGAAAGAATATTTATTCATAGATTTGATATCTTGAATACTTATAATCAAAGGAGCCCATTATCAAGAACGCACAGGTGAGGATACCGAGGGACGGGTTCCTCTTATTGTACACAGAAGCATATAAATAATTTGATGACTAATTTCACAAGCATGGCCAGCGTATTCTTCACAGAAGCAAAGACAAAAAGAAAATGGCCAGTGGTTCCACACACATGGCCAAGGATCCCAATCACCAAACTTAGTATCCAATCTTTAACACCACAGTAATTTTTTTTTATTAACGTGGATGTCTGGATCAGCTTACGCGTACCTCGACTAATCCCACGAGCCCTGAAGTTAACGACCATATAAATCTCCAGTGGCCATCATATAAACAACCACAGGGCTCGGATCTAAAACCACAGAGAAAATAAACTTTTTAATTTCAAACTTTTATTACTAAGTCACCTCCTAGATGGTTAGACACAACAATATTGAACGTGCAAACATGGAGTCCACAATTTTAGGCCAAAAGCTTATGAAATTACAGAGTTTTTGAGGAATAATACAAAATTCAAAGGTGTGATGGTGGTAACTGTTGCTATCGTGATGTTGGTGAGGTGCCTTCTTCGATTCTTGAAGAAAGAGACGCCCAACAAACTCAGCCCACCGAAGGGACCAAAGCATTTGGGTTCTTCTTTCCATGCTCCGTCTAGCTTTGTTATGTGAAGGAAGCAAGACAATCAAGTGTGGTAAAACCGACGCAAAGGTTTTGGTATCTAACACAAAGCCATCATCAAGCTGTAAAGCAATCAATTGAAAACTTTCTGGGTTGAGCCCATAAACAAAACTCGCATTCCAATTGCTAATTTTAGTTCAAAAGAAATGGAAATGCTATCAATAAAGTTGTGGGCAGGCGCTTCTTTATTAAATTAAAAATTAAAAATATATATAAAAAAATGAGAAGTTACTGTATCACTAGAGATATTTAACTATTTATTGAAATAATCATACGATAAAATTGTTCCTACCTTAAAAAAACTTAGTTATCTTTTTACTGTGAGATAATTATCTTTTATAAATTATATAAGTTTATATTGGTCATTTTATTTTTTATTACACAATAAAATCATTAATGCAATTCTTGATTAAAAAAAAATATATAATACCTATTACTAAGGTCCGTTTTGATTTTTTTAATTTTTTTTTAAATAAGGTATTTACTTTGATGCTTTAAAATAAATAAAAAAACAAAATAACTCTAATAATGTTTTTTTTTATCATTTTATATTGGTTTTATTATAGATTTGAAGGTTAGTCATAGATATTTTGATAATTGATAGATATTAAATATTATTAAAAAAAATTTGTTGGCGTGTGCAACGTACGCACTAGCATATGGACGACCCCCTTATCGTTTGAGCAATGCTTGTGGGGTCATCCAGCAATCAAACACCACCTTTCAAGGCGGTGTTTAAAAGGTCTTGGTACTCTTGACGTGTTAGGATGGTGCGTGTTCCAAGATTTATAGTTGTTTGACATTGACGACCATTTCTTTTTTTCCCTTTCTTCTCTCTCTCCCCTCCTAGATTTTCACACCAGCCCCTTAAAAAACCCATTACAGCCCTTTAATTTTTTGATTCTTCATATTTGGTTCCTTTTCATTTTATTATAATTTTTTTTTTATCTTGAATAGTTTATAAAATTGGTATGCTTTTTAAATTTCAGCCCTTAATTTTTTTTATCTTTAAATTTGGTCCCTATTCTTTTGATTTCTATTTGTTTTGTTTGAAATCATTTTTTAAATTGATTTTGTTTTACGATTCCACCCTCTTTTGTTTTTTTTCCTTATCAAATTCGATCCTCATTCTTTTTATTGTTATTTTTTTTCTTTGACAAGTTTTTAAAATTCATATTCTTAAATTGGTTTGTAAAAAACTTTTTTATTGGACCTAGATTTAAGGTTTCATGGATTGCAAGTTTTAAATATTTGATCAGGTTGAAGATTGATTTTTTATTTTTCTTTGTCCAAGCTAATTATTTTCTTGTTTCATCCTTCAATATTTATTCAATAAAACATTATGATCTATTTTTTCTTTAGCTTGCTTTATGTGGAATTTTTTATTGGTCTTGCAAATGACTTGGTTATCTCGGGACTTTTTATTTATCATTTTTTGTTGGTTTTTTTATAATTCTTTAAATTGATATTTTTTATGTCATCATTCAATATTTGAAATGATGTTTTTTAAAAAAATTGTAAGGTTAAAAGTCTTTCTCTATTTCATCCCCCTTTATTTTTATTTTCTTTTGAATTTAGTTCTTTTTTTTATTGCTATTTTTTTATTTGAGATCAATTTTTGAATTTTTATTTATTTATTTATTTTCTTTCTCTAAGATTTTTCACTAATTTTTAAAATAACCTGGATTTTCTCGAGTCTTTTTAATTTATTGTTCTATGTTGGATTTACTTTGACTAATCAATATTAAATTGGCTGAGAATTGAATTTCTTAATCTAACTTGGGTCTAGTATTTAATGATTTGCGAGTCTGAAATAAATTAACTGTTTTTTGTCATTTCTTAAAATTTATTTATTTCAATTTCATCATTCAACATTTGATGTATTGAAAAATAGTCTTCATGCTTTTTTCCCTTCCTTTCAAGTGATCCTCCCTTTTTTTTTTTTTTTGCTTTTCTTTCTATGATATTATCCCAATCTTATGTCCATAATCATGGAGTTTATGAGTTAACCCGGTTTAACTGAGTTTTATTTTTTATTTTTTTTGTTTTACCCTATAACATTGAGTTTTTTTATGCTTTGGATGGGCTCATGTTAGGTTCTTTTTAACTTTTTTCATTGCTATTTTTTTGTCATTTTATTTATTGTTATTGTATTTTTTTTAATTCATATTATTTAAATTACCAATTGATTCAATAATTCAAATCTCTATTTTTAGCATTTCTTTACATCGAAAAAAAATTAACCGGCCCGCAGCAAAGTGCAATCCACAAATCTAATGATTCTACGCAAATTATAAAATTGCACAGGTTAATGATGTAGTCTTATTACTCTTTTTTAGTACTTATGTTTTGTTTGGTAATGTAGTTCAACTTGTTTTTAAAATGTTATTTGTTTAAATAAATATCAAATTGATGTTTTTAAATGTTTTTTGATAATTTTAATATGATAATGATAAAAATTAAAAAACATTGTCTAATGGAGTAGTGTTATTATTATTATTATTATTATTATTATTATTATTATTTAAGCTTGTCACATTTCTTTAAAAAAAAAATAACAAAACTAATTTTCCTGAATAAGAAAAATAAAAAAAAAAGATTTCTTTTGAAAAAAGAGTCCAAAAAAAGGGACCACTAATCCCTAAAATAAATTCAGCAAATGGGATGCATGGAAATGAATTTTATTTATTTATGGCTTCGAGGACACTCCCCTCCATAGCTTTGAACGGACCCTTGTTGTGTAGCCCATAAGTGACCTTAACACTTTGCCCAATCACCCATGACAAGACCCCGTCACCTAACGGTCGGAGCGTGTAACCACGCTCGTTGGATGGGAGACAAACTCCACGTGCGACCGAGTTTAGACACAACACGGTGTTCCGCGAAAACGGCATCGCATCTCGGGACAATAACTGAGAAAATGAGCAAATTATTCCGTGGTCCCTAATTTGCAAACCTGATTATAACCTGGTCCCTAATCCGCAAAAACGACCTGATTATAACTTAGATTTTAATGAAATTTTATGTTTGGAAAAAATTTTATTGTTAAGAATTGAATTCTAAATAAATTCAATCTCTAAAAATACTACAAAAATAAAGAGATCAACTCCTCTTATTTACAATTCTAATAAATAGAAAAATTTTAATATTAAAACTAACTTTGTTAAAATACCCATCTTTTTTTTAGAAACCTTTGAAAAAATGAGATAAGTTAACGAGAGTAATATATAAAACAAAATAAATTGAATTTTATCTCATTCAAATATGTTTAATTTATTTATCAATTAAATTTAAATTAACACTGTAATTCAATTATTGGTCAAACAAACTGTAAAACATTCATTTATTTTATTTTTAAATTGCAAATGTACCTTCCAAATTTAATTTCTTAGAGAAAAATCAACACATCAGAGGTATTAAAAAAAAACTAATGCTTTCTATGATTATTTGAAGTCATTATAAATATAAATTTTCAATTTTTTGAAATAATATAAGATATGTATTGGAATAAATACATGTATATATTAGTTTGTAATCATTAAAAATGGTTCTTCTTTTTGTGAAGTAAATAATTTATTTTCCTCTCTTTTCTTTCCTCGGGTAACAAGCTACCCCTTTTTATTTTTTTATTTTTTTTTATTGAAGTTGCACTTCAATAGCCTACCTATGACAATTGTAGAGAAATTAATCAAATTATAAAAAAAAGTAAAATAATTTTTAACAACATAATAAATGATTTAATTTAATAATTCGTAATAACTTACTTTTTTATTTAATAATTAACATCAATTTATTTTAAAAAAAAACAATGCACTTCGAGCTGTAATTATATAATAGTTTTAGCAACTAATATAACTAGAGTAAATGGTTAACTGACCAAAAAAAGATGAATTGTTACACGACAACACATTTTTAAATTATGAAATCCAAAAGGATATTACACTATAACTCAAAACACGTGGGTTGTTTTTCTACTATAGAGTCAATTACTGTTCATATATATACACAAGTAACACTGTCATGCACTGTGCATTTGTTCAAAATTCATTTTGGTTCTCAAAATTTGTTTTTGCTATTTATTCCTATTTGAAGAACAATTAATTATGATTTCTCAGGAAAAACTGGGGTTGAAAGAAGAGCTACTTGAATGAAAAATGTGTCAAACTAGGATGGTGTGTGATAAGTTTCGGCAACAAATACACTTTGATCTCCGAACTTAAAAAATAACATAAAATATATAATTTCGGTATCTTAATATTTTTCAAGTTCAATTTTGGTACAAATACTTTATTTTTATTATTTTCCAATTCCTAGTTAGAGAGATGAGAGAAAGAGACCACCGGATTCCAGTATTAGAGAGAAAAAAATATCATTGATACTGATTTAGATCACTGAAACAGTCGATATTTGAATCAAATAGTTTCATTTGATTAGAAAAGTTTATATTAGTTTTTTTTTTTTACCCTGAAAGTCCATGAAAAAATATATCGAGCTTGGTTTGATTTTTTATTTTGGGTTTTGGGGTGATTTTTTAACTTTTTAAGACAATTAATAGGTTTATCACGGTTCCTAAAGTGTTTTCTTACTGTTTTGGGTCAACAATAGGTTAAAAACAGGTTTTGGATAAAAAACTTTTGAAGCTTGATTTTCCAACCACCATAGTGGCTGGAATTTGACAACATCAAACGACGCATTATCTGATTTTTTTCAAAAATATTTGACCCCAGTCGCTTGGGCCTTCTAGGAAGTACCGGATGCGGGCCTTGAAGAAATAAGGTAGGTAGGCTAGCCTGGTTCGCCAAGGTCCAACAACGCTTGACCTTTTTAGTTTTGTTTTCTATTTTTTTCAATTAATGTTTTTTTTATATTTTTTTTCAAAATTTTACTTTATTTGTATTTATATTAATACCTCTTCTCTTTTTTTTATTCTTTTAGGAAATCTCTTTTAAATGATAGTTATTTTTTAATTATGCATTTAATTTTTAAAAAGATTTTTCTTATTCATATATAATATTTTTTTCTCTTTTGTATAGATGAACTTTGATTTGGAGAGGATAAAAAAATTATTTATCGATAATATTTTTAATATATGTAGACTTGCATACTATTTTTTTCTCTTTTATTTTATTCAATCAATTAATGTGTGTCTATTTTTATTATTATTGGATTAAATAAAAAAATTATTTTAATAAATAAATATAGCAAACACAACTAGATAATATATCCCGTCTTGTAAGATTAAATATATTGATTTACACCTATTTCTTTTTTAATTTTCATTTAAATTTTTTTTAACTACAAAAATATATTGAAAATATATATATATATATATATATATATATATATATATATATATATATATATATAAAATTGAAAACAATTATCTAACTTGCGATGAAACTCAATCAAATATCTAGTTATGATTATAACACCTTTAAATAGCTATAAAAATTGGCTTAGAAAAAGACTATGGTCAATGATGCATTTTGCTAAAAAAAAAAGAAAAGAATAACGTTGGTGTCAGTCAGGTGTTCTGTTTCTCTCCAGTGAGCTAGCCGTTTTGTTTAGCCTCTCTCTCTCTCTCTCTCTCTCTCTCAAATAACCAACATTGATGCCATTACTTTTCTCTCCTCAATTTCTTCTATAAATTCAACTCAGGCATTTCTTTCTTTTTTACTCCGTACTTTTCAAGAGAGTAAAAAACAAGCACAACAGTTTTGATCATCATTATAGACAACGCAGATACAGTCTATATTTTTTTTTTTTCTGAAAGGAATTTTAAAATTGTTTTCAAACAAAGTATACTTAATACTTAAAAAAAAAAGAAAAAAAAAGAGAGACAATAAAGGGCTTTGTTTTTCGGATTGGAATAATAAGAATGGGATCCTCCTCAGGATCATATGATCTATCGTTCAAGATCTTGTTGATCGGTGATTCTGGGGTTGGCAAAAGTAGTCTTCTTGTCAGTTTCATTTCCAGTTCTGTCGAGGATCTTGCACCAACTATTGGTATTAATTAAAAACTTCTCTATCATTATTTTGCTTTCTCTTTACTGTTACATGGTTTTCGTAGCTAGCTAACAGTGTGTAATGCCTTTGGATCTATCTTCATGGGTTGAAACCTGTTCAGTGATTATGAAACATGGTACCCAGTTTTGAGTTTCTGCTTTTTGTTAATTGCTCTCAGTTAGCGATATTAAGTTCTCTTTATTTCTTATGATTTATTAGATGGTGACTGTTATATAGTAAAACCTGTCTTTGTCGACTACAAGTAGCTGGGGCCTTATTTTTATGTTGACTCCTTCAATGCTTAACCAAGTCAATGTGTGATTACATGTTAATCATTACATAGAAAAGGGAGTCTCGTGATTTCTGCCTATAACTTCAATTGAGTGATCAACTGAATAATTGAGTTCTCTATGATGAATATGCATTGAGATTCTTTGTCTCTGTTTTTTTATGAAGGTGTAGATTTTAAGATCAAGCAGCTAACAGTTGGAGGAAAGCGATTAAAGCTGACAATTTGGGACACTGGTAAGAAATGAAATCACAGTATTCTCTTCTTTCTTTTTATATATGTTTCCTGTTGTCTCTGTAAAACTTTTTTGTCTCTATATTTTGACCTTATGAGATGAGTGATGGAGCCAACAATGTCAAAGGATTCTTAAATATTGATCTCACTAATTTGTAAGTTGCTAGCAATGTAACAGTGGGATATCAATTATAACACAGAAAATTTGAAAAACTGTTTTCTGTTGAGACATGGAGTGGCTTTTCTGGCTTCAATAAATAGAATTTTGTTTTTAACCCATGTTTCTGTTAACATTAATGATATCAGCCATTTATGTTCCGGTATGTGTAATTTGATTCATAAAACCATTATGGTTCTTGCAGCTGGACAGGAGAGGTTCCGAACACTGACTAGTTCTTACTACAGAAATGCCCAAGGGATCATTCTTGGTATGAAACAAACACTATCCATCATGTGATTTTGTGATGCTGCTTGCAACTCTCCTTTAATCATCAATTGGCATTAGTGCAAATTCCTTTTATGGGCATGAAAGTCTGATAGCAATATTTGAATCTAGCTGTCATGTTAACTTCATTTCTAAGATGAAATCTATATGTCTATGTTGTTCAAATTTTTTATATTTCTGTACATATATCATGCTAAATATAGACTATCATATTTCATTTATAATAGAAAATGGTCGGTATTGTATCACATTCCAATTTTTTAGGAGATTGCCTTAAAATTTAAAGCAATTCATGCAGCTTACAAGTAAGATAGATGGAAATTTTTAACCCAGCGCATCCCAAACAAGTCTACAAAGGAGGGGGCAAGTGGTGCTCTCATCTTTTCCTTTAAATCTCTTTAACGTAGCAGCATACTGATGGCTTTGTCAAATGTATCATGAATTGATCATACAACCAGCTTCTGCACATGTGTCATGCCAGCCTACCAGAATTTCTGTTATACCATCTAGCTCATTTAGGGAATCTACTTTTATGGTCTTGCTCGTCATTGTGGTTGGACGAATTAATATGAATTTCAGCATGCTGAAACTCATTTGATTGTTTCTGTCATAAACATGCTAGTGACTATAACTCCCACCAGTGCTCTTCCAATTGTTAACTGATTATTATTTTGAGAAAATCTTTGGAAGCAAACTCTCATTGTTTTGACTGCCCAATCAATAACTGATATCTTCTCTGATTACAGTTTATGATGTGACAAGGAGAGAAACCTTTACAAACTTATCAGACGTGTGGGGTAAAGAAGTTGAGCTCTTCTCCACAAATCAAGACTGTGTCAAGATGCTCGTTGGAAATAAAGTTGATAAAGTAAGTTTTTTGTTTTTATTTTCTCAAGAGGGATAAACTAGTTAACAGAAGGTGATAATATAACTTTGATGCAAGCTTAATGTAGACCAATGCAGTATAATGAGTGCCCTACAACTCCCTTTTATTTCTCTTGATATTATTGTTCCATTTTTTCCATGATTTCAGGAGTCTGGAAGGGATGTAACTAAAGATGAGGGGATGGCTCTTGCTAAACAGCATGGTTGTCTGTTTCTTGAATGCAGTGCGAAAACTAGAGAAAATGTGGAGCAATGCTTTGAAGAGCTGGCATTGAAGGTACTATCGAAAACTGCATGCTCTGTCTGGCAAATATCATTCCATGCCATAATCACAATTTAGATTTTTGCCACCGTAAAAGAGTAAATGATTTGTTAAAATAAGCAGAATTAAAATAGTATATTGGTTTGCAATTGGAGCTTTCATGCAACGTAAATTCATGCTTGACTGTCTGGTATACATGTCCATTTTCATTTATTAGTGTAAAATATTACTCAGATAGGTTGATGTCTCCTAATGAAAACATCTATTAAATTATTTCCTTGTTGCCATTTCTCTGATAGAAGGATGGGTCCACTTTATCTATGGGCAGGATGCCTGGGAAAACAATCCCAAGGGAAGCTTCTCATGTACCTTTTCTGTTCTCGAAACTGAAATTTAATGATTTTGTGTTTTAGATAATGGAGGTCCCTAGTCTTTTGGAAGAAGGATCTACGGCCGTGAAGAGAAACATTTTAAAGCAGAAACCAGAACACCATGTAGCTTCTAATGGTGGCTGTTGCTCTTAAAGGCTGTAACAGAAGTGGCCTCTACATGAGAATCATGACGTACACATCAATAAAAGTCACAAATAGCGCTTCTGATGGCGCCTGTACATTGAATTTCCACCCTAACAAATCATGGACAGATCGTGTATATGGTAATTGCTTTCCTTGTTTCTTTGTGTGTGTGTGCTGTTCCAGTTTTTAATGAGTTGCCTTAGCCACTACTGTACCATTTCATTGTGGAAATTCAGGCACTGAAATAACATATATTAGCTTGTGTAAATTTGTTTGCCTTTGTTTTTATTGGCCAATCTTTACTCATGTCTAAAAGAACAGTCTATGTTCTATTGATTCAGTTATTGTGAGTTTGTATCTTTGTATTCGGGTGGTTACAATGATCATAATAGAAGTAATATGATCAAACATAATTTTAGATTTAGCCAATTATCTCTTATATTATTAGTACTTTATTTATTATATTAGGGTCTATTATGTAAAGTCTATTAGAGTTGGCTAATGTTAGTTGTCTACGTCCTTGTATATATGTATATTTATTATTTAAGAGAATAAATAATAACAATTGTATATAGCCAATATATATTTAATTTATTAATAAAAGTTTATTTATTTTTAATATTCATCAAATACTTGATTAATGAATCCAGAGTAAAGATAAAGTTTTTGGGACAAAAATGCTTTGCAAATGAAATTATAAAGTTATAATTATAAGATTCTTATTGTATCAAAGCATGCTCCTAAAATATTCCTAGTCAATGTTCTATTAAAATTTAATATTAATTAGAGCTGTTGAGACTAATACATATTATGTCATTTTCTTTGTGAAAGGAAACAGTTGTTCTCATAAGCTGATGTATGATGGATACCTAGAACTAATATGTAGGTGCTTGTAAGATGACATGTTGACTAAATTGACTCGCATGAGAATTTCATATGAAGAGATCACATGTGTCTATGGAAAGACTCACGTGATAGTTATGCAAGTAATTCTTAAACTTGAAATCATTAAGTTATCTCATAGTGTTATGTTTTCATTTTGCTACACATTGTCGTAATCAAGTGTAACAAGACGGGTATATATTGGGTATAATATGAATATATGAAGATATTTAAGTAATCAAGAGAAGATTCATCACTTTAGATAAATTAGAGAAAATATTTTATCTGTTCTTAAATAATATTGATTTGATTGTAAATTCTTACGCAAGGAGAAATGAGATTTGTAAAAATTTTCAAATTTTATTTAAAGAATAAATGATTATAGTGTTGTGAACAAATATGATTTGATATACAAGACAAACTCTTTGTTATAATGTTTAAATTGGAATATTATTGATGAATGGATAAAATTACACTAAGAAATTAGTCACTGAAAGGTTAAGTCAAACCACTTATAACTTTCTTAATATTTAGGGATCATGATATTGTACTTGATCTTCAAATACAAATCAATTAGTTATTGAATTGATAATAAATTAATTTATTTAATTCTATTTTATTTAGGATTGTGATTTATATTTGAGCCAACTTATTAGGGAACCTAATAAGTCACACACATAAGAACCATTGGTTATAAATTAAAATGGGCTTATTAATAAAGTATAAATAAGTTTTTGAAATTGAAGACTAAAGTGTAATTTATATAGAGAATTACAATTCTAAACCTAGAAAAATCAAGTAGGACTTAATTGAATAAATTTCTAAAATTAGCCTAAAATAATAAATATGATATTATTTAAGAGACAAATTGATATTTTGTTATTTATAGGGATTTTAGGTTTCCCTATAAATAGAAAGTTATGCCTCTTATTTTTAGTGGATGGTGAAAAAGTTGAGTAGAGTATAATATTGAAATACTTAAAACACAAAAGAAAAGAACTAAGGTATAACAATTCCTCTCTCCAAAAAGGGTTCAAGAGATTTCAATTGGTTGGCTTGTGTGGATTACTGTTAGAAGTCGAACAATTAGACGACTTGTGGTTTACAGCAACCCATCATTTCAAGCAAATATTCAAAGCCGAAAATAATATTTGATCTTCAGGTAATTTTTACATAAAATTCTAAAACAACTTTAGATTTATCTAATGGAATCATTGGGAATCCTAAATAATTTTAAATTTAATATTTCCGCTGCATCTATATATTTTAGGAAACCCAACAACAAGTACAAGAATATAGTTCACAACAATTCTTCCTTTTCTCTCAAACTAATTCTCTTCATTGTTCTATTATGGTATCAAACCTATTGCATAATTGCATCCATGATTATTTTAGAAAATCAATCTCCTACACGAATCTCTTTTATATCACAACCCACAACAAATCCTACTTTAGTTCCACCACCCTCTTACAATTATAATGGTGTCAACTCCATACCACTAAATCATGATAGTCATAACTTTCAACACACTAATCACTATCTGATAAGTCATGGCTTATTGAAATTCATTGATGGTAGTGACCATGTCCTACCAAAATCACCATCTTTGATAATACCATAGAAATCAATCTAGCTTATACCATATAAGTACAACAAGATCAATTACTTAAGAGCCCATTAATTGCCTCCATCTCTATTGAGGTACCGTGTTTAATTACAGGTTGTGCCATATCTTATGTTGTTTTAACCACTCTAGCATTAACACTGTCTTTTCCTCTACTACACCTATTATGTCTATACATTTTGCCTTGATTGAACTATGTTAGAAACCTAATGAAAGTGTCATAGCCTACTTTCAACATGGAAAGACCTATAATGATGAACTTATAACTGTTGGTAAACCTCGTAACTGTTGGTAAACCTCTTTATCCTTTAGATTTAACATTTACCTCTTCAAAGAGCTTCATGTAGAGTTTAAAAATCTTGTAACTACTCTTACGACTCAAGCATAACCTATATATTTTACTAAACTACAATATTTACTATTAAGCTGTGAGTTTATCAATAAAACTTTTCATCAACTTTCTACTTTGATAATAATTTCTTCGTGATAATGAGGGGTTTAACCATCATGGAAGAGGTCATCAATAGTGTGGTCATGATCCAACCAATAATACTTATCAAAATCTTGGATCACAACAATTTTGGAATTAGTCCAACTCACAACCACATTTATGATGTCAATTATATGGTAGTTAGGATCACTTGGCCACCTCTTACTCTCTTTGGATCAATCATAGAGGCAACAATAATGATCAATCTGGGGGTGGGAAAAGATTGTAGTCAGTTGGCTTAGTAAACTCAATCGTGTAAATAGATTTGACTAGTAGTTTTGATGGTTCTGACTCTCTTGATTGGCACCCAGATATTAGAGTTACCCATCATGTCCCTTCAAATAATATTATTATGGTTCAGATCACCTTAAAGTGGGGGCTGGTAAGTGTTTTTTAATTTATGCTATTGGTTATTCTAACATTCTTACACTTGTTTGTATCTTAAATTTATCATTTATTTTATAAGTTCATGATATAATAAAGTATTTACTTTTTGTGCTTTAATTTGCTATTAATAATAATTTCTTTTTTGAATTTCATGATCATTTTTATCTTGTCAAGATTGCACTTCAAAGGATATCATTCTTTTGACACTAATAAAGATGTTCTTTACATCCTTCATGTTTCTTTTTCTTTACCCAATCCTTGTACCTTTCCTGTCATCTTTAAAACATGCGAGCACTACTTCTTTAGATTTAATATTTAATGATGTTTGGGGTTTTTCCTCCATTTTCTTAGTTGAAAGGTACCATTATTTTGTTGTTTTGTGGACTATTTTGCCAAATTCTTTTGGTTTTACACTATACATGTTAAATTAAAAGTTTTTGAAATTTTAATTTAGTTTTAAGAACTTACTAAGATTCAATTTTGTACTTGTATCAAAAGCTTACAAATTAATTAGGGTGGTGAATTTCAAAAACTTCACATCTTTGTTTTCTCTATAATTCTAGCATTCTTTATCATGTCACTTGCCCTCACACTCATGAGTAAAATAGAATTATTGAATGTCGTCATCATAATATCATTAAAATAAGACTTGCACTTATTGCTTAAGCATCCTTGCCATTTAAGTTTTGGTCATATAACTTTGAAACTGTTGTATATCTTATTAATCGCATGCTAACTCCAATTCTATGTTTTAACTCTTCGTTTAAAATGTTATTTTGCTTTCATTATGAATATAGTTTCTTTAAAGTTTTTGGATGCTTATGTTTTCACTTTTTTTTTTTTCATATAATCATAATAAAATGACTTTTCGTTCCTTAATATGTCTTCCTAGTTCACTCTATGTTTATTATTAAGTATGGACATTCATTCTCATTATATCTACATTGTTCGTCATTATACTTTTCTTGAGTCATTCTTTTTATTTTTCAATTCCTTTAGTCCAAATAATGTTTCTTTTTTTTTTTAATCTTCTTCATAATGGATTTTCACTTCTTCGATTAGGCCACCCTATCTTTTATTAAGCTTTTTTCTAATATTGCTTGTTAGTTTGTCTCTTTTTTGCCCATTCTGCAATAAAAACCAGTATGTTGTAAGTCTCCTTACTCTTCTTCTCAGTCTCTTATATCCCCTTCTTCTCCTTCTCGTTGTGTTGTCACTCACTTACTCATGTCTATCCTGTCACCCTTGGCTTGAATCTTCTTGCTAATGTAAGTTTTATTGCCATGTCGTCTACTTTTACTTCTACATCTTTTTTTAGCGTTGAAAATCAACACCATATGATTTTACAACCTCATCCTACTCGTCCCCTAAAAAACTATTAGCATCCTCCAATTTTGTCCTCAAATCATCTTCTTTTATTGAGGTCAAATGATATGATGAGTGTCAATCTGTTATGATTGCTAACATTTATGCATTTGCTTCTAATGACACTTTGTCCCATATAATTTGACTATGAATATGGTGGGTTGTAAACAAGTATACAAGATTAAAAGCAAGGCAAATGAGACTTTAAGCTCTACAAAGCATGTTTGGTGGCTAAAGGTTATCATTAATAAGAAGAGGTTGATTTTTAGAAAATATTTAGTTCAGTGGTAAAGTCTTAAACTTTTTAAACAGTGCTTTGTATTAGTATTATTCAGAGTTAGTCGACTCATTGTCTTGATGTACACAATGCTTTCCTTAATGGATTTCTTGATACAAATGTGTTTATGGCTCAACCTTATATCTTTTGTAATCCTCAATTCCCAAACCATATTTGCAATTTGAAACATTCTCTTTATGATCTAAAATAGTCACCTTATGCATGGTTTGATTGGCCCAATCAATTTTCACTTTCTTTGGGATTTCAGAACTGATACTTGTTCATTCTTTGTTTTGTTGAGGCTACAATATTTCTATTTGTTTATGTTGATAAAATTTTACTTACAAATGATAATCTTGTCTTTCTTCAGTATTTTATTTCTATTTCTTTGATTCTCCTTTATCCAAATCAATTGGTTACTCCACTCAAACCCTACCCAATTCAAACAATTATGGGTACTCTTTAATATCTTACATTTACATAATTTAGCATATGTTTTTCAATTAATAAGGTATGTCAGTTCATCCATTCTCTCATTGATATTAATTGGTAGGCAGTTAAGTGCATCTTACACTATCTACTTGGTATTTGTCTTTTGGTTTACACTTGACTTATTATAGTGATCTCTCTTAATGGCTGTAACGATTCTAAATAAAATGATAGTGTTGATGACTGAAAGTCTACTATGGTTATGCTATTTTGCTCGACCAAAACTTTAGCTTTTGAAAAACTAGCAAACAATGCTTTGTTGCTCGGTTTTCTACAAAGTCAGAGTATAAAGCCATTGCTAATGGTGTTGTAGAATTACTATAGATCAAGTCTTTTTTTCTTGAACTTATTTGATAGCCAATCCAGTTTTCCATGCTTGGATGAACATATGGAGATTAGTTTTCACTTAGTTCGTGACATTATTTCTAGCAATTATATTAGGTTCCATTTATTGTTATTTATTGTTTCTAATAAGCAGATTGACTATGTTCTTTATGTTTCTGATTATCAAATTGATGTTCACACTAAACCCCTCTTATCATCTCAATTTATTTTTCTACAATCCAAGTTGAATATTATACCTTACCCATTCAACTTTTCAAGGGAGTATTGAAGCAATATGATCAAATATAATTTTAGAAACCGGCCCAATTATGTGTTGCATTATTAGTCTTGTGTCTATTATATTAGAATCCTTTAGAGAAAGCCAATTAAAGTTAGTTGCCGCGCGAGCGCGCGTATTCCCGCTCACATGTACAAAGTTATTATTTGAAAAAAATACAAGACAACAGCTACAAGATTATAGCTCATCAATTTCTTCCCTTTCTCTCTCTCAAACTAACTTTTCCTTTCTCCCAAGCTAATTCTCTTTATTGTACGATTACATAATTCTTTAGCCAACCATGTAAACATCGAATGGGAGAGCTAATAATCGGGATTTCTTGATCCTCTTCGTTACTTTGGGGTCACTGCAGTGACTAATGTAGTATATATGATATTCCATGTACTATAGATACTTCCAGTTTTTTCCTCAACCATTCCTTTCCCTCGTGTCTCGCCAAACAAAACATTGCATGATAGGCATGTAATGTTCAAAAATACACGTATTGTCACTTTCTGGTAACTTAAAGCTATATCACTTGCCTTAGGAGTACATACATTATATGCTTTAGATGGAAACCTTGTAATGTTATAATCTGAAATGGGTTCTCCAACAAGAAGCTGTTCCAAGATTAAGTAGCTAGACTCTAAAGAAGACAACAAATGCAAAATGCAGAGCCAACCAAAGAAAGTTTCATCCAACAACCATTAGGTATAACTTGTGTTTGGGCAAGGAAGCTGAAGATGGTCATGAAGAAGCTCATCCGGCCGATTCCAAAATTCTGTGCGCTTCAGTATCTGGTTCAGGTAGTTCGTTTGGAGTCTGCCATAGCAATTAATTAGTAACAGGTACAAGACAGAGATGAGAAACATAATTTTCATAATGAAATCAATGGTTACTAACCTTTCCATAAGAGTTTGCTGTTGTAGCGGAGGCACCAGAAGCCAGCAGCAATCTAATAACATCGGCATGTTCACCTCTTGCTGCATGGTGAAGAGGCTGCAAAAGGGTTTTCAGTAATCACGAGGAAGTAGACAATGGTTGTTGGGGTGGGGTGGGGGGTTACAACACAGCTAACAGCTATAGGTCCAAATTATACAGTCATTCTTGGAACCCTCGTCAGCTCCCACTAGATGAAGGACCAGGCAAAGCCAGCAATGGCATCAGCTGGCCCAACACAGCATCCCCAAAGAGATTAAAAAGAAAAGGAAACAGAAATGATATAATTTCTTTTGCAACCTATTTTCTAAGAATGAGGCCTCCAACCGAAACACAAAAACCATTCAATTTATTATTGGAACTTACAGTATCACCCTCATCATCAACTATCTCTAGCATCCTTTTCACACGCTCTGCACTATTAGCACTGTTCACCAGAAGTTGGACTATCTCAGTAAATCCTGCAGCATAGAACAAGGGAGGTGAGGTGGAAAAAAGAAAAGAAAAATCAACATTAGTTTAAATAATTTCATCGTGAAAGAATACGGAACATGTTGATGGTAATTATTTCTTGTTCTTACCCCTGCGCAGGCATCATGCAAAGGAATCGCCCCTTCTTCATCCTTGGCCTCCAAGTTTGCTCCCCTTTCCAGGAGTAGCTACAAAGGAAAGTGTAAATAATTTGTACTACTGTTTAACATTATAAAGCACCACTGAAAAGCAGCAAGAGAGAATAAATTGAGTCAACTAACCTGGACACAGGGACAATAGCCATACAGGCATGTCAAATGGAGAGCCGTGTCCCCATCTTCCACTGGTTCATCAATGCTGCCATTCAGGTTATCTGAATCAGAAACTAAAGCATGAGCGAGAAAGATCCTATTTGACTCTGTTGGCATTTCATTGTCACGCGATGATGAAAACGAATGAAATGGAAGTTGGAAACTTTAAATAAAACATTTGTACTTTCAAAGTTCTGATTTCTAACTTGTATAGTGGAATGGGTTCTGCAAACATCCTCCCTAATTCTAGAGATTTCTAGACAAAACTTGTAATTCCCATTCTTCCATTACTTTCTACTTCAACAAGAGAAAAAGCTACCCTTTCACATTTTGTATAAAATAGCTACTCTCAAAGCCTTGAACCGACAGCCTCTTGGCTGGAAATCCAAAAGATTTTTATCATTTTACAAGTCAATGCCTTTCTACAATATTGTTTTATAACCTCTAAATTATGTAACAAACCATCATCAATCAGACATTTTGGAGAAACTTAAACATCCTGCATAGAGAAGCAAAGAAAAGATCTCCATCACCAGCAATATACTCCTTTAATCTCATGAAAAATCAAAGAATGAAATGTTTGATGTTTGATCATGCTCAAGTTCAAACTCCAAATCTTTACGAATCCCATATTCCAAATATTCAATTATGCAGCTTCGCTTTTGGGGTTTAGCTTTGTCAAGTTCTAGCATTATAAACACTATTGGCGAGCAAATGAACCCATTATCGAACTCTTTCATAAAGTTATTTCCATTATTATCGAAACAATGAACCCAAAAATCTATCTATCAGATACAGAAACAGAAATTCAAAGCCACAAGTTAAGGTAGCCTAAATGCAGGCAGCAGACTAGTTTTTTTTTTGCAAGAACATGACCACCGAAGGAGATCATTTATATCATACAGCGTCTTCAGCAGATCAAAAGTCGGAATATAGACGCGCAAAGGAAATTTTTTTTTATTCAATTTATAAGCAACAGCACTATTGCTGAATGGCATTCAATAGAGATTGCTATTACTGCTCAGCTTACTCAAAATCTTCCAAACTCACCAATAACTAATCCAAATATTAGAACAAAAACTCGGCCTAGATGGCTTCTTTTGTCACACCAATCCCAATTAACAAGTAAACTCTTGAGAAGAAAAAAAAAGAAAAACAGTTCATCTAAATTCCAAGAACTAGAATTTCAAGCAAATAATAGAAAAGGAAAAGAGAGAAGAAGAGAAGGATATTCATTTCACCTAGAGCATTGCGAAGAGCGTCGACGTCACCGGTCTGAGCGGCGCGGGCAAGGTCACGGAGGTGAGGAGGAATATCGGAATCTTGGTCAACTAAGCCGTCTCCCTCAAAGAGAGCATTGTCTTCTTCGTTCTCTTCTTCTTCCAGTAGATTGTCGCGGTGTACTGCCATTTCTTCTTCTTTCTGTTGTTTGTTATGGCAAACCCTCCGTGTCTATGGTGTTGTTTATCTCTGCCCCTCGCGTCTGTGAAACATACACTGGAAGGTGGAAGCAGACGATTAATATAAGAAGAAGGGCTTCAAATTCAATAAATAAAGTTAAATTAAATTAACAAAAAAAAAAAAGGTGGCATTGAATTTATTTGTGTTGTAAGTGGCCAAGAGATCAACAAAAGTGGGCCTTCTCACTGGGACTGGGAAATCGATGGGCACCGAAACCACCTTCTCATTGGGCAATTAATGGGCCTAAGAACATATAGAAGAAGATCGGAACTCAATTACTTTTGGTGGTCACTATGAAATGATCCCTAACCTCACCTTTGTGTATGGTTCTCCACAGTCAAGTTTCAAGTATATTTCCCTTCTATACTTCTCATGCCGATGGGCATCGATTTTATTAAGGACGAATAGACTAAAGAAATTACATGAGATATTAAGAACCCGTTTGGTTACGTGGTAGCGTCCACGTTTCCTGCAGTTTCATTTTGCAAGCTGTTTGGTTAACAACTGCCCACGGTTTCAAGCACCTGGGGCCCACACAAAGTTGCGTTCCAAACGCAGGATTAGCAAAAGCAACTCTGCTTTGCTTTTGCCGTGGCTGCTGTTCAGAAAACGTTGCAATTTCCTTTACCAAAAAAAATTAATTAGCCCTATCTGTCCTCCTCAACTGTCGTCTCTCTTCCTCCACATTCGCCTCCCAAGCAACTGAGCTCTCCTCCACCACAGCTTCCCTCGTCTCCTAGAATTCGTCCTCCTTCTCGCAGCTTCGCTGTGTCAAACACACCTACACACACTCTTCCATGCTCTCACAAAGACCGAACCCAGTCACCAGTGTTTGTAGCCGAGTGTAGATCAAGCCCATCTGCCACCGATCTGCTGCCCTGATGAACTCCTTTCGCGGTTGAAGAAGACACGCATTCACCAAGGTAATTATCTTGTCATTGTACCTAAACAATTGTATATATCATGCCTTATCTGCTGCCACAAACATACAAAACAACTTTCTCTAACTATAATTTTCTCTTCACAGTTTTCTTTGCCAGAACCAAAAAGGGCATTGAAATCAGTCTCCTGGAAAGCTCAAGCACAAGCATCTTACCAATCTTTGTGGCGGTTGCACAAGTAAATTCAAGGTCAGTTGCTCTGTTTCGGTTGCACAAGTACTTAATCTTTAATTTTCGCTTTCTTGTGTGTTTTCTCGAGAATTAACATGTCCGTAATTATTACATTTTATTATGTTTGTTTCGCTTGAACATTTTTGTGTTTAATTGAACATTTTCTAAGAATTTCCAGGTTTTACATTTGTGTTATTGTTAGATTTTTAATCTCTGTTTCGGTTCAACAATTACCATCAGTGTCAGTTGATGTGCTTTACATGTATTTAATTGTTAGTTTTATTATCTTAGTTGAATGGGTATAAACATAAAACCTCAGCATCTAATGTAATATTACATAAAAATGGGACTGAAGCCAGTTATCTGCTCTATACAACGTCTGATTATGTAGTTAAACACATGAGAAAATTATATCTAAAAAATCTCAGCATCTAATGTAATATTACATAATTGATAGATTATGCTTAGGAAATGAAAACATTGGCTTGTAGAAACATAAATGTAAATAAACCTAGCAATTAAAGTGTTCAGCTGATTATGTTAAGTCTGTTCTTAAATTGCATGTTTTATTTAAGTTGGCGATTTAATTAAGATAGATTGTGCATTCCATGTCCTTTACATTGCCTCTAGGAAATTAACCTGTTAATTGTATATTAGACAAAACATTTTAACCGAGAACATGGACGATTCTCAATCACAAGATAAGGCTTGTTGGACTAGAGAGATGTTGCACGCTTTTTGTGACATATTTATTAAAGCAATTGAGCAAGGTATGCGACCCAACACACATTTCGACAAAGCTGGGTGGAAATATGTTATGAATTGCTTCAAGGATCAAACTGGCCATGCATTAACGAAAGCACAATTAAAGAATAAGTGGGATGGAATTAAAAAAGATTGGAGAATATGGAAAATGTTGATTTCTGAAACAGGAGTAGGTTGGAGTGCTGAACTTGGAACAATTTCGGCACCTGATGAATGGTGGAAAGCTAAAAAACCATGTCTGTTTTTTTCCAGTATGTTTAAAGTTGTAATAAACTGTTTGATTGAGTGCTGGTACATTATTTTTTGATGCATTTTTATCTTGATTGTCCCTTGTTGTAGGAGATACGCGGAGCAAGAAAGTTTAGGCATGCTGGAATCGATCCCACATTGTGTTGTAAATATGATATCATGTTTACAAACACTGTTGCTACCGGTCAGTATGCTTGGGCTCCATCACAAGGTCTGAATTCTGATGAAGATGGTGTCGGTTAAAGGCAAACTAACGCAGTTACTAAGGACCCTCATATTAAGGAAGGTAGTGGAGATTCTGAGAAGGATAGTCTATCAAATTTTGTTGCCGATGTTAGTAATATGGTTGCTGGTGTCACTTTTTCCAACAGCACAAGCAATCCCACTGGTAGTAGTGGGAAGAGAAAAGGTGTGCAACAAAGTTCCTAAAAAAATGAGGAAAAAAAAGGGGTGTCGGAAGGGGATCGTAATTGTTTTTGCATTTAGATAAGTTGGTTGATAGTGTGTCTACCAAGAGTGAATGCACGTCAAGTGGTTTGGATAAAAAAAAAGGATGTAGCATAGAAGAGGTGATGAAGGAGTTTCACTCTATTGAGGAAGTGGTGTTCGGTAGTGAGCTGTATTGTTTTGCAACTGAGTTTTTTATGGTTAGAAGTAGGAGGGAAATATGGACAGCAATTGGTGATATGGACCGAAAATTTCAATGGCTGAAATTAATGTTCGATCGAAGGGCAGACTACAGACCTTGATGTAAGTGTACATTTGATATAGGGAACACTTACAGTTATGTATATTATTGTGTGTTATATGTAGCAGCAAGTAAATTTTGTTGTGTGTTATATGTTTTGGTAAGTATTGCATGCATTTCATATTTGAAGTGTTGTTTCAATGTTTAGCACACTTATCATGTTTGGTTTTTATGTCAATGAGCCGTTAACATATTGTATGGTTATGTGTTTTTCGCAGTTAAAAGATTACAATACCAATCCTTATGGTGAGGTGCACTGCATGAGGTGTTACTGCGGCTGTGTTGTTGCCAAATGGTTGATGCAAACGGTTTTGCCGTTGCTGATTTTCCCAGGTTTCTAATTTGTAACGTATGATATGTTGAGCACTTCCTTTGTATTTGTAGCTGTAGGCTAATTGGTTATGTTTGAGATGTCTGTAACAGCTGTTGTTGTACCTGTTACAAGCTGTAATTTTAGGTTTTATATTGACTTCTATAGACTTGTTTGAATGGCTGAAAAACTTTGTGTTGAGTTTGCTTTTTCAGCCTTGAATTGGATATTGTAATTTAACGGCTTTGATGGTTGTTTCTGAGTTGAATGGCTGCTAATTTGTTGAATGTTAGTTATTGCTGTGCATGATTGTTATTGACTTGAATGGCTGAAACTGCTGTGCATGCTTGTTGCTCACTTGAATGGCTGATACTGCTGTGAATTATTGTTGCTGACTTGAATGGCTGATAATGGTTTGAATGGGAGTTGCTGGGTTTAATGGTTGTTCATGGTACAAGTTCGGGTTGCTGATGGGTATGGCAGTCAAAAGTAGTGGTTTGTGTTGTGTGTGTGTTTCTATTTAAGCTACATTGTCATTCCAAAACATTTTCATTGGCTGCCCACAAATATTGCAAGCATTCCCACATGTATTGCAAGCTGTTTTGAGAAGGTTTTGTTGCTGTTTTACACTGCCACGTCAAGTTCATTGAATTTAGAAGGTTAGTTGTTGATTTGAGGGTCTTTGTTTAGTTAATAAAGCTTGATCTTTATGTTTTGTAAACAAATTAAGAGGGTAAACCGATAGGGTCTTGTTTATAGTCAATAAAGCAAGTTCATTTATGTGTTTTTCAATTTATAAGCTGAATGATAAGTTTGCTAAAGTTTTTATACTTTTCTGAGATGGACAACAAACACGCTACTAGATAAAAGTGTGTACACAGCAGTCCCTTTTCCTTAGTTTTTATTCTCATGAAACCTTAATTGGATGCCAACAAATATTTCAAGCATTCCCACGTGTATGAATAATGTTTTGAGAATTGAAATTATGGTTGTACTGTAAAATATTGAATGAGTTACTTATAAGTAAAATATGTTCGATTATTAGGGATTGCTCCAATTTAAATGTTTTGGCTTAAGTTAATGTCGTCATTAATATGTTCGATTATTAGGGATTGCCTGCAATGTAGATGTTTTGGGTTAAGTTAATGTCGCCATTAACGTTAAAAATATTCTAAACAAATTCCGCAATGAACAATGTTTTGTTACCGTTACGTTGCAGGTTGAAAATTGCTATTATTGTTGTGTTTAAAATATTGAATGAGTTACGTATAAGTAAAATATGTTCGATAATTAGCGCTTGCTCAAACATAAATGTTTTGTGTTAAGGCCGCCATTAACGTCAAAAATATTCAAAACATATTATTCCATGAACATGTATTTTTACCGGTACTCTGCGCAGGTTCAAAATTGATATTAAGTTGTGTTTGTAGATATGGATGCGAATTGGTTTAATGCGCTTTTTGATGACCATTATGAAAATGTTATGAATAATGTTGGTCGGTATGTGTCTGATGGGTTTCTTTGGTACAAGTTCTGGAAGTGGTTTTGGAGGTAGTTTCGGTGCTAGTTATGGGAACAATAACAATGAGGTGCAGGACGACGACCAAAATCAACAGGATGACGATGACAGTGGCGATTTATTTTGGCATAGAGAGTGTGATCGCACTAAATTAGTCATATGCACTGCTGGAGCACTGGCTTTGTATCACAATACGTATATTTATAAAGAATCATGTATGGTTTTATACAACACTAGAATGCGATGGTTGATTGAAATTTTAAATGGGCATTGGATGCGTTGTGCGAACATGTTTCGGATGGATGCAGACACATTAAAGAGTTTGTCTTTTGAGTTGGAAACGATGTACGGGTTAAAACCGTCTAGACGGATAAGTGTTATTGAGAAGATAGGCACGTTTCTCTACACTTTAGCTCTAGGCGCTTCGAACAGGGAAGTTCATGAGAGATTTCAACATTCAGGTGAAACCGTGTCCAGAAATTTCAACGAAATTCTTCGTTCTGTGTGCATGCTAGCCGCTGATTTAATCGTACCGGTAGATCCCGAATTCACAAGAACACCCTGGAAATTGCAATGAATCCGAGATACATGCCCCATTTCAAGGTAAAAAATGCTTTTTAGAAGTTGTTAAATATTTCAAAAGGTTACAATCAAATATTTAAGTACAATTAAATTGATTCGGCAACAAATTTTTTGTTTTTGTAGAATTGTATTGCAGCGATTGATGGAACACATGTACGTGCATGTGTATCACAAGAAAATCAAATCTCATTTATTGGTAGAAAAGGTGTACCGACGTAAAATATAATGGCAGCATGTAGATTTGACATGCAATTTACATTTGTTTGGGCTGGATGGGAAAGTAGTGCACACGATACAAGAATATTTTATGAGACGATTGGAAATACAAACATACAATTTCCAAGGCCACCGGAAGGTATTCACCCGTAAAAAATAGGGTTATTGTTCAACTGGTCTAATTATTTTTTCTATGAAATAGGAAGTAAGCGTTAAACAATAATTAATTTTATGCAGGGAAGTATTATCTTGTTGATTCGGGATATCCAAATGAGTACGGTTACTTGGGTCCATATAGAGGGGAGAGATATCATCTTCCATAATTTCGTCGACGAGGACAACCGCGAAGTCGGGAGGAACTATTCAACCGAGTCCATTCATCCTTACGATGTGTAATCGAACGTACATTTGGAGTTTGGAAGAAAAGATGGTGAATCTTGCAAAACATGCCTGAGTTTCCTTACGAATCACAGGTTAAAATTGTTGTCGCATCAATGGTGCTGCATAACTACATTCGACGGAAGTCGGGCCAAGATGTTGCATTCAACGAGTTTGATAGTCATCCTGATTTTGTTCCTCCTGATACTTTTCCCGATGTCGTGACACAATCACAACCACGAGAGCACCAGAAGGCATCGCGTATGGATTATATTCGTGATGGCATTGCAAATAGTTTGATGGGGCAATAATGTTTATTTTGTAATAACAAATAACGATTTTATTTTTTTGCCGGTATGTATTTGGACAAAATGTTTTATTTCCTCTTAACACAAAGAATTATTTCATTTATGTCATTTTTAGTCATTTTAGGTACAATATCAACCGCAACCACAGTTTTAACCAAACATGTTTTTACCACAATAAAGTCAAACCACACTTTTAACCAAACACACAAAATATATACACAAACCACAGAAAAAGTATTTTTTTTAAAATCACTTTTTTCCAACCACAACCACAACCACAACCACAACCACAACAACTACAACAAAAACAAATACTCTAACAAGAAGCCTTAAAAGAGGGTTGGGTTAGTGAAGAAGTAGCAATTTGCTCTTCCATCTTCACTCAATAATACAAATTAGTTCTGCCATTCTACTTATGTTATAGCTCCCATTATCAATATTCTTAATGGCAAATCAATTACTCTATCTATAGAGTTTGTTTCCAAAAATACAAAGATATAATTATTGTCATTTTTTTATCAACAACTTAAAAATTACTAAATATGCTGAGATTAAACTAACTAAAATAAAGTTAGAACAAGTTGGAATTGCGTAGAAGGTTGAAGTTGATATCAAAGATGATGTGGACTTGTCCCTTAGATTGCTAATTTGAGGTTTGAAAAAAAAAAATTGCAACTTGACCCAACAAGAACCTTATCTTAAAATCAAAGTTATATGCAATTGATCATCCCTACCCTATGCTTATAATGAGATGCGAATAAGAAGTATAAATCACAACGAAGTTGATCAATCTTTCGAAGAATTTGCAAATTCAATCAAGAACGTAGTATAAAAATCACTCAACCACACAAATAAAGGACGCATAATATGCGGCAACCTTGGATAAAACTTCAGCAATCCTAAAATAATGTTAACAATTAATTTATATAGTAGAAAGCTAACTCTAATTTGACTTAATGGACCAAAACTTGATAAATATGCCTTAACGCATTAAAATCTCAAAATAACTAAAATAATAAAATAAAACCTAACCCAAATAACCCTTAAAATGTTGCAGCCCTATAAAAAACTAAAAGATAAATAAATAATAACTCAACTAATCAAAACAAGTCCAAAGTTGAATTTTAAAATTTGTTAGCAGAATTGAAGCCCAACTTCAAACGAATGGTTCTCCCTCGTTTTGATGAATTAGAATATCTATCATATGTCACTAGAAATGTATGAATGTCTACTTTTCAATGCAACTAGAATTACATCAAAATTCATTTTGTAGCTCTAGTTATGACAAAACAATAGTAAAAGGTTAAAACTGGCATATTTGTATCTTTTTATTCCATTATTTTTGTAGTGTCTTGAAGCTCCCATACAAGCTTTTGTTGGCATAAATCAAATTAATTAAGACTTGTTGTTTATTCTTTGATATCATCTTGAAGCCCATCTTAGCCTATATATCTTAAATAAGTCCATTAATTGAATCTTGAAATCTCTTTGTTCTAAGTCTCGTGACCGAACCCAATGGAACTTCTAATGGATCTCTTGATGTTGAAGTGATTGAATCATTCTCTCTCTTCTAAAAAGAATTCGTCCTTGAATTATCACTTACATCAAATAAAAAAAGATTAGATATGTAGTACTATTACCATACTCACCTGATAATTCCATCACCACCACCACCACCACCGCCCTCAATTACATTTAGACATGACACACTTTTTAGTTATTAGGAGAATCCAAGTATTATTTTTCAAATCCAGGATCAAGGAAAACGTGTTTTGATTAAAGAAATACAAATTTTTCTCCTTAAATAAAATTATTTAAATTTTTATGGACATTTATTTTAATGAACTTTAGTTTTTATTCAAAAAAATATACTACGGATAAAAAAAACATGTTTTTATAATAAAAAACAATTATATTAAAAAGAAAATGAAAATTCACCTAATAAATTATATTCAATTTTAAGAATTTGAATCTTATATCTTACAAATATTTATTTTAATTATAATAAAATTAAATAAAAAATGATTTTAAAAACTATATCTCGAAATTGATTTTAAAACTTGTCACAACGCGCTAATCTTGCGGTAGTTTTCAAACTCAATTTTTATTTGCGTAAAAAAAAAAAAACAGTAGTTACTAAAGGACTATTGCACGGAGAAAATATATTGAATCTAAGGTTTTATTTTAAAATTCAACTTGCATATGTATATTTGATTAATTCCCTTTCTGAACAAACCCCCCAACTTGCTGAATCATTACCTCCATCATTAAAAGACTTGGATTTTCTTACGGAGCTTCATGAAGCTCAAAAAAAAAAAAACATTTTTGGTGACATGATCTAACATCTTGGTGGATGAATATCAACAGGCCAATAATCATGCTCACAAATCTATAGGGATAAATAAAAAAATTAAAAAACCAATTAAATCGAGAAAACTAAAAAAAAATAATTGAAAAAACCAAACCATGAAAAAAACCAATTAAAATTTTGAAAAAACCGACCGGATCCGGTTTTATAAGCCTGAAACCAAAAAAACCAAACCGAACCCAAACCGAAAAAAATCAAGCCAAACCAGAAAAAACCGAGCCAAACCGGTTTGAACCGGTTTTTATCCTAAAAACCAAACCGAAACTGGTCGGTTTGAACCGGTTTTGGTTTTTCTAAAAAAAAAATTCAATTTAGTTATTGTTTTTGATAAAAACCGAACCGAACTGAAAATAATCACCTCTACATATCCATAATAAAAATATAATAATATATAGAATTCATTAGCAGAAAAAAAAAATTCAATAAAAACGAAACATTAAGCAAAGAACAAATTTTAAAACAAAAAATTACAAAGAAACAAGAAAAGAAATAATGTAATGAGAATTTAAAGAATAGTATGAAACGGTATAGAGCGAGCATGCTCTCTTCAATCTCCTATACGACCACCAGGGCTAGAGCCAACCTGGCTCTATAATTTACATATAGCTTTGTAAGCTTGTACCCATCTTGAGAAATATAAGAGAAACCCATACGAGGAAACAAGGGGGATTAATTGCAAGAAATGTTTGATTTTTTAAGAAAACTTTGAGGCCCAAAAAAAGAATAAAGAGGAATTTCTTAATTTGAGACATTAAATTACGGTATATATATTAACTTGCATTAACAATAATAAAATATTTTTTAAAATAGTAATTACAATTAAGAAACAGGCTTTCACTAAAATAATTAAGAGATACATTAATAATAAAATTAAATTTAGATTTAAAAAATATATGCTTTCTAATTATTTCAAATAGCTTTACTTTTTAACAAATCTTTATTTTAATTATTGCTCTTTTTAATAGAAAAGTGTGGTCATAATTAAAAAATAATGTCATTGTTTCTAAGATGTTTAAAACTTTTTTACAATAATATTATTGATTGATAATAATTTTCTCATTAATATTGAATGAGAATAAAATACCTAGATTTATTATGATTATTTTGGTTTTTTGTTTATCAAATTAAGAACCCATGACATAAAATATATATTAATAAGAAAATAAAAATTATACTAGAATATTTTTAATAGAGTTTTATTATTGTATAATTAAATAAAAAATATTTGAAGAGCTACCCACTATATGAGATCATAGATCTTAATATGCATATTTATCTTATTTTTCCAATTCAATTTTTAATTGGAATTAACAAATTTATTATTATTTATTAACATATATAATTCTTTATTTATTTTATTAAATATACATATAAATTATTTACATAGTAGTAAAAAAAATCTTAATGGTAAATTTTTTAGTATTAAATATACATATAAATATTTCTCCCGGAGAATAAATTAGTACACAGCACTTATTAATTAGTTGGAAAGTGGAAGCAGAAGACAGAAGACACCGTCTTGTGGGTAGCTCCATTGTCCTCTTTGGTCTTATCATGAATGGTGGCGTTATATCCTCCTTTATGACAACCCATGTCATGTTGACTCTTGAAAAGGGTTGACTCTTGAAAAATAATTAATGGAATATGCCACAAATTACTAAAAGAGGAGCATGTACCTTTACACTTTGGAAATTCAGCTATCAACATATTCTATGCGTTTTATGGCACCGCCCCTTATCTAAAGACACCCACCATAATGCCGAGATTAAAATGCTGTTTTGGGTGTTGTACTTGTTATTGTTTTTTTTTTTAAAAAAAAATTATTAAAAAAGAATATTTTTTTTTTTATTTTTAAAAATTATTTTTGATATTAAAATAATAAAAAATTTATTAATTTTAAATAACAAAATTACTTAAAAAAAGTTAATTAAGGTGTGTTTGAGATTGTGGTAACGATGGTAGTTTAAAGTGTTTTTTATTTAGAAATAAATTAAAATAATTTTTTTTATTTTTTAAATATTATTTTTAAGATTAACACATCAAAACAATCTGAAAATATAAAAAAATTATTTATTTTAAAAAATTTAAAATTTAAAAATTATTTGTACACATGAATCTCATAAGGGATTTTTAAAGTAAAGACGCTCATAGTTAGAAAGTTTGGTTTATGTAGTAGAAGTGAGGTGAACCAATCAAAAAGTGCAAAAACCTGGAAAAGTAAGAAGTGTTAAATGTCGGTGAACCAATCAATACAGTGCAATTGTAAATGTGATCGCATGTGACAAATTGAGAACATATACGCACTTCACTTCCTAACATATAATTAATAGTTAACCATATATATTATTATTATCATTATTAATCACCTTCTCACGTAGTATTGTTAATTAAAATATATATTTTTTAATTTTAAATGAAATTATCTTAGTTTTATAATCTAGATTATGACTTTTATGGATTAAACTGGTTGACTCAGAATTTTTTGAGTTATTTTTTGCAATGAATAATATTTTGTTATTTTTTTCAATTCTATCCTTTAATATTAGATTTATTGGAAATTAAACTTTATAATTTATTTCAGTTTGCTTTCTATGAGGTTATTTCAGTCTCAAGATCTGAATCATGAGTTTTGCGAGTTAACCTTGTAGACTCAGGGTTTTTTGTAATTAATTTTTTTTTTCAATTTTATTCTTCAACACTTGAGTTAATTGAGAATTAAGCTTCATAATTTATTTTGGTTTACTTTCGATGAGATTATCCTACTTTTATGATCCAAGTTAAAAGTTTGATTGGTTAACCTGAGTTTATTCAGGTTTCTTTTTATTTTCAATTTCATATTTATTAAAAATTAACTATTATAATTTCTTTAATTTCTTTTGACTTTATTTTTTAGGTTATCCTGATTTATTTATAATCATAAAGAGTGTTAATCTTTGAACTTGTAAAATTAATTGTTTATATCAAGCCAATTCTTATATTATTTTTTAATATTATTAATCATATTCATAAAACAGGTAGGCAGATAGGCGAGCTTTAGCTTTCCTGCAAACCTAATACACCACTTTCGGTTGTGATAGTGGTGGCCGCAAACTCATGCAACGCTTAATTTTATTCATCAATTTTCCACATTTTCCTTTCAAGCCAAACAGAGAAAAAAAAAATCCTTTTTTCGCGAAGTGAATGCCACCAAGAACAAGCAAGCCAAAATTAGTGACTCAGATAATCCAACTTGATTCAAGAATTGCGATAAAAATGAAAAACATTTCAAAGAATGAAACATTGAACAAATATGAATTACAATAGTAAAACTGAAGTTAAGAAGTTCGTCCATTAAATTTGGGGTGAAAATAATCCCAAACGATAAAACAACAGTAGCTTGTTTTTATTGTGATTAGTAATGGCAATCAACCAAGGAAGAAGCTGTGAAGACAAGAACTTGTTCCTTGGACGCAAAGTGAAACTTTGATTCTCGGAGATCATCTTCTGCTGCCGGAAGATTAAGATCCAGTAGTTGGATACCTCTTGGTTTCTTGGATTCTTCGGACTCATGATCAGGCTTACTTCTTTCCAAACTTATAGATGTTAACGTTGTTGTTGTTGTGGTTGTGGTGGGAGCGAACGCCCTGTGCCGTCTCATATGACCACCTAAAGCCTGACCAGACGAAAACTCATCACCGCATATGGAGCACTCATGGACCTTATTAGATTTAACATTGTTACTGCACAGAACCCCATCATTTACTATTTGCAATGAAAGGGCGGTGCTCATATTATTATCATTTCCATTTTCCTCTTGATCACCCATCCGTACTGTCACTGCCAACGCTTTCTTGTCTTCACTAATATTACCCTGTCTTGATTTCTTGTGACTCGCTCTATGTCCACCAAGCGCTTGAAATGAAGGGAAACGCCTGTTACAGATCTTGCACTCATAAGCATATAAACCTGCGTCCTTGTTGGTATACGTAATAGTTGTTGCTGCAGTAGTCACGGGCTTAGATAATTTGCAGTTTTGGCGATTGCCTTGAGCCAAAAGAATCAAACAATTGGCCATGTCTTCTTCCTCGTCTGTCCTTCCCGTGAATTTAACTGAGGTGCTAGGATCAGACGATGATGAGTTGTTGTAGATTCTTCGACCACGTTCACCTCCGTTTTCTCCGACGCTAGATGAGCTACAAGTTATGGCTAACGTTAGTGGCGAAGATGGCCTTTGTCGCTTGGCACGCTTGCCTTTGATGATTTGTGATAGTTCCTTAGACACCATTGCTTGAGAACCCATCGTCAATTAATTTGACGATCTTAATATTAATTTCACCAGGAGGAAGAAGACAGAGGAATATAGAGAAAGAAGGGCAGGAGAGTACGTGGGAGTTAATCTTGTATTTAAGAAATAAAAAGGTACGAAATTAGGAAGTGAATGTTGTCAAGGGAGGGAGGGGGTTTAAGTAGAGCCGTAACCCTTGGACAGTTACCGTGAATTTTCCTTGCTTGCAAGTCTTGAGTTTTGCTAACTTGGAAGTTAGTTATATATATATATATATATATATATATATATATAGACATATTTTAATTTTTTAAAATAAAAATACACACACATACAGAGAATATAAATTAAAGAACGCAAGTATGCGGAGGTGATGGAACCAATGAGATTCGGTTGGCTTCGAAGCAAACCCATTGCTTTTTCTAAGTGATTGGATTGTCTTGCAAGCCTGGAACCACAGAATTTCGGCTTCTATCCCTTTCTCTTCTTCTTTATTTGCTTTTCTTGATCTTGTTTCGCTAGTTTTTTTATAGTATATTAATCTTTCAATATGCTGAATCAAAAAAACAGTTCTAGTTAAATTAATTTGTAATTTTATATTAACTCTTAATTAACCACTAATTAACTAATGAGTAAGCCATAAGATATATATAATTAATAGCCCCATTAAGTGGAGAAAGTGCTAACCATTTGTGAGAAAGGGATTGTTAGCCCTAGAAATGGGAGATTGTATGTATATGAACCATGGGATAATAGCCTTTTATGAGAGGCTTCATGTGGAGTTGACCCACATCTACTTCACCTTCACATTGTAAGCAGTGATAACTTCTTAGACGGACAATGACCCAAAAATCACGCCGGCCAATATGACTTGATGTTTTTTTTTTTTATCATTTTTATGATTGTGCTTTGCCAATCACAAGGTTTGGTGTCAGCATGAAATTGTGACAGCTCTCTCATTATAGTAGCCGAATTTTTATTTTTATTTTTTTGACTTCATGGGTAAATTATGCGTCCATTACGGTAATTGAGAATTAAAATGGTTTCTCAAATATCTGAATTAGTTTGCTCATAATATTTGCACTATGATATCAATGTGAATAGCCACTTCTTCTTTTTCAATTAATAGATATATATTGAGTACTTTCTCCATTAAATCCATGTGTTAATTATTCTGAAAGAGCTCAATGAAAGCTTGCCAATGATTATAAATGGGTGTCTAAATTAGCACGTAGTATTTAGTTTTGGTGAACACTATGAAGAACATGATTCTCGGTGTTTTACATGTAAAAAAATGTTCAGAGCTATGCAAATACACAGCACCGTCACCACCGTCACCACCAGCTTTTTTATCTACCACTTCTTTATTCCTAACCATCTACTAGCTCTTTGTACATAGCGCTAGCTAGGCATAGTTTTGGTCCGTGGCCACATAACAAGGTTTCCACTTCCTACAAGGTAGAGTGTTCTGTAATTAAAGAGTATTTTATGGTGTGAAGAGATTCTTAGCGTCAGGAATTATTTGGTAGGTGTAGTGAGAAGCACGTAAGGGCTAACACCAGCATGCATCAGCTGTACGTAGTTCTCCAAAGTAAAGCATCATTTTAATTTTGTGGATTTTGTTGGTGGATTTAACTAAACACATCCCTTAATTATATTGTTCTTTACTTCCCAATTGCCCCTTTTATACATACTCTTCTTGTTTTCTTCGAAAAGATTATGTACTCTTCTGCAACCACTGCACTTATTTGGCTTCAAATATACCTTGTAGATTGTATAAATAAGCTATTAATGTTTATTATTTAATTCAGGCTCTAGCTAGATGATAGAGGAACAAGCCTGCCAGCGCTGATAGAGCTGCAATATTTTATGCCATATATATATATATATATATTTCCTTACATTATTGAATACAAAATTCACTTCTCGGTAAAATCGTCATCATCCTTGGGAAATTGATATCTAGATATATAGTTGGCATAGGCACAGATAAAATAAACAGAGACGTATTTATTATTTTCTTCTTTTTTTAAGAAAAAAGAAATGGGATTGAAAAGGTCTGATCAGGGTCATTAAAGCTCGCCCTTTGAAATCTTAACGCTGCATGAGGGTTCCAGATGCTTGTTTATCATGATAATTCACGAGAACAAATTAATTGATTAATTAATTATATTATAAAATTATAACCTTCTCCCTTTAAATATAGAGGATGGATGTTTCGTATGGTGCATATGAGTGCAGAATTAAATGCGCAGGTCGGCAAAAGAGGTTGAAGAGTAGCGATGCAAAATCAAAGGAAACTTTGGGAGATACTTTCAAAGTTTCATTTATGACAGAGCTTTCCCTTTTTAATGTTTCCGGAAATAGCTTTGGAGCGGGTACTGTCAATGCCTCAGGATCTTTATATCTGGGACATATTTTAGTAGTGCGCTTAAGTTTTTTTTTTTTTTTTTTTTTTTTTTTGCAATCGGCAGCCTCTCATAAACGTCTTTTTTTTTTAATCCAAAAAAAACCTGCTTATATATAAAAGAATAAACTAAAAGGGGATGGAGTTTAAACAGTATTTAACTGTAGTACAAGATTAATTTTGCTTTAGATTATAACAATAAATTGACTATTTTACATTTAAATTGAATAATATTTGTCCATTGAGGTAAAGGTCTTAAAATGCCCCTAGAGAGAAATAAAAAAAATATGCTTGGTGTCTAGGGATAGTATCTGTATTTTAATTTTGGATGCACAATTAAAGTTCGGTTTTTTGTTATTTATTGATTTATTGAGGATATTATGGTATTTCAACGCAAATAAAATAATATTAAATTTGAAAAGTTATCAACGCATGGGAGGCACCTGTCCACTTCAATTGGCGCGTGCAGTTCCTCCCTGTGGTGAAACCTGCTCTTCTATCAAGTCGTTAGAAGCACCACCACATTCGACGCATGTCAGCAGCAGGTGGGTGGTTTGTCTAGGCATTTTATTTTCTCTTCCTCCCTTGTTGCGATGTCGCGGTCGCACAAATTAATTACCCTAGCTTCAAACACAACACACAAGATAGTATATAACAAGCAAGGGGTCGATCCCACAAGGAAGGTTCAAGTCAGATTTTTATGCTAGATGATATGCTATTTAGGAGGAGTTTGGATGTTATCCAGGCTAAAGCAAAAGAAAACAGAAAACTATCAAACAAAATTTAATAAAATCCTAAAATTATCAAGAGAACAAACCTTGGTTGCAAGCACACACCCACCTACAGAAATCAGAACTGATCATTGAAATGAAACATCAATTTATATTCTGAATATTTATCTCTTCTTAACATTGGTTAGTTAACGGATCCGTCGTATAACTAACCCTAACCATCAAACACCCACAGTGTCCACACTAGTAATTTAATTCAATGGCAGCTTTAAGAACTAGATAAGTTGATTAATGAAGAAAACATAAATGTCCGCAGTCTATGTTTGATTTGATTGAATGTTCTCTCTATGATTAATAACGTAGATCCGCCACAATTATTAAACTCAGTTGCTTCACAAGTTCATATACCACAACTCCGGTTTTGGTATCAAACTTAGCAATAGATTGTCTATAATAATAACTTAGAGTCTGCTCTAGCAATTAAAATAAACAATCATAGGAAAAATAAGCATAGGAGAACAAACATATTCATCATATAAACTGAAAAGAAAAGGTAAAATAAATCTCACAGTTCTTGAAATCCGAAGGTTTTCGTGTCTTTGCAACTAAGAAAAAGTGTTTAGCCTTGCATGTTTGTTGAATAACTAATAAAAAAGAAGGAAGAATGCATAATTTCGAGTTTCTTAGAGGAGGGGGGCGTTTTTTCTCCTCTTGGCTGGTTGCCCCCCTTCTCTTCTCTCATTCTTTTTATATCCTAGGAAACCCTAGTCCCTATTTTACAAAATAGTCCTCCCTTAAGTAGATTGTTTACATTTAAGTACTTCAATAACTATTTTCCTAAAAAAGGAGAAATAGCCTTGCATGAAATCTTCAAGATTTGACTTAGAGGAGCTAAATTTCTGAAATAAAAACTTGGATATCGGTTTAGATGCTTCAGAACATAATTTGGACTCGTTTCTTCATGAAACCTGTTTGCTGGTCATATCTCCCTCATATGACATCGTTTTTGGCTTACATCTGAAGCATTTATAGTCCTTTGAGTCAGGAATCCAAAACAATTGAGTTTGCATCAATTGGACTTCTGTAACTCCATATATTCAAGTCGGAATGGCCGAAGGTCAACACTGGCAGATTGCGAGATTTGACTTTGAAGGCTGCGATTTCCATGCTCTTCCTTATTTTACTTTCTTGCCTTAGATGTCCAAAAAGGTATGGATGCTAGCTTTTTAATGCCACTGGAATCACTTCATTTCAACCTCTAGAGCTCACGCTCGCACAAAACATTGACTGAAGGTCAAATCTGCCAATTATCTCCAATTTACTCCTTTTTGCATTTTTCATCCAAAAGTGCCTTCAAAACACAAAACAAAGAATATCAAGGCATTTTATATATAAAACATAGGCAAAACACCAGTTAAATGTGGGTGAAACTATCGAATAATATGGTTGCATCAAATACCCCCACACTTAGCTCATGCTCGTCCTCGAGAAAGGATAGGTAAAATCAAATTGAAGTTAAATTAAATTAAATCAAATCACTATGACTAATATTCTAATCTCCCTTCAATATCCAAGAATATATGCATTATAAACAAGAACACAATTAAGAAGGAAAAAGAGTATAAATTTTCATGAATTTATTTACATGCAAACTTCAAAACTCAATTAATCACCGGGATTTAAATGAAATCTATGCCATGCCAAAGTGATAGGTCCTCTCATTGATATACACTTCAACACTTACGTGTTTAAGGCTTATGTGTTTAAATCTTTCAAATTCAATCAATGAATATGTTCTACCATAAGCTTGCTCTTCAATCTCATCTCCATTACTAACATATTACAAACAATACATGAATCAAAAGGTCTTATTTTCTAGTTGTAATGGGGCTAAGGTTAAGGTGAGGTAAAAGAGAGTAAAAGAAAAGGTTCAAACCAAAGAAAGTAGAGCATTCGAAAAATGATATTTCAAACAAGATATTTCATCAAAGCACATAAATTTTTCATCTTTAATCACCAATGCTTAACTTCTTTTGATTTCAAGCTTTTCAACATAAAATCTTAAGAACATAAAGGAACATTTTTTTCTTTTTTTTTCTTTTTCTTTTTTACCTTTGGCAACTTTGCCCATCTTTTCATCAAGCATCACTTGTTCTTTCTTTTCACATAATTTCCAACCATAATTCCATGAGATATCATAAGTATATGCTCTACTAATCCTTGGTCAGGGGAAAAGGAAAACATATAAAAAGTTAAGGCTTATATATGGATAAAGCAAAGAAAAGATAAACAAGCTCAAAAGGGGCTCACTAAGGATAATATGCTTTGGGTTGGCTTTTTGGCTCAAGTGGTTAAAATTCCTAATGCCTTTATCTTCTTCATGTATATATTTAATGTGAATGTAATCTCAACAAGATATAAAGCAAGTTCTAGAGATACATATCATTGAAAGAAGGCACAATCAAAGAATATAATGTTGAAGGCTCAAAAGCTTGCATTGGTATAACACTATAAATTCAACATGGTATATTCTTAAAGTCAATCCCTAAACCAATTAAACCTTAAAACTTGCATGCACACTCCTTCATTCGATTCATATCTCCATCTATCTCAATTAATTCTCATATATAATACTCACATTCTCATAAACCAATAGGAGTTCAAAAGATCAAACATTTTTTTTTAGAACAACAAAGAAAATCAAAATAAGAAAACCAACATTCTCCCAATACCCCCACACTTAAAACACGATATTGTCCTCAATGTTGAAATAAAAGAAAAGGAATATAGGAGAATGACAAAAATAAAGTAAAATGTGAAAAATAAAAGATAAAGGAAAAAGAAAGCAAATCTATTTTTTTTATGTTGGGTTGCCTCCCAGTAAGCGCTTTTGTTTTATGTCATTGGCTCGACATGTTGCATGCTCATTCTTCATAGATTGGTTCAGCTAACTCAGAAGCGGTGAGTTCTCGTCGTCCAACCTTCATAGAAAGGTTTCAAGTGATGCCCATTGACCTTGAGTACTTTGTTGGTTTCTAAACTTGTAATTTCAACTGCACCATAAGGAAAAACATTAGAAACAATAAAGGGTCCAATCCAACGAGAGCGCAACTTTCCAGGAAAAAGTTTCAAACGCGAATGATAAAGAAGGACTTTGTCTCCAACATTAAACTCTTTTCTTGTAATCATTCGGTTATGGAGACTCTTAGTCTTTTCTTTGTAAATCCTTGCATTCTCATAAGCATCATTTTGTATTTCTTCCAACGTAATTCCAATCTTTTTTGGCACGAAAAGGATAGGCACCACTCATTCACTATCCGTGATGGGGTAAATGACTCCTGCATCATGGAGGATAGTTTGCAAAGCTTGCAAATCCAATGCTGATTCATGCACATTTTGGGGAACACATATATGCCTCTCCATCTCTTTTATCTTGGTAAAATCATAGACATAG
The DNA here is from genome assembly GCA_019202695.1 of Populus x sibirica. Lineage (NCBI taxonomy): Eukaryota > Viridiplantae > Streptophyta > Magnoliopsida > Malpighiales > Salicaceae > Populus > Populus x sibirica. The sequence goes on from JAGMVL010000318.1 coordinate 407,767, forward strand.
CTCAAAGCTACGCTTAATCCATCCTAACTATCAAAATCACAAACTTGCCGCACACACTTATCAACTTGGTCATAACATGTGATAGAATAAACATTGCTATAAGAATATGTCATTGCATCATGAAAATTAAATTAAATTATTAAATTCAATTTTTTGATCTCCTACCTCCATAGATAAAGTATCCTTACCACAATCAATTTTTGTATTGGCAGTTTTCAAGAATGATCTCCCAAACAATATAGGAGTGCTGTTTGATGAATCACAAGAATCATGTTCCATATCAAGAATATAAAAGTCGCATAGAATGACCAAACTATCAATCTTGACTAGGACATCTTCCATCACACCAAGTGGGTAAACAAAACTACAATCCGCAAGTTGTATTACAATGCTAGTTTTATTCAAAGGCTCAAGACTAAGAGAATCATAAACATGTTTAGGCATAACACTAATGGATGCACCTAAATCGCACAAGGCCCTTTTAAAATTAGCATTACCAATAACACATGGGATAGTATATGCACCTGGATCTTTTTGCTTCAAAGGCATATTCTTTTGAATAATAGTAGATACAACTTCACCCATACTTACCATTTCATGACCTTTTAGTTTGAAAGCTCTCTTGGTAGCACACAACTCCTTCAAGAATTTGGCATACTTGGGAATTTGCTTGATAACATCAAGCAAAAGAATGTTAAGTTCTACTTTCTTGAAAACCTCTAAAATCTCTTTTTCTTTGTCCTTTTTCTTTGACCTAGAAGAACTCACAGGAAAGGGTGGAATTGTTTTAAAATTGGAATTCATTGAGTGAGGAGTTACCTTTGGAGTGTTGGTCGATGTTTCAGTTTGTAGAGGAGGAAGATGTTCCTTCTTTGCACTCAATTCGGTTTCTATCTCTTTTTCTTCCTCCATCTCAATTTGTTTCGACCTTTTGTCTTCAAGTTTTTTCTCACTTCGCAGCATGATCACACTAACTTCTCTATTGGATTCAGTGTTTGGGAGGGCAATTTTCCATTCATTTGTGCTTCCAATTTCCCTACACTTGAAGCTACTTGCCCCATTTGCTTCTCCAAGTTGTGAATACTTGACCTTGTTTCCTGTTGAAAAGACATGACATTTTGTTGCAAGGTCACAAGTGTTAGAAGCCAAAGTTTTCATCATCTCACGAAGATCATCACCTGGATGACGACCCCATAATATTAAAGTTTATGAATGGAGGGGGTTGTCTTGCTTGATAATTCTGTTGAAGCTGAAATCCATGGGGATGGAACTGTCGGCCTTGATTGCCTTGTTGAGGTGGGTTCCCATAACATAAGTTTGGATGATCCCTCCACCCGAGATTGTACGTGTTGGAAAAGGGATCATATTTACGCTGGGACTGTCCGTTGAATCCTCCATCAACTGCATGAACCGTTCAATGTAATATTCTTGCATTGTTGGGCACATATCTGAGGTATGTCCTTGTAAGGAACATATGCTACAAACTTTCACTTGCTGTACATTTCCACAAGCCAAAGAACGCACAAGATAAGTAAGATCATTAACTTTATTTTCAAGGTTAGAAATACTTACCTCATTTACTCGTTTGTTTGCGAAGTCTCCACGCGTCCTAAATTGTTTTGAGTTGGCTGCCATGTTTGAGATCAATTGGCGTGCAGCCTCGGATGTCTTATCTACCAATGCCCCTCCACTTGGAGCATTAATGATACTACGGTCAGTAGGCATCAATCCTTCATAGAAATATTGAATGAGCAGCTGATTGGGTATTTGATGATGAGGGCATTGAATGCACAGTTGCTCAAATCTTTCCCAGTACTCGGAAAGTGTCTCTTTATGAGATTGTCAAATCCCACATATTTCTTTCCTTATGTTGGCAACTTGAGATCTTTGGGAAATACTTTTCAATGAAAATCTTCTTCATGGCATTCCAAGTTCCAATGAAACCTGGGAGAATAGAGAAAAACCATGCCTTTGTTGCTCCCTTTTAAAGAGAAAGGGAAAGCTTTCAACTTAACTCCGTTCTTCATCAACTCCATTCGGTTTCATGCCAATGCAAACCATATGGAACTCCTTGAGATGAGTATGAGGATCTTCACCGCAAGACCACCGAATGTTGGTAGCAAATGTATAAAACCAGATTTGAGCTCGAAGTTTACATTATTATCAATGTTGATGCACAATGGTTGATTTTCCACGTTAGGAGCAGCAAGCTCCTTGAGTGTTTGTTGTCATTCAACAGCCATGGTGTTGACGCGAGCTTCCTTTCGTAACTTGTGTAAAGTGTTTTCTATTTCGAGATTCACCTACACTTGAATCGATTAGTAGAACGGGTTATAGGCATAAATTGTCAAGAAAACTCAAAAGAAACCAACCACACAAGAGATAAAAAACAATGCAAATTGTACGAAAATCCTACGCTAGAAAACTAAAACTGCCTAAAAACCCTTGAAAGCAGAGGAATTTGGCCACGATAGGGTGGGGCTAGTGATTATCACTAGTCCTGTTTAGAACGTCGTTTCCCTTCAGGAAACAAAATTTTGATACCTAATTCAACCAAAAAAATCTGTTTTGAACAAGCATCACGGCAGTAAATGAACGATCCGCGGTAAGCAAAAATTTTGTTTCTCTTTTTTTTTTTAGAAAAATAAATAACAATCACAACAAATAAAAATAATAGCACAAGAATCAACTAAAATTACTTCCCCGGCACGGCGCCAAAATTTGTTGCGATGTCGCGGTCGCACAAATTAATTACCCTAGCTTCAAACACAACACACAAGATAGTATATAGCAAGCAAGGGGTCGATCCCACGAGGAAGGTTCAAGTCAGATTTTTATGCTAGATGATATGTTATTTAGGGGGAGTTTGGATGTTATCCAGGCTAAAGCAAAAGAAAACAGAAAACTATTAAATAAAATTTAATAAAATCAAAAAATTATCAAGAGAACAAACCTTGGTTGCAAGCACACATCCACTTACAGAAATCAGAACTGATCATGGAAACGAAACATCAATTTATATTCTGAATATTTATCTCTTCTTAACATTGGTTAGTTAACGGATCCGCCGTATAACTAACCCTAACCATCAAACAACCACAGTGTCCGCACTAGTAATTTAATTCAATGGCAGCCTTAAGAACTAGATAAGTTGATTAATGAAGAAAACATAAATGTCCGCAGTCTATGTTTGATTTGATTGAATGTTCTCTCTAAGATTAATAACGTAGATCCGTCACAATTATTAAACTCAGTTGCTTCACAAGTTCATATACCACAACTCCGGTTTTGATATTAAACTTAGCAATAGATTGTCTACAATAATAACTTAGAGTTCGCTCTAGCAATTAAAATACACAATCATAGGAAAAATAAGCATAGGAGAACAAACATATTCATCATATAAACTGAAAAGAAAAGGTAAAATAAATCTCACAGCTCTTGAAATCCGAAGGTTTCCGTGTCTTTGCAACCAAGAAAAAGTGTTTAGCCTTGCATGTTTGTTGAATAACTAACAAAAAAGAAGAAAGAATGCATAATTTCGAGTTTCTTAGAGGAGGGGGACGTTTTTCTCCTCTTGGCTGGCTGCCCCCCTTCTCTTCTCTCATTCTTTTTATATCCTAGGAAACCCTAGTCTCTATTTTACAAAATAGTCCTCCTTTAAGTAAACTGTTTACATTTAAGTAGTTCAATAACTATTTTCCTAAAAATAGAGAAATAGCCTTGCATGAAATCTTCAAGATTTGACTTAGAGGAGCTAAAGTTCTGAAATAAAAACTTGGATATCGGTTTAGATGCTTCAGAACGCAATTTGGACTCGTTTCTTCATGAAACCTGTTTGCTGGTAGAATTCAATTTTCATCTTTGAAAAATCATATCTCCCTCATATGACATCGTTGTTGGCTTAAATTTGGAGCGTTTATGGGCCTTTAAGTCAGGAATCCAAAAACATTGAGTTTGCATCAATTGGACTTCTGTAGCTCCATATATTCAAGTCGGAATGGCCGAAGGTCAACACTGGCAGATTGTGAGATTTGACTTTGAAGGGTGCGATTTCCATGCTCTTTCTTATTTTATTTTCTTGCCTTAGATTTCCAGAAAGATATGGATGATAGATTTTTAATGCCATTGGAATCACTTCATTTCAACTTCTAGAGCTCACGCTCGCACAAAACATCGATGAAGGTCAAATCTGCCAATTATCTCCAATTTACTCCTTTTTGCATCTTTCATCCAAAAGTGCCTTTAAAACATAAAACAAAGAATATCAAGGCATTTTATATATAAAACATAGGCAAAACACTAGTTAAAAGTGGGTGAAAGTATTGAATAATATGGTTTCATCACCCCTAAATTGTGCAAATTGGCCTTTTTGGTTGTTGACATTTCTCTTTTGATCCCTTTTCTTTTAATTTTTAATTTTTGTTCTTGAGCCTTTTGTAAAATTTTTATCTCTCTTCAATTTAGCCTTTCAATTCTAATTTATATATATTTAGATCTGGTCCTTATTTTTTTTTTATTTCTTATTTGCTTCATTAGCTCTTTTATAAAAGTTTTTATTAGTTTTCAATTACGCCCCTTAATCCAAGTTTATAGTGTGTTATTGTTTTCAATTTGATCCTCATTCTTTTAATTTTTTTTCTTTTTATTGGAGTTATTTTTCTTTTCAATTTAACCCTCTAATAAAAAATTGTTTGTTATTTTTTTTCCTTGGCCCTTTTATAGAATTTTTAATTGGAAAAAATCAAAAGAATAAGGAATAAGTTGAAAAAATTAACATATCATAAAATTGAATTGAAGGATGAAATTGAAGACAAAGAGAAAATTCACAAAAAAGACAAGAAAAAAATAAAAATCAAAAGAATAAGGAACAAATCGAAAAAAATACATAATAAATGGGGATTGAAAGATGAAATTGAAAACAAATAAAAATTCTACAAATAGACCAAAAACAAAAATTAAAAATCAAAACTATAAGAAGCAAAGTTGAAACAATTAAGAGGACAACTCTGAAAATTTGAATGGCCAATGCGATTTTCAAGAGGGGAGAGAGGTGGGGGGGCATTAATATAACCTGACAAAATGGACAATTGATAATAATGTGGCTTGGATTTATAAATAACCAAGATGATAAAAAAAACCATATAAAAAAATTGAAACCAATTAATCCAACAAAAACCAAAACAAAATATATCATGAAGACCAATTCAAATTAAAAAAACATGCTTATAAAATATTCAGCATTGCCTTTTTTTTCAAAAAAAAACAGAGAAAAAAACGAAAACATATTAGATTAATCTGGGTTTCATGACTTAATTACACCATAACAATTATGTAAAAATAAAATTTGAAAAACGCAATCCCACATGAAAAAAGAAGAAGAAGAAATACATCATAAAAACAAATTCAAATAAACCAAATTCTTAAAAAAAATTTCAATTAGACATATATATATTAAAATATCAAGATTATAAAATATTGTATCGACCTGGATGTTGTGGACTAACATGTTAAACTTGTGACTTAAATCATGAAGTCAAATGGTTTTAATGATTTTTTTATATCAATTTTGAAACTAAATATAAAATAACAAAATTAAAAAAAAATAAGCGCAGGCGTATGGGCATTCTAAAAAAAAAAGCCCGGCCATGTAGGCCTTCTTACCCAGCCCATGCACCTAGGCTTTTTCTATTCTTTCTATTTCTTAAGGGGGAGGATGACCTATCATCCACCTTTTTTTCCAACAAAAACAGGTAAAAGATGTGTTGTCTTCTATTTGCAAAATTTAGCGACGGAGGGTCGCTGGAAAAATAAGGCTTTGATTTTTTTTTTCTTAAAAAAATTCATTTTCAATCTATTGTTTATTTAAACACATAGAAAACATATTAATCAACTTGATAAATCTATTTATGACTTCAAATAACCTAAAAAACAACTCAAAAACTCGAAATCAATCCGAACATGAAAATATTTCCACGGTTAGATCTACCTTCTCATGCAAAGAAAATGAAAAAAAAAAACACATAGGTGAAACTCCTCTCATCAAATGAAACTCATTGACATAAAAATCGACCATTTAGGTGGTCAAAATAGTTGTAAACGACAACATTCTCTATTTACGTCGAAATCAAATTTGAGCTCAAAAGGGTTCAATTGTGCAAGAAAAAAGTTAAATAACCAAATTGAAAAGTTTTTGTAAAAAACTGACTATTCCGATGCACAATGATTTGTGAAAGAGTATATAATGCACATTACATAGTAAAAACACCTCACGGCTTAGTTTTTTATTATATATATATATATATATATATATATATAATACCATTGTCATCTAATGATTTTAGAAGATAAATGCATACCCTGACAGATCTTATTTATTACAAAGTTAATTTCAAGTAAATATTATAAATATCCTTCTATTTGTTTTAACGAATATACCTTTTTGAATACTCAAATCACTAAACTTGAGTTAAAGTTAATTGGCAATATAATTAAAATATGTATAATCAGATATTGAAACACAAATTTAACAATAACTAATCTATTGGTTTTTCTAAATTTTTATTTTGATTATAATTATTTAGTAAACATCAATAGTAAAAAACTTGTGCTAAAGTTTGAGAGAATATACAACTTGATGAATCATAAGAAGTCATACACCAACATTTAATTTTTAAAATTATGAAATTTAATGTATTCTTTCACAACAATTACTTTTATTATTGTAGTACTTTATGAAAGATTTTTATTTATGTAAGTTTTGTTTAATTGTTTAGATTTCTCATTATAGCAATTTGGGTTAATGTGTTTAGTTTTGAATTTCATTTTGATAGTTGATGTGTTTAGTTGATGGTTCTTTTTGGGTTCTCTAAAAACAAGATGTTTGGATGTAAGATGAGTTAGTGAAGAACATTACAGGTGTCTTTGATTTTTTATAGTGTTATTTATATGCTAATCTTGGTTACTATTTTGTTTCTTTGGATTAATGTGTATTATTTATTTTTGTTAATGTTTTTACTATTCTTCTGATAGATGTGTATTGGTTTACCTTAGTCTTTAATAATTTAGTTATTATCAAGTGAATCTTAATACTAGTGTTTGGTTTTGGTAATTTATTGTGTGTTCACTTTTCTTGATTCTTTGAATATTTAAAGAGGATTTCTTGATTAGGGGTTTTGGGTTTATTTTCTTTTTAGATAATTTGTTTTCTTTTAAGATAAACTTGGTATGTCAATCTTGGTTGATATATTTGAATTTTGTTGTTTGGTTAATTTGTTTCTCTCTTTATGTTTTTTAGGGCTATAAAAAAAATGAAATATTCTTAAAGGAATTTTTTGGATGTTATTGTTTGTAAATGTATAAATGTGTCACAGTGAGCATAATACATGCATAAATTACAACAATAAATACATGAAAATAAAAAATTAAGACATGAGGGGAATTATTGCAACAAAATATAGTTGATGTTTTGAAGAATTGTGAAAGGAAGGATAGGTAGATGGTTTTGATTATAGTGATTTTCTATTTCAAATTTTTAGTTGTAATTAATTAATTAATTTTGTTTTAATATTTTTGGGTGACAATGATATTTCCCATAAATCTTAGAGGTTTAAAATTGATTTGGTATATGGTAATGTAGATTTCTAAAGATTTACTAGTTTTAGTAATATGTTGGAAATATAGAAAGAAATGGCAATAAAATCAATTGATATATGACAACTTATTATTGATGTGTATTTAGAGGTAAAAATAAATTTGGTAGACTTTTCCCTAGAAAAATTTTGGTATAGGGAAAGTGTTGCCGATATTTTTTTTCAAATAGTAATGTTATTACCTTTTTCAATCATTTAATCTGTGTAGATTTCTAGGGGAAAGTCAGTAGCGCGTCATACGAATGGATTGCCGTTAATTCTTCTAGCAGCGCTTCTAACAACCATGAGTCGTTAGGTGCCGACCATGAACAGGCACCTGAGACATAGGCAGCCTCTCTCGACGCCGACTCGTTAAGTGTGATGCCACCATGTCGAGAGGGGATCCCTTTAGAGCAACATCTAGGAAGTACGTTGCCTAGTGGTACCCGACCACTCAATGTAAGTTTGTTTTTCTTTCATGGACAATTAAAAAAAATAAAGAATAGTTAATAATTTTTGAAAAATTAATTTCAATTAATGAATGTCATTTCATGTTTACAAATATTGAGGTTGTTCGAATGATAATATCTATGAAAAAATCATCGATAGAAGTGTCATTATTTCAATAGAGTCAGGTTTCCAAAAATCCTAAATGAAAACCAATGATTCATGCATGGTTTAAAAAGTTCAGGGTTAGTATATGCTTAAAAAATTTCTTTAACATGTTAATTATGTTATTTTATTAATATTAATGATTAATTCTTTTACAAATTTGACGTGCAAAGAAATTTTTTATTGGGATATGGATGACAACGTTGTTGCCATGAGAGTTTTGGAGAATCAAAGTGCAACTAGGTAAGATTAAAATCAAAATATTATTTTTTTATTTAAATGTTAAAATATTATTTTTCATTTATTAATCGATAATTCATTTCTACCATATAGGTTGTGTGATTTTTGGTACGAGGCGTAGAAAAAAACCAAAAAATATGCTAAATAAAAAGAGCCTTCAGGCTGGAAAAATGTGGCGGTTTGAAAGAATTTCAAACCTCTGTGCGTCTCGAAGGCTATGTAGGCAAAGTATATTCAACACGTGATGTTCGAGCGTTTCATGCAACGGTTACAATATGGTGTAGAGAACCAAAATAGAGAGATTCACGGTTCCATTACCACACACACCGGCAGATCTATTTCGTTCGTCTCGCATGCGAAGCAAATGGTATGATTCTTTTTTATTACATCTTTTTTTTTAATTATTGTTTTATATGAATATGTTTAACTAAAAATAATTTTCTCTTGCAGGCTATGATTTTTGGACGCAAACCAAGACTGATGGAGTTTTTTTTGTAGAAACTCATATGCAAAATGATGACTGTCAAAAAAAGGCGCAGCGACTCATGGATATCCAAGCTCGGAAGTTCATGGTGTGTTTGATTTCAACAATTTATTTTCCGAACTTATTATTTTTACATAATTATGACTTTTTTTCAAGAAACATATAACACCCAGTTGCAGGAGATATACATGGATGATCATTCGACCCATCCAAAACTCGATCTGGAATTGTGATTGGAGGTAGGATCGTCCAATGAACCTAATAGAAATTAAATTTATGGTATCTCAAACTATATAGCCGAGGACTTGTAGACAGCCCGAAGTGTTCCAACTTTTGGATACTCGCAATCGGTTCTAAACACTCAAACTCTAGAGTTTCAGGTGATTTCAAAGCAACAAGTTAAAGCTCGAACAACCCCTCTTGCTACAAAGACATAACGATTTAGTGTTGAGATGGCCGAACTCTGATGATTGTACATGGAACTAAAATCACACATGAGTGGTATATGCGCTCCCCTTTATCACCCTTGGTCCTGGAAAAGATCCGCCTCCTCTTTCTTCATCTCTTCTCTTCTAAATGAATTATATTTGAACTGATAAAATTTTAAATTTGTAATAAATATTTAATTTTAATTTATTTTAATTATTCTCCATTCCTATGATTGGACACCAAGCATAAGATCATCACTTCTAGCATGCCCTCAAAAAAGATAGTTGACTGGGAGAAACATACGTTAAGCTCTAATGATTGGTCTCCACCAACAACTTCTTCATTGCTTGCCTATCAAGATCATCAAGGATCCCACCTCCTCCAAATTGCCGGTCCACTTACAATACTTCCTCTCCACGAAGAGAGGCAAGCATACACCACTAGGACATGTTTGGGAGTGTGGTTGCGGTTGTTTTTTAAAGTGTTTTTCATACTGAAATGTATCAAAATGATTTGTTTTTATTTTTAAAAATTATTTTTAAGATCAGCGCATTAAAACGATTCAAAACATACAAAAAAAATTAATTTTTCACAAAAAAAAATATTTTTTTTGAAAACACGGGTTGACCCAGTCAGTTGCCACGGATAACTTTTCAACAATGCTATTAAATTTTTTTAAGCCTACTAGATTAATTAATATAGTGTCCCATCCATTGAACTGGAATGTATTGGGTTTCTAAGTAAACTTTGTGAAAATTAACTCAGGATTGCATTGCATAGCTGACATGATAGGTACGCTCACAACTCAATCAACTTGGCCAACATGGGTTTAATAATTTCCAAAAACTTAAAAACAACATTGATTTAACTTTTTATTATTAAAAAATATATAAAAAAAAAGATGACAATGAATAAAATTACGAAGAAGAAATGTATTTCTTTCATCAAAATTTTCTTTTGATTAATTCAATTTTTTTTACAACAAAAAAATATTTTTTTAATAGTAGCATCGCTCATTCAATAAAAAGCAACAACAGATAAAAGAAAAGGATGTTTGGAGAGAATACAAAAATGCAAAATAGAAAGAAAAAAAGTGCATATTTTTTAATAAGAAAAAAACTAGATTTACTTATTCAAGCATTTTTTTTTAATATTGATAGAAACATGATTTTTTTATGAGATATGTTTTAAGAAGAAATTCATTTTGATCATGAAAGAAAGCTTTAATTAGAAAATAAAAAAATTATAAATTGATCATCTATTCATAATTATCTTACATAAAACAAGAGCAATTAATTTTAAAAAAATATATAAAAATTTTACAATTAAAAAATTATATATATATATATTATTCTCATTCAATATTATTGAGCATATTATTTTAAACATTATGCATAGTGGGCTAATATATAATCATCCATAAAGCCACTAATTCTTAGTATAAAAAAAAAATCCTAATCTTCTTAAAAATAACAATATAATGTTTTTGAATAAAAAAAGTGATAATTAAATTAAGGTTTGTCAAAAATTTCAACGTTTTGAAATAAATAGTAAAAATAAATGTAACCTAAACTACATTTCCTTATTAATATATTTGTAACGACCCGGCTTTCTAAGCCCAAAACAATAGTAAATTTTTTTTTTTTTTTCATATATTTATATTTAATACACATGGTGCCGGTAATCAAAGAACTTGAATCCTTACATCATCAAAATACAATCCATTCAATCAACAGTTCATTCAAAAGCGAATCTTACACAAACACATAATATTAAGGTTGCATGATTTGAAATTCATATTAAAAATATATATACATGGACATGAGTTTGCATTCTTATACTACTAATAGCCATCACAAATTTTAAACAAAAAGGATCTAATAAAAGTTATACATTTGGTACATTGATCCCTACAAAATACATTGTGAGTTAGAATGCATCTACTTAATTCCTTGCAAAAGTAGGTTCCGTGTATCGGGTATCCTAGACATCTCGTTGGTGTGACGTCCTGCAGCAGTACAAAACATTTAAGAGAAAACAAATACTTAATAATAGTAATAATAATGGTAACTAACGGCCTAGCAATTAAATAAGCATTAACATTTATAATTTCTTCATGTATTTGATGTAACAATTAGTAGTACATATAGATACACAAGTTTTCAAATGTCATTCGCCGAAACTAATCGTTTATTTGTCCGGCTATCCATCCGGATTCCATAGCGATAGCTGCGTCGCCAATCCTAAAATCGCGGTAGAAACTACATCGCTGCCGATCAAGGAATCGAACCGGGTCGTGCCGATTTACGTATCGGCGGCAAGAATTCTATCGCTTGCCGATCCAAAATCGGCGCGGAAAGCTAACGTCAGCGATTTACAGATCGGCGGAAATGGAATCAGGTCATTGCCGATTTACGTATCGGCGGTGAATCGTGTCGTCATGCTGCGATCCAGAATCGGCGGAGCTGCGTCGCCGCCGATCCACAATCGGCGGCGAAATCATCCTTTTTTAACCCGGCCATCCATTCGGACGCCATTAGCCAAAGCTAATCATTCTTTGTCCCGGCCATCCATTCGGATGCCATTAGCCAAAGCTAATCATTCTTTGTCCCGGCCATCCATTCGGATGCCATTAGCCGAAGCTAATCACTCTTTTGTCCCGCCATCCGTTTGGATGCCATTAGCCGAAGCTAATCACTCTTTTTGTCCCGGCCATCCATTCGGATGCCATTAGCCGAAGCTAATCACTCTTTGTCCCGCCATCCGTTTGGATGCCATTAGCCGAAGCTAATCACTCTTTTGTCAACAATTAAGCGTTCGACAATTTAATAACGGTTCTAACAATATGGTAGTACTCAAGTTAAAATATTCCAAGATTCAACGTATGACAAAGAAAGGTGCAAGTCACCTACTGTTCCACGTGGGTCGTTCTGTCTTGATGATGGTCCAATCCCGATTCGCACCACCGAGACATCAATGGTCACAAATCGCACGGTTGTAATTATTTTATTTTTGAATCACATTCATCATCACACTTATTTCAATAGTTCACATGTTCACATTAAAGTGTTCCCTATTTTACACCATCATATCATGAAATTGTTATTAGCATTTAAGTCATTCTGCCTAGGAGGCTTATTGTAGGAATCGGCAGCGAGAACAGGTTCGCGGGTCTATTCGGGCAGCCGAGAATTGGTTCCGCGGGCCGCGGTTTGCGGTGAGAATCGCACCGTTGGCGCCACGGTTTTATTTGGCACAACGCACAACTCGGCGAATATCACTTCGCCGCAGAGGTTCATTCGCTGGCAGCGAAACAGCAATTTCATTGCGCAACACACAAATCGGCAGCGAATATTAATTCGGCTGAGGCGGAAGAAGTTCAGCTGCGAAAAAACAAATTTGCGCAACACAAATACGGCGGCGAACAAAGCAGAGGTTGATTGCGTCGGCCGAAACACAATTTGCGCAACACACAAATCGGCAGCGAATATTAAATCGCTGCAGGAGGTTCGATTGCGTCGGCGAAAACAAATTTATTGCCGCAACACACAAATCGGCAGCCGAATATTAAATCGCTGCAAGAGTTCGTGCGCAGAGGTTCATTGCGCAACACACAAATCCGGCGAATATCAAATCGCTGCCGGAAGATTCAGCGTCAGTGCAACACCATTTCGCGCAACACACATCAGCGTGAATATTAATTCGGCTGCCAGGAGGTTCAGATTCGTCGTCCAAAAAACAGAATTTCCCATTGCGCAACACACAAATCGGCGGCGAATATTAAATTGCTGGAGAGGTTCACGATTGGCGTCGCAAATGCGGATTCGCACGCCAACACACAAATCGGCGAATATTAATTAATTGGCCGAGTTCTTGTCGGTGACAAAGCGACACAAGAATTTGCGCAACACACATCGGCAACGAATATTAATTCATTGCAGGAGGTTCAGATTCGGCAAATAAACAGAATTTGCGCCAACACACAAATCGGCAAATGAATATCAAATCATCACAGAAGGGGTTCGATTCGTAATAAACGAATTAATTGCGCAAGCAACACACAAATCGGCGGCGAATATTAATTGCCATTGCTTAAAGAGCCCGAGGTTGAACAAATAAACAATTCATTGCGCAACACACAATTCGAATATTAATTCGAAGGAATCAATTTCGACAACAAAAAACAATTAATTACCAACACACAAATCGGCAAACATTAATTCCGCAAGAACAATCATCTGTGCGGCGAACAATTTATTCCAATTGCGCAACACACAATCGGGAGCATCAATTTCAGCACAATCATCAAAGTAGAACACATTAATTCCAGCAACAAACATCACGCGTGAGAACACATTAATTCCAGCAACAAACATCACATGAGAACACATTAATTCCAAGCAACAACATCATATTAATTCCAAGCCAACAATCGTCATCCGTGAGAACATATTTATTCCAAAGAACAACATCACAATGAGAACACATTAATTTCCAGCAACAACATCACATTAATTCCAGCAACAATCATCACAAAGCAGAACATATTAATTCCAGCAACAACATCACAAATGAGAACACATTAATTTCCCCTAGTTAAATAGGCCCTCTACCATGATTTGTTAGATGTTCGAAATTGACTTTATTTCACTTTTGTTTGCTTGTTCTCTTAGTTAATTTCAGCTTCCTTCACTGGTGGCTTAGGTCTTAGATCAATTCTTTTCTTAGGGTTTTTCTTCTTCATTTTCGTTTTTGATCTTACGGGGGAGAGGAAGAGAGTTTCATGACCCATACCTTCGAATTTAACTAAGTTTGAGGAGGGTTTGACACTATTCGATTGCTGGCTCTCCTCCTTCTTTTTCCTCTCACGTTTTTCTTTTCCAGCTCTCTTTTTCCTCTCCTCTATGCATTGCCCACTCCTCTCTCAAGGTCTCATCTCTCCCTCACAAGTTCACAAAGTAATCTCTACCGGTCGATTTACGTTTATGTTGTGAAAGGGGAAGGGAAGAACGGCATGCAAGTTCTTTGGATTTGGAAGAAGATGGGTCATTCTCTCTCTCCTCTTTGTATTTATACTACCCATCCAATGAAATGGGTTGTTTGGGGGTTGGTTTAGGTGTGTCCTTATCCTTGTTTGGTTTATCTAAAACCAGTTTTACCCCTCCCTCCCGCTTCTGCGTCATCTTGTTCATTGAGAAATCGGCGGCGAAAGCGCATCGTCGCCGATTTCGCATTGGCACAGAACGCGTCATTTGCCCGATTTCGCATCGGCGGCGGAAACTAGGTCGCTGCCGATTTTCAGATCGGCAGCGAATGCGTGGTCATTCCGATCCAGAATCGGCAAGCTGGAATCGCGTCGGCTGCCGATCCGAGAATCGGCAGCGGGCTAAGGCTACGTCATTTTCGATCGCGCGGCGAAAGCGCATTCATCATCATCCCTCTCTCTCTAAAATATATATATATATATATATATATATATATATATATATATATATATATATATATATTTTTTTTCCTTTGGGTGTTTACATTCTCCCCTCCTAAATATGAATTTCGTCCTCGAAATTTAAGAAGTTTTCACACTCCATACCTGGTAGATCAAATAAATTGGGGTACTTTTTTCTCATCTCAGCCTCCCTCTCCCAAGTTTCCTCTTCTACTTGAGCATTTCGTCATAAGATTCTAACGATGGGGATCTTTTTGCTCCGCAACTCCTTCACTTCTTGATCTAGTATCCGTATGGGCCTCAATTCCAATGTTAAGTCTTCCTTGACCTCTCTTGGGACTCCGGGGTAGAACTCGGGCGGGGTCGACGTCGGCCTTCCTTAACAAGGAGACATGGAACACATCATGGACTCGGCTAACTCGTGGGGGCAAATCCACCTTGTAGGCTACCGGTCCAACTCGTTGTAAGATTTTGAAGGGTCCAATGAATCGGGAGTTAACTTCCCTTTCAATCCAAATCGTAACAAGTTCTTCCATGGGGCTACCTTCGGGAACACCTGGTCCCCGTCTGAACTCGAGAGGTCTTCTCCTCACATCGACATACTTCTTCCGTCTATCCGTGCGGCTTTGATGCGATCCCCGATAATTCTCACTTTCTCCGTGGTGACTTGAACTAACTCTCGCGCCATATAACTTCCGGTCCCCAATTTCTTCCCAACATAAAGGAGTTCTACACCTCCTACCATACAAGGCTTCATATGGGGCCATCCCTATTGTGGCTTGGTGACTATTGTTATAAGTGAACTCCACCAATGCCATGTGTTCCTCCCCAGTTTCCTCCAAATGCTAGCACACATGCCCGTAATAGGTCTTCCAAGACTTGAATGACTCTTTCTGATTGGCCATCCGTTTGAGGGTGAAACGCGGTGCTCATGTCCAATCTTGTCCCCAAGGCGTGTTGTATGCTCGGCCAAAGTCGAGAGGTGAACCTAGGATCTCGATCCGATACAATGGACACCGGAATCCCATGAAGTCGTACCACCTCATTTATGTAGATCTTGGCAAGCTTGTCCACCGAGTCGGTCATCTTTACAGGCAAGAATAGTGCGGATTTCGTCAACCGATCCACAATGACCCATATCGCATCATTTCCTTTTCTCCCCTTGGGAAATCCTGACACGAAATCCATGGTGATCATCTCCCACTTCCATTCTGGAATTTGTAATGGCCGTAATGGTCCCGCAGTGCCTTTGGTGTTCAACCTTGACTTGTTGACATATCCCACACTTTGACACATACTCGCCTATTTCCCTTTTCATATTAGGCCACCAATAGAGGTGTTTCGGGTCTCGGTACATCTTAGTTGCCGCCGGGATGTATGGAGAATTTGGACTCATGTGCTTCTTGAGAACCATACGCTTGACTGTTTCGTCATCAGGCACGTACAACCGTTGTCCCATCATCAAGGATCCATCCTCCGCTACTCGGAATTTCATTTCTACCCCGGCCTCCACATTCTTCCTAATCTTGGATCCCACCTTGTCATGGAATTGGGCATGTAGTATCTATTCGCGATACGTTGGTCGCACCAATAATTGGGCTACTAACCCACCTCTTGCATCAATTCCCAAATCGCACCCAACTCTTTTAATTTCCGCCAATTGCCGCTCCTTTCCCACCTGTTAAGCTTCCCAAGGAGGCTTTATTTTTGCGGCGATCGAGGGCATCCGCCACCACATTTGCTTTCCCCGGGTGGTACTCTATGGTGCAATCATAATCCTTAATGAGCTCTATCCACCTTCTTTGCCGCATGTTCAACTCCTTTTGCGACATCAGATACTTCAGGCTCTTATGATCAGTAAAAATTTGGGTTCGAGACCCATACAAATAGTGTCTCCATATCCTCAAGGCAAACACTACACTGCCAACTCCGTGTCGTGCACCGGGTAGTTCACCTCATGAGTCTTTAGTTGCCTTGATGCATAGGCGATCACCTTCCCATGTTGCATCGAACACACCCCAATCCCTTCCCCGAGGCATCACTATATACCACAAAACCCTCGACCCCTGAGGGGAGAGTTAAGACTGGAGCAGTGGTGAGCCTCTTCTTCAATTCTTGGAAGCTAGCCTCACATTCTTCCGACCACACCCACTTCTTATCCTTCCTAGTTAGCTGGGTCAAAGGGGTTGCAATCAGGGAAAAACCTTCGATAAATCTCCGATAGTATCCTGCAAGTCCCAGGAAACTACGTATTTCGATGGACGAAGTCGGTCTTTCCCATTTCAAGACCGCTTCGACTTTTTGAGGGTCGACAAAAACACCTTCGGCTGAAATGACATGTCCCAAAAACGTCACCCTTTTCAGCCAAAATTCACATTTACTCAATTTTGCATATAAGCGGTGATCTCTCAAGGTTTGTAAGGTTTGTCTCAAGTGTTCTTCGTGTTCCTTGAAAGAATTCGAGTACACCAAGTATATCATCAATGAATACCACCACAAACTTATCCGGGTATGGTTGGAAAACCCGATTCATCAAATCCATGAAGAGGGTCGGGGCGTTCGTCAACCCGAATGGTAACACCAAAAATTCATAGTGTCCGTAACGAGTTCTAAATGCGGTCTTTGCTACATCCGCTTCTTTAATCTTCATCGATAGTACCACGATCTCGGATCTATCTTCGAGAATGCCCTCGCTCCCTTTAATTGGTCGAACAAATCATCTATCCGAGGTAACGGATACTTGTTTTTCATTGTTATTTTGTTCAACCTGTCGATAGTCAATACAAAGCCTATGGGTTCCATCTTTCTTTCTTACAAATAGGACCGGCGCTCCCCAAGGAGAATTACTGGGCCGTATGAACCCCTTGTCTAATAATTCCCGTAATTGAGTCTTTAACTCGTTCGGTTCTGCTGGAGCCATCCGATACGGTTGTTGGGCTATGGGTGGGACTCCGGGAAAAGTGTCTATAGACACCTCTACCTCTCGCTCCGGGGGTAGTCTGGTAGTTCTTCCGGAAACACATCCGGGAAATCCTTCACCACAGGAATATCCTTCAATCGTGGACCTTCATCATCGAGTTTAAGATGTATGCGAGGTATCCCATACATCCCTTTCTTAACAGGTTTTTGGTACGTTACCACCGATATTAGAGCATTCGGTTTGGGAAATCTCTCTCCTTCAAAAGTCATTTTCTCGCCCTTAGGTGTTTGGAAAGTAACAGTTTTAGCATAACAATCTATTAGTGCCTTGTATTTACTCAACCAATCCATGCCTAGTATTATGTCAAAATCATGCGGCTCTAAGGGAATCAAGTCTACTGCATTTCATACCCGGATAAACTAACCCCCACATCCACATATACAATATTTGTTTCAACCATGTTTCCCATTGGAGTTCCAATTACAAACCCCTTCTCTACTATTTCTACTTCCTTTCTCAATTTAATGACACTTCTCTTAGCAATGAATGAGTGGGTGGCACCCGGATCAAACAATACATGCATATTAAAATCATTCAACGGTAGTGTACCGCCACCACATCCGATGCAGCCCGGCCTCCTCTGTGTCGGGTGGAAGACCCTCCCACGGGGTCCGATCATTTTGTGCCCTTGGCTTCCCTCGACCGGAGTTTGCCCCGATTGAGAAGATCTCACCGGCCTATTAACGGTGACCGACTGGCTGGTGGCTCGTCGGGCTGTCTATAGTTCCGTACTTGTCCGGTGTTTCTTTTGGGGCGGTCCCTCTTGTAATGACCTTTCCCACCACAAGTAATGACACCCTTGGCTAAGATGCGCGGTTCCTCCACCTATGACCCTCTCCTCTCGCACACAAAGCATCGCCCGGGGAAACCGAGCGGTCCCAGGGTGTTTTTGTCCACATTTCACACAAAAAGGATAGTCAACTCCCCTGCGGTCACCGGTCCCAGTTGAAGAGTTTGCCCTCGAGTGAGACTTGTCCCGCCATCATTCTCCCACTTGACCGTTGGTGAGGCGGTAATATCAAACTTCCCTTCTTTCCGTCTTTGCTCAAACACTCCACTTTTTCCTTTCTTCGGGTGCGGTGGTCTGTCATTTGAAATAGTCCCCATCTCTCTTTTTGCTTATACTCCGATACCCCCCTTGGCTTTCTCCAATACATGCCTCCGGAGCTTGTGCGGCCTCAATCAACTCCCTCACCGATTTAAATCGCAAGGCGATCAATCCTTGTCTCAAATCCCGTCGTAAACCATCTCTCAACTTTTCAATCATATGTTCCTCTCTGTCGGCACATAATGTGGGGCGAACAATGAGAGGTCATGGAATCTCCTTTCGTACTCCAATAGCGACATATCACCCTGTCTTAATGCCAAGAACTCTTGTTCTTTCACCTTGCGATGATACTTGGAATAAAGCTGATTCTCAAACTCTGTCTTGAAATCACTCCAAGTTAGGGTCTCGGTCGCACGCCTCGGCCTGACACTGTTTCCCACCATGTCATGGCCCTATCGAGATAGTAACTGGGATGCACAATTTACCCTCAAACCCTCGGGTATGCTTATTTGAATCATTGTCTTTTCTACCTTCCCGATCCATCTTCCAGCTATCTCGCATCTTGTTCCCCCATATACGGTTCATGACCCATTTCCCTCATACTCTTGACTAGTCGCACCAGTGGTACCACATTATCCATGGTCATGCCGGTCGTAGGGGGCTTGGTGGATTCTGCGTGGTAGGGGTTGTTTGTCTTGCTGAATTAGCCATGCCTTCCATCACTTGCTTTAACTATTTGTACAAGGAGTCCGCATCTACATATTGTGGGGGCACACCGGTTGGAACAGTAGATGGGCGTGCTTCCGGTCTTTCTCGGCCGCTCCGTTGCGACCGGGGGTGTTCCTCTGTCTCGATGAGGCCTCGGGCCTTCTCCCGCCACCGTATCTTCCCCCGCAAGGTTTCGGGCGGTAGTATCGGAGCATGAGATGCCGTATCATCTAAGGGATCTTCGTCCCGCCAACCTTGGGCACCTCGGTTCATGCCCCTCCTTTCCAAGGAGGGCGGCTCGATTTGTGTCCCTAGTCGGGTGCGTACCATCCTGAAATTCATCGCAACAACACATTTATTAATGATCCTCGGGATCCATACCAAGGGCTCGATACCAAGCGTAACGACCGGCTTTCTAAGCCCAAAACAATAGTAAATTTTTTTTTTTTTCATATATTTATATTTAATACACATGGTGCCGGTAATCAAAGAACTTGAATCCTTACATCATCAAAATACAATCCATTCAATCAACAGTTCATTCAAAAGCGAATCTTACACAAACACATAATATTAAGGTTGCATGATTTGAAATTCATATTAAAAATATATATACATGGACATGAGTTTGCATTCTTATACTACTAATAGCCATCACAAATTTTAAACAAAAAGGATCTAATAAAAGTTATACATTTGGTACATTGATCCCTACAAAATACATTGTGAGTTAGAATGCATCTACTTAATTCCTTGCAAAAGTAGGTTCCGTGTATCGGGTATCCTAGACATCTCGTTGGTGTGACGTCCTGCTAAAGAAGTACAAAACATTTAAGAGAAAACAAATACTTAATAATAGTAATAATAATGGTAACTAACGGCCTAGCAATTAAATAAGCATTAACATTTATAATTTCTTCATGTATTTGATGTAACAATTAGTAGTACATATAGATACACAAGTTTTCAAATGTCATTCGCGAAACTAATCGTTTATTTGTCCGGCTATCCATCCGGATTCCATAGCGATAGGCTGCGTCATTCGCCAATCCTAAAATCGGCCGAAACTACATCATTGCCGATCAAGGAACCGGCAACGAACCTGGTCATTGCCGATTTTCTCAGATCGATCGGCGAAGAGCTTCGCATCATTGCCGATCCAAAATCGGCGGCGGAAGCGTCATCGTGCCGATTTACGTATCGGCAATGAAACTAGGTCATTGCCGATTTACGTATCGGCGGAATGAATCTTTGCGTCATTGCTGATCCAGAATCGGCGGTAAGGCTGCGTCATTGCCGATCCACAATCGGCGAAATCATCCTTTTTAACCCGGCCATCCATTCGGACGCCATTAGCCAAAGCTAATCATTCTTTGTCCCGGCCATCCATTCGGATGCCATTAGCCAAAGCTAATCACTCTTTGTCCCGGCCATCCGTTTGGATGCCATTAGCCGAAGCTAATCACTCTTTTTGTCCGCCATCCGTTTGGATGCCATTAGCCGAAGCTAATCACTCTTTTTGTCCGGCCATCCATTTGGATGCCATTAGCGAAGCTAATCACTCTTTGTCCGGCCATCCGTTTGGATGCCATTAGCGAAGCTAATCACTCTTTTGTCAACAATTAAGCGTTCGACAATTTAATAACGGTTCTAACAATATGGTAGTACTCAAGTTAAAATATTCCAAGATTCAACGTATGACAAAGAAAGGTGCAAGTCACCTACTGTTCCACCGTGGGTCGTTCTGTCTTGATGATGGTCCAATCCCGATTGCACCACCGAGACATCAATGGTCACAAATCAAGCACGGTTGTAATTATTTTATTTTTGAATCACATTCATCATCACACTTATTTCAATAGTTCACATGTTCACATTAAAGTGTTCCCTATTTTACACCATCATATCATGAAATTGTTATTAGCATTTAAGTCATTCTGCCTAGGAGGCTTATTGTAGGAATCGCAGCGAGAACCGGTTCGCTGCGGGCCGCCTAATTCGGCAAAGCGAGAACCGGTTCGCGCGGGCCGCGTTTGGCGATGAGAACTGCACCGCTGTTGGCGCCACAGTTTTATTTGCACAACGCACAACTCGGCAGCGAATATCACTTCGCGGGAGGTTCAGCTGCGGCGGCAAATAAACAGCCCCATTTGCCGCGCAACACACAAATCGGCAAGCGAATATTAATTCGCTGCAAGGAGGTTCAGATTGCGCGGCGAAAAAACGGAATTTTGTGCAACACACAAATCGGCGCGAATATCAAATCATGGGGGAGGTTCGATTCGTCGGTGAACAGGCCCCATTTGCGCAACACACAAATCGGCGACGAATATAATCAATTGCGCGGGTCACTGCGTCGGCGAAACAGAATTTTTGCGCGCAACACACAAATCCGGAGCGAATATTAATTCCGTTGCGGGAGGTTCGAGTGCGGCAGCGAAACAGAATTTCATTGCTGGCCAACACACAATCGGCGGCGAATATCAAATCGGCTGCGGGAGGTTCGATTCTGTGCGAGCGAAACAGAATTTTGCGCAACACACAAATCGACGGCGAATATTAATTCGCTGCAGCAGGTTCAGTTGCGCAGCCGAAAGCGAGGCCCCATTTGCAACACACAAATCGGCGAGTGAATATTAACTTTGTGGGAGAGAGTTCGATTCTTGACGGGAGCGAACAGATTTGCCGCCGACACACAAATCGGCGCCGAATATCAAATCATGGGCAGCAAGTTCGATTCGCGTCAGTAGAAACAATTTTGCGCCAACACACAAATCGGCGGCGAATATTAATTCGATTGCAACGGGAGTTCGATTGCGTCGTGAAACAGAATTTCATTGCGCAACACACAAATCGGCGCGAATATTAATTAATTTGCAGCCAGTTCGATTCGTGTGGCGAAAGCAATTTCATTGCGCAACACACAATCGGGAGCATCAATTTCAAGCACAATCATCAAAGTAGAACACATTAATTCCAAGCAACAAACATCACAAGAGAACACATTAATTCCAAGCAACAAACATCACACGTGAGAACACATTAATTCCAGCAACAACATCACATTAATTCCGGCAACAATCATCACGTGAGAACATATTTATTCCAAAGCAACAACATCACATGAGAACACATTAATTTCCAGCAACAACATCACATTAATTCCAGCAACAATCATCACATGAGAACATATTAATTCCAGCAACAACATCCAGTGAGAACACATTAATTTCCCCTAGTTAAAACCGGCCCTCTACCATGATTTGTTAGATGTTCTGAAATTGACTTTATTTCACTTTTGTTTGCTTGTTCTCTTAGTTAATTTCAGCTTCCTTCACAGCTGGCTTAGGTCTTAGATCAATTCTTTTCTTAGGGTTTTTCTTCTTCATTTTCGTTTTTGATCTTACGGGGGAGAGGAAGAGAGTTTCATGACCCATACCTTCGAATTTAACTAAGTTTGAGGAGGGTTTGACACTATTCAATTCTTGGCTCTCCTCCTTCTTTTTCCTCTCACGTTTTTCTTTTCCAGCTCTCTTTTTCCTCTCCTCTGACATTTGCCCACTCCTCTCTCAAGGTCTCATCTCTCCCTCACAAGTTCACAAAGTAATCTCTACTGGTCGATTTACGTTTGTTGTGAAAGGGGAAGGGAAGAACGGCATGCAGCTGCTTGGATTTGGAAGAAGATGGGTCATTCTCTCTCTCCTCTTTGTATTTATACTACCCATCCAATGAAATGGGTTGTTTGGGGGTTGGTTTAGGTGTGTCCTTATCCTTGTTTGGTTTATCTAAAACCGTTTTACCCCTCCCTCCCGGCTACGTCATTGTTCATTGAGAAATCGGCATAAAAGCGCATCGCCGCGATTTACGCATTGCTGCAGCTAACGTCGCTGCCGATTTACGATCGGCGGCAGGAAACTAGGTCGTTGCCGATTTCTGTATCGGGCGGCGAATCTTGCGTCGCTGCCGATCCAGAATCGGCGCTGAAGCTGCGTCGCTGATTGACGCAGAAATCAAAAGCGCATTCATCATCATCCCTCTCTCTCTAAATATATATATATATATATATATATATATATATATATATATATATATATATATTTTTTTTTTCCTTTGGGTGTTTACAATATTTCTTTATTGTTTTAACGAAAACATATTTTTTAATTATAAGTATTGTTTTTAGATAAAAACATATCATGATCTCCAAAACAAATTTAAAATATATTAAAATATTATCTCAATATTTTATACGCGATTAAAGGCAAAAAATTAATAATTCATGTTATTAATATTCATGATCATTTATTTATTAATAGTCATAATTATTTATTTATTTATTTAATAGTCAACCGGGGCTCTAGTAAATTGAGGGGAAAGGTATATCGTGGAGAATTGAGATTCGCAACCTAGTAATTAAACAAAGTTAAGGATTCTAAAAATTAACATTGGTTTTAGATATTCAAGTAAAGGGTAGTTATATTTAAAAGAAGAACAACATCATCCTTATCGCATCTTTTTTTTTTATACAAAAAGTTACATTTAATATGAATTTTTCTTTTAAATTTTTCTTTTTGAATGTTGTTAATCATCCCAATTACTTTTAGCTTTTTTTAAAATTTATTTCTAATTATTTAAAAAAAAATATGTTGGTCCCTAAAATAAAAGATTCATCAATTTGGTTATTTGTAAATATCAAATCTTGGCATTGGTCTCTTTTAAGCAGAGACTTGTTATTTTTATCATTCATGGAAAATTTGTTATTGGTCCCCTAAAATGAAAACTTGTCTTGTGCAAGATTTTGATATCGGTTCCTATAAAAAAAAAAAAAAAAAAAGACTTGTTATTTAAGCCACTTTTAAAATGGATATTAAATCCATAAGGATGGTAAAAATAGAATAGGTTTTGACCCATTTACTTTGATTGGTTTTTAAATCAATTCTAACTCAATGGATGTTGATGAGATCACGTTGATCCGACCGATCCAGAGTATTATATCATATTTGCTCAAAATAAATTTACATCAATAAATTATTTTTTATATTAGTATTTATTTATTTTTAACCAAGGAATATGTTAATTGAGATTACGAAGGATGGTGGCTTGGGTTTTTTTGGGTATGGTGTCGAGGGTGAGGGAGACCATGGGTCAGTGTGGCCGGGGCTGAGTGTTTATTCGATGGTAAGGAAGAGAGCAAGGATGGGTCCCGTTGTCAATACTGGTGGAGAGAAGAAAATCAATCTGCATGTGTTTTTTATCGTTGTCGTGGGGATGACTGGTGCAAGGTCTGGCGGCTGGCGGTGATGGCAGCGACCATGAGGATGTGGGGGGTTGTCTGTTTTATTTAAAAGAAGGAGAAAGGCAGTAAGGTTTGCTGATTGGAGGTATGATTAATTAATGGGTTGAGTTTTTTTTTATATATATATAGAGAGAGGGCAATCTTCGGTAGTTGATGGTCTTGGTGATGAATGGCTTGGTTTAGGGAAGATGACGGTTTCATTGGTAGATTCTGGAGTGATTTTTTTGTTAGAGATGAGGTCTGTCGAGGGTATATTGGTTGAAGAGGACAGTAATGGATTTGAATGGATGGGCTTTTCCAGTGTGTTCTTCCTTTCGAATGAATTAGGGGCTGACTTTTCCTAGTATTGCTCTTGATATTCTAGATAGTAGTGGTGTTTCATTCAAGGGGCAGTAGCAACTAGTATGGTGTTCATCAGTTTTTGGTGGTTCGGTTTGAAAGGCTTGGTTACGGTGGATGAGAAACTGTTGAGACACTACCAGAAATTCGCTTAATACCAACAGAATTAACGACGGAATAATTATGTCGGTAATTTGGGGTCGCCGTTACCGACAGACTTTACTCCGTCGGTTATTTCGTTTGTAACTACCGACGGACAACATCCGTCGGTATATACCGACAAAATTACAGACAGAATGTTGAGAATTTTAAAAAAAAGGTGGTTCGCTGATATGGAGGTTATTGGGAGTATTTTTTACCGACGGATTCAAACAACCAGCGCCCCCCCCCCAAAAAAATCTCCCTCTTCTCAGCACAACAAGTCATATATCTTGAAGTCTTCTTGTCACAGCATCCTTGTTCTGATTTACCGACGGATTTTTATCAGTTTTTGTAAGTAATTCTATCTTTTTAAATTTTAACATTTAAATATCACGGTTTTTATTTTTTTTTTAGTATATGTATTTTGTTAGTAGATGTACATGTTTTATTGTTATTTCTCAAACAAACTTGTAGTATATGAATGTATAATTTTATACTTGTTATGGTTTGTTTTTTATTTTGTGAAATTGTATTTGTTTGTAAATTGTTGAAACTTTATTGAATTACCGAATTACATGTGTTGTTTTGAAATAATTAATAGCTTGTTTAATGAGTCCGTTTTAATTTTTATCATCAATGGTATTGCGGAGTTGTAATTTTCGTAAATTGATATATATGTATTAATTTGTATGGACGTTGATAATAGATAATGAAATTTATGAGAAGTTGTAATTAGATTGTTGGATAATCTCGAGGTAAACCAATATTTTTGCAAATTTATTTACCTAACATAGTTAATTAATTAATATATGGTGTCATCATAATTTTATAGAGATTCGATAGAAGTCATGGATGATCGTTCATGGATGTATTGAGATTCACCCCAAGGATTGCGGAGGATGGATTATTGTAACGGGGTTTAGGGTTTTATTAATTTCGCAACATCTATTCCCAGAAATTTTACTTGGAGGCGGTATTAGGTGTCCGTGCGGGAAGTGTCAAAATAAAAAGTATCTGCATCCAGATGTTGTAACGATGCATCTTCAACACAAAGGCTTTATGGAGAATTACCAGTGTTGGTATGCACACAGAAAAGTATTTGTTAGTAAGAGGAGAATGGAAGAAAGGGTGGTTGGGTCAACTTCTAGTGCTAGCAACGTGCATGAAGCGGCAAATGACTACACTAATCCTTACAAGAATATGGTTATGGATGCAATGAGAATGAATCAAGGTAATGTCAGTCAATGTCCAATTGTAGAAGAAGAACCTAATGCAGATGTAGCTAGGTTTTTTGATTTGTTGAAAGATTCTCACGAACCATTATGGGATGGTTGCACAAACCACTGTAAATTATCAGTCGTAGCACAGGTGTTCACCATCAAGTCAGATCACGGGTTGAGAGAGGCCGGGTATGACAAGATTATTGAATGGGCGAGAAGCATTTTACCTGAAGGGAACAGGTTGAAAGAGCACTTCTATGCTACGAAGTCCATGATGAAACCCCTCGGTTTAGGATACCAGAAAATTGACATGTGCCCTAACTTCTGCATGTTATACTACCTTGAACGTGCTGAGATGACCGAGTGCATGACATGAGGGCATTCCCGTTACAAACCCAGAACTGGTAGGGGAAAGACTCTAATGGCATATAAAAAACTTAGATACTTCCCAATAACATCTAGACTGAGAGGTTATTCATGTCACCAAGGACCGCCGAGCACATGACATGGCACCAATCACATGATGTGGTTGATGGAGTGATGGTGCATCCTTCGACGGCGAAGCGTGGAAACACTTTAACAGTGTGCATCCTCACTTTTCAGCTAAATCAAGGAATGTGCGTCTTGGGTTGTGTACAGACATATTCAACCCATTCGGGTCATTTGCTGCTCCCTATTCTTATTAGCCGGTCATACTGACGGTTTATAACTTGCCACCAGGGATGTGTATGAGGTTGGAGTTCATGTTTTTATCTATGATCATACCAGGTCCGAGCAGCCAGGTCCAGAATATAAATGTTTGTCTTCGACCGTTGATTGATGAGTTGGCGCAGTTATGGTCCTCCGGAGCTTTGACTTATGATATATTGAGGAAACCAAATTTCCTTATGAGGGCGGCTATGATGTGGACTATCAATGATTTTCCAGCTTATGGAATGCTTTCTGGTTGGAGCACGCATGGGAAACTAGCATGTCCATACTGCATGGAAAACAACAAGGCATTCACGCTAACAAACGGAGGTAAAGCTTCTTTTTTTTACTGTCACCGTCGTTTCTTGCCACATAATCACAGGTACAGAAAGAACAGAAAAGATTTCTTTGTTGGCAGAGTTGAAAAGGATGTTGCACCCCCGCGTCTTTCTGGTGAAGAATTGCATGATGTTGTATCAGAGTACGGTGACATTGTGTTTGATCTTTAATCAGGTAAGCAGAAGTTCACTGGTTTTGATTTGACCCATAATTGGGTAAAGCGAAGTATAGGTTTTGGTTTGATCCATAATTGGGTAAAGCGAAGTATCTTTTGGGAGCTTCCTTATTGGAAGACCAATCTTCTCCACCATAACCTTGACATCATGCACATTGAAAAGAACATGTTTGAGAACATTTTCAACACCGTCATGGATGTGAAGGGGAAGACAAAGGACAACATCAAGGCTAAATTAGATGTAGCTTTGTTCTGTAACCGTCAAATATGGAGTTGGTTCGTGATGAGTCACGGGTAGCAAAATCAAGAGCAAGCTTCGTGTTAGAGAAAAACACACAACTACTAGTCTACACATGGCTTAAGAGTCTACGTTTTCTGGATGGACATGGCTCGAACATATCAAGGCTGGTTAATATGGAGGAATGCAGATTGTATGGAATGAAGAGTCATGACTGCCACGTGTTTATGCAAACACTCATCCCATTAGCTTTTCGTGATTTGTTGCCAAAGGGGATATAGGATGCACTCATGGAGATCAGTCATTTCTTTAGAGATATATGTTCCATCAAGTTGAATGTTGATCACATTGAGAGGCTTGAAACGAATATCGTCGAGACACTATGCAAACTTGAGATGATATTCCCTCCATCATTTTTTGACTCAATGGAGCATCTCCCCATACATCTACCGTTCGAGGTAAAAGTTGGAGGACTGGTCCAGTATAGATGGATGTACCCATTCGAACGGTTAGATATTACAGTTGCAATATAATTCATATATAAAAGTATTTTATTTGTTTTTCTTAATTGAAAATATTTGATTAATTCAATGCAGGTACTTGTTCCATATCAAGAAAAATGTTAAGAACAAGGCGCATGTTGAGACTTCGATATGTGAGGCCTATATTGTTGAGGAGATCTCAACATTTATCTCGTACTATTTCGAACCTTATCTGAGAACGAGAATTAATCGCATTCCACGGCATGATGATGGCGGTGAAGTGTCTTCCAGTGGGAACTTGTCAATATTCTCCAATCTTGGACGACCCACACATAAAAATGTCGTAAGAGGAAGATATTTGTCAGAAATTGAGTTCAAACAAGCACACAATTATGTTCTATTTAACTGTGATGAGCTGAGACCTTTTATTCAGTAAGTGTATATATGTGTAATACTAATTACACTTTGTCAATAATATACTGTTAGTTATATATTGTAATATAATACACTCATTACCACTTGCAGGGAAAATCGATAATATTTGTTGTCCAATAACTCACAGCTGACCGAATCCTAGATCTTTCAATTACAAGATGAACAATTTGCCACATGGTTCAGAACACATGTAAGCACTATCACAAACTCATTCTCACTTGTAAAATTATTGTATGCATGTCATTACGTGATTCTCGTTTGTTGTTCATTGATGTACATTATATACAAGGTTTATCAAATGAGAAGAAGTGTTGCTAAGTCATTGTCTTCACTAAGCCCGGGCCCTGAAAGAAAAGTTCAGTGCTACAACGAGTATTTTGTCAATGGATATGTTTTCCATATTGAAGAATATGGGCATGGAAGAAAGACATACAACATCGGCGTTTGTGTTAAGGGATCGACTAGTAGTGAGTTAGAAGTTGACTATTATGGTAGATTAGAAGAGGTCGTCGAATTGCAATATCATAGCAAGCAAAATAGAGTGTTTTTATTCAAATGCTATTGGTATGACACGACTGACAGAGGAATCAGAGTTGATCCGCACTATGGTCAGGTCGAAATCAACTAAAAAGCTAGACTCCGCAACGTAAACGATGTCTTTGTTTTCGCAAAGCAATGTCAACAAGTTTATTACACATACACCCCTTCTTTTAGAAAGGATCGATCAAGAGTGGATTGGTTGTCCGTTTTAAAAACGAAACCCAAGGGTCATGTCAAGCTTGTTCAGGATGAGAACGAAGACACAAGTGTACGAGATGAAGTCTTTCAAGTTAGTGAGTTGGTTGACCCATATCGAGTTGCTCCTTCGATTGACTTGGAAGAAAATTCAAATTTTCGTGTTCTCGATGATAGTCTTGTTGATGTTGATGCAGAGGAGTTGAATGTTGTTTTGAGCTCTAACGGACAAGCAAATGTCGATGAAGATGATGATATCCATATTGAAGATTGTGATGAAGGTGATGACTATTCAATTGACAACGAAGAAGAAGAAAATTCGGACTAACTATCAGAATGAAACCCTGTGTAAAACATTTTTTTCATGTAATATATATTATGTATTGTTTAAGTAGTGTTGTTATTGTTTTGTACGATGTACAATTTATCATTTAAGTGTTTGCAGGAAGGTAAATAGGCAATCCAAAGATAATCTTTCTTATACAATGCCACAATTACCAACGACCCTACCGACGGACTAAGGTCCGTCGGCATTTCACAGAGAGTTCAAAAATAATTACTTCAAATGCCACCATTATCGACGTCTATACCGATGGAATAAGATCCGTCGGCATTTCACAGAGAGTTTGGAAATAATTACTTCAAATGCCACAATTACCGACGTCCATACCGACGGAATAAGATCCGTTGGCATTTCATAGAAAGTTCGGAAATAATTACTTGAAAATGCCACAATCACCAACGACTTGACCGGAGAAATAAAGTCTATCGCTCATTTGTCGACAGGTCAATATTACTGACAAAATCACCGACGGACTGTGCGAATTCTAGAGGGCAGTGCATTAAATGCATCTCTGACCGCGTGAGTTTGCCGACGGACAGCGAAAAATATGGAGGGTATTTAAAAATATTGGTGTAAAATTCAAAAATTACCGATGGATTTTCGAAACGTCACTGACGGAATAAATTAAAATAATATTTTTTTTATATCCGTCGGTAAAACTGCCCTATAAATCCCAGCGTCCTCCCCTTCAGTTTATTTTTTCATCTCTTCCGTTCTTCACCTTCAATTTCGATTTTTTTTCCTCTCATTTCTCCAAGGCTTTCACCTACAATCTCTAGCAAGTGTTCTTGTGAATCTTCATCAGATTAAAAGGTATGTGTTTCCTCTATTTCATTTTACTTTAAGGGTTTTTTTTGTTTTAGCTATTTTTATTTTTTTTTATGTTTTTTGTTTTGGTGTATTTTTATAATGTAGATAAAGTCTTGAAATCAATACATTATTAAGGTATGCATGTTTCATTCCTAAATTCTATAGTTTTTTTTTAAATTTATTGAATATATTTTATTGTATTGGCATAATTATTGAATAATTTGTTGAATTGTAATTGTTAATATTGAATTTACCTTAGAATTTAGTAATTGAATATATTGGAATAATTAGTAATTTTACTACATTATTGCATGATTTGTGTTTAATTATTTGCATTAATTTTAATTGTTAGTCTAGAGTTTTTTTTAAATTATTGAATATTTTTTATTGTTTGTATTTATATAATGATTGAATAATTTGTTGAATTGTAATTGTTAATATTGGATTTACCTTAGAATAAGTAATTGAATATGTTGGAATAATTAGTAATTTTACTACATTATTGCATGATTTGTGTTTAATTATTTGCATTAATTTTAATTGTTAATCTAGAGTTTTTTTTTTAATTTATTGAATATTTTTTATTGTTTGTATTTATATAATGATTGAATATGTTGTTAATGTTGAATTTACCTTGTAATTAGTATGAATGTTATATGTATAGATGTTATGTTATATACAATATTAGTATAGATGGAGTCAATTGGTTGTGGCTTTTGTCAATATTTGCAGGTTTGTGGATTTGGGTTGTATCCAGTATAGGGGAGGTGCTGTCGAATTTTTTTTAACATTCGAATTTTATTATATAATTATTCGTATACAATTGTGTAGATGCGTAGAACGAAAATCAGAGCTGGTCGCTCACGTATGGTCGCAGCTAGTTCTTCTAGCAGCGAGGATGACGTATCCTTAGGTGCCTCTCAAAAAGCGGCACCTACGACACCTGCACCGTCAACCGATGTTGCCTCTTCCAGCGCGGGTTCACACTAGCAGAGGTGGCGTGCCTTCGCAGAGGAATCAGTTCACCCGCAAGTACGAGGCACAGTGGAAGGACGACCTTTCAATGTAAGTTTGTTAAGGTTATAGTTTTTTCTTTTAAATTATAACATAATTTATGAACAACTAATCAATATTATTTCATGAATTTAATTTATTTTCAAGTTCACAAACATTGAGGCCGCCCAAGTAATATTACCGGCTTTTAAATCATCGATGGAGATTCCATTATTTCAATGGAGTCAGGTATCCAGACATCTTGAATGGATAACTCAAATCGATGCATGGTTTAGCAGATTTAAGGTTGGTGTTAATTTCTAATTTCCAGCTTATTTCTAATAATTTATTAATATAATTGTAACTAAATTATCATTTTTATTTATCTAATTATTCATACACAAGCATAAATTTGTGCAGGGGACAGGCGCATGACAAAGTTGTGAGAAGGGTGTGAGAAAATCACACGGCAACTAATATCAAAAACAATACAAGATTTTTTTAGGAAAAAATTTATGTTTCAACTTCTAATTTCTCGCTATGGAAGTAGGTTGTGTGATTTTTGGTATGAAGCACAAAAAAAGGCAAAAAAAAAACACGAGAGATAGGGGTCTCCAAGGCCGGAACAATATGGCGGTTTGGAGGGATTTCAAACCGATATACATCCCGGAAGATATATGGCCGCACTATCTTGAGCACGTGACGTCTGAGCGGTTCACATTACGCTCACAGTCCGGTGTTGGCAACCAGAATCGGCCAATTCATGGCTTGGTGACAACGCACACCGGCGGCTCCGTTCCGTTTGCTGCACATGCAAAACGGATGGTAAGATTAATTGAAATGAAATATATCGTTAAATTAATTTGTTGTTAATTAATCTTTTTTCATTATAGGCTAAGTCTCTTGGACGTGAGCCGAGCCCGATGGAGCTGTTTGTGGAGACGCACGTGCGGAGTCAAGACCGCCAAAAGGGGGCGCAACAGTTCGTTGACAACCATACTCAACACTTCGTGGTATGTTTGTTCAACCATTTTATTTTGTAAGTTATTATTTTTATTGAATTGAATAGGATGATTACTTTTTTATTTTCAGGATACCTATTATAGCCGGTTGAGGGAGAGATATGGGGACGATCCTTTGACCCATCCGGAATTCGATCCGGATTTGTGGATGGAGGTTGGATCGTCTGGTGGACCCGATGAAAATCTGGTTTACGGCCTCTCCAACACAACGGCCGAGAACTTGCGGGCAACCCGTAATGTTTCAACCGTTGAGAGCTCCCAATCAGTATCGAGCACCCAATCTAAGGAGTTCGTGGCCTTGCAGCAACACACGGCTCAGCTCGCCGAAAAATACGACCACCTATCAACGGCATATGCACAACTCAAAGCGGATAATGCACAACAAAAAGCGGAGCATGACCAGCTTCGCGAATTTGTCATGAACATGGCATCACAGAGTGGTGATACATGTACGCCTCCTCCTTTTCAGTCGTATAACAACCAGCCTCCTCCTCCTCCTCCAACTCCACCATTATGTTAATTTGTAATGAATATTATTTAACTTTAATAGTTAATTTAATATTTTTTTTAAACACATTCAGTATGTAATGAATATTATTTAACTTTATTTCTTTTGTTTTTGATGTTTAATAAAAATTTTATTTGCATAATTGGTTTTTATTACCATTAATTTATATAATTTTATATTATGTATTCTAAATAATTTTTTAAAAACATATTTAAAAATAATCACAGAGGGTTTTACCGACGGATATATTCAGTCGACATTTGACAAGCCACATTCATCGACGAATTTGACGTACAGATATATTCAGTCGGTATTATACACTCACCGACAACTTTACCGATGGAATTAATCCGTCGGTATTTTACAGTGCCTGCCACAACGACCGACGAATTTACAGATGGATATCTTCAGTCGGTATTCCAAACATTCACCGACAATTGTACCGACAGTTTTAATCCGTCGGTATGTCACACTATCACCGACGGGTTAAAATTCGTCGGTATATTTCAAGCAGGAAACGTTTTTTTTTTGCGCGCAATTTCCATCTGTAAAATCATTGGCAAATTTTTTTTTATTTTTCCGATCGATATAGCGACGGAAGCTGGTATTACCGACGAAAGGAAAGCCGACGGATGTATTCCATCGGTGAGGACGTTGGTAAATATATTACCGACGAAACCTTAATCACATACTGACGGATTATGACCGTCGATAAAACTATGAAATCTTGTAGTGAGAGGAGGCACGATTGGGGCAATGAATGCGTTTGATCATGGAAGGCTGGAGGTTGTGTTTTGATAGAGGAGAGGAGTATGGTTGGGGTAGTATACGGTGGTTTGGGTTGATTTTACCGAGAGAGAGATTGAGGGACAAGTGGAGGAGAAACAAGAAGATTTTCCAGTGTTCGTTGATGAGGAATAGAGG
This sequence comes from Populus x sibirica, assembly GCA_019202695.1. Classification (NCBI taxonomy): domain Eukaryota; kingdom Viridiplantae; phylum Streptophyta; class Magnoliopsida; order Malpighiales; family Salicaceae; genus Populus; species Populus x sibirica. The sequence continues at coordinate 442,032 of JAGMVL010000318.1, forward strand.
ATGAAGTTCTTTTGATTGTTGATGATGATGATGATGGTTTCGGACTCCCCCATGAATGAGAGGCTTGTCCCCAGTTTTCGGTCTTGTTGCCCTGGAATCATAGGCTGGTCTCCTGCTATATATGGCAACCTTTTGTTTTGCAGCTGCAATCATTGAGCGTGATTCTTCTTGTTGGATCGATATGGAGAGTTTGGATATTTGATTGCTAGAGTTCTGGGACTTGATCTGATATGCTTGAATTTTGGGATTGAAGAGCTGAATTGATGGATTGAAATCTTGATTTTAATTGCTCGGATTGTTTGGTTCAATTTATTTGAACTAAATTGAATTAAATTGACAAAATTATTGGACTAAAGTGGGATTGAATTGAATCAATTGGAAACAGTTGGACTACAAATATAAATTAAATAAGCTGGTTTGAATTAATCCAATTCAATTGGACTGAAATAGAATTAATGAGACTGAATTGATTGGAATGAAACTGATGAGACTGAAACGAAGTTATATAAATACTCATTTGGTGCTTGGAATATTTTCTCCTTTTCATTAGTCTTTGCCTTTTAATTTTTCCAATTTTACTCAAACAAGGATAAATCTTAAATTTTCTTTCAATTTAATCCCTAAATTAATCTTTCTAATTTAGCTTCTTCTTTTTTTAATTTAGTTCTTGTTTTTCCAAAATCCTACAATTTTTTAACGGAATTTATGTTTCTTACAATTGCTTTTCTAATTGAATCAATTTAGACATTTAGATTTAACCACTCGATTGCAAATTCATCTTGAGTTTCTAAGATTATACAATTTTACCAAATTAACTCCCAATTTTGATTTTTTTTCTCAAGTAAGCCTTCAATTGATTTATAACTTGATTATTTGTTTTAAACTTATCCTTAAACTTTCAATTCCTTTCAATCTTAACCACATTAAACCAATTTAAGTCAATTCTTCAATTTCCTCTTCAATTCAACCATCAAATATGATCGAAAAATTCTAGAACTCTATTTTTACATGTGATACTTAATTATTGTTCTAATTTCGACCTCAACTACATTTTATTTTTTGTCCTTTTAATTTTATTTTTTTTATTTTTTTGGTTTATATATTTATATTTTATTTTAAATTTTTTAACTCACAAAAATTAAGTAAAAATTACGCGACTAATGAAATTATAATATTAACTAAATTTACTAAAAGATATTTTTTGAATGTTTTTTCTAATTTTTGAAATATACAAAAATAGGGGTTAAAACCTGGGTTATGAAAAGGCATATAATGGTTGAATTTTTTTTATTAACATTCCCATTTCAAAAAAAAAAAAACTAAAAGGGATCAGAATTTCACTTTACACAGAAAATCATTACACTATGAATTGAAACAATGTAATGATGGTTTTACCCTTCTAAAAAAATTATTGGACTGGTTATTGGTGGTATTATGATCTTTTTGCAAGGTCTATTAGTCATTATTAGATTGATCGAGGACAACTTGGTCTTTTTATATTTTTAAAGAACAATAAAATATTTAAATTATCCTTAAAATCAGATTTTATTAAACTGGAGTCCAGAGACGTTCAAATCAGATTTTATTAAACTGGTGTTCAGGGTTTTTTTTTAATTTTTATTTTTTAAAAGCATAGTAAAATGACTAAATTACCCTTATTTTTTTCTTTAACTAGCATCTAGGAGCTTTTTGTATTTTCAATATATTTTTTTAGTTATAATCAAGTTGAGTCAGAGGCAATTTGATATTTTAATATATATATATATATATATATATATATATATATATAATATTATTAAAAAAAAACTAGTTGGTGCATGCATTGCACGCGACAGCACTTCCGCTACTTCACCATTTTCATGCAACACTTGCGGTGGATTCTGACTGCCAAAGATGGCCTTCCCTTGACATTGTTAGAATCGTCTCGGCATCCTTCCTTTCTAGGTGGTGTGTGTAGCTTCTGACTTTTAGTTTAGCACCGACAATCTTTTTTTCATTTCACTCTTCTTCTAAATTTTCACGTCTAACCATCTAAATTTTCAAAATAGCTTTTCAATTTTTTTTCCTTGAAATTTGATCTTTGTTCTTTTGATTACTATTTGTTATATTTCAAATCATTTAAAAAACCATATTTGTTTTTTCAATTTTGTTCATGTATCAAATTTAGTCTTTATTCTTTTATTGCTATTTATTATATTTGAGATAATTTTTAAAATTGGATTCTTTTAATGATTTCATCCTTATTTTTTTATTGCTTTTTTTTTTTACTTTCATAATTTTCTTAATTTGCTAAAAACAAATTTGATTTCATTCTTCAACATTAAATTAGTTGGGAAATGAGAATAATAATTGAGGTAGGGTCTAGGATTTCATGAGTTGTGAGTGTGGAAGATTCACCCAGGTTTAGAAAATTCACCTAAGTTTGCTTGATTTTTGTTAAGCTCGTGATTTTTCTTCTTCAATATTTACTTAATAGGAGATTGGGCTCCATTATTATTGTTATTATTTGCTTTTTATAGGATTTTTTTAATAATTTTATAAAATATCTAGATTATTGTGGGTCTTTTTATTTATCTTACTTTGTTAAATTTAGCTCTTTTTTTAAGCAATTTTGTTTTTAAATTAAATTAAATTAATTAAATATAAGTATGAGATACTCACTTCATGATGTTTTATTTGGTTTGATTTCTGGGTCATTGCTCTAATGGCGTGTGTGGCCTCTTTTAGTGTTGTCATGCAACCTTTCGCAGTGGCATTATAATCATCTCAATAAGTTCTTTCTGGTAATGAGATGGTGTCCATGGTAGAGTGACAATGAATCTCCAGTGGGATTTTCTTTATTCTTCTCCCGAGTATAATATTGAAAGCTCGTTTTTTTATAGTTAATTATTGTTATTTTTTTGTTCTTTTTATTTATTGTTAATGCTTTTTTTAATCATATTATAAAATTACCCGAGATTATTGAACCTAACCAAGTCAATAACCTATGTCTCATATTTTTTTTGCTTCTTTTAAAAAGTTGGTGTCACTTGAACATCTTCTTTTTACATTAAAAAAAAGTTAACTTGGCCCACAACATAGCTCAAGTCACCTCTCTAGTAAAAACCTATAATATTATTTAAGAACCATAAAAATAAAGATAATTTAAATTTCATGTTAAATATTTTTTAATATTGCATTTCAATCAAAATTCAAAAAAAAATTGGGAAAAAATTTAGAAAGCGGCAAAGCATCCATACCAAAAAGATGGTACTTGTAGTTTTGAAAACAAAATATCTAGTTACTAGAATAGAAAATGCTTCAAGAAAAAAAAACTGCTATGATCTAGTGTTTTGTATGAAGAGCTTGGGTGTTTTTCTCATAGTTATTAAACCCAATTTGGGAGTTGACCCGGTCGAGTTTCGGGTTACACGGGTTGATCCGGGTCAACTAGGAAAAATTAAAAAAAAAATATTTGAAGTTTTAATATTTCATATAAAAAAATTAAGAAATAATCCATGTGAATATAAACTATACATATTGTAAATAATAAAGTTTAAAAGATTATTTCAAAATGTTTTTTTATTCCATATTGGAAAGATACTATGATATCCTTTTAAATTGAAATATTTAAACCAAATTTTTTTTTATTCTACATTGAAAAAACATAATTTTTTTCTTGTATATAGTATATATATTAAAAGACTTCAAATCCCACATTGAAAAAATATTTTTTTTTCTTGTGAAGATATAATATATATATTAAAGGACTTCAAATCCACATTGAAAAAATAACACATTCTTTTGGTATTTATATAGTGAATTTTAAAAAAAGTTAATAACCAACTAAAAAATATAAAAAAAGGGTCTCTGGTTAGAAGAAAAAACATATTTGAAAAAAAAAACGGGTCTCTACGGGGTTTGTCTGGGTCCCTCAGGTCACGGGTTGACCAAGCGGGTCGATCAAGTTTGACCATTTTTTTGCTCTTGTCGATCTTTCAACTTACTTGGATCGGTCCAGTCACCGGGTTAACTTGCCGTGCCGGTCCGGATTTAATAACTATAGTTTTTCCTTATTTATTTATTTATTATAATTGTTTGTAATTGGAATTTGTAATTAAAATTTAGGAATGAGCTTGAGGTAAAGGGGATTCTCATCTTTATCCTTTTCCTCGTGCACACAGCCACACACCACCCCTATTCCTTGTCCACCTCCTGATCGGCTTCACCATCAAACGGTCCTCTTAAATTTAAAAAGAAATGAGAAACTAAAAAATTAGTAGGAAAAAGGAAATAATTAACCATCTCATCCGTGCCGGGGATCTTTCTATCACTTGTTTTTGCACGTGTGTGGTCCTAGACTTGATTCCCATTGAAGTACAAAATACATCAATGACAAATATATTTTCTTTGTCCTTTTCCGTAATTACAAACACAGAATTCTCTAGTTCCATGAGTCTTTTTCCGCGTGAATTGTTTTGAAATCTTTTTTAAATTAATTATATAATAATAAAAATTCAGGAAAAAAAACTATGAATAAAAATATAAAGGAAACATGCCTTTTTTTATTAAAAATATAAAGGAAACATGAATAAATAAAACTTATTTTGGAATTTATTTTTAATTACCAACATAGTTCTCTAAATAAAAAGTAAAAACAATCTGAAAAACAATATCCATGCAAATTATAATGATTTGAACTAAACATTAAAGGCATTTATTTTTAATCAAAACCCCTAATTATCTTATTCATGAAAGGCAAATTAAATAAACCCCTTTTTAGTAGTAAAGTCAATCAAAAGATTTTTTTTAAAAAAATTGAAATAATTTAAAATAATCAGGAAAACAATATATCTAAACTACATTTTCTTGCCAATGCATTTATTTTTTTAACAAAAGATTTTTTTGTCATAAATATTGTTTTCAATTAAAAAACTTTGAAAAGGAAGTTTCAATAAAAAAAAAACACATTGGAAATCATGTCTTGCCATTTTTATGCAATCAAATAAAAAAATAGAATACTTAATCTGAGAGAATTATTGAACAAATTTCTAATAAAGACATAAAAAAATATAAATTTTATTTTTATATAATATTTATGACCACAAAAGTTTGAAAAAATCTTACATGCTATGTTCATATATAATAATTAATAAAATGACTGCTAATATTATTAAAATAATGCTATAATTTTATTTGAAAATAACAATAAAACTGAATTGTATTTAATGGAATAATATCCTAGATATAATTTTAATTATTTTATTATAACAAATTTTAATTAAAATTGAAAGAAAAAAATTATAAAGAAGTGTATAAAAAGAGCACTTGCTAATATTATAAAAAGATTCTATAATCTTATTAAAAAAATGTCAAAATTGAATTGTATTTAATGCAATAATATCTTAAATATAATGATAATTATTTTATTATAATGAATTATAATAAAAATAAATAAAAACATAATAAAGGGCTTTATTAAAAAAAGTCTAGGTTCCTAGCCCAATACAAATACGGCTAGATGTGTGTGGATCTACAAAGTAAAGCCCGCATACCTAGTTTTTTTATAACAAAAAAAACCAAAGCATATTACGCATTGTCTCTTGGTAAAGATTTTGTTCATTTTTAGATGCATGGAAAGTTATGGTTTGTCATCTAAGATAAATAAATAAAAATTAGTTTGAAATTTTTTTTTCCCTAAAAACACTTAGAAGAACCATAGAAATAATAATAAGGTCATTTAATTTAATAAAAAAAATTCTAAACCTTGATCCTTTTTTCCAAACAACTTGAAAGATTAAAAACACCTCAATATCACTTTTATTGTCAAGCACACCCTATTTGATGTGATCTTGGTTACGACAACAATTGATCTATTAAGATTGTTCATTGGGTTTATTCTAAGACCTAAAATAAAGTGGATCTAAGAGGAGTTCGATGGGTTAGGTTAAGAGGTTTAAGTTAAAAAGGTTCAAATATGTCAATCTAAATATTTGTCTACTTTCTGGGTGATATATAAAGATACATGACAATTTTGGATTCGATTGCAATTGAGTTGGGAACTAAATATTTTTAACTTTCAACGATATACGGTAGGCTCGCTAATTTATCCGGACGAGAGATGACAACATGTTTAAGGTTGGGCCTATAATTTATCATCAAAGTATGAAAACAGAAAAGATATTATTTCCTTAAAAGTTATGGTTTCATTCACTATATGGAGTCCTTGATGTTATTGGGAACTTATGTGGCAGCCTTTCACTTACTTATTTTTAAAAGATTTTATATCAAACAAGAATAATTAATTGGTCAGAAATTATTTCTTATGTTACAAAGCATCAGACTTTTGTTTAGCAAGGATTCTTCAACAATTATTCATCTTAGGTGTTTTTCACTATCATATATGGTAAAGGGTAAAAAATAATTCAGAGTATTGTTTTATTTATTTTTATTATTTTTAAATCTTATTTTAATTAGTTTGAGTTTTATTTAATTTGAGTGCATGTCTGACCCATTAGTATTATAGTTCTATTTTCTTGAGTATAAATACTATAAGACTGAAACATAAAACAAATGAAGTATAGGACCTAATTGTCAATCTCAAAAACTAAAGGGACTAAAAATAAAAATAAAACAAAGAATATTTTGTTGAAAATATATTTTTTCACGGAAAAGCCTCGCAATTTTTTATTTTCAATTTAGTTCTTTTTTCTTATAAATGTGTTCTAAACTATCAATTTCAATTCTATTTCATTAAATTGATCTCTAATTCAATTTTGAAATTTGATCAAATACCTTGAATTGCCAAGAACATGCAAAGATAAGAAAACATAAATACTTAAAATGTCATAAAAATTGTGTAAAAAAATAAAATTGAAAAAAAAGTTTATTAACCAAAAAAAAATAATTATTAAAGTTCACGATGAACCATGAGTGTGTGTGGTACTAGTGTTTTAGTTTTATTGTGTAATATATGCAGTGTTCTGTATCTCTCTGTCACTCTTTTGTCCAAAAAAAAAAAAATGCCAAAAAAAAAAAAAAACGGATGAGATTATGAAGTATTGAGACGATCCGTTTGGTTTGGTTGCCTAGACAGCACGGATGATCCCAAAGGAGATGACAATTATCCAGTCATATAGTGCGAAGGGTCCTACTGGTCCCCTCACCACTAAGAGTGGATCGGTTACAGTTGTCAACTACTGGTTTGTGAATAATAATGCTGTCACCAATCCCTGCCTCCAGCCTGGCAAGGTAACATGCTCGATGCTTTTTTCGTGCCCCCACCTTACATCCCACGTGCCCAGTTCGTATCCTCGATGTGGTCGTATTTGGAAATAATACCCTTCGGTGCTTCTTGGTTGTGAATTTTAAAATAAATTAAACCTCGCAGACCAAAAAAAAAAAAAAACTAGAAACCTTGTCTGTATTTGGAAGGGCTGTAAGAATGATTTTGCCAGATTGTAAACTTGCAATAATAATATAAAGCTATTTTATATACTAGGAAAATTTTAAATCATGCATAAGAAATTAAAACTAACTCCTATCATACATATTAAAACATATATTAAAATTATACTTAAAATAAAAACTCTTAGAATTTTATCAAATTAAAATCTTATTGTTATCAATGATAAAACATTTCATTACTAGAATTTTGTATACTAGACATTGATTCTGTCAGAAAAATATTTACCTACAGAATCATAGATGGTAATTGTTCTTTAAAAAACTTATCCTTGATGATTTTAATTTTTTTTGATAATTCTATCGATAATAAAATCATCGATATATTTATAAATAGAAAAGGCATGCCAAACAAAAAATATTTTCAGTATCATTCCGTTAGTAATTTTATCGGTTAGTATGGTATATCACCAACAGAAAAGACCATTTGTAATTTTATTGGTAATTTATTTTCATATAACCAGCGATATTAACCAGGCGTTTTGCTAGAAGTTTATAAAAATCTTATTTTCTATAGGGTTAAAATTTTATAGTAATCAGGTGTTACTATTTAGGAATATATAGATTGCGCTTTTATTTATACAAGACTTGAGCTTTGCATTTTATTTTAACCATTCTTTTAAGTTAATTATTTATTTGGATCTAATTTTTTTGCCATATTTAATTAGGGTTTGTTTTTGTTTAAGTTAAACAAGTAAATATCTTTTATTTTTGGGATGTTAAAAAAAATTATTGATATTAAAAACAATATCATATTTATATATTTTTAAAACAACTAAATAGTTTTTAGTTAAATTATGTTGCCATGATTTTTAGCTATAACATGATAAAAAACTAAAAATATCTTAATAAATATATTTCATCTATATTAAATGATTTATAACTTCTAAAACTTACATGACTTGTGTCCATTTTTTATAAAAGTAATTCTTTATCTTGAAAAGCCAAAAAAGAAAAAAAAATTTAAAATAAAGTGATTTAAAAACATCTTTTCAATAAAAACAATTTGAAATAGAGTTTATATAAAATACTAATATCTTAAGTATTTAAAATCTTCTTAAGGAAAAATTAAGAGAGAAAGTTGTTTTCTAAATAAAAAACAAATCCCATAATAAGTAGTTGTGTTTATATTGAATCAATAAAAGGATAGCAGTGCGAATTTGAAAGAAAATAAATAAAATTATATAAAATTCAAGTTAAGTGTTTTTCATGAGTATGAGCTGTACTACTATCCATATTTAAATAAAATAAGAACAATAGAAATAAACATAATCATAATGAAAATAACAATTAATTAATAAAATTATAATAATATAATCAAATGGATGACGTTACTTGAAGAAGGAAAGGAATCAATATGAAGTGTGCTGAGAGGAATATCGAATATCCTCGTCTCAAGATTAATGTTGTTGGATCAAACAAGGCCTTAGCAGTGTATACCAACAACGACCTCCGCAGGGAGGATGAATGATACATTGATTACTAAAATATATCCCATGAGAGTTAGGTCAAAGAATATCCCCGTGAGAAACCATCTAGCACGAAACAGACAAGATATTTAGACACAGAGAGCTGATCAGCTCTGTTATTTGTTTTGTCATTTATTATTATTATTATTAATCAATCACAAAATAAAGTTAATTAAAATAATATTTTGTTATTTTTCTAATTTTTAATTTTATCTTTTAATATTATATTTATTAAAAATCAAATTTCATAATTTAATTCGGTTTATTTTCTCTAGGGTTATTGTAGTATCATAATTCAAATTAAGAGTTTTAAAGATAACCTAATTTAATCGGATTTTTTTTTTGTAATTGATTTTTTTTTTCAATTTCATCACTTATCCTTTAGATTGATTGAGAATTAAATTTTATAATTTGTTTCAATTTATTTTATATAAAGTTATTCTTGTCTCAACAAACCTGAGTCAAAGGTTTAGTGATTAAATCGAGTTAACTCGAGTTTTTTATTCTTTTTTTTATTGATTTTATTATTAATTTCATCATTCAATTTTGGATTAATTAGGAATTGAGCTTCATGGTTTGTTTTGATTTGTTTTCTATTTGGTTATCTTGGTCTCATGATCCAGGTTTGACAGGTTAACTCGAGTTGACTTGAGTTTTTTTTTTAATTTTATTTTTTAACATTGGATTGATTGAGAATTGATATTCAATATGTTTTTTAATTTGCTTTATATTAGATTATCACGGTCTCATGATCATGATCATATGTTTTACATGTTAACCTAGGATGACCTAGGCCGACTGTCATCTTAATATTTTTTTTTAAAAAAATCATTTTATTTTAGTCAAAAAATTTTTTCTAGTTATCTATGTTTTTTTAGACTTGTCAAGTTGAACGAGTTATATCAGATTAATCCATGATTTAATGTTTTTTTCTTCTTAAAAATATGTTAACAATACCTAAATATTTTTTTAAAATGAATGATCTAGTTAGTTTTTATTTAGAGCCGGTTTGTTTTTGTGTTTTAAAAGTGTTTTTAAAAAAAATTAAAAGTTTTTGTTTTTGTCTTTATTTTAAATTAAATTTTTTAGTGTTTTCAAATTGTTTTAATATACTAATTTTAAAAATAAATTTTAAAACATCAATAAAATATTATTTTAAATAAAACATATTTTAAAAAACAATCATTATACAACCTATTTCATTTTAAAAATAAAGAGTGACAGCATTTTATGGTACCTTTGTCGTAATTTGCACAGTGCAGTAGGGCCAGAAGAACTCAAGCATATCCTTTGATGACGTGGGAACTAAGAATTGGATTGGAATGGCTTTTAACAACTCAAACCTACAGAACCTCGTGAGTTATCCTAAATATTTTGCAAACACAAAAAGAATAGGTCAATTGGAGCCGAGAAAGTGACTGCAAAACCTCACAATAATTAGTGAAATTACCGAATTACTTCGAACACGTTGAATTCCCAGAGTTGCCCTAATCCCTCTTAAATTATTGTTTAGGGCTTTCTTAATTTTGAAGGCTCATCTGAGGTAGCAAACAAAATCCCTAATCAGACGGCATAATTAATATGATATCAAATCTTAAAATGATAGAGACAGCTGTCACAGCTCAATCTTGAATTAAAATATCGAACGACCTACATTGCTAGTATTCTCATAATCTCATTTGAGATTTCTTTTTATGTAAACAACTTGAACAAGATCAAGACAAGTAGATATAAACTATTTCTTTTAATTGATTTTCTTTTTGTTTTTAATGAAAAAGGACTATGAATTAATTCTTACAATACTAATATATATTTCATTGAAATAACAAATGTAATCTATTTTGTATTAAAAATTTATAATTGTAATGGAGAAATCGTCTCCGGCCAAAACAGGAGGTGTTTGTGAAGGCGGCAGTGCAATATAAGGAGTAGGAGGTGTTTGTGAAGGCGGCAGTGCAATATAAGGAGTAGGAGGAGTTTGTGAAGGCGGCAGGAGCATCCTCCTTTTTCATAGACCTCTATCACCATCCTGACTTGAAGGATTTATAACTTTTTAGATAGAATCTTGAAAATATAAAATCTGTTCATGAAATATTATTTAGTAATATGTTTAGAAAGGGTTATGGTACGTAGATAACATATTACTCATTTTACCGAACAATCTCCGTCAAACTTCAATACAAAAATAAAAAGAGGTGAAGGCTAGAGTTTAATAGATACTGCATGATATATTTAAAATAATATAAATGAATAGTTTTAACTTAAATACAAAGAGATTATATATAAACTAAAATAAAAAAAATAAAAATATTATTCCACCCTTAATAAATGAAACAAAATAACCTTATATTTTTTAACGTCTTCCCTCAAAGTTACGATGCGGGAGCTACAAGTATCGAGAGTTTGCCAACTAGAAAAAAAAAACAGGAAATAGAATGTGACTTGGTAAAGAAATCTGCAATCAATAAAGAAGAAGAAATAAAAGGTAAAATAATAATGTCATGGTTGAGATGATAACGAGTAAGATAACAATCGATCTCAGTGTGTTTAGTTCGTTCTTGAAAAACCGAGTTATAAACAATCTGAATAGAACTTTGATTATCACAATAGATAGGAGTGAGAAGAGAAAGGAAAAATCTCATATTTGCAAGTAGCCAACGTAATCAAACAATTTCTTTGGTAGTAGATGTCATAGCACGATAGAAATAATAGATTGTTTCCTGCTCTTCCATAAAATAAGAGAATCACCTAAAAAGATACGGAAATCAGTAACAGACTTGTGATCTGTGGGATCACTGTCATGATCAGCATTAGAGTATGCAAGCAGCGCCAAGGAAGAGGTGGATGAAAATAAAAGACTCTAAAAAACTGTATTTCGAAGATATCGCAAATTACAAAGAATAATTACCTAATGAATGGTAGTAAAAGAAGTAACAAACTAACAACATGAAGCAACAAGTGTAATTTTTAGGGGAAGAGAGAGAAAAGAATGAAAAAAAAACCTCAATAACAACAAACCGTCTTATCACCGTTGGCATGCATCACACTAATAGAAAGAGAACGTGGTAACACTTCTAACGACATGACAAAAGAGCATTTCTGACCACGGGGAGGCACTGCACATGCTACCCAAAATGTATGAGCGCCTCCCATGTGCCAACATGTGACCCTTACACGCCAACAACTTTTTTCATTAAAATAATATTTAATTTATGTAAAAAAACTAAACTCCCCTCTATAAAACTGATAATAACAAAAAAAATCATAGTAAAAAGATCCAAAGATGGTGGACGCATGTTTTAATTTTTTTGATTTCAAGAATAAAATTGTTATTTAACTGTGTTTTAAAAAATAAAAAAAAATAGAAATATCCTTATTTATAAATTTGAGGGTATTTAAATTATTTTATTATGCTTAAAAAATTATATAAAAAACACTTATATTCTCCATCAATCCTCTAATAACTAATGAGTTGTGCACGAAGAGTGAAATATTCCCAGTACCAAGACCAAGATATTTGATATATTTTAGAAAAATAAAATAATAATTACACTTTCACAATAAATAGTAATCTAAGTCTATGTGTACAATAATTTTTCCTTTCTATATATATATATATATATATATATATATTTGGTTTTAGTGTCTCTTATCCAAACTTACATCCCACTGCTTCTCTTCAGACAAGCACATGGTGTCTTGTACGGCAAAACTTATCCAAGCATTCTATTCATACACATTTATCTTATAAAAAGTTTAAAGTTCAAAATGTGATATTTATAAAAATAAATATATATTAATGAAAATATAAAATAAAATAAATTAATTATTTGGGAATTAATAAAATTTGTTTTACATTTTTTTAAAAATAAATAAAGTATTTAAAATACAGCTTCAAGATATATAAAATAAAATAATGATATTTTTATGAAATTCATCAAATGTATTAGTGAATAAGAAGATATTCAAGAATGTATGAAATATTAATAAGTATTCTCAAACAAATATATAAAAAATAAAAAATAAAAAACTTATTTTTTCAAAAATATATAAAAGATTAAAAAAGTACTATTTTATTAATTAGATGATACGAACACAATTAAAAAAGAATTATATATATATATATATATATATGCACATTACGTCATTCTGTACTTGTTGACGCAAAGCACAATAGTTGTGTAGTTCAGTTTCAGTCGCACTAACATTTCAATTTCCTCCATTTATGATTTATCTCCTTTATAAAAAGAAAAGAAAAGGAAAGAAAAGAACTAATTATTATTTTAGGAGACATCATTATTAAATATTCGATTTTTCGAGAGACTGGGCAGAGAAGACAAAATCCACCCCAGCCGCTCGTTACGTGTCTCGTAGTTAAACAACCACGTGTCAATAACTTGACCCTCAGCTTTGCTGTGCCCATATACAGTGATGTTTCATCTGCAGGCTTCAAGACGATTATGTTTTGAATATTAGTAAATATCAAAGACGCATGTTCACCTGCAGGTGAAAAAAACAAAGAAGAAAAAATTAAATCATTTCACACGCTGTCCGTCCACCAAGCACATTTTCACCCTTCAAATCTCAACCGGAGACCGGATAATACAGGTTGACCAATTGCAGTGCTCTCAGTATAAGTATGGCCACAAAGCTGCGAAGGGTGACCGGTTCTTGCACTGATCATTCTCTAGCTAGCTTCCACAGCCAGAGTAAACACACAGAGAGCGCGATTCCCACCTTTCAATCTTGATCAGACAGCAAAGATGCCGATCAGGAACATTGCCGTGGGCCACTACCGTGAGACAACTCAGCCAGATGCCTTGAAGGCAGCCTTGGCTGAGTTCATCTCCACCCTTATTTTTGTCTTTGCCGGTGAAGGGTCCGGCATGGCCTTCAGCAAACTCACCGACGGAGCTTCCAACACACCCGCTGGACTCATAGCTGCAGCTATAGCCCATGCTTTCGCTCTTTTTGTTGCTGTTTCTGTTGGTGCCAACATCTCCGGTGGCCATGTGAACCCCGCTGTTACCTTCGGTGCTTTCATTGGTGGCAACATCACCCTCTTCCGTGGCATCCTTTACTGGATTGCTCAGCTCCTTGGCTCCACTGTCGCTTGCTTGCTTCTTAAATTCGTCACTGGTGGCTTGGTGAGTTTAGACGCACGTACCATTTTCTATTTCTTTTTCTTCGACAAATCAGTTTTAAGTTCGTTATTGTAGTTAAAGTAACAGTGGGAACTAACTAAATGTTGGGTTTTGACATGGAACAACGCAGGAAACCTCTGCTTTCGCTCTGTCGACTGGGGTTGGTGTATGGAACGCCTTCGTTCTTGAGATCGTGATGACCTTCGGACTTGTGTACACTGTCTATGCCACAGCAATTGATCCAAAGAAGGGCAATTTGGGAATCATAGCCCCGATTGCAATTGGTTTCATTGTGGGTGCTAACATTCTAGTCGGAGGTGCCTTTGATGGAGCCTCAATGAACCCAGCTGTTTCATTCGGCCCTGCTTTGGTGAGCTGGAGCTGGACCAATCACTGGGTCTACTGGGCCGGACCACTGGTTGGTGGTGGACTTGCTGGGCTCATTTACGAGCTGTTCTTTATCGGCTTTGGCACCCACGAGCAGTTGCCGACTACTGACTACTAAACAAGTGGGACGGCAATGGGCATGCATGAGATGGTTTTAATCTAAAGTACTGCCACGGCTTTTCTTTCCTTCTCTGTACCTATTTCTTTACGAGGGTATTTATTTGTCGTGCCTTTTCATTTGTGATCGTTCCCATCACCATGTCGCGGTGTGGTTTGTGTGTTCGATCTGCTTCGGTTGTAAGCTTTTATTCCCAATCATCTTTCTATCTTTGTTTTATTTCCCTGTTTTGTTCATTTCGATCTGCTTCGGTTGCTTTTTTTTTCTATTTTTTTTTTAATTTTAAATGAAAAAACACATAACTTTTCGGTAACCGTCCATGAAGCCTAAGGAAAAAGGATAATGGTGAAAAGATTATAATATAAATTACATGCGGCTTTTGGTCTCTTTCGTTAATTAATGAAGAAGTACTGGAGCAAGTAGCTAAAAAAAAAAAACGAAAAAAAAACACTTTTTTAACGAGAGAGATTATTCCGGAAAGGGGGAACATTTTTTTTTTCCTTTTCTAAATCCATACATTTGGTTTCAGTCTATGGGCTGTCGAGAAGCTTCACATGTCAATCTCTAGTGACTTGGACTCCATTATTTTGTTAATTCGGATAGGAAGGTAGTTAAATCCGTGATCCTATTTTTGGCCGTTACTAATTCCTGAGTTATTCAGTAGAAGACAAGTAATTTCTAGATAGGTCTGGCCCTTTCCCTGAACATGTAATCATATTGGCTTACACTGTTAGCCCATGAACGCTATGATGATCCCAAATTCAACTCCCTTCGTTCAAAAAGATAAAAAAAGATAAAAAAAAGAACCATAATTCACCAGATTTTGAGGCCAAGGCACAGCTGGGTTCCCAGTTCTAGCAGAACTCCAGCCCCAGCTTACCTGGTGATTTGCTTAACCTTGCCCTCTTGATAGGGGACTGAAGCGGCTGAGCACGTGAAACTCTCCGACCATTTTCAGACCATTGTACTTTTTCACTCCGGACCCAACTCCTTGTCCTGTCTTTTCCACTGTTCGGATTCATCATCCAATAGGAAAGCTGTAAGGGGAAGCTACTCCACTGTTTTCTCAACATTCTTTCGGTTTTCGAACGCTTCCTTTCCTACGTACGTACTGTCGTAGTCATTTCTTCTCTTGGTGATGCATGTTTATGATTGGTTTTTAATTAAGATTTATTATTATACATTAAATTATGTAATATGATAAAAAGGAATATGAATAAAAAAGCTAATCCAGTTAAAATATTCTATAAGGTGTTGAAGGAAGACCGTGAAGAATGGTTATTAAATAAAATTGCATGGTCAGATTAGTGATAATCATCTATAATATTTCAAATTTGCAACCTCATCTTGATGGAGTCTAGCATTGACGTGAAGGCATGGTATCCTGTAGAGAGCATCATCATCCAATGGGGCTGTGCAACATGTCCCGTGTCACCGTCACCGTCTCTGAAGCGGATATTAAAGTGGATTTTAGGACCCACCGATTGATTCATCATATGGAGGAGCACTGGCGGTTCCGAATAAATGCTTTCTTTATTTACAAATAGATGAAAGGGTGAATATCTGCTGAGGATCAGAAGGAGAGTGACTTTCATGGTGTTGTATAACGTGGGGCAGTGATCATAATGGAAATAAGTCCAATAATTTACAGTGTACGCTTCCTTAGCTGGAAAGTTGAGTCCTCGGCTTGCCTAGGCCACTCAATTTTGCGAATCTGCAGTCACTACTTTCGACCACAAAATTACATTACATGAATCCGACTTCCATGCATGCTTCCCGAACTGTCTGTACAATCTGGTGATGCCTGTTGTCTATGTCTGATGATATTGGAATAGTTTGTTTTTAATTCAATAAAAAAAGAGAGTTCATCTCAAAATATTGATTAGCCAAACAAAAAATAATGAAATTGGCATTGGAATTTAATTACAATCAATGAGGGATTGTTAGAATAGTTTTTATGGAATAGAAGGAAGAAAGTTTATCTCGAATCGAAGACAAACAGAGTTTCTTAATGTAATATATTATTACAATCCTTTTTTGCAGGCTTCATAGTAGGTTTCTTATTGGGTTATCTATATTAATATTTATAATATTAAATATCAGAGACTTAAATTGCTAATAAAATTAATTATTTTATTTTTATTTTTGAAATTTAATTTTATTAGCAAAAGTTAGTAGTTATTTAGGTTAATTCAGAAACTTAAATGCTATTTTTATTAACAAATGTATAGTTTCAAGTCTAGAAATAAGATATGTTATTACACAAATCAAAATATATTTTTATTTCTATCTCTTTTTTATATTCTTAAAAGGTTTAGGGTCTACAAATGAAGTGTTGGTTAAACGGTTAAGGCACTGCTATATCCTTATAAAGATGAGAACACAAGTTCGATCTCTAGGAAACGCATTTATTGGAAGGAGCAGCCACGAACCCCGAACAGAACTAGTCTTATCCTATGAGGATATCCGGGTAAAAAAAAAGATTTAGGGTCTTGGTTTAGAAATATTGTTTCTATACAAAACAAATAAAAACCATAAATAGTGTTTTTAATGTCTTAATGTCAATTATTTTTTTTTTGTTTATTTGTCTCCATCTATTATAACAATAAAAAGGTATTTATTTGATGGAGACAAATTTAAATTCAACTATAAAGATTACTAACTAGGACACCACAATTCAACTAGATTGTTTTGATGGAACGAAATTAGCATAATAAATGGACACAATGATGTTTCTGCTTATTTTTTTTTATATAGATTTAAGATTTTTTTTTTATCTAGATTTATCAATATTACTTGAACCAAAAGAAGATGTATCAATATAAAGAAAATATTGAACTACTTTATCAAAGCAATATATTTAATGCTCTGATGGTCAACTTTGTCATAACTTTTTCAAATTGAATTCGTCAAAAGACATATGAGCCTTGGAGGCACACTAAAACAAATAAAAGTCAAGTATTGATCATTTTTTTGGCTTTAAAGTATTTTAAATACGAGATCATCAATAACAAATCACTTATTGATCAAGTTCATAAAATGTAAATGTTTATATCCAAACATAAACATTTCATAATAAGATTATCGTTGTATTTTAAATGGGGTTGATTTTTAGAATAACTATTGAAACAAAATGTTGCATTCATAAGACAACTATACCCTTCAATAGTTTCATGCACATTTAAAGATTAAGGTTGAATCTCATATTCATAATGTGCAAATAATAAATGCTAAAATGAATTTGATAACTAAAACTAGTTTTGTAAAAACTCAAAACAATATAAAGGTGCAAAAAAAAGTAAATAAATTAAAGAAGAAACAAAATAATAACAAGCATATGATTTGTTTTCAATATAAAAATAAAGGACACTATTTATAAAAAATGTTAATATAAGAGTTTAAAATGAAAGTTGATTATGCCAATGCTAACAAAGTGAATCTAGATGAAAAGGTTTCTAAAATTTCAATTGCAATGATTAATGAATTGAATATGGCAACTACTTCTATGAAGACTATTGAAATGTAGCTAGATTCTAGTACAACAATTTATGTATACAATAACAAAATATGGTTTAAAACTACCAAATATTTTTAAAATGAATGATTAGATTGTAATAATCTACTTTTATCTTATGATAAAAAATTGACTTTGCTCAATATATTTTATATTTTTGAAATTATAAAAAAACCTTGTATTTTCTAGTTTGTTTACAATAAAAAAGGATGTAAGATTGTAATAGAGTTGATAAAGTTATTTTATCTAATAGTGGAAAGTTTGCGGGGAAAATATTATTTTTGTGATAATATGTTTAAGTTAAGTATTAATAAAATAAATTTTGTTTCCGCTTATAAACTTATTTATTTTTCTTATGGCATAATAGATTAGGAATTTAGGTTTTATATATATATATATATAAACATAAAGTATTTATCAAAGCAAAAATGACTAAGAAACCAATTCTTAAGGTTGAAAGAAAATTATTGGACTTAGTTAATCTTTTTCCCCAAAATTTGGATTCTCTCAAAATAAAAATGCAAAAATCTCTACAATATATTATAAATTCCATCTATAATTTAAAGCTTAGCCAAAATTTGGTTTCCTCACATCTTCTTGTATGCGAGATGCACATGAATGTATTTAGGTAATTTTCTCTTTCTATTCTCCTTCTCACAATCCTTCTTTATGCCATTCTTACCTTTTCTTATTTTCTAATTTTCCATATCAAAATATGCTTATATCTTTTGTTTCTTTTCGTTATTATAATATTTTATTGTTATTATTTTTCATGTAGAAGTGAGGTTGATTATTTTATTGAAATTGTTAATTTTAAAATTTCTTATTCTTGTTATGGCATGTGAGGATGTGTGTGATGATGACAAAAGTATAATGAAATTAAACATTAATATATATTATATATGTTAACTCTCGAGTGGTTTAACTAAGTAAAATAATAATTAATAGAATACGTTATAAGATTATATAAGTTATAAGATTCGCATAAGGTGTCACAAGAGTTTTACAAAAATTATATTATATGTTATAGTTTTTAAACTCAATCTAAATTTATAATCTAATTAGATATATCAGATTATTAAGTTATTGATTCAACCGATGGATAAATGGTTGAAAAATGTAGAATAATAATTAAAGTATATGTTGTTGGAAAGTATATTAATAGTGTTTTGATGTAAATAGAAAAGCTATATCTTGAGATAAGTAGAAAAGATACATAAGAATATTTTGTATCAATCTGCATTTAATTAGCTGTCATTCCTTATCGGTCTCGATTTATAAGGGAACGCTAATGTATCTTGTATATATATTGAACTTAATCAATACAGAAAAGCATTCCGCTTGAATAGTTTTTTACTTATATGGTATCAGAGCAGGCTACGACCTAACCCTATTTTTTCTTCTTCTTCAACGCATCTGTTTGTTGCGTCTCTGCCTTGCCTTTTTTCTCTTTTAAATCATGGCTGCTAATGATATTGATTTTTTGAGTTACGGCGATTCATCCTCTCGCTCCCAAAGACCCTTGGTTCTCCATTATTCCTCCACCACTCAGATCACCCTGGTTTGCTTCTTGTTTCAAAACGATTGAATGGTGACAACTATAATTCTTGGCACCGTGCTATGAAAATTTCTCAAAGTGCCAAGAATAAGACAGGTTTTATTCTTGGCAAAATCAAAGAACCCCATGAGGCTTCAAATCCCGAAGAACATGCCCTTTGGCAGCGTTGCAACGACATCGTGCTTTCATGGATCCTAAATTCTCTTAAGCCAGAGTTAGCCGATTCTGTTCTTTCATGCAACACTCCTCATGCCATCTAGGAAGATCTTCGTGAAAGATTTTCTTTAGGGAACGCCCCGTATTTTTCGGGTTCAGCGAGACATCTACGGGATTGAGCAAGGTCGATGTCGGTTACAGATATTACACAAAATTGAAGGGTTTATGGGACGAGCTTGTATCCTTTAATTCATAAACATGTACCTATGGTGCGCAGAATGATCGAACCAAACTTATATAGTTTCTCATGGGACTCAACGAGTCATATTCAGGTGCAAGAGGTCAGATTTTACTGATGAACCCTTTACCATCAGTTCGCCAAGCTTATGCCTCTATTGTGCAGGAAGAAAAACAACGAGAGTTGGGAGCTGTTGTCACCATACCATCAAATACACGAGCCATGGCGTGCGTGGCAATTACAACATGTCTAAGGGTCGGTAAAATAATCAAGTTCATGGGAATCAATCAAATAATTCACGGAATAAAGAGCCTTTTCAAAGTGCACTTACTTGTGGTGATATGTATCACAGGAAAGCAACCTGTTAACAATTAATTGGCTACCCTCTTGGTCATCCAAAAAGTAAAGAAAAGGCACCACACCAGCGCCAAGGCTATGATAGGCATAACTCACACTTTGCATCTGGTAACCCCTCTGCAAATCAAGTGGATTTTAATCCCACTTTTCAGGAACTCCAGGTCTCTCTGCCCAACTTAACTGAAGATCAATATGTTCAGATACTCAGTGCCTTGACCACCAAGCCTGTCACTCCACAGGCTAATGTTGTTGATGCCTCAACCTTCAAACATACTTCAGGTTTATTACCGGTTGCTCACAATCGCTGGATACTTGACAGTGGGGCAACCCATCATATTACTTCTTCTCCTACATTGTTAAAGCATGTCAACAAGAATCAATCTTTGGCACCTGTTTCCTTACCTAGTAGAGACGTGGCTAAAATTACCGTGGATCGGCTCAATTCAATTTAACAATTCTTTTCAATTGAATAATGTCCTCGTGTGCCAAGCTTTAAAGTTGATCTTATGTCTCGTTGGCAAGACAACCGATGATTTACATTGCTCGGTGACTTTTTTTCCATCTTGGTGTATTTTGCAGGACTTGGCTACGAGGACAATGATTGGTGTGGGTAAGCGACGTGATGACCTGTATTACCTTGTAGCGTTGGCTTCAACTCCTCCTTCTACCTGTTTTGCTTGCAATTTGATTATCTCATCCAATCTTTGGCATCACCGATTGGGACACCTTTCTTCTAATTGTTTATAATTTTTAGCTAATAATTCGCTTAAATTTAATTTTGATTCCAGTCATAAATGTGATGTTTGTCCATTGGCAAAACAAACTTGTCAACCTTTTCCTTCTAGTTCAATTTCAACTTCGAAGTGTTTTTTCTCTTATTCATTGTGATATTTGGGGTCGTTATAAAACCCCTTCTATTTTTGGTGCTTTTTATTTCTTGACCATTGTGGATGATTTTTCTCGTTTTACATGGGTTTTTTTAATGCGTAACAAAAGTGAGACACAAACTCTACTTCGTCAATTTTTTCATTATGTTCACACTCAATTCAATACAAAGGTTCAAAAACTCCATTCTAATAATAGGGCTGAATTTCTTTCATTAATTTTTTTTTCTTGAGGAAGGCGTTCTTTTTCAACACTCTTGTGTATATACACCTCAGCAAAATGGTGTCGTTGAGCGCAAACATAGACACATCCTTGAAACTGCTCGCGCTCTATGTTTTCAATCTCATTTACCCATTACTTTTTGGGGAGAATGTATTCTTACTGCCGTCCATATTATTAATCGCCTTCCTACTCTTTTGCTTCACAAAAAAACACCATTTGAGATTCTTTACAACAAACTTCACGATTATTCTCGCATGCGAGTTTTTGGATGTGTTGCTTTTGCAACCATAGTTAATCCATCCTCAAAATTTTCTCCCCGTGCCACAAAATGCATTTTTCTTGGTTACCCTATGGGACAAAAAGCTTACAAACTTTTCGATATTGCAACTCAGAAAATTTTCACCAATCGGGATGTGGTATTTCTTGAGGACACCTTTTATCATCCACCACAAGTCAATCCTCCAGCACACAATCCACCAGCCTTGCCTATTCCTCTTCCTATTGTGTCTGATTCTTATTCCCATCTTCCTCCCTCATCAGTCATCATCGACCCCTTTGATCCCCCCATATCCTCTTCACCTGCACCAACCGACTCAGTACCTTCTCTTCTTGAGCCACCTTCCTTTACTCCATTAACTCCACCAGCTGCATAGCAAACCCCTGTTCAGCCGGATGACCCTGTCCTTCCTGAACCTACTCTGGTTATTCCTGATCAGCCACTTCATCGTTCTCAACGCCTTCGAGAAGCCAACGTCCACCTCAAGGATTATGTTTGCTCGCAGGTGATTCTGCCTCCACACCAATTGTTCTCGGCCTCGTCTGCACCTACACCAGGTATGAAATATCCTCTCTGTCATTTTATTTCTTATAATCAGTATTCTCAATCACATCTCTGTTATATTACCAATGTTAGTCGTGATGAGGAACCTCCTTCATATGAACTTGCTATGACTGATCCTAAGTGGCAGGAAGCTATGAATTCTGAACTTCAAGCTCTTATTGATAATCAGACATGGAGCCTCGTTCCTTTGCCCCCTGGCAAACGCCCGATCAGTTGTAAATGGGTGTATCGCATCAAATGCAAGGCTGACGGATCCGTTGAGCGTTATAAAGCTCGCCTGGTCACTCGGGGTTTCACACAAACTGTTGGAATTGATTATTATGATACTTTTTCCCCCACTGCAAAAATGGTCACTGTCCGCTGCCTCCTTGCTATTGCTGCCAGTCTGAACTAGCCTTTACATTAGCTAGACGTTAATAATGCTTTCTTAAATGGTGATTTATTGGAAGAAATATATATGTCTCCTCCTCCTGGTCTTTAGCGACAGGAAGAAAACATTGTGTGTCGTCTCCACAAGTCACTATACGACCTTAAACAGGCGTCTCGACAGTGGTTCTCTAAGTTCACAAAAGTTGTTCTTCTTTGCTTGTTTTTTCCAGTCAAAAGCCGACTATTCCTTGTTTATTAAAAAAGACGACACATCTCTTACTATCTTATTGATCTATGTGGATAGCATTTTGATAACCGGGAACAACATTGAATCCATCAAAGGTTTAAAGCAGTTCCTTCATACTCATTTCCGCATCAAAGACCTTAGTGATTTGAAATTCTTCTTAGGCATTGAAATAGCCCGTTCCAAGAAAGGCATTTACATTTCCCAGCGCAAATATGCTTTGGAAATTATAAAAGACAGTGGATACTTGGGTGCCAAACCAGTTGAGTTTCCTATGGAAGAATGCGAGACTTTCAAATACGGGAGAATTGCTCAAAGATCCTTGTATCCGGCGTCTAGTTGGTCGATTAATTTACTTAACCATCACTAGACCCCGATATCATATATTCAGTTCACATTCTCGACCGATTCATGCATGTACCACGTCAACCTCACATGGTTGCTTTCTCTTGAGTTGTTCGTTATTTAAAATCGGCTCCTGGTCAAGGTTTGCTTTTTCATTCAAATAACTCATTACACTTAAGGGCATTTTGTGACTCTGATTGGGCGGGTTGTCCTGTCACTCGCCGCTCCACCACTGGGTATTGTGTATTCCTTGGAAATTCTTTAATTTCATGGAGAACCAAAAGGCAAAAGACAGTTTCCTTATCAAGTGCGGAAGCGAATACGAGCAATGACGAGTACATGTTGTGAGCTTACTTTATTAAGACATTTATTAACAGATTTACATATGCCGTTTCGGATCCTGTAATCAAGCTGCCTTACACATTGCAAAAAGTCCTATGTTTCATGAGAGAACTCGGCATATTGAAATGGATTGCCATTTTATTCGGGACAAAATTTTATGAGGTGAAATTGCTACTCGATACGTGATTTCTTCACAACAATTAGCGAGATGTGTTTACAAAAGCTTTGGGAAAAAAGAAGTTCAAACAGCTAATGTGCAAGTTGGGAGTTATTGATATTCACTCTCCAACTTGAGGGGGAGTGTTGGAAATTATATTAATAGTTTTTTGATGTAAATAGGAAAGCTATATCTTGAGATAAGTAGGAAAGATACATAAGAATATTTTGTATCAATCGCATTCAATTAACCGTCATTCCTTATCAGTCTCTGATTTATAAGGGAACCCTAATGTATCTTGTATATATATTGAACTTAATCAATATAGAAAAGCATTCCGCTTGAATAGTTTCTTACTTATATATGTTAAATTGAATTATAATACAGTGACCTCAACTCTTGTCACGTGCGAATATGGTAGTATGACGGGAAAATGCCATTTTTCTCTCAAGTTGATTGTGCATATGTTAATATTTCATCACATGTTGTGATTTTTTATCGAGATCAATAATTTCGTTTATCTCTCAATAATAGCTTGTGGATTAATTGAACTATTTCCATTTGAATCTATTGATTAATAATCATAATTAAAGTATGGTTCTTTGTCTTTGTTAATGGGTTGGTCCATATTTAACCCTTACTAGTTATTTACCCGCATGATTCTACTGGTAATGTTTTAGATTTATTTTTATTTATTTCTTTTTATAATTAAAATAGATATTTAATGAAAGATTACGAATTAAATTCTAGAAAAAAATATTTTGTTAGATGAATTATTCTTTTCTTATTCATGAATTGTTTTTTTCACTAAAATATACTTTTCTACTAGTAGCCTGTTTTTTTAAATAAAACATAAAGGCAATTAATAATTTTTTTTATATATAATTTTTTTAATAATCTGAAATAAATAGGAAAACATATATCTCTTGAATATGAAATCCATTTCCTTATTCATGCTTTTCTTGTTTTAATGATAATATATATATTTTTTAAATTAGAAGCATTGCATTTTAAATAAAAAATATCATGAAAAACAAGTTTCAATTAAAAATATTAAAAATCATTTCTCAGTATTTTATATGAAATTGAAGAAAAAATAATAATTAATTTGAGAAAATTATGCAAAACATTAATAAGAAAAAAAAATAAAATAGAAATTTTATTTTCATTGAATATTCATGATACATTTTAAAAATATTTCACATATTAGGTTTGTTATTGGTTGGTTACACATTACATTGACTTTTATATATCATGTAAAAATATATTTATTATTAATAAAGACTTTATTTATCTTTAATATCCATTTATGTTTAATTAATGAATCTAGAGTAAACATAAATTCATTAGGACAAAAATGTTTTGTAATGGAAATTATAAAGTAGTTATAATTATGAGATTCCTAATGCATCAAAGCATTGTTTCTGAATGTTCTTGGTCAATGATCTATTAAGATTAAACATTAATTAGAGTCGTTGAAATTAGTATATATTATGTTTTTTTTAATGAAAAAAGTAGTTGTTCTAATAAGCTGAGATATGAGGAATACTTGGAACTAATATGGAGGTGCTTGTCAGATGACATGTACACTGAACTAACACACATAAGGATGCCATATGGAGAGATCACATGTGTTTATAAAAAGACTCATGTGAGAATTGTATAAGTGATTCTTATATTTGATATCACTAAGTTTTCTTATATAGAGAATGTTATACTTTGATCTTGATTACACATTATCCTAATCAATGGTAAAAAACGGGTAAATATTTGATATAACATGAACTATATGAAGGTATCTAAATGATCAAGAGATGATTCATCATCTTAGGTGAATTATAAAAAAAATATTCCTCAAGTTTTAAAATAGTATTGATTGTGAAGTTCTTGCGCAAGGTGGAATGAGATTTGAAAAAAGTTTTAAATGTCTAAATTAGAACATTCTTAATGAAGAGATAATAATTAAACTAAGAAATTTCCCATTGAAAGGTTATGCATGACTTTTTTAATATTTTTGGGATCATGAAATGTTGCTAATTGGTGTACTTGATCTTCAAATATAAATCAATCAATTATTAAATTGATAATAAATTATTTTTTAATTTTTTCAATCCTATTTAATTTAGAATTATGATTTATATTTGACTCATTAGAAAGGGATCAGAGATTAAATTAGAATAATTAATCAAGTGTGACTTGATTGTAAATAATTTTTTTAAAAATTAAGGATTAGAATGTAATTACTATATGTGATTACAATTCTAGACTTAGAAAAATCCAACAGGGAATTGATTGAATAAATTTCTAAAATCATTATGAAATAATACATGTGATATTGTTCATGAAAAAATTGATATTTTTTTCACTTATAGGGTTATCAATGCTTTGCTTTATGTTTTCTATAAAGAGAAAAACTACATGAGTTATAGAATATATGATAGAGAAACATTTGAAAACACAAAAAGAGAACTAGCACGTAAAAGCATAGTGATCCCTTTCTCCTAAAAGGGTTTTAGGAAATTTCTTACAAATAGTTCATGTAAATTACTGTTAGAGACTAGACACTTGAATGACTTGTGGTTGAAGACAACATAACATTGAAGAAGTTGATCACACCTTAAAAAGAAGATATGATATTTAAGTAATCTTTCCTTAAACCCTAAATGACCTAGATTCTCTAATGGTATTTTGAGACTTCTAAAAAATCTATAAATTATCATTTCCGCTATGCTTATATGTTTTAGAAAATCCAATGGTGGTAGTAGAGTTATCGTTAGACAATTAGAGTTGTTGATTGCATGTTTTGATTGTTATTGACATTAATTATGAATTAATTTTATGTGCAAAAACTATTTTTTCTCTCATGATTTTTTTTTAAAAAAAACAATTGGTTTTTGGGGTGGTTGCACCTCCACCAATGACAAAACTAATTCGTGGCGTGCCTACCCTATCACATAAGCTAGCTCACCACCTGTTGGTGAGGTAGTAGCCACTGGCCACATCGTTACTAACAAGAGGTAGAGAATGAGATTAGGAGAAAATCATGATTATTCCCTTATAACATATTTTCAGGGTTTTTGTGAATAATTATGATTTTGCCCTTGCAACTTATACCTTATTACAATATGCTATTTTAGAAAATTATGATTTTACCCCTAAATATATAAAATTTTGATTTTATATTAAAATTGAAACCCTAAATTAAATTAATTTTAGAATTAATTTTACTAATTGGATTAGGATTCTGTTACAATTTTAATTCAACATATTTTAATTTTTGAAGTATTAGGATTTAATTAAATTATTTTATAAAATGTTTTTTTTTCCTAAAAATAGAGTTTTAAGCCAAAGTTTTTATTTAATTCATGCTAAAATAGTTTAGAATGTGAATAAAAATCTCAATATGATTATTTTTCTTATTAAATCTTAAAAAATAAATTTTCATAGAAAATATGAATTAAATAAATTTATAAATTTGAAATTATCAAATTGGTTTGATTTAACAGTTTTAAGAATTAAAAATATTGTTTTTAATTATGTATATCAATATGTTTTTATGCATGATGGATGATTATGGACATTAAAGAACCAATGTGATTGTGTTTTTTATGGTTTAATGGTTGTAATATTAAAGAGGACTTGCATTCCCATATCTTCTCTATTTTTTTCTTCTAGGTTGTAAAATTATTTGCTTTTCTAATTCTCTTTAAATGTAACTCGAGGTTTCTTATATAATTATGTAAATGTTATGTAATTTATAAATGTAGGAGTTTAGATAAAAAAAATTATTTTATAATTCAAGACAGAGAAAGAATGGTGGTGAGCAAGGTTGTTAAAATCGCGATTTTAACACGGCACGGAAAGTCGTTTACAAACTCGGATCGTAAAAACGGATCGTAAAATCGTAAAATCGTAAGGAATTTTAAAATACATAAAAAAAAATTCATGCTTTAAATAAAATAAAGATTTTTTTTAAAATTCAAGGCATTTGAAATATGTAGATAAAATATATTTCTTTAATCTAAACTTTATTTTTTATTAATGCATCTCTTAATCATTTTAATGAAATTTTTTTTTTTTAAATTGCAAACATGATTTTCTAAACAACAATCTATCAAATATTAAAACATTGTTGTTTCTCCTGTTAATACCTCCTAGTATACAGTAAAAACACCGTACTTTCTAAAGTTATATGCCTCGAAAGACAATAAAATCGCTAGATTTTTCTCGGGGAAAAAACCCGTTTGCCTTGAGTTGTTTTTGTATAAAAATGGGATGTTGAGGGGTGTTTCCTCTCGTGCACGTGCTAGTTAAGATAAGTTGCTTGTTGATGTACATATTGTAGTTTGAGTTTGACGTGTGCAAAGCATTGATAGAAAATGGCATTAAAAAAATATTATGATCCGACGTGGTGCATAGATGCGGGAATCTGCTTGTTATTTGAAGCTTTTGCTCTTACCAAAGCATCTCGACTGTCCAAGAGGGGAAGTTTTTGTTTCGGGGCCTCATTTTGTCAAAATCGTAAAATCGGTCCTGAAATCGCGATTTTGCTTGATTTTATCCGATTTTTGCGATTTCACTCGATTTCAACCCGATTTTACTCATTTTCGATTTTTTCAAGCGATTCAACCCGTAATGCATGTTTTGACTCGTAAAATCGTACGATTTTACGAGTCAAAACGCGATTTTAACAACCTTGGTGGTGAGGCTAAAACCATGGCACTCGTAAGAACTTATGAAGATTTAAGGTTTTGACCATCTAATTCCAATTAGAATGACATGCTAGGGGTGCATGTTTATATATAATTGTTACGTATGTTATATAGTTCATGACATGGAATGAGACCAAAACAAAATAACAAAACCCTTATTAAAATATTAAGTATTTATCGAAAACATGATTTGTTACCTTCTAATTTTATATGCATAAAATTAGAGTTTCATTTAAGGATAACTTGTTGAGTCACTCAAGGTTACATTTAATCAAATATGTATAATACTATAGAATTGAGTCTTACTTAACTAAACCTATATGATTTGGATGAGCCACTTACAATCATATAAGATTAGAAGCAGTAGTTAGGAGAAATATATATAATATATTTAAACAAAGAGTTGTTATCTAACTGATCTAGGAGTTACATAAAGATGTGATCTAAATGTTGTCAGGTATTTATAGTGATAACTTATGTCAACAACAAATCAAGTTCCTTTCATAACACAGGTGTCGGTTAACCATATAGTAAGCTATGAAAGAATCAAGTATTTGTTATACCAAGGATTGTAAAACACAAATCTAGATTAACCATTTAACAAGCAAGGTATTAAGAGAGAGTGAGATAACAATTACAAAACATGTTAATATCAACATTTCTTGAATGTAAACATTAAAGTCCATGTTAAGTTCATATTATACTTGTTCTTACACCATTAGTGTAACCTTTTCACCTTATCAAGATGCCTAAATGTATGGAAAATGCCTCCTTTTATAGGCTAAAATTCGAAACTATTGATTTGATGACTAATTATTGAGTTGGTGGCCACCTCTTGACTTAGTGGTTAGCTATTGACTTGTTGTCTAGAAAACACGTAATTGCTAACATCAGATTTTGAACATATAGTCTTCATGAAAGTCGTGGGTATTTGTCTCAACTTTTTACCAAAAAATGAATGAGCTTATTAGGACTTCTAGAACTCTAGATATGGGCTGAACACTAAACAGTGTCTGGGCTGCAGCATAGATTCAAACTTCTTATGTATTGTTAAGATTTGAGCTTGAAAATGATAGTTTTGAATCTTGAACTTTCTTGAATGTTTTAGGCCTATGTCTTAGCTTTTCAGCAAGATAAACCAGATCTAAATCCAAGGTCTACAGCTCCAGCTATGACCCAATAATCAAATAGTGTTCAGTTTGAATTGAACCAGCATCTATTTTCTAAGTTTAGCTATTTCTTTATCTTCTCAATTTCAATAGTTAAATACATCAATCAATCCTTTGAATTGTGAGATATGCCTGCATTTAAAATGAGTATTTACCATAAATTAAAGATATCTTATATTATCAGACTTGTTATTATAAAACATGCTTAAGTTAGGGAATTTAATGATTCTTTAAGTGCAATATGATGATATAAAGCCTTAATAAAAATATACTTTTAATTACTAATCATTGGGTCATAAGGTAATGGTAATCCATGCTTTAAGATGCACTTTGCAACCATCTTAGTAGTTTCAGAAATTTCAAACTTTCTTATCCTGGTATTCTCTAGTATCCACTCAATATATACAACCTCAAATGCATGGATATTTCCATCAGTGCTATCCTTGATCTAAATATAAATAATTGTCATGTTCCTTATCATTGACAATGCTTTTTCAACCTTCACATTGATCAAGCTTCCATTGATGATGAACTTGACCGTTTAGTGCAATGATGATGCTATAGCTCTAGCAGTATGAATCCAAGGTCTCCCCAGCAATATGTTATAAGAAGGATTGGTATCAATTACTTAGAAAATGACTTGGAATGGTTGTGGGTTGATGATTAGTTCAATCTCAATGTTCCCTATAATCTGTCTTGGGGACCCATCATAAGCTCTAGTAGTCATGATGTATAACAACTTATTATGACCGGTTCCTCAATGAAGAATAAATAGTTAGTAGATTGGATTCTGCCTACCAGGTGTTTTATAGAGTTTTGTGTAATATCTTAAGGGACATAAGTTTCATTAAAGACTTTCAATAAAGCATTCATGTATAGCTCTAAGCTAAGGGTCAATGATAACAATGAGATTCAAGCATGTGTCTTTTTTAATTGATCGACCACACTATACTCACTATGCTTTATTATTTTAAAAAATTTTGTTGCCTTTTCATCGCTCACTTGCTTGTTGACATCATCATTTTTTGCCAATTCAATTATATCTTTCCCTTTGGCTTTTCTTTGCCTCTCCAATTCTTTGAGAGTAAAACATCTTTCATTTCGAGTCAATCCTCCTATCTCAGTATAAAACATTTGAGCAAGACTTTCAATATGGAACAAGTGGTTGTAATTATAGGGTAAAGTATTATAATCCCCACTATTTATGCAAGTCGACTTGGTCAAGATCATCTTTGATGGTTTTTTTTTTATAGTTGGTTGATATCTATAAACTTCAGTCTTCTTATCTTGATAAGTTATCATTCCAATTACACTATCTTCCTTTGCACTTTATAGTCTTAACATACGTAGAATCATCATTTTTTCATCTCATCATAGAACTCCTTACAATGGTCAATACCATGACCAAATTGTTGATGGTATTTAAAAACTTGCCCAAATCTCTCAAACATTGTGTCTTGATTAGATTACTAAGGCTATATGTCTGTATCATCATTTTATAGATATTTTCCATGGTTGCCTTCAAAACTCTTTCATCTCCTTTTCTTTTCTCAATAACATTGACCCCACTTCTAGAGGTATGGTTTGGAAGTGAATTTGAGTTCATATTTGTGGCTTCATCAAAAGTTACCCACCCAGCCTTCATAAGTTACAAAAGCTTTTTCTTAAAGGCTAAACATTCATCAATATTATAGCCTGCAATACCAGTATGGCATTCATAATTTTGATCAGGCTTATAACATTGTGGGAATGGAGGTTATAATGGAACTACTGGAATAGGAGCAATCTGACAAATACTCAACAACTTTTGGTACATTTCACTTAGAGGTATTGCTAGTGGTGATAACTGTTCTTGGGTTCCTTGAAATTTCTTACGTAGATAATTATTGGTTTGGTTATTTGGTGGGTTGCTTTAGATTTTGGATTGGTTCCCAGGAAAATGTTAGGTAAAATTCATGTTGGCTGTAACAGGGGCAGATGTTTGAAGAATATAGGTGTTGTGGTAATTATCGTGGTAATTTTTCTGTTTTTCTTTATAACCTCCACCTTCGACATGATGTACTTCAACCTCTTTCTTTCTTCCACTTATACCCCTCTTTTGAGATGGGCCAGTTATCTTTCCAGCTCTAATGGCTTGCTCAATTCTTTCAACAACAATTACTATATTGGTGAAATGTTATGCTATGCTCCCAACCAAAATGCTCAAAATATAGGGCTTTGAAAGTATTTAAGAATAAATGGACCACCTTCTTCTCTAGCAAAGAAGGATTAACTTGAGCAGTTACCTCACGTCACCTCCAGACATATTCTCAAATATATTTTTTACTTCTTTTTCCAAAACTTGCAAGTTTAACCTATCAGGTGCAATATCCATATTGAATTTGTATTGCCTAATAAAAGCTTCTACTAAGTCCTTCCATCTTTTAACTATGGTGTTGTCTAGCTGGATGTACCAACTCAACGAACTCAACCCAAACTTTCTTAGAAAAAGTAGATCAATAACTTTTCATCATTCACAAACCGTGTCATTTTGTTGCAATATACTTTTAGGTGTGTTATATATAAGACACTAAGTACCAATATATTTAGAAAATTCTAGCACTTTGAATTTTTTAAGAACCACAATGTTTGGGACTAAACACATTTCAACAGCTTTTACTAGGTCATAAAAATTTGTTCCTTCGATGGCCCTAAGCCTTTTTTCTATGGTTGTCAGCTTGTCAGAATCTGTATCTTCCATTATTTTTACCTTTTAGAAATTGTTTGTTACCAATTCCTTAATGATTGGTGCTTGCACAAATGGAACGAATCACATTAAAGGTAAAAGGGTGGTGAGCCGAGACTCAGGTGTTGTGCCATTTGCCCCTAAGTTTTGTGGAATGAAAACAAATGGAGCTGCTTGTATGGGTGCTTGTTGGGTTTTAACCATAGACTGTGTTGAGGGTCCTAAGGTTGATTGTGCAACTTTTAAAGGATTGGACTGTAAAGCTTGCTTAAGCAAGCTAGCAAGCCTAGTGATATCTCTTTTGAGATTGTCAATGTCCCTTTGGTGTTAGGCTTCTAACTAGGCTCTCTTCTTGTTCTCTATTTACCTTTCATGGAATCAAGTATTGTGGATTTTAAAGGGTTGACTTTTAAGGGAACCTATATTTCACATGTATAATTGGAATGTATGCAAAGGAATAAAATGCACAAATGGATGCAAAATGTCGGATTGAATATGCATGTTATTTTTTTATTCAAGTTTATATTTATTTGTTAGAACCATGAGGATAGACCAGATCAAATTTTATTTAGGAGGTTCTCACTGAGAACTCCAAACCTATAGGAACCCGAGTCATTCATAAAATAAAATGATAGTCTTTTTAATAATCCAAAGGATTTGATTACAATGACAAGGCTAGATACATCATGAGTTTTCTCAAAAGATAAGGTTTTACTCCTTCTAAAGCTTTAAATGAGTATATGATACAATCTGGTCGAGTTCATCTCTAACTTCACTAAAGAATTGCAGGAAAGCATCTCGAGAGACCAACTCATCTCTTGCCATATATTGTGCAGTGTTTCTTAATCATTTGGCATAGGCTTTGGCTTTCTCAGCTTGTAGATGATATTGCATGGTCTCAGATGCCTATTGCTCTAACTCTTTTTTGCCTTTTCTTTTGCCAATATCAAGGATTGTTCAACAAGAGCAAACTGATCGACTTTCTTATCTAGAAAAATGATTATTCTTTTTTGTTGACTACATTTTCTACGAAGTGATTCATTTGTGTCTTCCAATTATGTTATCCTCTTTTGAGCCTTTGATAACTTGAAGGCTTGCTTTTTCTTATCTAATGATAGCAATCCGAACTTCTCTTATAGATCTTGGAATTCATGATGTTGTCATATAGCTGAGTTATCAAGTTGTCTCTTTCCTTTTCTACCTTTGCCAAGGTTTCTTCTTAGACAAACAAATTGGGTTCTAATTACCTTTTCTTTACCCTCAACTCCTCCAGTTCAGAATTCAAGTTCATGCTATTGGACTCTAATTGTGCTCACATCTCTTCTTGTAGATCTTTTATAGATTGCACCATTGGTTTCTTTGATCCCTCAGATAATGACACCTACTGCCTTTTTCCTTGAGTCATTTGCCATAATGAATATCCTAAAATTGTTTTCCCATATACTCTTCTAGCAGTAATGACCTTATTTGGATGTTTCCATGCATGTTTCCGTGATTCTAATAGATTCTTGAAAGTTCTAAACTCTTTGTATTATTGTACTAACCCAACATTTCTTGTGATAAATTGTTCAAACCCTAATTGTCTCAGGACCATATTAAGGACAATAGTTAATGCAACACCTTGCTTCTATCGGTGGAACCCAAAGATAATCCTATAATATGCCAAATAAAAATCAAAATATATGTACCGAGTTATCCAATGGAATGTTGATTTACTCAAGCTTTGGAACATTCACTTCCAAAAGGTTCTTCCGATTTCATTCAAAGGTCATTTAGAAAAATTTTCTAGCTTTGAATATAGATGCCAAGGAGTACCAAATATCTTTGAAATCTTTCCCTCAACCAAATAGCTTACTGGTCAAACAAATAGTAATTGCGGACATCATAGATGATCCTTTCCAGTTTTTCTACAATGATTTAGAGAATATAGTTCTACAATGATTTAAAGAATATAAGGTTTTAACAATTATTGTTGTAGTTGGATTAATTTTGAGGGCAATTACATTCTTGAATATTTTTACAGCTTCAAAGTCAATCATGTTTTCAACTGAGGGGAAGAGAACCAACCTATATATTCCTAAAGCCATAATTCTCAATCAGACTTCATTATCTTCTTCTTGCAATCTCTTTTTAAATGTGACCTTTAATACATTCCAAAACCATCCTTTGCTATTACCTCGCCTAGTCATTTGACTTTCCATTAACTGATGATTTATGTGGTTTAAGCAAGAAAATTAGAGGGAGCTTGCTCTACGGGAGTATATAAGTACATTTAATTAGATTTTGGGTAGCTCAAAGGGACTCATATTCTTTAAGAGTAGGAGTCACATTTACCGTGTCAAAGGTGAAACATCGATATTCAGGATCCTAAAATCCTATTAAAGCCTGGAAGCATGAATGTTGAATCCTAATTTTGAGCAGCTATGCTATGTCATCATACTGTTTTTCAAAATTGTCATGGTCTTGAGGTGATAAATTTTACTAAAAGTCCAACAATTTACTCACGCCAAAAGGTTTTTCATCCAAATCCATATGTTCTAATAAATGGGATTCAAACCCGATCGACAAGCAATCTCGTTCCTCTAGTTGACCTTACTCTGATCTAGCCTTCATGTCCTCAAAGGTAGTGTACCCCATCACTTTACACGTCCTATAGGATCTAGCTCATAAAAGTTTAGGTTCAACTTGTCTATTTTGAAAGATTTCTCAAGCCCCTAGATTGCTCGATAATATTTCTCAAGTTCTCGATTGCCCGAAATATCAGTAGAATAATCAATTTCCTAACCTTATACAATCAAAGAATATGAGAGACTCCACAATACCCGTTGCCCCGTTGCATATAGTGAGTTTCGATGAATAGAAATCCAAATGAGTATAAATGAATATAAATCATACTCGCTACCTAAATTTTCCTTTCTAGTCTTAAAATGGACAAACTCGAGTGTAGAGTTTTTGTCGGTTCATAGTTAATTATGTGAAAACTCGGATAAATATCATAGATTATGCAATTGACAAATTTAAATAATTATAGAAAAATATATTGTTTAAAATAAATAATACAAATAAAACAAATACTCAAAACATAAACAACAATTAAAAGAAATCCCCCCCCGAACACGTCCTATAGGAT
The DNA here is from genome assembly GCA_019202695.1 of Populus x sibirica. Taxonomy (NCBI): domain Eukaryota; kingdom Viridiplantae; phylum Streptophyta; class Magnoliopsida; order Malpighiales; family Salicaceae; genus Populus; species Populus x sibirica. The sequence goes on from JAGMVL010000318.1 coordinate 477,557, forward strand.
CTAGCTCATAAAAGTTTAGGTTCAACTTGTCGATTTTGAAAGATTTCTCAAGCCCCTAGATTGCCTCGATAATATTTCTCAAGTTCTCGATTGCCCGAAATATCAAGTGGAATAATCAATTTCCTAACCTTATACAATCAAAGAATATGAGAGACTCCACAATACCCGTTGCCCGTTGCATATAGTGAGTTTCGATGAATAGAAATCCAAATGAGTATAAATGAATATAAATCATACTCGCTACCTAAATTTTCCTTTCTAGTCTTAAAATGGACAAACTCGAGTGTAGAGTTTTTGTCGGTTCATAGTTAATTATGTGAAAACTCGGATAAATATCATAGATTATGCAATTGACAAATTTAAATAATTATAGAAAAATATATTGTTTAAAATAAATAATACAAATAAAACAAATACTCAAAACATAAACAACAATTAAAAGAAATCCCCCCCCCCCCGAACACGTCCTATAGGATCTAGCTCATAAAAGTTTAGGTTCAACTTGTCGATTTTGAAAGATTTCTCAAGCCCCTAGATTGCCCGATAATATTTCTCAAGTTCTCGAGATTGCCCGAAATATCGTTGGAATAATCAATTTCCTAACCTTATACAATCAAAGAATATGAGAGACTCCACAATACCCGTTGCCCCGTTGCATATAGTGAGTTTCGATGAATAGAAATCCAAATGAGTATAAATGAATATAAATCATACTCGCTACCTAAATTTTCCTTTCTAGTCTTAAAATGGACAAACTCGAGTGTAGAGTTTTTGTCGGTTCATAGTTAATTATGTGAAAACTCAGATAAATATCATAGATTATGCAATTGACAAATTTAAATAATTATAGAAAAATATATTGTTTAAAATAAATAATACAAATAAAACAAATACTCAAAACATAAACAACAATTAAAAGAAATCCCCCCCGAACACGTCCTATAGGATCTAGCTCATAAAAGTTTAGGTTCAACTTGTCGATTTTGAAAGATTTCTCAAGCCCCTAGATTGCCCGATAATATTTCTCAAGTTCTCGGGATTGCCCGAAATATCGTGGAATAATCAATTTCCTAACCTTATACAATCAAAGAATATGAGAGACTCCACAATACCCGTTGCCCCGTTGCATATAGTGAGTTTCGATGAATAGAAATCCAAATGAGTATAAATGAATATAAATCATACTCGCTACCTAAATTTTCCTTTCTAGTCTTAAAATGGACAAACTCGAGTGTAGAGTTTTTGTCGGTTCATAGTTAATTATGTGAAAACTCGATAAATATCATAGATTATGCAATTGACAAATTTAAATAATTATAGAAAAATATATTGTTTAAAATAAATAATACAAATAAAACAAATACTCAAAACATAAACAACAATTAAAAGAAATCCCCCCCGAACACGTCCTATAGGATCTAGCTCATAAAAGTTTAGGTTCAACTTGTCGATTTTGAAAGATTTCTCAAGCCCCTAGATTGCCCGATAATATTTCTCAAGTTCTTAGATTGCCCGAAATATCAAGTGGAATAATCAATTTCCTAACCTTATACAATCAAAGAATATGAGAGACTCCACAATACCCGTTGCCCCGTTGCATATAGTGAGTTTCGATGAATAGAAATCCAAATGAGTATAAATGAATATAAATCATACTCGCTACCTAAATTTTCCTTTCTAGTCTTAAAATGGACAAACTCGAGTGTAGAGTTTTTGTCGGTTCATAGTTAATTATGTGAAAACTCGGATAAATATCATAGATTATGCAATTGACAAATTTAAATAATTATAGAAAAATATATTGTTTAAAATAAATAATACAAATAAAACAAATACTCAAAACATAAACAACAATTAAAAGAAATCCCCCCCGAACACGTCCTATAGGATCTAGCTCATAAAAGTTTAGGTTCAACTTGTCGATTTTGAAAGATTTCTCAAGCCCCTAGATTGCCTCGATAATATTTCTCAAGTTCTCGAGATTGCCGAAATATCAGTGGAATAATCAATTTCCTAACCTTATACAATCAAAGAATATGAGAGACTCCACAATACCCGTTGCCCCGTTGCATATAGTGAGTTTCGATGAATAGAAATCCAAATGAGTATAAATGAATATAAATCATACTCGCTACCTAAATTTTCCTTTCTAGTCTTAAAATGGACAAACTCGAGTGTAGAGTTTTTGTCGGTTCATAGTTAATTATGTGAAAACTCGATAAATATCATAGATTATGCAATTGACAAATTTAAATAATTATAGAAAAATATATTGTTTAAAATAAATAATACAAATAAAACAAATACTCAAAACATAAACAACAATTAAAAGAAATCCCCCCCCCGAACACGTCCTATAGGATCTAGCTCATAAAAGTTTAGGTTCAACTTGTCGATTTTGAAAGATTTCTCAAGCCCCTAGATTGCCCGATAATATTTCTCAAGTTCTCGATTGCCCGAAATATCGGTGGAATAATCAATTTCCTAACCTTATACAATCAAAGAATATGAGAGACTCCACAATACCCGTTGCCCCGTTGCATATAGTGAGTTTCGATGAATAGAAATCCAAATGAGTATAAATGAATATAAATCATACTCGCTACCTAAATTTTCCTTTCTAGTCTTAAAATGGACAAACTCGAGTGTAGAGTTTTTGTCGGTTCATAGTTAATTATGTGAAAACTCGGATAAATATCATAGATTATGCAATTGACAAATTTAAATAATTATAGAAAAATATATTGTTTAAAATAAATAATACAAATAAAACAAATACTCAAAACATAAACAACAATTAAAAGAAATCCCCCCCCCCGAACACGTCCTATAGGATCTAGCTCATAAAAGTTTAGGTTCAACTTGTCGATTTTGAAAGATTTCTCAAGCCCCTAGATTGCCTCGATAATATTTCTCAAGTTCTCGATTGCCCGAAATATCGTGGAATAATCAATTTCCTAACCTTATACAATCAAAGAATATGAGAGACTCCACAATACCCGTTGCCCCGTTGCATATAGTGAGTTTCGATGAATAGAAATCCAAATGAGTATAAATGAATATAAATCATACTCGCTACCTAAATTTTCCTTTCTAGTCTTAAAATGGACAAACTCGAGTGTAGAGTTTTTGTCGGTTCATAGTTAATTATGTGAAAACTCGGATAAATATCATAGATTATGCAATTGACAAATTTAAATAATTATAGAAAAATATATTGTTTAAAATAAATAATACAAATAAAACAAATACTCAAAACATAAACAACAATTAAAAGAAATCCCCCCCCCCCGAACACGTCCCATAGGATCTAGCTCATAAAAGTTTAGGTTCAACTTGTCGATTTTGAAAGATTTCTCAAGCCCCTAGATTGCCTGATAATATTTCTCAAGTTCTTAGATTGCCCGAAATATCAGTGGAATAATCAATTTCCTAACCTTATACAATCAAAGAATATGAGAGACTCCACAATACCCGTTGCCCCGTTGCATATAGTGAGTTTCGATGAATAGAAATCCAAATGAGTATAAATGAATATAAATCATACTCGCTACCTAAATTTTCCTTTCTAGTCTTAAAATGGACAAACTCGAGTGTAGAGTTTTTGTCGGCTCATAGTTAATTATGTGAAAACTCGGATAAATATCATAGATTATGCAATTGACAAATTTAAATAATTATAGAAAAATATATTGTTTAAAATAAATAATACAAATAAAACAAATACTCAAAACATAAACAACAATTAAAAGAAATCCCCCCCCCCCGAACACGTCCTATAGGATCTAGCTCATAAAAGTTTAGGTTCAACTTGTCGATTTTGAAAGATTTCTCAAGCCCCTAGATTGCTCCGATAATATTTCTCAAGTTCTCGGATTGCCCGAAATATCGTGGAATAATCAATTTCCTAACCTTATACAATCAAAGAATATGAGAGACTCCACAATACCCGTTGCCCCGTTGCATATAGTGAGTTTCGATGAATAGAAATCCAAATGAGTATAAATGAATATAAATCATACTCGCTACCTAAATTTTCCTTTCTAGTCTTAAAATGGACAAACTCGAGTGTAGAGTTTTTGTCGGTTCATAGTTAATTATGTGAAAACTCGGATAAATATCATAGATTATGCAATTGACAAATTTAAATAATTATAGAAAAATATATTGTTTAAAATAAATAATACAAATAAAACAAATACTCAAAACATAAACAACAATTAAAAGAAATCCCCCCCCCGAACACGTCCTATAGGATCTAGCTCATAAAAGTTTAGGTTCAACTTGTCGATTTTGAAAGATTTCTCAAGCCCCTAGATTGCCCGATAATATTTCTCAAGTTCTCGGATTGCCCGAAATATCGTGGAATAATCAATTTCCTAACCTTATACAATCAAAGAATATGAGAGACTCCACAATACCCGTTGCCCCGTTGCATATAGTGAGTTTCGATGAATAGAAATCCAAATGAGTATAAATGAATATAAATCATACTCGCTACCTAAATTTTCCTTTCTAGTCTTAAAATGGACAAACTCGAGTGTAGAGTTTTTGTCGGTTCATAGTTAATTATGTGAAAACTCGATAAATATCATAGATTATGCAATTGACAAATTTAAATAATTATAGAAAAATATATTGTTTAAAATAAATAATACAAATAAAACAAATACTCAAAACATAAACAACAATTAAAAGAAATCCCCCCCCCGAACACGTCCCATAGGATCTAGCTCATAAAAGTTTAGGTTCAACTTGTCGATTTTGAAAGATTTCTCAAGCCCCTAGATTGCCCGATAATATTTCTCAAGTTCTCGATTGCCCGAAATATCGGTGGAATAATCAATTTCCTAACCTTATACAATCAAAGAATATGAGAGACTCCACAATACCCGTTGCCCCGTTGCATATAGTGAGTTTCGATGAATAGAAATCCAAATGAGTATAAATGAATATAAATCATACTCGCTACCTAAATTTTCCTTTCTAGTCTTAAAATGGACAAACTCGAGTGTAGAGTTTTTGTCGGTTCATAGTTAATTATGTGAAAACTCGGATAAATATCATAGATTATGCAATTGACAAATTTAAATAATTATAGAAAAATATATTGTTTAAAATAAATAATACAAATAAAACAAATACTCAAAACATAAACAACAATTAAAAGAAATCCCCCCCCCCCGAACACGTCCTATAGGATCTAGCTCATAAAAGTTTAGGTTCAACTTGTCGATTTTGAAAGATTTCTCAAGCCCCTAGATTGCCACGATAATATTTCTCAAGTTCTCGATTGCCCGAAATATCGGTGGAATAATCAATTTCCTAACCTTATACAATCAAAGAATATGAGAGACTCCACAATACCCGTTGCCCCGTTGCATATAGTGAGTTTCGATGAATAGAAATCCAAATGAGTATAAATGAATATAAATCATACTCGCTACCTAAATTTTCCTTTCTAGTCTTAAAATGGACAAACTCGAGTGTAGAGTTTTTGTCGGTTCATAGTTAATTATGTGAAAACTCGGGATAAATATCATAGATTATGCAATTGACAAATTTAAATAATTATAGAAAAATATATTGTTTAAAATAAATAATACAAATAAAACAAATACTCAAAACATAAACAACAATTAAAAGAAATCCCCCCCCCGAACACGTCCTATAGGATCTAGCTCATAAAAGTTTAGGTTCAACTTGTCTATTTTGAAAGATTTCTCAAGCCCCTAGATTGCCTGATAATATTTCTCAAGTTCTCAGATTGCCCGAAATATCAGTGGAATAATCAATTTCCTAACCTTATACAATCAAAGAATATGAGAGACTCCACAATACCCGTTGCCCCGTTGCATATAGTGAGTTTCGATGAATAGAAATCCAAATGAGTATAAATGAATATAAATCATACTCGCTACCTAAATTTTCCTTTCTAGTCTTAAAATGGACAAACTCGAGTGTAGAGTTTTTGTCGGTTCATAGTTAATTATGTGAAAACTCGATAAATATCATAGATTATGCAATTGACAAATTTAAATAATTATAGAAATATCGTGGAATAATCAATTTCTTAACCTTATACAATCAAAGAATATGAGAGACTCCACAATACCCGTTGCCCCGTTGCATATAGTGAGTTTCGATGAATAGAAATCCAAATGAGTATAAATGAATATAAATCATACTCGCTACCTAAATTTTCCTTTCTAGTCTTAAAATGGACAAACTCGAGTGTAGAGTTTTTGTCGGTTCATAGTTAATTATGTGAAAACTCAGATAAATATCATAGATTATGCAATTGACAAATTTAAATAATTATAGAAAAATATATTGTTTAAAATAAATAATACAAATAAAACAAATACTCAAAACATAAACAACAATTAAAAGAAATCCCCCCCCGAACACGTCCTATAGGATCTAGCTCATAAAAGTTTAGGTTCAACTTGTCGATTTTGAAAGATTTCTCAAGCCCCTAGATTGCCGATAATATTTCTCAAGTTCTCGATTGCCCGAAATATCGTGGAATAATCAATTTCCTAACCTTATACAATCAAAGAATATGAGAGACTCCACAATACCCGTTGCCCCGTTGCATATAGTGAGTTTCGATGAATAGAAATCCAAATGAGTATAAATGAATATAAATCATACTCGCTACCTAAATTTTCCTTTCTAGTCTTAAAATGGACAAACTCGAGTGTAGAGTTTTTGTCGGTTCATAGTTAATTATGTGAAAACTCGATAAATATCATAGATTATGCAATTGACAAATTTAAATAATTATAGAAAAATATATTGTTTAAAATAAATAATACAAATAAAACAAATACTCAAAACATAAACAACAATTAAAAGAAATCCCCCCCCCGAACACGTCCTATAGGATCTAGCTCATAAAAGTTTAGGTTCAACTTGTCTATTTTGAAAGATTTCTCAAGCCCCTAGATTGCCCGATAATATTTCTCAAGTTCTCGGATTGCCCGAAATATCAGTGGAATAATCAATTTCCTAACCTTATACAATCAAAGAATATGAGAGACTCCACAATACCCGTTGCCCCGTTGCATATAGTGAGTTTCGATGAATAGAAATCCAAATGAGTATAAATGAATATAAATCATACTCGCTACCTAAATTTTCCTTTCTAGTCTTAAAATGGACAAACTCGAGTGTAGAGTTTTTGTCGGTTCATAGTTAATTATGTGAAAACTCAGATAAATATCATAGATTATGCAATTGACAAATTTAAATAATTATAGAAATATCAGTGGAATAATCAATTTCCTAACCTTATACAATCAAAGAATATGAGAGACTCCACAATACCCGTTGCCCCGTTGCATATAGTGAGTTTCGATGAATAGAAATCCAAATGAGTATAAATGAATATAAATCATACTCGCTACCTAAATTTTCCTTTCTAGTCTTAAAATGGACAAACTCGAGTGTAGAGTTTTTGTCGGTTCATAGTTAATTATGTGAAAACTCGGATAAATATCATAGATTATGCAATTGACAAATTTAAATAATTATAGAAAAATATATTGTTTAAAATAAATAATACAAATAAAACAAATACTCAAAACATAAACAACAATTAAAAGAAATCCCCCCCCCCCGAACACGTCCTATAGGATCTAGCTCATAAAAGTTTAGGTTCAACTTGTCTATTTTGAAAGATTTCTCAAGCCCCTAGATTGCCCGATAATATTTCTCAAGTTCTCGAGATTGCCCGAAATATCGTGGAATAATCAATTTCCTAACCTTATACAATCAAAGAATATGAGAGACTCCACAATACCCGTTGCCCCGTTGCATATAGTGAGTTTCGATGAATAGAAATCCAAATGAGTATAAATGAATATAAATCATACTCGCTACCTAAATTTTCCTTTCTAGTCTTAAAATGGACAAACTCGAGTGTAGAGTTTTTGTCGGTTCATAGTTAATTATGTGAAAACTCAGATAAATATCATAGATTATGCAATTGACAAATTTAAATAATTATAGAAAAATATATTGTTTAAAATAAATAATACAAATAAAACAAATACTCAAAACATAAACAACAATTAAAAGAAATCCCCCCCCCGAACACGTCCTATAGGATCTAGCTCATAAAAGTTTAGGTTCAACTTGTCGATTTTGAAAGATTTCTCAAGCCCCTAGATTGCCTCGATAATATTTCTCAAGTTCTCGATTGCCCGAAATATCAGTGGAATAATCAATTTCCTAACCTTATACAATCAAAGAATATGAGAGACTCCACAATACCCGTTGCCCCGTTGCATATAGTGAGTTTCGATGAATAGAAATCCAAATGAGTATAAATGAATATAAATCATACTCGCTACCTAAATTTTCCTTTCTAGTCTTAAAATGGACAAACTCGAGTGTAGAGTTTTTGTCGGTTCATAGTTAATTATGTGAAAACTCGGATAAATATCATAGATTATGCAATTGACAAATTTAAATAATTATAGAAAAATATATTGTTTAAAATAAATAATACAAATAAAACAAATACTCAAAACATAAACAACAATTAAAAGAAATCCCCCCCCCGAACACGTCCTATAGGATCTAGCTCATAAAAGTTTAGGTTCAACTTGTCGATTTTGAAAGATTTCTCAAGCCCCTAGATTGCCTCGATAATATTTCTCAAGTTCTCGGATTGCCCAAAATATCGTGGAATAATCAATTTCCTAACCTTATACAATCAAAGAATATGAGAGACTCCACAATACCCGTTGCCCCGTTGCATATAGTGAGTTTCGATGAATAGAAATCCAAATGAGTATAAATGAATATAAATCATACTCGCTACCTAAATTTTCCTTTCTAGTCTTAAAATGGACAAACTCGAGTGTAGAGTTTTTGTCGGTTCATAGTTAATTATGTGAAAACTCGATAAATATCATAGATTATGCAATTGACAAATTTAAATAATTATAGAAAAATATATTGTTTAAAATAAATAATACAAATAAAACAAATACTCAAAACATAAACAACAATTAAAAGAAATCCCCCCCCCGAACACGTCCTATAGGATCTAGCTCATAAAAGTTTAGGTTCAACTTGTCGATTTTGAAAGATTTCTCAAGCCCCTAGATTGCCCGATAATATTTCTCAAGTTCTCGATTGCCCAAATATCGTTGGAATAATCAATTTCCTAACCTTATACAATCAAAGAATATGAGAGACTCCACAATACCCGTTGCCCCGTTGCATATAGTGAGTTTCGATGAATAGAAATCCAAATGAGTATAAATGAATATAAATCATACTCGCTACCTAAATTTTCCTTTCTAGTCTTAAAATGGACAAACTCGAGTGTAGAGTTTTTGCTCGGTTCATAGTTAATTATGTGAAAACTCAGATAAATATCATAGATTATGCAATTGACAAATTTAAATAATTATAGAAAAATATATTGTTTAAAATAAATAATACAAATAAAACAAATACTCAAAACATAAACAACAATTAAAAGAAATCCCCCCCCCCGAACACGTCCTATAGGATCTAGCTCATAAAAGTTTAGGTTCAACTTGTCTATTTTGAAAGATTTCTCAAGCCCCTAGATTGCCTCGATAATATTTCTCAAGTTCTCAGATTGCCCGAAATATCAGTGGAATAATCAATTTCCTAACCTTATACAATCAAAGAATATGAGAGACTCCACAATACCCGTTGCCCCGTTGCATATAGTGAGTTTCGATGAATAGAAATCCAAATGAGTATAAATGAATATAAATCATACTCGCTACCTAAATTTTCCTTTCTAGTCTTAAAATGGACAAACTCGAGTGTAGAGTTTTTGTCGGTTCATAGTTAATTATGTGAAAACTCGATAAATATCATAGATTATGCAATTGACAAATTTAAATAATTATAGAAATATCAGTGGAATAATCAATTTCCTAACCTTATACAATCAAAGAATATGAGAGACTCCACAATACCCGTTGCCCCGTTGCATATAGTGAGTTTCGATGAATAGAAATCCAAATGAGTATAAATGAATATAAATCATACTCGCTACCTAAATTTTCCTTTCTAGTCTTAAAATGGACAAACTCGAGTGTAGAGTTTTTGTCGGTTCATAGTTAATTATGTGAAAACTCGGATAAATATCATAGATTATGCAATTGACAAATTTAAATAATTATAGAAAAATATATTGTTTAAAATAAATAATACAAATAAAACAAATACTCAAAACATAAACAACAATTAAAAGAAATCCCCCCCCCCGAACACGTCCTATAGGATCTAGCTCATAAAAGTTTAGGTTCAACTTGTCGATTTTGAAAGATTTCTCAAGCCCCTAGATTGCCTGATAATATTTCTCAAGTTCTCAGATTGCCCGAAATATCAGTGGAATAATCAATTTCCTAACCTTATACAATCAAAGAATATGAGAGACTCCACAATACCCGTTGCCCCGTTGCATATAGTGAGTTTCGATGAATAGAAATCCAAATGAGTATAAATGAATATAAATCATACTCGCTACCTAAATTTTCCTTTCTAGTCTTAAAATGGACAAACTCGAGTGTAGAGTTTTTGTCGGTTCATAGTTAATTATGTGAAAACTCGGATAAATATCATAGATTATGCAATTGACAAATTTAAATAATTATAGAAAAATATATTGTTTAAAATAAATAATACAAATAAAACAAATACTCAAAACATAAACAACAATTAAAAGAAACCCCCCCCCCGAACACGTCCTATAGGATCTAGCTCATAAAAGTTTAGGTTCAACTTGTCTATTTTGAAAGATTTCTCAAGCCCCTAGATTGCCTGATAATATTTCTCAAGTTCTCAGATTGCCCGAAATATCGGTGGAATAATCAATTTCCTAACCTTATACAATCAAAGAATATGAGAGACTCCACAATACCCGTTGCCCCGTTGCATATAGTGAGTTTCGATGAATAGAAATCCAAATGAGTATAAATGAATATAAATCATACTCGCTACCTAAATTTTCCTTTCTAGTCTTAAAATGGACAAACTCGAGTGTAGAGTTTTTGTCGGTTCATAGTTAATTATGTGAAAACTCAGATAAATATCATAGATTATGCAATTGACAAATTTAAATAATTATAGAAATATCAGTGGAATAATCAATTTCCTAACCTTATACAATCAAAGAATATGAGAGACTCCACAATACCCGTTGCCCCGTTGCATATAGTGAGTTTCGATGAATAGAAATCCAAATGAGTATAAATGAATATAAATCATACTCGCTACCTAAATTTTCCTTTCTAGTCTTAAAATGGACAAACTCGAGTGTAGAGTTTTTGTCGGTTCATAGTTAATTATGTGAAAACTCGGATAAATATCATAGATTATGCAATTGACAAATTTAAATAATTATAGAAAAATATATTGTTTAAAATAAATAATACAAATAAAACAAATACTCAAAACATAAACAACAATTAAAAGAAATCCCCCCCCCCCGAACACGTCCTATAGGATCTAGCTCATAAAAGTTTAGGTTCAACTTGTCTATTTTGAAAGATTTCTCAAGCCCCTAGATTGCCTCGATAATATTTCTCAAGTTCTCGGGATTGCCCGAAATATCGGTGGAATAATCAATTTCCTAACCTTATACAATCAAAGAATATGAGAGACTCCACAATACCCGTTGCCCCGTTGCATATAGTGAGTTTCGATGAATAGAAATCCAAATGAGTATAAATGAATATAAATCATACTCGCTACCTAAATTTTCCTTTCTAGTCTTAAAATGGACAAACTCGAGTGTAGAGTTTTTGTCGGTTCATAGTTAATTATGTGAAAACTCGGATAAATATCATAGATTATGCAATTGACAAATTTAAATAATTATAGAAAAATATATTGTTTAAAATAAATAATACAAATAAAACAAATACTCAAAACATAAACAACAATTAAAAGAAATCCCCCCCCCCGAACACGTCCTATAGGATCTAGCTCATAAAAGTTTAGGTTCAACTTGTCGATTTTGAAAGATTTCTCAAGCCCCTAGATTGCCTGATAATATTTCTCAAGTTCTCAGATTGCCCGAAATATCAGTGGAATAATCAATTTCCTAACCTTATACAATCAAAGAATATGAGAGACTCCACAATACCCGTTGCCCCGTTGCATATAGTGAGTTTCGATGAATAGAAATCCAAATGAGTATAAATGAATATAAATCATACTCGCTACCTAAATTTTCCTTTCTAGTCTTAAAATGGACAAACTCGAGTGTAGAGTTTTTGTCGGTTCATAGTTAATTATGTGAAAACTCAGATAAATATCATAGATTATGCAATTGACAAATTTAACCCCCCCCCCCCCCCCCCCCCCATAGATTATGCTACATACTCCTGGCGAAAAGAATCCTTACTCATATATATATATATATATAAAAGAATTTAAATTTTATTTTTAGTTGTACGCTACAGCACACCAACTAGGCTTGTTTTGTAAAAAGAGGTTGCAAATTTTTCAGTCCTCTACAATAGTAGAATTAAAAATTATGCCTATTTTTATTAACAAACTCGTGTAACTTTTTCGCACTTCTTCTTAGATTTTGCCTCTAGAAGAGAAAACAGTCTTCTTAGAACATCTCCAATAAAAAAATGCTATTTTAAAAAAATAAATTAATAAAATTATATTTTAAATAGTAATACTATTTTAAAAAGATAAATTGATAAAATAATATTTTAAATAGTATAAATATAGTTTTTTTTACTATGTATATTCCAATAGAAAAAAACTATTTGAAAAGCCAATTCTATTAGAGTGGAATAAATAAGTGATTTTTTTTGATGATTTTGATGTTATATTTTTTTCCACATGGCTAGATTTAATTGGCTTATTCCTTTGTTGGCTCCACTTTGTTAGTTTTGGCTCTTTTAAGAGATATGTAGGAATAACATTTGTGGGAAAAAAAAGACATTTTAGCATTTTGTTTGACTTTTTTCTTTAAGTATGAAAAACAAGCAAAGAAAAGTTAAAATATTAGTTTTTTATTTTTGGCTATCCATTTAGCTTCTTCTTAATAAGAACCTCATCCATGGTAACATGTCGACTCGGGAACTTGCTAACCTGCCATTTTTCAGGCAATCCTAAATGATAAATCATTTGGGCTTATGTATTGTAAAATTCCACTCTATCAGCCACACGAGCATGGAGCAATGGTCTTGCATTTTTTGTTAACTAGATGTGTGTTCTTACGGATATCTCTTTGATTCAATGGTTGCAATGGCCTTGCATCTTTCTCTGCATACTGCTAGGTAAGTTGATAGCCAAAGGGTGGTTACCCTTAAAGCTGCATCACATTCATAAATACACAGCACAAATTGTGATCCACCACTTGATTAATTTGACTAATTCTGCCTACTTTCATCATGGACAGCCTCTCGAAGCGCTTTAACTTTGTCTTTTGAAACTGCCCCTATCTGAATTCAGTTCAAACACATTTAATCAAGGATCTCATTTTGAACCCAGAAAAACAAAACAAAGTCTGGGGAACAAGAGAGGAGGGCTCACCTTTTTGTTTATGGTCGAAATAACGCCTTGCTTGCAAGGAGTGGTGTGTGAGCCCACGTATCTGTAATATTTATTGCCACCAAACCTGATCATCTCCCTAGGATCAACTATCCCCACGTTCCTTTTCAACTTCTGATCAATCAGAGACATGTGTATCTTTGAGTAAACTAATACACCATGTGTATCTCCATGTAGGAAACAATTCAGATATCATCTTGAACACTCCCTTCAAAACATGTTTTAATTTATTATTATTTACTTCAGAGATACTAATGGCCTTCTTCCATTGAGCGTATGCTCCGAAGGTGAGTGCCTGTGGCATATTGTTGGAGAAAGTATTGGGTGCCATTGATCATCTGTGTTGATCCCGCTTTATCATGTCCTTCCCATTGAACCTGTATCCATATCAAAATCTATTTATTAGGCAAGAAATCTTCAACATCAGTATAATTTGTTTATAGGACAAATCAATGGGAAGGATTTTGACATGGATACAGGTTCGAAAAATGTACAGCATCATTATAACCTTTGTTATATCAAAGTTTTAAACACCAAATCTAATGCGCAGCACGTTAAGTAGGCTTAAAAGTTATAGATTTGGTGATATGACGCTTAGCTTTATTAATCCTATGATATTCTGACAACTGGTTGGTTCTTTTTATGATTCGCTAATTAAAACTAGCTGATATGGTGATTTGGCATAAATCTGGTACATCAAAGATCAGTCAAACTCAAAGGCAGGGCACTTCACAAAGTCTTTGATTGACACGAGTTGCACTGAAGAGCTTGATTTTTATCATCCAAAGTAAAATAAATAAATAAATAAATAAAATTATACTTTCGTGACTATATCTTGGCCTCGATTCTTCACAATTGCATTGTAACGGGAGTTTTTTTTTAAAATAAAAAATCAGCTAAAAGTAATTTGAGAATTAAAATAGCAGGAAAAAAAAATTAAGCCATTAGCAAATTTTTTTTAAGTTGTCGAGTCATTATTAGTGTCGCAATAATGAAAGTTTTCCCAGGATTGTCACTCCTAATGGCATTATATAGTTGCGTTAGTGGAAGTGGCACAACCAATAAAATTTTAAATGGTTGAGCTACTCTCGGTGGCGCTACCAGTCAATCTAAGTTTATAGCCTCCTTTCCCCCCTTAATTCTATCCTTCTCCATCTCCTTTACCATAACAACCCCTCCCCCTCTCTCTTATGTAAAGATATCAAATGATCTAATCTTGCCACATGTCAAGAGATTAAAGAATCAAATGGTTAAAATGTTATTAGTCATGTTAAACAATTAAAAAAGTCTATTATCAATAATGTTGTTAGTCTTGTTAGACGGTTAAGAAAATCTATTGGCAATTGATCAGTAAAAGAAAAAAAGGTTAGAGAACATAAACAAGCTTCTAACTATAGCTTGATATAAAAGATTTGTAATAGTATTAAATAAAACATTAAGAGAATACAATAGTTTCTTCTTTCTCTATCCATCATAAATTCTCTCTGCTTCTCTTCACTTCTCTGTTTGCTTTTGTGTAATTCTGCTATATTAAGATGGTATCAGAGCACATGGATTCTTGATCTTGTGATCTTCTGCTTCTGCACTCTCTAGTTTTTGTTTCTGGCTTCATTATCTTCTCATCCACACAATTCTTTCGTGTTCTTCGATCTGTTTATTATCTGTTTGATATGTTATCTCGCTAAAAATTCTTCAACTCTTGGATTTTCTACAAGATTCTTCCTTCTCAATCTTTGATTCTCCTCTTTTACTTCTTGCATTCTCAAAATGGTGACTACTTCTCAACTCCAGATTGTTCAATCTCCTATTATTTCTCTGTTTGTTCAGCATTCTTCTCTTGACACTGTGGTCTTACTTCTCTATGTAGATGACATCATCCTTACAGGCAGTCATTCCTCTCTTCTTACATCAGTTATTGAAGCATCGACTAAGGAATTTGATATGAAGGATTTAGGCCAGTTGAATTATTTTCTGAGACCGCAGATTTCTTATCAGTCTTCTGGTCTGTTTGTATATCAGACTAAATATATCAAGGAATTACTTGATAGGGTTGATTTACAGGATTCGAAACCATTTGCTAATCCTTGTCTTCCCTATCATCACCTACTCAAGGATGATGGCAAGCCTTATTCCCATCCACGACAATACAGGAGTATTGTTAGAGCTCTGCAGTATCTCACCTTTACAAGGCCTGATATTGCCTTTTCCATGAATCAAGCTTGTCAATTCATGCGTAATCCAATGGAATCTCATGTTGTAGCCATTAAGAGAATCTTGAGTGTTCCATTCAAGAATGAAGCACCTCCAGATTGATTATCATTTTTTATGCTTGGCTCCTCCAAGCCTGCGATTGAGGGGGAATGTAAAGATATCAAAGGTTCTAGTCTTGCCACATGTCAAGAGATTAAAGAATCAAGTAGTTAAAATGTTATTAGTCTTGTTAGACGGTTAAGAAAGTCTGTTAGCAATTGATCAATGAAAGAAAGAGAGGTTAAAGAATGTAAACAAGCTTCTAACTATAACTTGATATAAAAGGTTTGTAATAGTGTTAAATAAAAAATTAAGAGAATACAATAGTTTCTTCTTTTTCTATTCATCATAAATTCTCTCTACTTTTCTTCACTTCTTTGTTTGCTTCATGTAATTCTGTTATCTTAAGATCTTTAGCGTGATTTTTCTTTTCATTGTCTCCTTGCCTCTTCATCTCCTTCCCTCTCCCATCTAATTGCCACCCTCTTCCACCACCAAATCACCCCCTTCTCATTCACCTACCATTGCCACTACCTGATAAAAAAAATAATGTTTCATGTTGCAACCAAACAAGAATTTTATTTGTACCTGGTAAAACAAAGTCACATGGGCATGTAATTTAGGGCTTAAATGAATAAAATTAAAAGAAAAGGTTGACATTGATCATAATTAGAAGAATTGAAAAACCATGGATCAAAATTAAAAAAAAAAATGGCAAAATTTGGGAGTCCAATTATTTCAATTGGGGGTCTAACTGAGATGAAAAATTAGAATTAAGGAAAAATTAGCTAAATTTGCCAGTCAAGGACAAAAAATGAAAGAGATTGAAAGATTTGGAATTCCAATTAATTCGATCAACAACTTAATTGAAGATAAAAATTGATATTTGGAGTCAATTTGGCTAAAATTGAAAGAATTAGAAGACCATGAACCAAAATGAAAGAGGCGCTGATATTTAAGAACCCAATTAATTCAATCATGGGTGTAATTGAAGATAGCAATTTATATTTGGAGTCAATTTGACCAAAATTTACAGAATTAAAGGACTAATGATTAAAATGGAATAGGTGCTGAATTTTGGGGATCCAATTGATTAGATTAGGGGCTTAATTGAAGAGAAAAATTAGAATTTAGGGTTAATTTGATCGAAAATGCACAAATTGAAAATCCATGGATTGAAATGCAAAAGACACCAATAGTGAAGGAAAATTTTGAATGTTATCAAGGCTTAATTGAAAGAAATCTTGGAAAGTTAATTCAAAATTCTGAATATGATAGAATTAAAGGTTGAGGACTAAATTAATCTGCAGGTTAAGCTTGCTATTGCGTGGGTTGAGCTTGCTACTACTACGAAAGAAGCCTATCGTTCCCAGGCTATGTTGGCGGCTTTGATTAAGATGATGGGAGATAAGATATTTCTTGTCATGTCCAACTTGTATTTCTTCAATCTCTCAAAGAGAATGTAAATGGATTTTAGTGCAACCTCCCAACCCATCCCGGTTCCCGACTTTGCAGACTTATTCCCGGTCAAGGTTGTTGTTGCCTAGGTAGAGGAGTACCTAGCTAAGGAGCCTAGGCTATATTATTAAGCCCCTCTTTATGTGTGTGTGTGTGTACATATCTTTTTTTATGCCCAGTCCCGTGGGGTTGACCGTTGTAACATACTTTATTTAATAGAAATTCTCTTTTATAGAATTCAATCATCTCAATACTAGTTTGCATGGATATAGAGCCCTTGTGTAGTGATTTTATTTAGGTCAAATGCCCATACTAAGTTGAATATTTCTGGGTCCAACGCCTATACTTAGTTGAATATTTCTCATTTTTAAGCTTCGAGTTATCTAATTTTAATAGGGTTTAAGAGGGTTTTGCCTCCTTCCTGAAACTACCTCCTTCCTGGAACTAAGAAGAGGTCTCTCTTGTAGGTGTTCTTTAATTAGTCTAGATGTATCTGTAATGGATTGTTAAGAAGCCTTGTTTGTCCTGTCTTTGAAGAGAGTAAATGTGTTAGGTGCATAGAGTCCATTCTTGTTGTTATGGTGACGTCCATCCTATCTTTGGAGAGATGTGTGATTGCATTAGAGAGACCATGTCAATACCATCCAAGGTTATACCATAGAACTAGGGAGACGTTGATTCCATCCAAAGTAATATGTGTAATCGCACTAAGAAGAGTGAATCCATCACATCCTTAGAAGGTTAAGGGGTTTGTGCCCAAGGAAGAATGTATACATCTTCGTTGTTGAAGCAATGTTCATCCCATCCTTGGAGAGATGTGTGATTACACTAGGGAGATCATGTCAACCTCTTCCAAGGTAAATTATGTTGTAGCCCTAGAAAGACATTGATTCCTTCAAAATTAAAATGCAATCAAACTAGGGAGAGTGAATTCATCCCATCTTTGAAAGATTGAGGGGCTGGTGTCATAGGGAGAACATATCCATCCTTGTTGCTAAGACATTGTTTATTCCATCCTTGGAGAGATGTGTGATTGCTCTAGGAAGACCATGTTTATCCCTTTTAAGGTAAAATATATCATAACATTAAAGAGATATTGATTTCTTCCAAAGTAAATATATAATAGCACTGGGGAGAGTGAATCCATCACATCATTAGAAGGTTAAAGGGTTAGTGCCCTGGGGAGACCATATCTATCCCAGTTGCTAAGGCAGTGTTTATCCTGTTTTTGGAGAGATGTGCAATTACACTAAAAAGACCATATCAATCCCTTCTAAGGTAAATTATGTCATAGTACTATGGAGACATTGATTCGTTCTAAAGTAAATATGTCATCATACTAGGAAGAGTGAATCAATCTCATCCTTGAAAGATTGATGGTTTGTTGCCTTAAGGAGACCGTGTTTGTCCTCGTTAATGAGGTGGTGTCTATCCCATCATTGAAAAGATATGTGATTGCACTAGGAGAACCATGTGAATCCCTTACAATGTAAACTATGTCGTAGAACTAGGGAGATACTAATTCCTTACAAAGTAAATGTGCAATCGTACTAGGAAGAGTGAATCCATCACATCGTAAGAAGGTTGGGGGGCTGGTGTCTTTGAGAGACCATATCCATCCCTATTTTTAAGGCAGTTTCTATCTCATCCTTAAAGAGATGTGCGATTACATTAAGAAGATCATGATAATCCCTTTCAAGGTAAATTATGTCATAGCACTAGGGAGACATTGATTTCTTTCAAAGTAAATGTGCAATCACATTCGGGAGAGTGAAACCATCCTATCTTTGAAAGGTTAAGGGGCTTGTGCATTGGGGAGCTCTTACATAACAAAAAGCATTGTTATTTTGAACAATTTAATTCATTTACAAGAAACTTACATTCTTAGTTAGTGACCATTGTACATCTCTATTTTCCCTTGAAGTACAATCAATTTTATGATGCTTCTACTAAAATCATAGTCCCAGGCCTAAAAGGGGAAAAAAATAGAGTTTCTCTAATAGATGTCTTCCAGATGGTCGATGAATAGACTTTTGTAATGATGTAGTTTGAACTGATACTCCATTTGTACTTATTAAAAGCTTTCTAAAATCTCGAGGCTCCAATTACACTTGTGGAATGGACATATGCATAACATAGATTTTCTTGTCTTACTAAGCCTGTATAAAAGTAGAAGAAAGTCTTCCTAGGAATTAAAGTGATCAAATTATTGTCTTGACTTTGCTAGGTAATGAATAATTGCTAGTTGTAGCAAAGTCCTTGACACATCTCGTTTCGATAGTGCTTTGATGATCTACCTTTGATGGTGTTAGGGATGTCAATAACCCAACTCTTGAAAGAACAATTAATGGTTTTTTTATCAGTTTCTCATATATGGCACCACTAATATTGTCTCAATAAATCCAAGTAGTTTGGGGGCAAGACTTATTTCTTGGCTAATCGGTTAATCTTTTGGTTTTAACAATTTGATTCATTCTCCCTAGTTAAGGTGGCTAGTGCATGATACATGTAAAAGGTTTCCTTTATAAAATTTAAGGATTCTCTGATACTTAAGTATCTTTTTTAGAGAAAAAACTATCATATTTTAGAGAAGGACTCTAAAAATAAATATATCATAGAGAATGAAGATTTAAAACCTGCCTTTGTGAGATATTCTTGTCCTTTTTGTAACCCGGCTTCTTTCTTTTTTGAAAAGAAGGAATTCTAGTATAATTTAAATATCTCTAACTCATCAGGATACAATATCTTTGACTCATCATAGAGTAAAAGATCCCTAAATTATCAGAGTAAAATAACTATGACTGAATAGAGTAATCATGGAGCCTAAAATTTTCCAGAGCTAAAAAAAGCTTGAGCTCTTCATCTGGATGAGCCCATAGACAATAGGTCTGATAGCTTACCAGACCCATTTATATTTGGACTCATTATTTGGTTGAGTCTAGTGATGGTGGATTTGACAACTCGCCAGATCCATATATATATCTAGGCTCAGTATTTGGCTGAGTTTAGAGATAATGAGTTAGCTCACCAGACCCATACATGTCTAGGCTCAGTACTTGGCAGAGCCCAGAGATAATAAGTTTGATATCTCACTAGACTTATATATGTGTAAGCTTAGTACTTGGTTGAGCTCATTATTACCGTGTTTTTTTGTTATTCTTTTAGTGAAGAGGGTATAGACAAAAAAAAATGTTTATCAATAGGAAGGTCCTCCATTTTTTTCCCCGTCGGTTCTCCTGGACACAATTCGTTAGGCCTAGAAAATTAATCCTCCTGAAGCTTTAGCTACTATCAAATTGCTATAAGGAATTCACCGAACACGTTTTCTAATTATCAGAAGGATCTAGATTCCATCGACCTTCCAACAAAAGAGGAAAAGGTGAAAACAAATTAAAATTGCATAAAACAAATGAGTGAGCTGTTCTAATTTTGATTGCAGGTGTCAAATGAGTCCTAGATACAGCTGGGCTAGAAAAAAGAAGAAAAAATACTGGGCTAGAAATTTGCTTGGATTGTAAAATTGATCATTGACCTCCCATGTTCACCATCAAATCGAGCCAAAAAAATTTCTAGATTCTACCAATACCCCTATGAACAACAAGATTTCTTGCTGTCTTCAAACCCAGCAGTTCGCCGAAGCTAAAAGAATCAGCACTGTGGCTAGCAACCTCTTAATTTTACCCTACAAACCTTCTTGGGCAATCCCCTTTTACACATTTTTAAAACTAGATTATGATGAGAATATAAATAGTTTATCATGTATTTTTTTTCCTCCTCTTCTGTGTCACAGAATAACATTGCAGCAATATGGTTACACGATAATATTTGCACTACGCATATGCACCGGGATGGATATTGTTGCCGGAGGTTATGATGTAACTTCTCAAAAATATTTCTTGCAACTCTCTTATTAACTCAATCAGGATATCAGACTTCGTGTCCCAAATCCTAACAGACTTCGTGTCCCAAATCCTAAGATTTTGATATCTTAGCAAAGTGATGCCTATCGTCTGTTGGAAAATTGACAATAGTGTTGGAAATTTGGCAGAAAATAGAGAACAGAAAAGAAGAGGGTTTAGGCTGCACACTCTCTAATTTGGTAGAATACAATACATATGAAAATGGTACTCTCACACATTTTTCATTATGAGATTCATACAATATATATAGACATTAATAGATGCGACTCTTCAATACTAATAGTTGCGACTCTTCAATACTAATCTTGATAAATAAGTTTAATAACTAACATTCACCCCTCTTAAACTTGTTTCATCAATCTTCACGATTCCAAGCTTCTTCTGCAGATAACAAAAAACTTGAGTCTTCAATGGCTTTGTAAAAATATCAGCAATCTGTTCATGAGTGTTGACATGAACTAACTCCACATCGCCTTCTTTTATGTGCTCTCTAATAAAATGAAATCGAGTATCAATATGCTTTGAACGTTCATGATGCACTGGATTCTTTGCAAGAGCTATAGCAGACTTGTTATCAACGAAAATTCTTGTGGTTTCACTCTTTTTTTACATTGCAGATCTTCCATCAATTTCCTTAGCCATATTGCATGACACACACATGATGCAGCAGCAATGTATTCGCTTCACATGTGGATAATGCAACAATAGATTGTTTCTTGGATGTCCATGTGAATGCTTTGTTTCTCCCATGAAAAATATGAATCCAAGTTGTGCTTTTCTGTCTTCCAAGCTTCCGCCCAATCACTATCACTATAACCTGTGATTTTGAAATTTTGTGATGATGAATAACATAATCCATAGTTTAATGTTCCTTTAATAAACCGAAGGATCCTCTTTCTTTGCCTTCAAATGTGAACTCCTTGGTCTCTCCATGTATCTGCTAACCAAACCAACTCCAAACAGAATGTCTGGTCTGGTACAAGTTAGATAACGCAAACACCCCACAATACTTTTGTAATATGTAGGATTAACTAAATCTCCTTCTCCTTCTTTAGTTAACCTCGTTCCATACTCAACTGGATTGTCTGCTGGATCACAATCTTCCATAGCAAATTTCTTTAACATACTTTTGCATACTTGGCTTGAGAAACGAAAATTCCATTCTTGCATTGCTTCACTTCTAATCCCAGAAAATATGCTAGAAGACCTAAGTCTGTCATCTCAAATTCCTTTACCATGGATTGCTTGAAATCTTGAATCATTGTAGGATCATCCCCTATGAACAGAATATCATCCACGTATAAACAAACAAACATTATTCTACCATGCAAGTTTTTCTTCACATATAATGCATGTTCATACGGGCATTTTGTAAACCCCTTCTGAGAAAGATAGCCATCAATTCTTGAGTTCTATGCTCTTGGTGCTTGTTTGAGTCCGTAAAGGGCTTTCTTCAATCTGCACACCTTTTCTTCTTCTCCTTTTACTACAAAACCAGCTGGTTGCTCAACATATACTTCCTCTTCAAGATTGCCATTCAAGAATGCTGATTTTACGTCCATCTGAAATATCTTCCATTGTTTACGAGCAGCCAATGAAATCACCAATCTCACAGTTTCCATTCTTGCTACTGGAGCAAAAACATCTTCATAATCTACTCCATATCGTTGCTTGTACCCTTTTGCAACTAATGCGGCTTTATGTTTTTCAATTTCTCCTTCAGCATTCTTCTTTGTCTTGAAGATCCATTTTACTCCGATTGCATTGTGACCTTCGGGAAGTGTTGTCGGTTCCCATGTATTGTTCTTCGAATGGAATTGATCTCCTCCTTCATTGCTTTCTTCCACTTGTCTTCCGATATGCTTCTTCAAATGTTATGGGATCATTTCCCGAAAACAAACACAACATGTTGACATCATCAAGGTTCATTCTCTTCGTCGCGTCATAGATTTCTTGTATGCTCTTTGTTTTTCTTGCTGAACTTGAAGGACTAGCGGCTGCTAGTTGATGGGGCTGGATTGATTATGATTTCTTCTTCATCATTCGCATTTGTTCTTCTTCTACAACCAATTTTCGCAGTTGTTCCTCGGTACTCCAGTTCCATTCTTGCTCTTCATCAAATCTCACATCTCTTGACATGATCACCTTTTTTGTTACTGGATTGAACAATTTGTAACCATACGAATTTTCTCCATATCCTAGCAGTATGCATTTCGACTTTTATCTTCAAGCTTGGTTCGTTTTTCATCTTGAATTTTGGCATAAGCTATCTTTGCCAAAAATTCTTAAGTGATCAACTCTCGGTTTCTTCATGCTCCAGGCTTCTTCGGGTGTAAGCATATGCAACCTCTTTGTTGTAAATCTGTTCAACAAATACACAAGACACACAACCGCATCTCCCCAAAACTCTTTAGGACAATTCTTTTCTTTTAACATACATCTAACCATGTTCATAATAGTCCTATTTTTCCTCTCCGATACTCCATTCATTGTGGAGTCCGTGGCATTGTGAGCTGATGTGCTATACCATTCTCTTTACAATAATAATCAAAAGCATGAGACACATACTCTCCTCCCCTATCGGTTCTCAGATTTTTCAGCTTGCATTCACTTTGCTTTTCTACTAGATTTTTAAATTCCTTAAACTTGCTCGGCACTTCTTTTTTTTCTTTCAACACATATACCCATGTTTTTCCACTAAAATCATCGGTGAATGTAAGGAAATACCTGTTTCCCCCTATTGTTGTAGGTGTAATTGGCCCACACACATCCGAATACACCAATTCCAGGTGAGATGCTCTAGAACTCTTCTTTGGGAAGGATTTTCGATCTTTGCTTTCCCATCACACACACTTCACACAAATCGTTTGTGTGTTCAAGGCCGTGGTATTCCCGGAACCATCCTGTGTTTCTCCATCATCATTAATGATCCACAATTCAGATGTCCATAACGCAAATGCCACAAGTTCGTCGATTTGAACTTTACGCCTTGAAACAGTTTGACATACACACATTTAAGTCAAGAGGAAACATCCTGTTTTTGGTCATCTTGACTGAGGCAATTAAAGCTCCAGATTCATCAAAAATCTTCAAGTTCTTATTCTTCATCTGCACTTCAAAATCTTGCTCCAGAAATTGTCCCAGACTTAAGATGTTACTCTTCATGTCTGGAACGTAAAATACTTCTGTTATGAATTTCTGCTCACCATTCTTGAGTTGTATAAGAATTCGGCCTCTTCCTTCAACAGGTATTTGAGAAAGATCTCCAAAAGTGATTTTTCCTTTGTAACTCTCATCAATATCTGCAAATGCTTCCTTCATGCCACACATATGATTTGATGCTCCTGTGTCTAGATACCAGGTACTAGATCTCGCTATCATCAAATTTTCCACATGCCACAGCGGTGCGGGTTCTTCCTGAATCACTTACCTTCTCAGCAAAATTAACAACTTTGTCTTCAAATCTGTATTGTGAACAGTCAGAGGCGAAATGACCATATTCCTTGCAATTATAACATTGCACGCCTGCATTGTTATTTCTCCAGTTTGAGTATCCTCCATGACTTCTTCCTCTCGAATCGCCTCTGCCTCTGCCATTGAAATTCTGATTTCGTGCACCATGAAATTCTTGATTTCTATATGATCTTCCTCCTCTTCCTCTTCTATGCAAAAATCTGCCTCTCGGAATGCTCCTCTGTTGGATTCATTGGAATTCTTCAAAGTTAGCGTGTCGCAAAGCATGTTCAAGTGTTCTTCCTTCTCCTCTTCTGTCAATTTTTCGCTCATGGGCTTGCGGTGATCCCATTAACTCTTCTACTGTCAACTCTTCTAAATCTTTTGATTCTTCAATTGCTACAACCACATGGTCAAACTTTGAATCCAGTGATCTCAAAATTTTCTCCATCACACGAACATTATCAATATTTTCACCATTCCTTCTCATCTGGTGAACCAAAGTGATTACTTTTGTAAAGTAATCTGAGATTGTCTCATTGCCTTCTTTGTTTAGCTTCTCAAAATCTCCTCTCGAGATTGTAGCCGAACTCTTTTGTTTTTTCAACTCCACTATAAGTTTTACTAAGCATTTCCCATGCTTCCTTTGATGTCTTTGCTGGTGCCACCATCTCAAGGGTTGCTTCATCAAGCTCTTGATAAATTGTGAATAACGCCTTGTTGTCTTTCTTTCTTGATTCTCTCGGTGCTTGTCTCTCCGCATTGCTCATCACGGCGTCTTCTTTTGGTTCAGTATAACCATCTTCAACCAGCTCCCATAACTCTTGTGATCTAAGTAGTGCTTTGTATTGGATGCACCACAAATCATAGTTTTGTTTGGTAAGGCGAGGAACATGAAATTGGGAATTGTTGTTGTTGGAAGTCATGTTGTCTCTCGGGCTCGATACCAATTTTGTTGGAAATTTGGCGAGAAAATAGAGAACAGAAAAGAAGAGGGTTTAGGCTGCACACTCTCTAATTTGGTAGAATACAATACATATGAAAATGGTACTCTCACACATTTTTCATTATGAGATTCATACAATATATATAGACATTAATAGATGCGACTCTTCAATACTAATAGATACGACTCTTGAATACTCTTCAATAACTAACAAATAGTACTGTTGAAGAGAGATTTAAGAACAGAATTGATGTCGTTAGGCCTGTTTCATATATATATATTTGATAAGCTTAACTTACAGTATTATTATATTACCAGTCTCTTTTCTTCCAACATCTTCTGATGAAATTAATGCTTCTTTCTATATTTATCTACTGGTAATGATTTTCAAGTGGCCCCTTCGTTGGTAAGGTGGATCTTTCCCATTTGGAGACACGAGGAAGTGCACCACTATGTATTGCTCTTAGTGAAATATCACTAGCAGAAACCACAATATGAAGCACTAATTAATCATAGCACTACCTAGCTCATTGTTTGGATTAACTAACTTACGGTCTGACCTTAATGGAAAGCCCACAATCAGATTTTTCTAAGCTTTCCACCCACAGCCACTCTCCCCTATCATCCTCCCCCCCTTCTATAAGTAGCCATGAATGTATATATCGTCTTCATAACCATAAAACCACATGCAAAAGCTAAAAACTGTAGTGATAAAGAAACTTCAACACCATGAAGTCCAAGTTCTTGATGTACATCTTGCTACTTGTGATGGCTGACATGACTTCTGCCGCAAATAGAAAGATGTTGGCTATTGAAGATAACAAACTGTTGGGCGATCAGATATCAAGCAAGGAAAACGAGAAGGTCGTAGTGAAGGAAAATTCGGCAGATAGCAGTGGTGAGCCTGATGTAAATAATCATCATAGCATTCCAAGGCAATCATTCGGTGGCTACACAAATAATCAAAATGGACCACCGGAAAGCCCTTAAATGGCCGTACCCTATGGCCTCTTGTCGTGCTTTCTGAAGTGGAGCAACTTAATTGTATGATATATTTAAATGCATGTAGAAGATGGTGTGTACGCTTGAATGTGCAGACATGGATTGGTTTATTCAGCTGTTCAAAGTTTGGAATGTATAACGTATTATGCATCTAGCAAGGACCAAAAAGCAATAATAGAAAAAATTACATTTAGCCTTCTATTATTTCATATTTTTTCCACTTTCAGTCTTTTTTTTTTATAAATTAAACTTTACATCATTGATTGAATAAAATTTTTAAATTTAATGAAACAATAAAATTAACCTCATATATAATATATCATAATTTTTCTAAATTCCTTCTATCTTTTCACTCTTTTTTTTTCAATAATTAAAAACCCTAAATCAAACATGAAAAATAATCAGCGCGCACATGTATTGTTATAGTTAATGTTGTTGATAATTATCAAAATATGAGGGAGATGGATTGAGGAAATGTTACAGTAGAACATCTAATATGTGCATTATAGGAAGTGGATTGGACATCTCTTGTTAATGAATTCTTCTCTTATTTCGTTATTCCTCGTTCATACTCGAAGTGGAGTAGATTCCTCAAATGCAATCTCTACTAGTACTTCTCCCCCCACTCGCTCTCTCTATTTAATTACATGTTTATTGGTGCTTTAATGACATATTTTCAGTTTGATTTGTTCTTTTTGTTTCTATTAGTCAATTGTAATGCACAATTTAGGGTTCCATTTAATCAACCTGAGTGTGGAAATTATGATTTTCACCGAGGAAAAGGATGGCAAATTCTTTTTAAGGATAGTTATCAACAATGTAGTTAAAGTTTTATTAATTACTTCAGTTTGATCATTTGTTTATGGATAAAAATAGTAGAAAATAAAAATTGCATCCCTAATTTCTCTCACTAAATCTTCAATGCTTTTAAATTTAATATCATGGTCGACACAATGCTTCTAAAAAATAAATTCACTATGTTGTTGCATCAATGATTTTTATAAAAAGATATGAAATATATCATCTTAGAAAATTTATCCATAACTACAAAGATAGAATCTCTATTCCTTTTTGACCTAGGTAAACCTAGTATAGAATCTATATATATATCAACTCAAGGTTTCTCATACACTAACATAGGATTATATAAACCATGATGCAAAACTTTAGACTTAGCATGTCTATATGATATGCATCTATCACAAATTCTTTGCACATACTTTTTCATCTTAGATCAATAAAAGTGCTCATGCAAAACATCTTAAGTCTAAACTACCCTGAAGTGTCCTATTAATATACTCTCATGAACTTCATGAACTAGCAATTCAAGCATTGAACAATTAGACACACACAATCTTTTTTCTTTAAACAAATATTCATTAACTCTATAAAACTTATCAACGGTTGGATGTTCACATGCAATATATACTTGGCCGAAATAAACATCCTTAATATATAAATCTTTCACATACTCAGATTCTAATAATTTAATGTTTAGAGTTGAAATAAGTACATACCTTCACAGTAGTGCTAGTGCATCAACCATTATGTTGTCCTTACCTTACTTATATTTAATCATATATAAAAATGTTTCAATGAACTCTACCTCTAGCCAATTAGCATGTCAATGGTTTAGCTTCCCTTGGCCCTTAAGTTGTTTTGAAGACTCATGAACGGTATAGATCACAAATTCCTAAGGCTATAAGTAATGTTGTCAAGTCTCCAAAGTTCTTACCAAAACATAAATCTCATTATCATAAATAGGATCATTCAATGATGCATCATTGAGCTTTTCATTAAAATAAGCTATGAGCTTTTTTTCCTACATTAAAAAATCTCTAATACCTATCCATGAGGTATCACATTCAATCTCAAAAGATTTTGTAAAATCAGGCAATGATAACAATAAAGCCAAAATTAGTTTTCCCTTTAATAAATTAAAAGCATTCTCTTATTTTTTGCCCTATTTAAAACCCATAAATTTCTTAATTATCTTAGTTAAAGGTGTAGCTAGAGTACTGAAATCGTTAACAAATCTCTTATAAAAATTAGTCAAACCATGAGAAATAAGGTTAAGGTCATTCTTGAATAACCTTAACCTTATTTCTCATCCATCTCAATACATTTTGCACTAACAACATAACAAAAAAAAAATATTTTCCATGCAAAAATCACAATTTTTTATATTAGCATATAAACATTATTTTCACAAAACAAACAATACATTCCTTAAATTTTTAACATACTTCTCTAAATTCTTGTTATAAATTAAAATATCATCAAAATAAACCACAACAAACTTATCTATAAAATTACACAAAACATGGTTTATTACTCTCATGAAAGTATTAGATGCATTAGTAAGTCTAAAAGGCATAACTAACCACTCATAGAAATCATATTTAGTTTTAAAGACAGTTTTCCATTCATCTCCCTCTTTTATTCATATTTGATGATTTTCACTTTTCAAATCAATCTTAAAACACATACAAAACCCATGTAAGTTATCTAACGTATCATTAAGTCTAGAAATTGGGTATATATACTTTACTGTAATATTGTTGATGGCGCGACAATAAACACACATCCTCTAAATCCTATTTTTTCAGTATTAACAACACTGGAAATACATGGACTCATGTTTTCTCTTATATACATTTTTGTCATCAATTCGTACACTTTTCTTTAAAGTTTCTTTGTCTTCTCGAGATTACTTCTATAAGTTGGTCGATTAGGTATAGATGCTTCTGTTACAAGATCAATTTGGTGCATACTTTTCATAATAGATGGCAACCCACTAGGAATCTCATCAAGAAAGATGTTCTTAAAATCCTATAATACAAAAACACAAATACTAGGAATACAATTACTAAAGTTATCAGAGTTAAAATATGACTTATTTCACATAAATAAAGTCATAGGCATATCAGAAAAATAAACATTCTTAATCTCACTATGTTTTGCATAAAATATAACATGTTTCTTTAACTTTTCCACACTCTCCTCTTTTTTCACCTCTCCTTTCTTCTCTCATCTTTTCTTTTCTCCTCTCTTGGTTGAATCCCCACTAATTCTTATTTTGGCCTAATCTAACCTTCTTCTCTCTTGAATCATTTTATTTTCACTCTTCTTTATATCCTTACATGGTTGATCTTTTTCTTGGCTTTGTTTTTTCCTTTCAATTTTAATTGATCTCACTAAGTTCATCATGCTTGGTTTTTCTATTAAATTGTCAAGGTCTTTCCAATAATAAATGAGTAGTATGTATAAGCACAACATCACACAAAACATCATCCTTATATTTTACACTCGAAAAAGAAATCAAAACTCACTTAGTAACTCTCACTTCTCCATAATCATTCAACCATTGAAGTCTATAAGGTCTTTCATATTTAATAGTGTTCAAATTCAATTTTCTAACAAATATAATATTAGCAGTATTAGCATAACTCTCACTACCAATAATAATACTACATACCTTATTATTTATGTGGCATCTAGTATGGAATGTGTTCTCCTTTTATTACTTTACATCATCTAATTTCAACATTTTTCTCAATATTTCCTTTTAATTTCATCCCTGAATGCATTAAAATGTTTCCTCAATATTGACGCCTTTTCCAATACAGTCCTTAACTTTTTTATTTAATTTATTTATCCAATGACAACCATTTTATCTCAATCTCTTCTCAAATTCAACCCTAATTGCATTAAAATTGTTTCTCAATATTGGATCATTTTCTAATTCAATCATTGACTTTCTAATTTTTTATTTTTTACCCCATTTGAACCATTTTCTCACTTTATCTTCGTAATTTAATCCCTAATTGCATTTTTTCATTCTTTCCTTTTTCAATTAAGTTTTTTTTTTCAATTCTCTTTTGAAATATTTTTTTATTAAAATATATTTTACTTTTTCAGATAAAATATCTTTTATATATTGTTTTTAGAGGGGTCAAAAATTAGATTATCATAATTGTTCTCTCTTTACAATGCTTACAATACAAAGTCTACTAAAAATATTTTTTCATAGACTCTAAGTAGTAAGCTTGTAAAATGAAGGTATGTAAATGGGGAAATTTTGAGAAATGGTCAAATCTAGAGCTGATCAGCCTCAAGAATCAAAATTTGAAAAAATCACATAGGGATTAAAATTTGCATGGTGATGCTCTAAACTTAAATTTATAAAAGTAATCTTATACCAAAAAATTAAGAAAAAAATTGCAAGAGTCCTTTAAGATTCAAAAGTAAAGAAAGATTTGTGAGAATCCTCTAAGACTCGATCCTAAGAAAGATTTGTAAGGATCCTCTAAGACTCTTAATTGTAGACCAAATTGCAAAAGTTCTCTGAGACTAAAAAAGTAAACAAAGATTTGCGAGAGTTCTTTAAGACTTAATCATATGAGCCTGCTAATGACAGGGTTCAGCTCAAATTCGTAAGAGTTCTTTAAGTCTCTAAAAGTAAAGAAAAGCTTACAAGGGTCCTCTAAGACTTTGAATCGCAAATAAAATTGTAAGAGTCCTCTGAGACTCAAAAATAAAAAACAAGATTTACAAAAGCTCTCTAAGACTCAATGTAATAGCCTCATGATGGCAAATTTGGCTCAAATTCACAAGAGTCCTATGAGATTCAAAAGTGAAGAAGAACTTCTGAGGATCCTCTAAGACTCTATATTGAAGAACAAATTATAAGATTTCTCTTAAACTTAAAAGTAAAGAAAGATTTAAGAG
Source organism: Populus x sibirica (assembly GCA_019202695.1). Classification (NCBI taxonomy): domain Eukaryota; kingdom Viridiplantae; phylum Streptophyta; class Magnoliopsida; order Malpighiales; family Salicaceae; genus Populus; species Populus x sibirica. The sequence goes on from JAGMVL010000318.1 coordinate 508,892, forward strand.
AGCCCTCTGAGACTTAACCGCAAGAGTCTTATGATTGTAGGTTTGACTCAAATTCACAAGAGTACTCTCAGATTCAAAATTAAAAAAAAAAAAACTTGTGAGGGTCCTCTAAGACTCCAAATTGTTGAGCAAATTACAAAAGTCCTCTAAGGTTTAAAAGTAATGAACGATTTATGAGAGGCCCCTGAGACTCAATCGTAAAAGCCTCCTCATAATAGGGTTTGTTCTAAATTTGCAAAAGTCCTCTAAGAATCAAAAAGTAAAGAAAAACCTGTGAAGGTTGTGATGACTCTTTGAGACTCTAAATCCTAGAACAAATTGCAAAAGTTTTCTAATACTCAAAAGTAAAGAAAGATTTGTGAGAGTCCTCTAAAACAAAATTACAAGAGATTTATAAGAGTCCTCTAAGACTCAAAATTTACAAGTAAAGTGTGATGATTATATACAAAGGAAATCAAGGTAGCCAATTAAATGCTTATTTAAAAATATAGGTCTTCCTTTCGATGTCCAACTTCCTTATTGATGATTGAAACCGACAACTCTCATCATAGTTATTCATCATGACTAACACACTATTATACTCATGTTTGCTTGGGTACGATATATGCCTAGATGCTTATATTTTTATGGTAGCTTCACAAAACCATGTTATTTGAGCCTTATACAGTACTTGTACCGTTTGTTCTTAATGACCATCTCTTCTTATTGTTTTGAGAAACTTTGCACCATTTACTATTTGAAGAATGTTGAATTGTTCTCAATTTGTGAGTTTGCCCTAAGTATCATTCTTCTTCCTTGGCTATGACAAGAATCCTTCAACAGTAATTGTCATGGTTTTGTGATAAGCTCATGCTTTAGCATATTTTAAACATTGATTGATTTGCATTTTGAATAAAAAAGTTATCTTGATATAAGGTTTGAAAAGCATTATGTTTTTTTTTAAATCATAATTATGTGCGATTACAAGCCAAAACATGTCTTACAACTTTCCTTAAATATTTTCAAAAGGGTGAAAGTTTGGGTATTTTTATGCAAACAGAAGTGGTAGCCTAAAAAAACCCAGACATGCAGGCTTGAAGCAACCCACGTGCTTAGAACTGTTTAATTTTTTTTCTTTTTTATAGGGTGGATGATATGTAATTCACCTCTAAATATTTTGAAAAAGAAAGTACCAAACGATACGACGCTTGCTCTACCCAAGTTCTAACAACCTATGATTCTTTGGAAAGTCAGGGTAGAGGTGTTTTACACAAAGTTAAAATCTATTTTTAACTGTATTTTAACTCAAAAAATACCTTAACAACATTCTATACACCTTGAAAAACCTATCAATAACCTAAAACAACCTAAAAATAGGACTGAAAATTCAAAATTAACTCGAAACCAAAACAATTTTTTAGCTCAAATCTACCATCTCATGCAAGGTTAAGGGTAAAGAACACTTAAGATAAACTTTGTTAGTCAAATGAAAATCATTAACACCAACATTTTTCTTTTTTCATGGTCAATGTCATTCAAGACTTTCTCCATTCTATAATTGAAATCCGATCACTTTTACTCTTCTTTAAAACTAGGGGCTGAAAAAATAAAATTTTGAACCAGAATTGAATTTTATAAATATTGAGACCAAAAGTTAATAATTAGAAAAGTTTGAGGAGCAAAGTAAACTTTTTACCCTAAGTTTGAAACATCCCTTTTCTTCACCTGTTTCACTTTGAGTCTGTCTTTTAATCATGCCCTTTCTCAATAAATTTGCTTTAATTGGTGATCAATTTTAGCCTATAAGAATGTAATTAAAAAAAAAATACAAGGACAGGAAAAAAAAAATCACCATAGCTATTCACGGGTAAACAAAGATATGGTGAATAGTGATTTCACCATGCCTATCAGATTATTATAGTTAATTTTAAGGTCATGTGCCCTTTACATTTAAAATTACCAAGAAAAATAAATAAATAAACAATTGCTGTTACTAAACGTCACAGGTTGAACACAACGAAATAGAACGATAAAACCGAAAACTACTGAAGGAAGGAAGACAGATATTTATTCATAATGCCACTAAGCAATATAACCATTGGCATGTATTATTAGTATTTGGTGCAGTAGTTTCTGCTTCTTATCATCAAAAAGTCATGCGTTCATCTGAGCAAATAAAATTCTCATCAAATACTAACAACCGACGAGACCATCACCTGAAAAAAAATGATTCACTACCTTTTGTGGCAAAGAGATTCTCCCATGAAATGGGGGAAAAAAGGAACAAAAGAGATGCTCACAAATCATTCTTCATGTGCAGCATATTACTAACATATTCCATAGATTTTAAATTACAACTATGGTTGCTTTTTCTGACATCTTTAATGATTGGATTGAGATCAAAAAAATAAAATGGAAAAAAAAATGGAAAAAGAATTGCACCCAAAAACGGGGATATCCTCGAGCACTTCCCTTGTCTACCATCCATCCGTTTTTCGTATGGACCATGACCGTCTAACCCTGAGAAATCAGTTAAACAGTGATCATATCCTCACCCCCACCTCTCTGTGCTGCCACATCGGCCAGTCTCTTCCATGTCAATTCTCGCTGCTCTTCCACATCTCTGGCCCTAGATTTTTTCTCGGCATGCTGCCTCTGACACTCTTCAAACAACTCGGTATCCATTTCCAAGAACATTTTCCGAACGTTAACAGTCAGCCCATGAACTGCCTGGTTCCAGTGACCGTGGATATTCTTTTCCAATGCCTCAAAAATTATTGGTAATACAACACTTCGGTTTTGGGCAATTAAACTCACAATGTGCTCGTTATTCCACAAAAACAGAGCTCGTTCAGCAACCTGCCAACAGAAATTTGCCTAAGCAAAGACTTCTTCTACAATAAAATAAGCTATTGCTATTCAAATGTAACTACAAAACCATGCCAAGTATATGTGTGGAGTAATTTTATCTGAAAGGCTTCTCAACAATTCCTGAAGGCCAACTGAAAAAAGAAAGAAGGCAAGCCAAATGAAAAGAACAAAACTTATGGCGACAAGGTCAATCTCAGTACAAATTAAAGGATCCTTGACCAAATGAATGTCAAGTGTTAGTCTCATGCATTCACCATAACATCAAAAACTTTGATTTTGCACTTGAAAGAAAAAGGAAACTAACTAAATGGTTCTCAACCACCAACACCATTTCCAGCAGCAGCAAACAAGAATGCATTACTGCTCAGCCTTAGCATATGCAGTCATCCCCGTCTAAATATTTGGAAACTTTTAAGAGTCCACGTGAATGATTTCTTCACTAATATGCAACATGCAAAACATTGCTTTGAATATCAGATCCAATGTGCGTAACTTGGAAATGAAGCATAACAAATTTTGGCAAGCTATTTTTTTTTTTTTTTTGCTGAAAGCAAATTCTGACAGGGAACACAACAAAAACAAAAGTGGCTTCGGACAGAAGAAGAAACAGTATATCTAAGGAAACTTAGAAGCAACCCCATGCTTCCATAAAGGAAACACCATATGCTATAAATCAACAACTACCATCGATCAAGTTCACGAAGAACTAATCCCTGAGAAAAATATATCTTGAACACACAGGATATTAAAGTACAATTATGATGAAGCAATAACTCATAACTTGAAGCAAATTCTTGGGGAATACTAGAATTGATTTAAAATTTGTAAAAAAGAAAGGCTTTCATCAAAAAATGAAATGGAAAATTGATAGTGGGTAGATAGCAGCTTCAAAAAGAAAAGAGTTTTGGTTTTCACTTTCATTAATCCTGACTAGCAGATTGAAGGTGTAAATCTTGTAAGCAAGAATAAACAAAATGGACAATTGTCATAAGCATTGAGCAACACTCACTGCAAAGAAAATAAATGATAAGGAATTTTGCAACTCAGATTTCTGAAACGCACCAAAGGTCCAGTGCAGAGGTGGATGAATAAAAACTTAAAAGCTGCAGCTGATGACCTTACAACAGAATTAGCCTTCAATCTTATATTTCACAGCATAAATTTCTCCAAAATTAATCATGCTGCATTCTGCTCAATGGAACTTTGTGAAACATGCATAAGTTGAAAGTGTCAGGGAAGATTAAAATGATCAACAAAATCATCATCTTGAATGAGCAGAGAGACAGAAGCTGCCAGATAAGTTCGGAACAAACAGAATAACAACAGCAATCCAAGGGTACATTTAATAATCACATTAACCAAGAAACCTTTCTATTTGAAAAAAAAAATATATGTATCCAGTCTTTAGTCTCCATGTGATCATGAAAGGCAACTGGTATTTAGAATAGATACAATTAATTCATGGGCAGTAAGAAGAACACGCATAGCCAAAGAATATCACAACCATTAGATAAAACGAAGCAGAGAGTTTCCCTTGGAAAATAAATGGTAAAAGCTTCTGATTTCTCCTTTCAAATGGAATGTAAATAACATTACTAACATTAAACATCAGAAGGGGAGTAGCCAACAAGGTGGATCACCAGTAAATCTTAGTAGAATACCAATTCACCAAATACCAGCAAATGTTATGAATGACAAGGCAAAATATTTTATGTGTAGTGCAAGAGTGAAAATGTAGCAAGGAGAGGGATTCTACATGCAGACAGAAATAAAGGGAAAAATAAAGAGTAAGAATAAGAGTACATCATACACACTGAACAAGCAATTGAGACATCATCAACAACCATCAGTCTCAAACAACCAATGTTTTGCTCTCTTAGCGACAAATGCACATTTATCATCTGGAAACACGTCCAAGGTACCTTTGGTACTGACTTATCCAAATTTCTGACATATAAAGATTATGAGCTTAGCAAGTTGAAACAATCACAAACCTGAAAATGGGAGCTGGTAAGGCAGCGAGCAATCTGTCTGAAAAGAGGGACCATAGAGCGCTGAAACTCTGCGGACTGTGTTGCCTCCAGCACTTCTTCAAGTTCTCCAAGGAAGAGAACTTCCTTCTGACAATTAGTCACTGGCCAATACTTCAACAAACCCCTAATAACCGTATCAGCCAGCTTGTAATCCTTTTCAACAAATTGAGTGATACAATAAGACAGCTGCTGGTGGTACACAGATATCGGCTTTGGTTTATGCAAAGGTATAAGCGCCCTTACAAGGAACAACTTGTGTTCCTCCTTCATCGGCAGTGCAAACCCATTTATAATGCTCCCTAGAATCTCCAACAATTCCCCAATCCCACTGTGCCTCTCAGTCTCATAAACAAACCGATAGAAAATATTATTTATAGCCTTCCTAATAAATGGGCGATGCACCATGAACTTGCCATAAATCCTATGAAGAATAGTTTTTAAATACTCCCTCTCTCTTGGGTCCTCAGAATCAAACAAATCAAGCAATTTCAACACAAACGAATGATCTATATACCTCTTGGCAACCTTGGTATCTGTATCCGACGACACAACATATCTTAGGAGAAGCTCATAGACAAGCTGCAAATGAGGCCAAGATGGTTCCAAATAAGGCTCCTCCTCTTCAGGATCAGCGGATACTTGCCCTGTATTCTCATGTGAAGCCGGAGGCAAGCACCGGAATATATTCGCTGAAACCATTTTTATCATTTCCTCTTGACAATTCTCCGTAATCTTTCCAGAGCCAGATTGAATAAAATCCACAAGTTCCAATAAAGTTTGCCTCTTGATTTCCTTCTCTCGGACCGATTTTAAGGTATCAGTAAAGTCAAATTGGAAGCAGCATACCTGGAGTTTCCGTAAGAAGAGGTTCTGACGTTCCGAAACCGGCACATCCCGGAACAAAGGGAGAGGCTCTACTGTGTTCATTGGCGGAGGAGCAGCAATTGCCGACCCAGTGTGTGGGCTTGGTGGGCCAGGGGCAGCCCGTGACGAATGGTTAACAACCACATTGTTTGCAGGACCAGAGCCGGAGTTTCGAGGAGCCCCGAACCCAAAATCATTACCGTCCGATTTGGAGGGCTTACGATGCCCTCCTTTCATGATTTTCCTCAACATTTCTCAATTCAAATTACAACAAACCCTAACCCTAAGAAGATGGCGATTGATTAATTAATTTAGGCGGAGGTGGTTGAGAGTTTTGATGGATCAGTATACAGGGAATAAATGTTTGATCCAGTTATTCAAAATCATTAAGAAAATAATAAAAATATATTAATTAATTAATTGGATCTGAGCTAGGGATTTAAAATGAAGTGTACCCGATTGAGAACCAAACCGTTGAGATATTTGACCGGAGGCGAAACGAGATGAGGAATCATTTGAACCGATCGGTAAAATGCTGGTCAGGTTATCGGATGGCGGTGCTTAATCCGTTAGAGACACAGCGAGACAGAGAGATACCTCAAGAAAGAGAACTTTGGAGACAGTAGAGGATAATTAGGGAAAAAGGCTAAACGAGGGAAATAAAATAAAAGAAGCAAAAAAAAAAAACAAATTATTGCAGAAACGGCTTCTATTACAGATTTTCGGAAACTAATTAATAAAAAGTAAACGTCTTTATCTTTCTTCTTTTTAGTTAATTAACTAAACTCTTTTTTTTTTTTTTTTTGGTACTTGCCTTTTATTAAGAAGGAAAAAATTAAAGAGCAGAGAGAGACAAGACAGTGCAGTTAGTTCCTATACACGTGGCTTCTAAGCCAAGTATTGGCTAAAGTGACGTATGAAAGGAAAAATCGAGGGACCATGGAGCAACAACTGTTTTTCTTTACCAGAGTTTCGGTGCATCATCAAGAGCTACTCTTTTTTCTTTTCTTTTTTCAATAAAATTTTGGTATTATTCATAACTTAATTTAATTAAAGGAAAATGTCTCATGTGGATTAGATAAGTGTTGATCCATGAAAGATGCACTCAAACATATGAGTTATGTCAAAAATTTAGTGTTTGTTTGTCAAATTCACTATATAAATGGGCATCATTCAATTATCATTATCAATAATACATAGCTCGCAAAACCTAGAAAAATATAGATTTTACGATGATCAATGATCATTCTAAACCTTTGTTTCTAAGTAATCCAAATTTATAGGTGACAAACACATTGACCATTCTAACCCTGCATGGACAAACCTACATGGATTCAAGGTTATATAAATAATGTTGAACCTTAAGTTCATAGAGAATATTCTTTAGAATTTCATCTTATTCCTTTTAACCTTAGTTTCTCTCTCCAACTAAACATTTATATTCACAACCTTACAAGGCTTTATTTCCTATTTAAACTAATTTAGTCATAACTAAAAAAACTTATGTTACAGGTGTTATAGTTTTTTAAGCTTAGAATTCTCAACTTTCTAGCCTTGGAAGACCTTTTATAGTAGAGGTTTTAAGTAACCTCATTAGTGAAACCATTTATTGGAATCTCTTTAAGCAAAAAACAAGTTCTTTTCTCTTCATTTTAGATATTTTTGGTATTTCTTTTATGGTTAGCAATCAAGAAACTCCCAAGGTTTGGAGAGTTATTGATCTTTTAACCACTAGCATTACATCAACGCTTTAAGATCTCCGAAAATTAGCACATTAAGTTAAAATACTCATAAAAACCTTTGTAGCCATTAAAGAGAATATGAAGACCCTACCACCTCCACAACAGTAGCTTCTCTATTCACTCCACCTCCTTTACCTTTCAACATGTGAAGACAAGTCTATTTTAAGAAAGGTGTAACATAGAATGACATAGTAGAAAAAAGGGACCATCACTACTCTCCTAGCTACTATAAAAGTTTTCCTTGCCACTACAAGGGGTTTCTCCAAGTAGATATTAAAAACATGACAAGAAAAAACTTAATAAAAAGTCAACATACATACAACTTCAACCATAAAAGAAGCCATCACCACCACCTTTTTCTTTAAGGCCTAGTTAAACAATCCTGACCAAGAAAAGCACTATGTGTAGGTCAAATCCATAAAAGTCTAGACCCTTGAAATAAAGTTGTACAAACCCCATCAACTAAAGACCTCTCCACTAATATGTTATGTTCTAAATACTCATCGTCTCTCATAAGATTTTATCTGCACAATATCATATGTAAAATTATATATTCAACCTTCAAGGGATCAACTCGAACCTAGTACCACAACTTAGATACCTATAATGGATGAACTAAACCTAAAAATATATATACAAAAGATGTATAGTCACTTAAAGCAAAATGACATATCTAACAAGATTCGATGAAGAGATGTTAAAGGTAAAAGGCTTATTACAACCAGTCACCATAAAACAATTGATCAATAGGGTCCATAAAAAAATGTTGAAGGTAGAAGGCTTATTACAATCCGTCATCATAAAAGCTTTAATCAATAAGGTCTATAGTTAGCCTTATAAAAAGAGTTATATGTTGTACTAGATTGGAACCTTTTGAAGGTCAAACAAGTTATGAAGAATTATATATGAGTGGAAAGAGAAATATGGTCAATCATTCTTACTAAGGATTAACCAAATTATTATAATCAATAGTATATAACCAATAAAACTTGGAATGGAGATAACTTTTGCAGTGGTCCGTTGCCACTCTCGAACTTTGTTCCTAAATAACTCAAAAACATTAACCATCCTAACCCTAACCCTAACCCTACATAGACACACTCATATGGGTTCAAAGTTATATAAAGAATCTTGAACATTAGGATAAGAGAGGATCTTATTTATGAAAAAACTTTATCTGATTTATTTTAACCTAAATATTCTCTCTCTAAATAAACATATATTCATTGTCTTACAGGGCTTTCACTTCCTACCTAGACTAACTTAAATATTAGAGAGTTTTTAAAACCCATAAAAAGATTTGTTTTATAGTTTTATAGCTATCTCAAGTTTTATAGCCTTGAAAGACCATTTATAATAAATATTTTAGCAACCTTATTAACCGAATATTTTATGAGAATCTTTTTTAGTTAAAAAACATGTTTCTTTCACTCAACTTTAGACACTTTTGGTATTTTATCATGGCTAAGAATCAAGAAACTCGTATGGTTTAAAGAGTTAATGATTTTTTAACCGTCATGACTCTACTAATACTATAAAATCTCTAATAGCTAGTTTAGGTGGCTTCTGATGCTCTCTAAAACCACAAAGGCCTATGTAACCATGTTTGATAAAGAGATGTTAAAGATAGAAAGCTTATTAGAGCTGATCTTCATAAAGCTTTGATCAATAGGGTTTGTGACCCAGTTTTATAGAGGGAGTTTTATGTTATTCCAAATAGGAACTTCTTAAGAATTAAACAAGTTATAAATAATCCTATACGAGCGAAGGAAACAAATGTAACTAGGTTATATCACCTCTATTTTTATAAGTAGAGGGATGAACAATTTAATCATGATCAAACTCTAAATAACCCTTGAACAAATAAAAAAACTACAAAGGTATATGCATAATTTGTCGAACACCACCAAAAGTTAAATTATCTTAACAATTCTTCATTTTTATACACTTAAATTATCTAATCAACATATTTCTTTACAATTCTCTTAACAATTCAAATAATTTCTTTTTAAATTTCAAACTCCTATTGTGGCCGAATAGGACCTAGCCAATTCAAGGTATCCATTCAAGATCTTATTTACTTAGTCTTTATCTCATTAACTCCTATTCCAATTAACATGCTCACTTTCTTAATTGTTCATATCAAAATCAAATAAACATGACAATCCCATATAAATATTACTAATTAGAATTTAGCATATTATTTCAACAATTTCTTTCAATTACTCATTGCCCAAACAATTTCTCATGCATATCAACATTAATCTATCATATAAACACTAATTCAAGAATTAAATCATTCTACACAATTCCACATAACATTCATTCGTGCAAAACTCAGCAATACATTACTAGGAATTCATGAAATTCACAAACTTAAGCACTTTTCCACTTGCTTACAAGGAAAATGAAGATAAAAGTCCTAGGATAATTTTTCTTTTCTTTTCTTCCTCTGTATTTCTTCAAGAACCCACCAGCCCCCTTCCAAAATCCCAAAGATTTTTCTTGATTCTTTGTCCAAATCCCTTCAAAACTTATTCTAATCCCTCACTCTCTACTTTTTAGTGTTTCATTAAGAGAGATGCAAGAAAATCTCAACACAAATCCCTCTCTTGGCCAGCCATGAAGCCATTCATGTATTTATATTATGTAATTTCTTTATTTGCATAATGGCCCTAAGTTCTTTTAATTATCATTTTAGACCCCAATCTTTCATCTCTTTATTTGATTCAGTCCCACTACCATTTGCATAATGTTATTCAATTGCACCCCTCTCTAATTAATTTTGTTTTATTTATTTATCTTTCTTTTAATTTTTTTAACAAAAAATATTTTTGACTTCATTAATAATTCTAATTTCTTTTTATTAAATTTATAATCCAAGAAAATTTTGACCAAATGTTAACATATCGTCTTCATTAAAAAAACATAAAAAAAAAGTATTTTTCTATTTTGCAATGAAATTGAGTTAATTATACACATGGTTCCTATACTTAATAGATTTGATTAATTGAGTTCGTCAACTATTAATTAGATTTATCAAATCTCTTCACTATCCATTCCATGTACAATTTGGATCCTTATTTATGTATATTAAGTATTAAAAAAAATAAATATAAAAAAGACAAAAATATATTTCTTTATAAAAATGGATAAAAGTCACGTTTCTTTTTATATTATTTTTTTTCTGCGCTAGAACCAGCTACTTCGCTCTTGTAACCCCGGGGTTAACTTTCTGGCTGCTATCCTTCTACCCAAATCAAACTCTAACAACTTGCCTGGTATCCTTCAAACAATAATGAAACCTCATGCCATACCTCCAAAGTTCCACCATCTGTTGCAACTTCTGGGTTTGCCTTGTCGGAGGTTCTTATATAGTGTAATTTCTTGAGCTCTACAGCACAGTGAGAGTGCAAAAGTAGAGTTTTTAGAGAAGGAGTTGGAGAATTTAAAAGCCAACAATGGTATTTATACTTCTTATAAACTTGTAAACTCGAGTACAAAATCATAATTTTGCACAATTTTGATTGAGTTAAACGATTTTACACGAATAAAGTTTGATTTTATTGCTTTACAAGTTTTTAATCTGAATTTATACTCGACTTATAAAATTACATGATTTTACTAATCATCCCACGATTTTAACAACAATATCTAGTGTTTTTCTATGTATGTGATATAGGTGATTCTCCCTTCTCCTTCATTTTCACGCTTGCCAATTGAACACCAACATGCATGACCTTAATTCTTCCCCACCATTCATATATTAATTTAACTATGCATCATGAGTCATCGTGATGCAGCTATTGTTCCTTCCTTTCCACTTCCAGCGCAATCTCGTTGCGGCGTGTGAACGGAAGAGTAAAAGGTGGATTGTACTGCAACCAAAACAATGAAGTCTATATTAATACGAGGAGTTCATTTCTGCTAGAAATGTATAAGAAGCGAGAAATCAACAGATTTAGGGTGGTTTGGTATGTTTTCGTTTTCTGTTCCTTACTATTTTTGTTTTTAATTTTCTTTGAGATTTTAAAATTTGTTGCCAGATTTTATTTATTAATTAAAAACAACAGATAAAAACAATTAAGTTTCCATATCTTCTTGTCTTCTTCATAAAACATAAACACAAAAAAGAAGAAGAAAAGCAACCAGCCTTTAAGAATCACCGTTCACCAATATTATACCAAATACCTTACCTGAGCAACTTCCACCGAAGCACTGTCTTTTACTCTAAATTCTGCGTCCTTCTTCAAAGCATCACGTAACTTCAATTCCCGTTGTTTAACTTCTTCATCAGTAACAAAACCTGCTTCAGACAATAATTAATAGACAGAAGATTGCAGCCAGACATTAAAAAAAATAGGTGATTTCTTTTGAAAAATAGGTTTTATGGAGAGTGGATTATATATCTTTTGATACTTGGTAGCTAGTATCATGAAGAATTAACAAGTTGGAAAAAAAGCACTTTCATTTATTTCCTTAAAAGTATTTTATCTTAAAGTTACCAAACAATGAAAAGCGGAGAAAGTGATTTGAAAGGGGATCTTAATTACAAATTAAGCAATATTCTAAATGCTTATAATGATTCAATGTAGATCGATCTGACAACGAACACGCACTGGTCTGGTTTCTCCTTGTAGGCAGGATTGTCCCAGATTATTAAAATCGATGCACTTTATATATGGTGGAAAGGAAAACCTGAGAAAGCAACGACGGCAACAACTCTCCCCGGAACCTCTTCAACCCTCACAGTTGGATCCTTGGGCAAAGGCAGATTAGCGCCGTACTTGGATGGCATGACAAAGGACATTCGCCACTTCCCCTGATTTGAAAACAAGATCAAATGTGAAGGAAGAAATCAAACTCAGAATTAAGAGTCAAAGATTCATGTAGATGTGATATATGACCATGCGATGGTGAAATTGAGGTGATTAAAGAAGAGAAAATCCACCTCTTTGGTCATCACAGGCTGGGTCTTGCGAGTAATTACAGGCGTAGTCATTTCCATTTTCTCCTTCATCGTGTTCTAAATCCAACGAAGAGTGCTGAGTAGTTAAATTACACTATATTTCAGGAAAAAAAGAAGAGAAAATCCAACCGATCATCTCAGGATGGATCGTCGTCCTACCTACCTACCTTCCCAAACAAGTACTCTGCTAAAACATTGAAAGACCGAGAGGCACCATAGAAGTCAAATCCAGTCTCCCCTGACATCGTCGTCTCGGCAACATAATAAGGCTGCTTGTTTTTAAACGATAACAAATCCAATTATGCATATACAACCAAGATTTAGGTTGAAAGAATAGTATTTATGAGTTATGAGCACCTCAAGTTCTCTAATCTCGTACCCTTCTTTCCTGCTCAATACCTTGTACTTCAACGTTTCAAGGTCTGGAACTAAATACATCCGAACAAGAAGAGCCAAGCCATTTTCCCGATTGTTCAACTTCGGAAGTAATAAAATTTAAACAAAAAAGAAAAAGAAATGAGCGTACCTGCCATCAAAGCTTCCTCCAAATCCCGGCTCCCACTTCTCTTTGGAAACAAGTATTTCGTAGTTTCATTAGCCAAATCGAATAAAACTGCGACAAAAACAAAAGAGTTAGTCAAACAAATAAATAAAAGAAAAACAGAATCATGATGATAGCAGAGATGATTAACATTTACGTCTTTGAGACTGATAAGAAGCCTGAGAAGCGAGGGCAAGGACGAGAGAGACTCGAGCTTCGAAGGCCGACATGGGCCTTCTCCGCGGAGAAGTTGCTGTGGTCCTGTCAGTAGCCATGGATTTGATTTTAGATGGAGAAGTATACCGAATCATGGTAAGAACCGGAGGCGTGCAGTTGCTGAGAAGCATATCCTTGGTTTTTGTTCTGTTGCTTTCTACGGCTTGCTTCCAACTACTCTGACGAAAGATTCTGGCCATTAGAACGAGATATTTTTCTACATAATTACTAAGATGTGATTCAGATATTCTTTTTCTGTAGCAAGTTCGATTTGGGCTGTTGACTTCTGACTATATAATTGGCACAACCCACATACGAAGATGAGTTGGAGATGGTTCCAACTTCCAAGGCAACATTAGCATAATTCTTCTGTGTATGGTGGAGCTGATCTTCAATATGTTGGGATTTCGCGCTCTTTTCTCTCAATTCAAGGAGTATAACTTGTGAATTTATAAAGTAAATTCGACCTCTAATAACTCTAATTCAGCAACCCAATAAGATTGTGCAGTCAAGATTACAAGCTCCTTCGAATCTTCCAAGAGAGAAAATATCGCAGCAACAAACTTGGACAGAAAATTCATCATAGCCCACCATAAATGGGCTTCAATGACATTTGAGAAGTGGGGTTTCTGGATCACTGTCCACCAGCCCAGCTAATTAAAATATCACACGCACATAATATTTTTGGCTAATTGATCATAGACTACCCTAATTTTTGGTCGATAGAGATTTAGTTCCTAGCTTTTTTTTCATTTACAATGAAATCCTTCCATCCTGTTAAATTTAATTAAGTTTTTATTTGTTTGTTCTTTGTGTTTTAATTCAAGAGTCACATCATAAAGATATATATTTAGTTAAACATAACATAATAGAGGGTAACATAGACAAAAAGATGACATTGCACAAACAAAAAAAAACAAAAGTTTAGGGAGTTTAATTATATTAAAAAAACATTAGGGACTACATTCCTGTTGACCTAAAATTTGGGGTAGTTTTTATTCATTAACCATTTTTTGTTTTGATTTGAGATTGATCTGATGATTTTTGTTGCATTGTGAGATTATTTTTCTAGGATTGTGATTGCTAATTGAAAATTAAATCTTGATTCATGGATTATGTTTAGATTTATGTTGATTTATTTGAATTAACATGAAATTTAAATGAAGTTCATGAAATCACTAAGATTTGTGTGGATTTTTTGTGTTGCTTGATTTCGAAAACATCAAAAATTTATTTTGTTTCTTTTAATATCCGAGATTATAAACTTGTAAGACGTATTCTCAATATTAAAAAAAAAAGATATTTTTATTTTATTTTATATGTTTTAACTTTAGAATGGCTAAACCTAACACCCTAAAGTTACAGTCTACTCTACTGGAGTGGACCGATTTTAATCATTAGATACATTAATGATTAGAAAACACAACAGTACCTTAGTAGTTATTATATTTTCATTTTATTTTTCCTTTGAATTCTTTATTATCTTTAAAATTTACTCAAAACAATATATTTAATCAAGTAAATATAGTTAGGAATAAATGTAAAATAACATTTTTTAAACAGACACTCTTAATTAATTTTTGGTATTCTTAAAAACACGAGGATAGCAAATTATGAAAACCTAACTTGCTGCTGCTTGTGAAGTATAGAAGGAGAATAAATTTGAATTCCAATATATGGATACTTTGTAATACTATAACTAAAATACTAAAAATATAGAATTCTTTCTTTGAGAGATAATCCACTGAAAAAAAATTTGTGTAAAAACCATTAGGATATAGAGCATAGAGAGTAATACTTTTTTTAAAAAAGTTTGAAATAGAGGCTACTCTATTTATGTTTTTAAATCTAAGTAAGAAACATTAATATTTTTTTACAAGGTTTTGGCCTAATAGATTGAAACAAAGGCTAGAGACTTTCCCTTTCGCCAAGAATTTGAAAACAATTTATTTTTATATATTTGATTATGAAAACACTTTAAATGGAAAGAAGTTAGTTTCAAAGTCTTTATTTTTCAAGATACAAAGACAATGTAAAAAAGAATCCGACTTGCCAAATTCAAATTAGTGACCTAATAATTGCCTCTTAGAACAAATTATTGGTTTTTGATATTCATATACGTAGCAGAAATAATAAATTTAAACTAATAGTTGAGAGTCTCTAGGGTTTTGTTAGACAGATCTAGAGTTGTTTAGAAATTTATTACTTGAAGATTTGATCTTTTCCGGCTTTGAATAATTCCTTAAAGGTTGGGTTATCGCAAACCACAAACCATCCGGTTGTTCAGCCTTCAATTGTAATCCACACGAACCACTAGTGATAAATCTCCTATATCCCTATTTAGAAGAGAGGAATTGCTATGCTTAAAGTGCTAGCTCTTTATTTTGTAACTTATATATTTTTTCTTTGTAACAGATAACCTATTAAAAAATAAGAAGCATAATTTTATATTTATAAAGAATCCTAAAAACCCTTTAAATAACAAAAAAAATCTATTTGCCCCTTAAATAATATCTATATATATTATTTAAGGATAATTTTAAAAATTTAATCAATCAAGTCCCTACTTGATTATTCTAGGACTACAATTATAATTCTTGAATTAAATACATTCTAGTGTTTAATTTTTAAAATTATTTTCAATCAAGTCACTCTTAATGTGTGTCAACCATTAGGTTTCTAATATGTTGGCCTAAATATAAATTATAATTCTAAATAAATAGACTTAAATAATTCAAACAATTTAATTTGTTATCAATTCAATAATAGATTATTTTATATTTGAAGATCAAGTGTATCGTCTGGTAACATGTCATGATCCCTTATATATTATGAAAGTCATAAGAGATTTGACTTACCCTTTTAATGACCGATTTCTAAGTATAATTATTATCCCTTCATCAATAATGTTCTGATTTAAATATTTTAGCATTGAGTATGTCTCTCATATCAAATCATATTTGTTCGCAACATTATAGTCATTGATCATTTGAGTAAGATTTGAAAGTTTTTTTAAATCTCATTCTACATTACACAAGGATTTAACAATCAATACTATTTGAGAACATGTAAAATATATTTTTTAATTCACCTAGGGTGATGAATCCTGTTTTGATCACTCCAATACTTTCATATATTTTATGTTATATCTAATGTCTGCCTATTTGTTACATTTACCAAGATAACGTGTAAAAGGATCAAAACATAACACTCTTTATATAAGATAACTTAGTGATCTCACGTCTAAACATCACTTACACAACCGTCACGTGAGTCTTTTCATAGACACGAGTAATATCTCCCTATGAAATTCTCATACGAGTCAGTTCAATATACACGTTTTATGATAAATACATACATATTAGTTCTAAGTATCCCTTATACTTCAGCTTATGAGAATAACTGTTTCTTTTCATAAAGAAAAGAATATAATATGTACTAGTCTCTACGACTCCAATGAATATTCAGTATTTAAAAGAGCATCAACCAGAAATATTTTAGGAACAACGTTTTGATGCAATAGTAATCTCATAATTATAATAATTTTATAATTTTTTTTGCAAAATATTATTCTCCTATAAACTTTATCTTTATTCTAAATTCAATAATCAAATATTAGATTTATTAATATAATATTATATAAATATTAAAAATAAATTAAATTTTTATTAATAATAAATATATATTTACATAAATATAATATTATACTTACATTACATATTAAACTAAAACAAACTACTGTCCGTCGTCTACTGAGCCTGATTTTGGCAATGAAGTAATTATCACTTGAATTCGCATTTTCTATTGAGTATTTATTATATAGTTTTTGCCAGGACATTGACAAATCGAACGTGACATCTTTGTACAAACATGACATGGAATTACACACAAAAATGATTCGTGCCCTCTGCCCACCATTATCTAAACTCCCTCCTTTCCTAGCTGAGCCATGGAATGGGATTCTTCCATCAATCATTCATTTTATCATCGAAAGACTAATCAGAAAAAGTATAGATGGGACTGAGTGACTGACATTTAAGTCCCATCCCCCTTCTTTCTTAAGCGAGAATGACACTTGGACTAGACATCAAAGAGATGATTCCAACATCATGACCAAAAACTTTGTATTCCACTCTGCCATGGATGCACATCACCTATACAACAAGATAGAAAGGAGAGCCTACTATGGCTAGAATGGTAATTTTGCATGATGTCGTCTTAAAAACTTCATGATTGAGTTGAGTTTTTCATGCTACGCTTGAGTCAAAGTGTGTGGGTTACAATGTAGCTTTGTTTCTGGGTTCATGAAAGAACAAGTATTATATAAGAACATGTAACCTTTTAATATTTAAGTCAATAGTATATAAGAAAGAGAAATATAATGAATATAGTTGGGAGTTTGTGATTGAATGAGCTAGGGTGTAGATCTTGAATGAGTTTGAATGGCTTGGACTTGCCAAACTTTAATGTTTTACCTAATGATTAAATTAAATGTATTTTATATATCTTGGTCACATTAATTTACAATTCACTTTGTGAAGCATGAAAAATGATGTTGCAAATATCTGTAATATGTGGAGTTATAGATGTTTCTTGATGAGTTAAGTAACGATAAAAAGCGCTCTAATGAGTGAAGAAAAATGAATATTATTGGTGAAGAGATTATGATGCTTTATTGGTTTATAGTATTTATTCTGCCATAGATAAAAAAAGAATTTGTACTTGAGCTCGTGACCTAGCGATCATGGCAGGGTCTTGTTCCTTTCCTTAGCACCTATGTGCATACCTATTATCCCCGCGGTGCCTTACTTATCTACTGGGCTTGTAAGGTGTTCAGTGGATCCAGAGATTAGTCGTGGTGCGCGTAAGCTGGCCTGAACATCCCAGGTTATCCAAAAAAAAAAAAAGAAAGAGAATTTGTGTGCATAGAGATTTCGTTGCTTTGACTTCTCTAAAACTTAAAAATACATTGAGATATTGGCAGTAGCATAGTATATCTATATGGGTGAGGTCAATCAAACCATGTCCACATGACTTGAATTTTTTTTTTCTCACAATCACTGTACATGTTCTATCCAGTACATTGCTTGGACGGCATCGCCTCTTAAAATTTGCTGTAACCAAACATTTCAGAATCAAATCCCAAAAAATGCCAAAAAGAAGAAAAAGGGCGAGAGAGGTAGATGATTTGGACCTTTGCTTAACCATAGATTTCCGTGTGGAAACATTCTATCATTTTCAATCTATTTTATAGTTAAAATAGCCCCCCACCAGCCACCGCATTTGGTTTCATTTGAGCATCATGGCCTCTGCTTTTGCATTATTGTTGCCGGAGTATCTGATCTAACCCCATCCCAGAAGCTTCAAAACCCCATTCGCTTTCCAATCATGTTCCTAGTTGATAGTGTTGTATTGTATTTATTAGATTTGCTGGCCCCAGGCCCTATTATTATTTCTTTTTCGATAACTAAATTCAACTGGTTCCACAAAAAGATCCCTGAGTTATGAATTATAAGCAAAACTAGATAGAAATTTGAGGAAGAGAAAGAATATGCTCCCCAGTTGGTGTTACTCAAACCCCAATAAACATCCAAAGAAAAAATGTATTTGAATTTGACAGAATAGTTCCAAGTTCAATTGAAATTCAGGCGAAACTTCATGTCTGCAGGGGCTGTATCTGACATATTTAAGAATATAAGGTAGTATTGATTCACGGAGTCGGAGAAACCAAAAAGGTCCACCGGAAGTATGAAATTTCAAGGATGATTAGATTACTTTTGGTTCCCTGTATATGTATGAAAGATAAAAAAAAAAAAAAAAGTTGATGGAGATACATGAATAGTAATATACTAGATAGGTGGCATATGGCTAGTCAATTTTTTTTTAATGTAAAATAAAAAAGTTCAAACGATGAAAATTAAAGTAAATTTGAGTTAATTTTATTAACACACAATTTGAAATATGAAATCAAAATAATTCATAGGAAAAAAAGTAAAATAAATGCAAATCTCAAGGTCTAATAACCAAATGCTAAAAGATAAAACAAAAAAAATATTCAAAAAATATAATATCGAAAAAGAAAACTCGAGTCAACTCAGGCTACTTGACTAACTTGCACATCACAATATGAGATTGAGATAAAAAAAAAAAATCAAATGAAACGCCTTGTAAAAATAGACCCAAGTTAAAAAAAAAAAAACATAAAACAATTGAATTAATTTGGGTTAACTTTACGTACCAGCTCTGGAGATAACCTAACAGAAAGAAAAGATAAAAATAACAATAAGTGATGAGCCAATAATTTAATATCAAATGATAAAATTAAAAAAAAAATCAATGTTATAAAAAAATGTTGAGGGAAAAAAACTCAAGCCAATTCGGGTTAACTTGACTGACCCACCATTCATGACATGAGATCAAGAAAAAAATATAATTGCAAAAGAAGGACCTATAAAAAAAAAATAAGAATTTAAATAATAAATATTTAAAATGAAAACTCGAGCTAACCCGGGTTAACTTGACTAACTCACATTTAGAATAACCCAATAGAAAGAAAATCAAAAAAATAAAAAAGCTTAAGAGCTAATAATTTAATGCCAAATGATAAAATTAAAGAAAAAATCAATCTGATTAAAAATATAGAAAAAACAATTTGAGTCAATTTGAGTTAACTCGACTAACCTATTACCCAAGATATGAGATCGGGATAACTCAATAAAAAAAAGTGGAACACACATGAAGCCAAGGACCTAATAACCAAATATGAAATGATGAATTTGAAAAAAAAATCAATTTTAATAAACAACCTAAAAAAAGGCCAAACTTAATCGAGCTCAAGTCATGAGATAAGAATTACCCTATAGAAAGGCAATCATGAAAAAATAACAAAGTAAAATTTCCAACCGTAAAACAATTTAAAACTCAAACAATATGGATCAATTATGGTATAAAAACAAAATAAAACAAAATAATTAGGGGCTAAATTGGAAAATAAAATAAATTAAGAAAATGAAAAAAAAAACATAATTGAAAAAACGAGGACCAAAATTGGATAAAAAAATAAAATGAAATAAAATGTTGAGAGAAAAAATATATATAAAAAAAGATAAATCAAGAAAATAGCAATCAAAATAATGAGGAACAAAATTGAATTAAAAAAAACAAATGCAATAAAATAGCAAGGGATAAAATTGAAAAAAATAATAATTAAGAAAAGTATATAAAACACATAAAAAGAGAAATAAAAAATAGGAGGACCAAATTAGATATAAAAATAAAATGGTGTAATAAACTCCCACGTAAATGTAGGACTGAAGATAATAAGACCTCGATGAGTAATGGAAATTCGAGATGAAAAAAAAATAAATGATGAAAATAATGATGAATATGGTGTGTAATGGAGGGGATGACATACTTAAATAAATTTAAAGATATTGTTTAAGTTAAAATAAGAATTATGAAGTTTAGTTTAAAATTCATTACAACAGCGAAACCAATAATGAAGTGTTAATCGAAGAAAATGAATGTTTGATTCTTAGATATATGCATTATTACGAGCAAAACCTTACTTTTGATTGCATGAAATTTTTTTTGGTTTGTAATATGTGTGTACTGTGTTTTGATTTGAATGTTCATTGTGTTCTTCATATTCTTGGTGTTTGATATGTTTTCGTCAAAAAGATTTTATGTTTTGTGTTCGTTTTATTTTTATATGTTTCCGGGTTAAACTAGTGTTTTCGAGTCAACCCGATTGGTTTTGTTTTGGGTCAGGTACTAAGACCTTGTTTAGTTGATTACTTTTTTTGTTGAGAATTTTTTTGCTTAAAGGGTTGTTTGACAAACACATCCTTAAGCCTAGTTTGACAGTTTTGTTTTGAATAAAAATGGTTTTTTGCTAAGCAGACCCTAAATAAATTCCTAAAAGTTCAAAAAAAAAAAATTCAAGGACCAATTTATAATTATTTGGAGGTCCCTCGTATATTTTTCCAATAATTTTATTTAATATCAGGGTTGTGGATTTACATTGTAAGATGCTGACTTAGTATGAAAATGTCCGCTTTTCATCGAATCTCAAAAATTTCTAAAAAATAATTTCTCATTTGAAAAACACAAATATATTTTATTTAATGTGCATTCATCCAAATCTCTCAAAAGATAAAAATCATATTTTGCTTAAAAAGAAATATCATTGCATGTATTTTTGGATTTAATAACTAGTTTATTGAATCCATGAGAATTTGGTCAATATTTTAATAACCCCTAAAAATTTTAATTCATGAGAATTAATGGTCAATTTTCTAATATAAATGTTGTACCTACAAGTAGGTTGACATTTAAATACCAAAAGTTGACTTGAAATTTCCAAAATTATTTCGGGTATTCACCAATTTTAATTGGAAGTATTTTTCACCACAATATACAAGTTATGAAAAACTCTTTTGGTTTTTAGGATAGGTGAACCCTATTAGGGCACCTATATGGATTCTTTCTATAAAAATTTATTTGGGCATACGAGCCCGTAATAAATTCAAAATGTCAGATTTGTTCATGAGAATAAATATTTATTCTAGGTCATAGACGGACCATTGATTAGGAGCCCATCAGTACTTTTAAGTCATATATAGACCACAAAACACAGTTTATCCCAAGTAAGGTGCACGAGGAGTGTTAATATCTTTCCTAACCATAATCAGTCTCTTACCCTAGAATTTCATATATAATTGTACATCTAGGTCTTGTAGTGACCTTGAACCAAACAACTAAGTGACAACTCCTTGATCCCGACACCACAACATCGTGAGGACACATGCGACAATGTATTATAATTGAACTAAGTTGAAATTATAAAAAAGATTCGGAAGAAAACCCATAAAGGGTGTAGAAAAAGTTTCAACCTAGGAGTGGATTTCAGGAAATGTTTGGAAAATTTGAAATTATGTAGAATAATTATGTTAGACATGATAATAAACTAAGTTAAGCTTGAAATGATATATGTTGGAAGAAAAACTCTTGTAAGATTAGCTTCAATGTATGTTTTTAAGATTTGTTGCATATGTTTAAATGCAAAAGGAGAAAGTAAAAAATGAATGGTTCATTTTTTTGTTTGTGTTTGATAATACTAAACAAGAATATTAATGCATGTAGTGTGTAAGAGAAAGAGGAGAAATTCCAAGGGGATGGGTTTCCCTATTTTGACTGAATCTTGTTATGTTGTTGAGGGGAAATTGTTTGAATTTCTTAAGTTAGCGTTGGTTTGAATTGTGATTTAATGATGCTAAATGACCTTGGATAATATTGTTTATGATTGGAATTGATAGTTAGAACAAATTTCAAACATTGGTTAAATGGACTAAAAGGTTGGTAGTAAGAGTAAAAAAGGTTGGTAGTAAGAGTAAAAAAGGTAGGATGAGTTGTGTTAAAATTGCTTGAATTGTTGTGTACAATTGTGTATTGAAATTGTATGAATGATGTGTATACATGGGACATTAATTTAGAACAAAAAAAACATGGAATACTAATCCGACCATATTGGGAATAAAATTGGAAATGGTGAGACTAAATTGAATGCATTCATATTTATATGTAATGAGCACATATTGATGTGTTTATAATGATTTGAAATTAATGAAATTCTTGTGTTTGAATGTTAAATTCAGTTTTAAATGATGAAGTTGATCATATCAATTTGACTTGTGATTGGAATTGGTTTAGGGGTGTAATTGTAGTTGTGTATGTGCTTTATGAATGAGTTATACTCACTTTTAAATTTGAAAAATATTGATTGGGATTTTGTATACTTAGCCTAAAGGATGTTTAAGTTAAGATTGATTGAAATAGGTTATAGAATAAAGATTGACAAGATTATGTTGTATGGTGTGTATATGTTAATAAGGTATTATCATGATGATAATTAAATGTGCTGAAATGATAAATGAATGTTAATTCAAGGTTTGTGAACTTAAACATGAATGTGTAAGTAACATGGAAAAAGAGCATAATTAGTTAAAGCATAAATGTGTAAAGGTGTTTTTATGATAAGGAAATTGTCTAGAACCAAGAAATATGGATAATACTATTTGGTGTGTATTATACATTGTTGCATGTTGATGTGTGGATGCAAGAGTGTACATTATGTGAATGACATAGTTAGGTTAGACAAGTAAGAGGAAAGAAAAAAATAATAATACGATTAAAAATACATGAGTTGGCACATTTAAAATCCATGAATCATGTGTTGAATGGAGAACTAGGACATACTTCCTCGATTAATTGGATAGGTTAATAATAGTTTGTAAATCATGTTGTGACAAGAGAGACTTTTAGAGCACGAGTTCAGGAAGGAGGAGCAGGATCTTCATAAATGGCAGATAAGTGCTTGACACCTTAAAACTAAACTATTATTGAAATTGTAATTGCAATTTTTCTTTAAATATATCTTGATTTTATTTGAAAAATGTTAAACTATTGGAGAAACTAGTTATTTTGGTTACTAGGACTAATGCCCTGATTAATGAGCAATTGAAGAAACTAATTATCATAGTTAATGAGACTAATACCCTGGTTAATGGGCTATTGGAAAAACCATTTAATGTTTGGGCTAGAGATGACATTGGTATGTACTTAAATTGTGCAAATTGTATTGATTTGTAATGTTAAAGATAAAATAAAATAAAAATATTTGTTTTGTAAATGATGTGGTAAATAAATTAGGGTTGTTACACTTGTTGCTTGCCCAAAGAAATATTTTGAAATGAGATTTTGTTTATGCATGTGAATGTTGGTTTCTTTATGAAGTATGAATCAAGAAAAGAAGTTGTAATGCTTGACTTATATGCTATAATGTTTTTTTGTTTCAAGGATAATTAATTATGTAATGTAATGCAAATAATATATGTGTATGTCAAGACATAAAAAGTTTAATAAAAACTGGGGTGATTCACAAAGTTAGAAGATAATTAATGCATGAACTAGGAGTATAAAATCGTTTAATCAATACGATCCATTTTAGGCATGAGATATAATCATGGAAAATGGTCAATCAATCAAGGAATCAAGTATTAAATCGTGATGATGAATATGTTAAATTGTAGAGAGAATATGATAGTGGAGATATTAACATAAATGAATATATATGAGTAAAAGTTATTGAAGTAATGTTACTATAGAGTCTAACAAAGATAATTATGGTACGAACCTGTATGGTAAGGAAAAATGTTAGAAGTTGTCAAAGAATATTGTAAAAGAGGAGAGGAAAATCGTAGTAGCATATAAAGGAGGAAAGTATGAATGAGTGTTCTTTGATGAAAAGACAAAGATGAATACGTAATTATAAATCTTAGTAACATATAAAGAAAAAAAGTATGAAGGAGTCTCCTTTGATGAAAAGACAAAGATGATTCCGTAATTATAAATCCTAGTAGCATATAAAAAAAGAAAGTATGAAGGAGTGTCCTTTGATGAAAAGACAAAGATGAATCCGTAATTATAGGCGAGTTTGAATATACTCGTAAAAGATAAACAATGCCATGATTATTTCCAAAAGTGTAAAAAAAAATAGTGGAAATAGATATGTATATCATTAATTTATTTTCTATTTTATTATATGTTGCAGGTATATTTAACTAAGGACCTCAACTTTATGATCGTTTTTCACATTTTTCTATGGAACTAGTATAGAAATAAAAGGTTGTAGAATAACCTGATGTGTTGTATCTAGATTTATTTCCTATATTGGATTAGCATACTATGATAATTTGTAAATAGGAAGGGAGGGATGTCTTTTTCTTGATTAGTGAATATTTGTAATGGTATAAACATGCATGATGAATTTAGGAATATGAAATTGTATCTATTTATAAGTATGGAGCATATGAGATTATATTTTTATGGAATACATGAAGATTGTGTTGTTGAGTGGTACATATGAGGCAACCTATGTTGTGATAAATGGTGGAGATTTTGGTATTGATTTTTTATAGGGAATTTAGTAGGACAAGTTATGTGATAAAGGGTTTTGTATAAACATAACTCAGCCAAAATTTTATTGAAGAAGGAATAAACTAAATTAGGTTAAAATATTACATCAAGGTAAGAAAAGAATTTATGAGTTCTATAAATGTTGATGGAAAACAAAACTATCTACCATGTTTTCTTCAAGTATTGTTTGGCATTATACAATATTTAAGGGTGTTACAAATAAAATTGAAAAAATAGCTAAATTTCATAAAGGATTAAAATAAAAATAAATAGTAATTAAAAGAATTAAGGCCAAAATCAATATAATTACAAACTAGAGAACAATTGTTTATGGAAGGGCTAACATAAATTTCAAGGTCATGAGATAGAAAAGAGAGAGGAAATAAAAAAAAAAACTTCATCGCAACCTAACCGAACCTCCGCTGTAAGCACGCACCATTTTACTAGATAGAGGATGACTAGCCCTCCCAACGCTGCCTCAGATGAAGAATTTTGGCAGCTTTGTGGCCAGCTAATGTAGCCAAAAGGCATGGGGTTGTCACATGCTAACGCATTGCATGCATCAAATATTTTCTTTTATTAATATTTAACAACCCCTAACAAAATCCAAAAAATGCAAAAAAAGAAAAAAGAAAACAATGAAAGTGCCCTTAAAACCAACCTTAATTTTTTTTATTTCAAGGGTAATTTTGTAATTTAACTGTTTAAAAAAATAAAAAAGACAAAGAAGTCCCTCTATGCATGTTCACTTTTTTTCCCTCTCAAGGGTATGACTATAACTTTATAGTGCAATGTTTTTTGAATAGAAAAAAGAGTCCATGACTATAAGCTTAATATTTTTTTTGCTTTTAAGGGTAAAATAGTCATTTTAATGTAATAAAAAGGTTTCATGAACAATTTGTCCCTAATTAATTTTGCAATGACCAATAGATTCCTTAGGAAAGATAATTCTACCTCTAATTGCAAGCCTCTTAAGTTTTTTTTTTTTTTTTGTCTAAGGGTATAAGTATCATTTTATTGTTCCAATAAATAGAGAAATGTGACTATCGCTATAATGTTTTACTTATAGCTTTTAGTTTTTTATTTAATATATCATATTGCCTCATCTCCTAGTCTAGTCCATTTAAGTAATCTAATGCATTTTCTGTTATTTAGCTTAAGTCTATAATTGTATTATACCATTTTACTTGATGAAGTGTAGCTATCACATTCTAGAAATCCTTGTGCCTAGCATGTTCATGTTCACAAATTAAGTACAATTGATGATAATTTGTCCGTCAATGCACTAATAAATAAATTTGTGGTTCAATTATATCTTGACGAAACAAAAGGGATAGTTGTTTCTAAAAAATTAATTTGAAATAAACCTAAAAGCACTCAACTTTCCATTGAATAAATTCAATTTGGATTATAATAGTAAAATGATAATTTTACTCCTCACTCTAACATTATTAAGCCTTCCATGGGGGATATAATGACCTTTTTCTAATGGTCAAAAAGTCATTTATGAATTAGACAGGGACAAGAAGATCTTTACACATTTATTTAGCATGGAAAAATTACTTAATCTCCCTTAAATGCAAAATTTTCTACACCTAGCTCTAGAGGCTTTATCATCTTTTTTATTTTTTAGACAGTAGAATTACTAATCTAACCTTGGCTACAAAACAAATAGCATTCATGGGCTTTTTGGTCTTTTATTTAATTTAAACATGGTGAAATAACTTTATTGCCCTTTGAATAAAAAAACTCGCCCTTCGATGTAGGAGCACTTTAGTCTTTTAAATTTAGTTATTTTGTAATTATAGGGTTTCATTAGGGGTGACAGGGTCATTTGCTAAATAAGGAAACAAAAAAAATCTTAAAGTACATAAACAATGGTCATAGGATTTGGATGGCAAGTTCAATGTTATCTGGTGGTCGAAAGCTCATTTTTAGGGTGGCGACTGAAGTATCTCGGCAGCCCCTTCATATCTAGGTGGCGCGTGTGGTTTATTTGTTTTCAATTTGGCGAGTGTGACATTTTTTTTTCAATTTCATCTCTCATATATTTTTTCATATGTCATATTTTGGTTTTTATTTTTTTAATTGATATTTGTTTTATTTAAGATGGTTTTTAATTATTTATTTTTATAATTTCATGCTTTTTGAGTTTTTGTTCCTATCAAATATGATCTTCTCTCTTTATTCTTGTTTTTTTCACCTTGAAATTTTTTTAAAATTATTATTTTTGTTTTCTTTATGATTTCATCATTCAATATTTAATTAGTTGGGTGTTTAGCTTCTTGGTTGAGCTAAGGTTTAAAATTTAACAAACTGCAGGTTTGAGAGATTAACTTGGGTTTACGAGATTCACCCATATGTGCTTGTTTTTTTTTTCTTTCTTTTTTAAGCTTTTTATTTTTCAGTTTCATCCCACAACATCTTTTTTTTTCTATGGGATTTGTCAGACATTTTGAAAATAACATGGTTTGTCTTGAGTTTTGTTTTTGTCTTTTTTAAATTTAGTTTTTTTAAAAGGAATTTTGTTTTGTAATTAAATTGAATTAGTTGATTTTATTCTTCAATATTAAATTGATCAGCTATTAAGCTTTTTGGTTGAGCTCAAGTCTAAAATTTAATAGATTGCAAGTTTGAGAAATTAATCGGTTAAAGAGAATCACTCAAACTTGCTCGTTTTTTTTCCTTTTTTGAAACTCTTTTTTTTTTTCATTCTCCAACATTTTTTTTGCTTTTTTGTTTTATAAATCCTTGTTTAAAAAAAACCTAAACTTTTTCCCCTCCATCAAAAACTTGATTTTTTTTTTTGGAGTGAAACAAATGCATGAAGAACCAAAATCCAAGAAGAATTATATAACATTTTCCCCTACGAGGGTGTTTGAGAGTGTGGTTGCGGTTGTTTTTCAAAATATTTTTTACTTGAAAATGTATCAAGGTAATATATATATATATATATATATATATATTTATTTATTTATTTATTTATTTTTGACATCAATATATCAAAATGATCTGAAAACACATAAAAAAAATTATTAATTTGAAGTAAAGAAAAAAATAAACAAAAATTCAATTTTTTTTTAAAAGCAATTTTGAAATATAAAAACAAACAAGCATGGAAAATCATACAAGGTCGACATAAAATTTGAATTTTGTTGGGAAATGAGCTTCATTTATATTTATTAAACATGGATCTAAGGTGAAATATTGAATGATTTGAGTATTTGATGAATTTGCATTTGAATACATAAATTGTCTATTGTTAATCATATATTTCTTGACCATTATGTAGACACAGTTTGTTGCCTTTTTTTGTTGTTGGTTGTGGAAATTAAAAGGTATTTAAACCAGGTCACTGATATTGTTGGTTTAGAGGTGCCTAGGCAGGCAGTTTCTGTCATCAGGTATCAAGTCGAGGCAAGAGTGAGGGTAATTATTTTTTATATTGCAGCATTTAAAGCTAACACTGCTTTCAGGAGAAGATCATTGTCATTAGTATCGGTTGATCACCCCATAGGTCTTTTACTAGAGAGCATGGTGGTCTTATGAGGTGGCCTAAAAAATTTTACAAACCAAAGGAGCAAAATTGTGAAGGGACTTACCGACCAACAAATAGCTTGTCTGTGAGACAATGTAGCTGAGCAATTTACATATATTTGCAAAGCCCCTTCTTGGGATCACCGGAAACAATGCGTAACTCTGGAATTTTTATACAAAAAATAAATAAATTAAGTGAGGTTTGATATTTTTTTTAATAAGGGTATTTTAATGTTAATGTATATGACTTATAGCCAATTAATTAGTTATGTATGTCATTAGTTTTGTTCATCTAAACATATTTAATTTTAATAAATATTTATTTATCTTTAATATTCATCAAATTTATTATTAATGAATCTCGAATAAAGATAAAGTCCTCGAGATAAAAATAATTTGTAAGGAAAATTATAAAATTGTTATAATTATGAGTTTTCTATTGCATCAAAACATTATTCATTAATGTTCTTAGTCAATGCTTTATTAATATTGAACATTAATTAGAGTTGTTGAGATGAATACATATTATGTTCTTTCTTTTATGAAAGTAAAAGTTGTTTTTATAAGTTGAGGTATGAGAAATACTTAAAACTAATATGTAGTCAGATGACATATATACTGAAAAGACTCACATGACAATTCTATATGAAGAAATCACTTGTGTATATAGAAAGGCTTACGTGATGGTTGTATAAGTGATCCTTAAACTCAAGATCACTAAGTTATATAAAGAATATTATATTTTGATTCTAGTACACATTGTCATAATCAAATGTAACAAACAAGAAAATATTGGGTATAACATGAACTATATGAAATTATTTGAGTAATCAAGATAGGATTCATCACCCTAGGTGAATTGAAGAAAACATTTAACATGTTTTCAAATAGTATTGATTGTAAATTCTTATGCAAGTTAAAATGAGATTTGAAAAGATTTTTAAATCTTATTTAAATAATCAAAGACTATGACAAGGCAGATACATTTCATGCTATAATGTCTAAATCAAAACATTGTTGATGAATGGATAATAATTATACTGAGAAATTTATCACTGAAAGGTTAAGTCAAACAACTTATCACTTTTCTAATATTTGGAGAATCATGATAGATTGTTATACATTATATTTGATTTTCAAATATAAATCAATCAATTTTTAAATTAATAATAAATTATTTTTTTTAGTTTACTTGATCTTCTTTTATTTAGAATTGTGATTTATATTTGGATCATGTTATTAGGGAATCTAGTAGGTCACGCACATAAGAACCATTGGTCATAAAATAAAATAGAATGATTAATCAAGTGTGAATTGATTGTAAATAAGTTTTAGAAATTGAGAACTAGAGTAAAATTTATACAGGGAATCACAATTCTATACCTAAAAAAATAAAGTATAGACTTCATTGAATAAATTTCTAAAATCATCCTAAAATAATATACATAATATTATTTAGGAGGTAAATTAATAAATGATAAAATTTTCAGGTTTTCTTATAAATAAAGTATTACGCTTTTAATTTTTTTGTACAGAAACTACATCAATTACATAATACTTGATAAACACGAAAGAAAAGAGATAGTAGTTAAAGGCATAACAATCCCTCTTCTAAAAGAGTTCAGAAGATTTCTCAGTAGTTGTTTGTGTAAATTATCATTAGATACGAGATACTTTGACAATTTATTATTTGACAATTTAGCCTTTAAGCAATTATTCAAAGTAAAAAAGAACATTTGATCTTCAAATAATCTTTGTATATATATATAAAAAAACCTATAAAGTTTTCTAACAAGATCCTTAAAACTCCCAAAAAAATCTTAAATTTATCATTTTCATTCTGCATATATATTTTGGGAAACTCAACATTTAACACTATTAAAATTAATTTTTTAATTAATGAAATTCTATTGTGGTAATATTAAACCTGGCCTAGTCGACATAGCCTCTAGCCAAGGTCGTGTGTGTGTGTGTGTGTGTGTGTGTGTGTGTGTGTGTGTGTGTATAAACTTCAAAACATCGTTGAAACTAATTACTCTGGTGTCTAATGATTATTATGATAGAAGATAAAGATTTGAGAGGCTTTTAAGACATTGGTTTTTAGCTTGAACAACAATTTCTCAACTTGAGTATCGTCGAGTTCGAATTCTAAATATACTCATGATCATCTCTCTGTGTGATTTACATGGTTAGTAATTTTATTTCAGGATATCAAAGGTGTCTTCGTGTTTGAAATCAATTGTGATTTGTGGGAGTACAAACATTATGGAGGAGGATCAGCTTATATCTTGTCTGATATATATATATATATATATGGGGAGACAATTTGGAGCGCCAAGTCTCGGATGTTGGATTTGAGGGCTCTCATCCAGATTTCATGGGGGGGGGAATACTTCATATTCTTGACTACACTTATTGGTACAGTGTTACAAGCTGAAGAAGAAACATAAGATAATGGCAGGTTTTAATTCAAAAGAAAGTATTGGTCAATTTACTCTAAACTACACCGTTTTAATTTGTCTTTAAACGCACCATTTTGTTGTTATTAAAACTCATCGTTTGGATGAGTCAATACTCACTGTTTTAGTAAGGTTTTTCATTCTGTTACAATTCTGTTTACAAGAGGAAGTATATAATGTGCATCTGTTACATGTAAAGAGCAGAATATACAATGAGAAATGAATGATTTCCTTGAATTAAGGAACACCCCTATTGCACCGTCCCCTATTCTTTATCATTCTCCATAACGACTAAGCAGTAAAACAGACTCCTGCCGTCCCTCAATTCATCCTTGCACACCTACATCCCAGTTGCCGAACTCCATAGTTATAGGATCGTTAAGTGTCTCACACGTAACAACCGGTATCGAGCAAAAAATTCTCGGATTTCCACCATGCCACCAGAGACGAGAGCAACAAATATCTAACGCATTGAGGACTCCATAGCAGCTGTAGCTCAGGACCACAGCCAGAAGTATGAGCTGTTAGTCGACATGTTTAAAGGACAAACTCTGAAGCTAGATCAGACCATCGAGAATCAAGGTGGCCAGATAAAGGACATAAGGAATATGATGGGCACTATGACACAACAACTAGAGTTTACCTTGCAAAAGATTTCCTAAGCTCCCGGCAGCTCAAGTCTTAGCAGAGACAAGCAGCCTCTGCATCCTGACAGAGCAGATCTCAGGAGCAAAGAGTTAAGGGAGGATAGATTTGCAACCTACAAGGTACTCAGACCGAAACACTTCTTTCCCACTTTCAATGGGGAGGATGTACACAAGTGGTTGTTTAAATGTACACAGTATTTTGAAATTGAAGAGGTAGCAGATTCTGAAAAATTACAAATAGCTTCATATTATTTGGATGGAGTGGCTTTATACTGGCATCAGAATTTCTTGAGGAGTTTGGAAGGTCAGAATACATCCTGGGAAGAGTATGTCAAAGCCATTTGTTACAGGTTTGGTGGTAGACAGGACCCTCTAGAGGAGTTGAGGCAACATAAAGATCTTGAAGAATAGATCCAAGATTTTGATATATTGTGGAACAAGGCTGAGATAAATGAGAAACAAGCTTTAGTGATCTTTTTGGGGGGCATGGAACTTGAAATAAAGAACAGGGTCAAAATGTTTGACCCCAAAACCCTTAAACACGCTTTCAATATAGCTAGACTACAAGCTAACACCCTTTCTTATAGAAAATCCCCTGGCTATGTTCGAAAACCCTCTACCTTGTGCACTAACCCTATTGCTAATACTCCTCTCACCTTTCCACAATAAACATCCAGGAACCCTGCAAACTCTCATGCCAATTCTTCTAAACCACACTCAGCTCAATGGACACCCAACCCCAACAACAATATGTATCCAAATCCCAGTAAACCTACAAAATTCATCAGGAATCAGGAGTTTGAGGAGAGAAGGTTGAAGGGACTATGTTTCTGGTGCGATGAAAAGTTTATGCCAGGTCATAGGTGTCGTAACAAAAAAGTGTATTCCCTCAGTGTAGTGGAAGAGGAAGAGGTCTTCCAAGAAGAGGAGGTTGAAGCAGAGGAAGCCTTCAGCTGAGAGGTCACACCTCACATTTCCTTGGATGCGTTGGAGGGAACTGTGGGTCTTAATACAATCACTACACCATCAAACAGTTTTACCGACGGACTACTTCCGTCGGTGACAGGAATGACATCCGTCGGTGAAATAATTACCGACGGCCTCACCAACGGAACACATCCGTCGGTATACCAGTCGTCGGTAACTCCCATTTCCTTCGCTAAGTTTGTCGCAAATAAAAAAACCCACCGACGATCTTACAGACGGATACGCGCGCGCCAAAAAAAAAGTTTCCCGCAGGAACATTACAGACGGAATAAATCCGTTTGAATTCCTGCCAAACCGCCACCTCATTCCATCCTTCAAGACCGTTATCCCTCGCATGTCTTTTTGATTTTTTTTTGGTGTCATACCAAAAATCACGCAACCTACTTTCATAGTAACAAATTAGAATTTAAAACATAAAATTATAAAACAAAAATAAATATTATTTTTGATGTTACCTAGTTGCCGCGTGATTCTCTCATACCCTCCTCACAACATTGTTGTCCGCCCTATCCCACTCAAATTTGTTCTGTGTATATAAATAATTCATATAAAATAAAAGTAGTACAAGATATAAAATTATAAAAATTATTTATAAAAAATAAGCTGGAAATTAAAAATTAACACCGACCTGAAATCGCTTAAACCATGCATCGATATTAGGTTTCCACTCAAGATGTTTGGAAACCCGGCTCCATTAAAACAATGGAATCTCCATCGACGATTTAAACGCCAATGTTATAGTCCTTGCGGCCTCAATGTTTGTGAACCCGAAATTAAATAAAAATAGTAATATTAATTAGTTGTTCATAAATTATGTTATAAGTATATATATAATAAAAACTAAAACCTAAACAAACTTACATTGAGAGGTCATTTTTCCATTATGCCTGGTACTTGCGGGTGAATTGACCCCCTGTGAAGGCACACCGCTTCTGACCGTGAAACCGCTAGAAGAGGCAAGCATCACAAGTTGGCGTAGATTCCTCGCCGTGATCAAGACCTAAGGATACGTCCTCCTCATTGCTAGAAGAACTAGCTGCAACCGTCTTTTGATGACGTCTTGTAGATTTCATTCTACGCATCTACACAAATTTATACGAATAATTATATAATTAAATTTGATTATTTTAAAAAAAATTCGACAGAGTCTCCCCTATATTGGGGGGTCCCAAGTTATCGACAAAATCATATAATGATATTTCACTTCCAATTTTATTTCACATCCCGATCTAATCATCCTGGATCTCAACCCAACTCATCATCATCAACACAACATTTTATTCAATAACATCATATAATGATATTCAAGTAAAAGAATCAATTTCAACTATGAACATTCATTGTTAAATTGGTACTTAGAGTTACAAACATTAGATTAAAGTCATGCATTCAAATTTACGGATTAATATTACATTTCAAGTTTTAGGAGACAAGACTCTTAATTTATAAATAATTACATGGTCAAAAGCAAAAGATAACTAAATCAATATCATTCCTAACACGATCGACCCTAATGGACCTCAAAATAGAAATTAACGTGTACACATAAATATAAAAATGTAATAACAAGCAATAACAATGACATGTAAACAATAATATCCTAAATTAAGATAAACTAATTAAATGTAATTATATATATATAAATTAACAATTTTAACATAAATTCAACAATAACAATTATAGCAATACAAACAATAATATCCTAAATTAAGATAAACTAATTAAATGTAATTCTATACATATAAATTAACATTTTTAACACAAATTCAACAATAACAATTATAGCAATACAAACAATAATATCATAAAATTAATAAATAAAATTAAAAAACTAAAAAAACACTACACAAAACAACATAAACACAAAACAAACAATACACAAAACTAAAAAACACTATATCAATTCAAAATAAATTTGGGAATAAAAAATGCTTACCTTAATAGTGTGTTGAATTTAAGATTTTATCTACAAACAATACACAAAACAAAGAACACCAAAAAAAAAATCATAATTAAAATAAAAAAATACAAAGATAAAGAAAAAAGAATACATACCTTATAAAACTACCACCAAAACAATAAAATCCCTTCTAAAAGCTAAATATAAACCGAGAGGAGAAGAGAAATGGAGAAGAAGAGAAACGGAAGCAGAGAAGAAAATGAACCAGGTGGGGGGGTGGGGGGGCTATATATAGCAATTGTTCCGACGGTATTACCGAAGGAAAATAATTATAGTCGGTGGCATTAAATTCCGTCGGTAATACCGTCGGAAATTAATTGAAATGCGCACCAAAAAAAGTTCGAAAATCCCGCTAGACTTTTCGATCCGTCGGAAACTCCGTCGATATTTGTGCAGACGAAAACGTGTACATACGTGCGCTTTGGGATGTGCGTACTTCCATCGGTGAGTCCGTCGGTATGTGATGTCGGTAACGCCGACTGTATTTATGCAAACGGACACGTGTCAGACATGCATGCGCTTCGGGATGTGCGTAAATTCGTCGGTGATTCTGTCGGTAACTCCGTCGGTATACTCGTCGGTGAGTGTGGCACAATCCCGTAATTTTTTTTCAACTTTCTGTGAAATACTGACGGGTTATGTTCCATCGGTAAAGCCGTCGGTGATTGTGGCACAATCCTGTAAATTTTTTTCAACTCTCTGTGAAATACCTACGGGTTATGTTTCGTCGGTAAAGCCCTCAGTGATGGTGGCACAATCCCGTAAATTGTTTTCAACTCTCTGTGAAATACCGACGGGTTATAGTTCGTCGGTATACCCGTCGGTGAAACCGTAAATTTTTCTTATTTTTTTTTATTTAACCCAGTCACAAAATCTTGAATTGCAATCTTACAGCACACACAACATAATAACAAGGGCTGACCATTAAAGAAGAATAAATATTTCATGTTTCAAATTATTACATTATAAAATAAGGCTTTATAACATGTTTAGTTAGTCGGAATTTTCATCTTCGTCCTCTATTGAATTGTTATCATTAGCTTCATTGCACTCTTCAATTTCGTTATCATCTTCTTCAACAACATTCTTTTTTTCACTAGTAGAGCTCAGAACAACATTCAACTCCTCTGCGTCAACATCAACAAGACAATTGTTGAAAACATGAAAATTCAAATTTTCTTCTAAGTCAATCGACGGAGCAACTCGGTATGGTTCAACCAACTCACTAGCTTGAAAGACTTCATCTATCACACTTGTGTCTTCGTTCTCATCCGAACAACCTCGACACGGCCCTTGGGTTTTGTTTTTAAAACGGATAACCAATCAACTCTTGATCGGTCCTTTCTAAAGGAAGGGGTGTATGTGTAATAAACTTGTTGGCATTGCTTTGCAAAAACAAAGACGTCGTTTACGTTGCGGTGTCTAGCTTTTGAGTTGATTTCAATAAGACCATAGTGAGGATCTACTATGATTCCTCTGTCAGTTGTGTCATACCAATAGCATTTAAATAAAAACACTCTATTTTGCTCGCTATAATATTGCAGTTCGATGACCTCTTCCAATCTACCGTAGTAGTCAACTTCAAACTCACTAGAAGTCAATCCCTTAATACAAACATCGCTGTTGTATGTCTTTCTTTCATACCTGTATTCTTTAGTATGAAAGACATATCCATTGACAAAATACCCGTTATAGAACTTGACTTTTCTTTCAGGGCCCAGACATAGTAAAGACAGTGAAATAGCAGCACTACCTCCCATTTGATAAACCTAGCTTGTAAATTAAATACGACAATAATCAATAAATGAATATTATGTAACATTGACTACAATTAATTACATTGCAAGAGATAATGAGTTTGTGATAGGACTTACATGTGTTCTAAACCATGTGGCAAATTGTTCATCTTGTAATTGAAAGATCTGGGATTCGGTTAGCTATGAGTTATTGGACAGTAAGTATCGTCGATGTTGCCTACAAGGTTGTTCCAAATTATATGAGTGTATGGTATCACAAAACATAAATAGTACACTCTTGACAAAGTTTAAGTCGAACATCTACTTACTTAATAAAAGGTCTCAGCTCATCACAGTTAAATAGGACATAATTGTGTTCTTGTTTGAACTCTATTTCAGACAAATATCTTCCCCTCACGGTATTTTTAGGTGTGGGTCATCCAAGATTGGAGAATATTGACAAGTTCCCACTTGAATGCACTTCACCACCATCATCATGCCGTGGAACACAGTTTACCCTCGTTCTCAAATGAGGTTCGAAATAGTATGAGATAAATGTTGAGATCTCCTCAACAATATACGCCTCACATATTGACGCCTCAACATGCGCCTTGTTTTTACTGGACCGATCCTCCAACTTTTACCTCAAACGGTAAATGTACGGGTAGATGCTCCATTGAGTCAAAAAATGATGGAGGGAATATCATCTCAAGTTTGCATATTGTCTCGACGATATTCTTTTCAAGCCTTTCAATGTGACAAACATTCAACTTGCTGGAGCATATATCTCTGAAGAAATGACTAATCTCTGTTAGTGCATCCCATATCCCCCTTGGCAACAAATCACGAAAAGCTAATGGGATGAGTGTTTGCATAAACACATGGCAGTCATGACTCTTCATTCCATATAATCGCATTCCTCCGTATTAACCAGCCTTGATATGTTCGAGGCATGTCCATCGGGGAAACGTAGACTCTTAAGCCATTTGTAGACTAGTAGTTATGCGTTTTTCTCTAGCACGAAGCTTGCTCTTGGTTTTGCGACCCGTGACCCATCACAAACCAACTCCATATTTTTACGGTTCTGAGAACAACGCTACATCCAATCTAGCCTTGATGTTGTCCTTTGTCTTCCCCTTCACATCCATGACGGTGTTGAAAATGTTCTCAAACACGTTCTTTTCAATGTGCATGACGTCAAGGTTATGGCGGAGAAAATTGGTCTTCCAATAAGGAAGCTCCCAAAACATACTTCGCTTCACCCAATTATGGGTCAAACCAAAACCAGGAAACTTCTGCTTACCTGATTGAAGACCAAACACAATTTCACCGTACTCGACACAACATCAAACAATTCTTCAACGGAAAGACGCGGGGTGCAACATCATTTTCAACTCGCCAACAAATAAATCCTTTTCGTTCTTTACGTACTGTGGTTATGTGGCAAGAAACGACGGTGGTAAAAAAAAAGAAGCT
Source organism: Populus x sibirica (assembly GCA_019202695.1). Classification (NCBI taxonomy): domain Eukaryota; kingdom Viridiplantae; phylum Streptophyta; class Magnoliopsida; order Malpighiales; family Salicaceae; genus Populus; species Populus x sibirica. The sequence continues at coordinate 546,885 of JAGMVL010000318.1, forward strand.
TTACCCCCGTTTGTTAGCGTGAATGCCTTGTTGTTCTCCATACAAGTATAGACATGCTAACTTTCCATGCGTGCTCCAACCAGAAACCATTCCATAAGCTGGGAAATCATTGATAGTCCACATCAAAGCCGCTCTCATAACAAAATTTTGTTTCCTCAAGATGTCATAAGTCAAAGCTCCAGAGGACCACAATTGCGTCAACTCATCAATCAACGGATGAAGACAAACATCTATATTCCAACCCGGACTGCTCGGACCTGGTATGACCATAGATAAAAACATGAACTCCGGCCTCATACACATCCCTGGTGGCAAGTTATAAACCGTCAAGTATGACCGGCCAACAAGAATAAGGAGCAAGAAATGACCCGAATGGGTTGAATCCGTCTGTACACAACCCAAGACGCATATTCCTTAATTCAGCTGAAAAGTAAAGATGCATACTATTAAAGTGTTTCCAAGCTTCACCGTCAGAAGGATGAACCATCACTCCATCAACCGCATGGTGTGATTGGTGCCATGTCATGTGCTCAGCAGTCCTTGGTGACATGAATAACCTCTCAAGTCTAGGTGTGATTAGAAAGTATCTAAGTTTTTTATATGCCACGAGAGTCTTCCCTCTACCAGTTCTGGGTTTGTAACGGGAATGCTCGTATGTCATGCACTCGGTAAAATGCTTCTCCCTCATTTTAATAATCTTGTCATAACCAGCCTCACTCAACCCGTGATCTGACTTGATGGTGAACACCTGTGCTACGGCGATAATTTCTTGTGGTTCGTATGACCATCCCATAATGGTTCGTCAAAATCTCTCAACAGATCAAAAAAACCTTGTTGCATCCGCATTAGGTTCTTCTTCTACGATTGGACATTCCCACGATATTACCTTCACTCATTCTCATTGTATCCATAACCATATTCCTGTAAGGATTACTGTTCTCATTTCCAACTTCATGCATGTTGCTAGCACTAAAATTTGACCCAACCACTGTTCTTCCATGCTCTCATCAAGGAACAAATAGTTCTCCATGAGCATACCAACACAGTAATCTTCCATGAACCCTTTGGTTAGAAGATGCATCGTTACAACATCTTGATATAGAAACTTTAAATTTTTACACTTCCTGCATCGACACCTAATACCGCCATCAGTAAAATTCCTCGGAATAGATGTTGCGAAATTAATAAAACCCTGGACACCGTTACAATAATCCATCCTCCGCAATCCTTGGGGTGAGTCCCGATACATCCATGAACGATCATCCATGACTTCTATTGAACCTCTATAAAACATAACAAAAATATTGGTTTTCCCCGACATTATCCAACAAACTAAAACAACACTTATGTTAAATATTCATTATCAATTATCAACTATCAACGTTCATACATACAAATTTATACACATATAAATTTACAGAAATCACAACTTCAAAATAGAATTGATAACAATTAAACAAGACTCGTTAAACAAGCTATTAATTATTTATTTCATCACAACGACACATTTAATTTGGTGTAATTCAAACAAAATTTCAACAATTTACAAATAAATATAATTTGACAAAATCTAAAACAAACTATAACAACTACAAAATTATACATTCATACTACAAGTTTCCTTGACAAATAACAATTAAACAAGTACAAATGTTAACAAAATACATATACTAAAACAATAAAATTCACAATTAAATATTAAAACTAAAAAGGATAGATTTACTTATAAAAAAATGATAAAATCTACAAGAAACGGATATTGTGACCACGTACAAGATATAAGAAACTTGAGTGCTCGTGTTGAGAATAGTGGAGAGTTTGGATGGGTGTTTGGCTGCAATTTGGGAGGGGAGCTGCAGTTTGGGAGGGGAGAGGTGGGATGGGAAAGAAGAAGGAGGAGAAACAGAGGAAGAGAGTGTCGGCAGATCGGTGGGTATATAATGGTTTTTTCCGATGGAATCACCGACGGAAGTAACCTGTCGGTGATTACGTCGGTGACAGTGCCACGTCACTGTACGGCTATCTCAGTTTGAATCTCTCGGTAATGCCGTCGGTAAAATCATCTGACGTCACCACGCCGTTGCATATTTCCAGACAAACTGTATACCCTGTCGGCGAAATGGTCGGTATATACCGATGGAAATATTCCGTCGGTATATACCGACCGTTTGGCTGATGGATTTAGGCCGTTGGTATATACCGATAGAATTTGAGACGGAATTATGTCCGTCGGTAATTATTACTCAAGAAGGACACTAAGGGGTGGAATGAGGAAGCTACTCACGCATTCAATCAATTGAAGGTCTTGATGATGAGTGCTCCTATCCTAGCTCTGCCTGATTTCACCAAGGTATTTGTTGTTGAAACAGACGCCTCCTTAACAGGTATAGGGGCCATTTTGTTATAAGAAGGTCATCTCATTGCTTTCATAAGCAAATCCTTAGGGCCAAAACAACAAACCCTCTTAGTTTATGAGAGAGAAATGATGGCTATCCTACATGCTGTTACCAAATGGAAGCATTATTTGTGGGGAAGGCACTTTTATATTCGTATTGACCACATTAGCCTTAAATATTTGTTACACCAAAAACTGACTACACTAGCTCAGCATCTATGGGTGGTTAAGCTCCTAGGATAGGACTATGATATTGAATACAAATAAGGAAGGGAAAATGTATCGGCTGATGCATTGTCCAAAATTCCCAGCCAGGAACTCTATGCTTTGACTACTTCCACGATATCTACCAGCTTGATGGAAGAGATTAGAAGTTCTTATCAAAATGATCCAATGATTCAGACTATTATCAAGGACTTACTAGGTTCTACAGACTCCCACCCCCACTATACTTGGGTTCATGACCATTTGAACAGGAAAGGCAAGGTGGTTGTTGGTAATAATATGGCATTGTGAAGTTAGATCATTACCTTATTTCACAACTTAGCCGTGGGTGGCCATTCTGGTATGATAGTGACATCTAAGACCTTGAGCAGCTTATTTTATTGGAAGGGGCAACAGAAACACATCAGGGAGCATGTGCGTGAGTGTATCATTTGCCAGAGGAACAAGCATGAGAATATGGCAAGTCTTGGCCTCCTACAACCCCTACCAATTCCTAGTGCCCCATTTATTGATATTAGCATGGACTTCGTTGAGGGCTTACCTAAATCATAGGGAAAGGATGTCATAATGGTCATAGTGGATCTTTTCAGTAAATATGCTCACTGTGTGGCACTCAGTCACTCATATACAGCTCCTACCATTGCAAGAGCATTTATGGACAATGTCTACAAACTTCATGGCACACCGGCTTCAATTACCAGTGATAGAGATCCAATATTTCTTAGCCGGTTCTGGAAAGAACTATTCGGCAATCAAGGAGTCAACTTAAATCATTCAACAACATATCACCCACAAACAGATGGCCAGACCGAAGTGGTGAACAAATGCATTGAACATTACCTAAGGTGCATGACTGGGGATTGTCCCCATCAGTGGGCAAAATGGTTGCCTTTAGCCGAATGTCGGTATAACACCAACTAGCATTCAACCACCAAAATGACTCCCTACGAAGTGCTATATGGTTTTTCCCCTCCCATTCATATCCCCTACTTTCCCAGGGACTCAACAGTGACTTCGGTGGATGAGTATTTAAACACTAAATAGGAGGTAATTAAAAGAGTCAAGGCACATTTACAACTTGCACATAACATAATGACTATGATAGCAAACAGGAAAAGAAGTGACCGCAGTTTTGAAATTCACGATTATGTATACCTCAAACTACAACCATATAGACAACAATCCACATCATACAGATCATCTCAGAAACTAGCAGCTAAATACTATGGGCCATACCAGGTGATTGCAAAAATGGGCGCAGTGGCATATAAGCTTGAGCTTCCATCATCATCCACGATTCATCCCGTGTTCCACATCTCTCGACTCAAGAAGCATGTGGGTAATCGGGTGGTGCAACAATCACCTCCGATTACATCTCCAGGTCCCACCTTGCAGCCCCGTGCTATTTTGGATAGACGAATGACTAGGAAATACAATCAGGCAACGACGCAAGTTCTTATTCATTGGGTAGGTCTGCCACCTGCAGATGCTACTTGGGAGTTCACCACTGAATTGAAGCTCCGATTTCCCGCGTTCAACCTTGAGGACAAGGTTGGTTTCGTGGGGGAGCAATTATTACAAGCTAAAGAAGGAACAGAAGATAATGGCGGGCTTTAATTCAAAAGAAAGCTACTGGTCAAACTCTAAACTACACCGTTTTAATTTGTTTTTAAACGCATCGTTTTGTTGTTATTAAAACTCATTGTTTGGATGAGTCAATACTCACCGGTTTCAATAAGGCTTTTCATTCTGTTACAATTCTGTTTACAAGAGGAAGTATATAACGTGCAACATTGTTGCACGTAAAGAGCATAATATATAATGAGAAATGAATAATTTCTTTGAATTAAGGAACACTCCTATTGCACCATCCCCTATTCTTTATCATTCTCCACAACAACGGCTAAGCGGTAAAACAGACTCCGGCCGTCCCTTAATTCATCCTTGCACACCTACATCCCAGCTGCAGAACTCCATAGTTATAGGATCGTGTCTCACACGTAACACACAGTCCTAAGAACTTACCTCTACGCATAAAGCATGCAGAGGAAAGCATGTTAGATGTAAGCCAACTTTAATTTGCCACATCCTCTCTCCACTTTTTCACGTAATTCTTGCCATCTTGACTAGAGTAAATAGAAAGTATTTTTCTTATAGGTACATGTAAAGTATTGGAGGATCTATGTTATCATCGAAATTGCAGAAGCAGGCTCGACAGAGTTGATCGATACGCGTCATGGCAGAAGAAAAGAAATTGTCCCGTTTGGAGTTGGATATGATTCTATCTTGAAGACTCGAAGAGCTTCGGAAATCACTTTACGCAGAAAGCTTGATGTGATTAGCTCATGGTCAGATGTAAGGATACTTTTTATCTGCGTACACACAGTGAACTGCTGTTTCTTGATATTGAATGGCGCAATCTTGAAAATCATTTTTTTATGAAAAAAATAGAGTCCACCGTCATGGGCGAAACGTGGGTACGATGCTAGGTGGAATTGTGTCAAGACTGTGGGGCCTAACATTGCGTGCAATGCCTCCTACATTGCCAATTGTAGGGTGTGGATCATCATCATATATTGGAGATTGAATCTCTCAGGACAATAAGAGACCCTCCTATCATTGATTGAGGAATGATATGGGTAAAGAAAAAGAACGCAAAAACAGTCTGGAAAGAAAACCAATCATAATAATTGACTTCATATAGAAACAAAACAAACTGTTCAATCACGAGAATCCAATAGCCCTTTTTCTCCTTCCATGTTCTGTACACTTTGATAGATAGAGCAGAGATAATAATAACCATGGTAGCTTACACATTTTTCAAAACACTTGCTGAAAACAATTAATGGCACAAAGAGTCAGTGGATAATAACCATGGTAGCTTACACATTTTTTTCATCTTACAAGAAATGGACTGAAATTTATACCTCATAAAAATAACTAGCTTGCGTTAATTTTTTTTAATATAAAAAAAATATTTAAATATTATTAATGTATTGTTTTAATGAAATAAAATTTAAATCAAGTGGAGGTTGATCTAATATGATTTGGATAACTTTACGAGCCCAAAAGCAACCCGAACAACTTGTAAAAATATAATTTGACTCAAAAAAATTTTAAGATAACATCTTTTTTAATATTCAGATAACAACATATTGGTCAACCCGGGTTAATATGTCAAATCATCTATCCAGGTTACGAGACTATGATAATCTCATAGAAAACAAATAAAAACAAATTATGAAGCTTAATTCTCAATCAACCCCATGTTAAATGATGGAATTGAAAAAAAAATAAACCAATTAAAAAAAAGGACCTTGAAAAGTGATTAGAGCTAACCTGTTAAACTCACTATCTGAGTCATAAGATCGAGACAACCCCGTAGAAGACAAATTATGAGATTCAATTCTCAATCAACCAAATGTTGAAGGATGAGATTAAAAAAGAAATAAATTAAAAAAAATAAAAATGACCTAAGTCAATCCACCAAACTCATGATCCGGTTCATGAGACTAGGATAACTTCTTAAAAAAAACCAATCTAATTTAAACCAGATTAACTTGTTAATTTGAGACTCTGATCATGAGACTGAGATAACTCCATAGAGAGTAAATCAAAATAAATTATGAAACTCAATTCTCAATTACCCTGTTAGACCCAATATTAAACGATGAAATTTATAAAACTTTTAATTAAAAAATGACATAAAAAATGAGTCAAGTCAACCTGATTAACTCATTAAGCATTATTCCTGGTTCATGAGACCAAGATAACCTAATAAAAAGCAAACCAAAACAAATCATGAAACCTAATTTTCAATCGAACACAATATTAAATGATGAAATTAGAAGAAAAACAAGTCAATTAAAAAAAATTAGTCAGTTGGGTTAACCAGCTAAACTGACGACCCGGGTCATGAGACAGGAACAATCCAATAAGAAGCAAATTCAATGTTGAAGGACTCGTGACCTAGGTAATGATACTAAGATAACCACTTAGAAAGAAAATAAAAAAATAACCTTATTTAATCGGGGTTAAAATGTCAAAACTTGCAACCATGATCATGAAACCAAAATATCCTCATAGAAAAAAATCAAATAAATTATGAAGTTCAATCCCCAACAGACCTAATGTTAGATGATGAAATTAAAAAAAATTATTTAAAAAAATAAAATAAAAAACAACCTGAGTCAACTCAAATTAACTCGTTAAGCATTATTTTTAGGTCAAGAAGTTGGAAAAACCTAATAGAAAGCAAAGAAAATAAATTATGAAGCCTAATTTTTAATCAACCCAATATGAAAGGATGATGTTGGAAAAAAAGTTAATTAATAAAAAGAAAACGAAAACCTGAATCAACCAAGTTAACCCGCTAAACCCGTGATCCGTGTTATGAAATTGGGATAACCCAATAAAAAAACAATTCTAATAGTAAAGGATAATTTTAAAAAAATCATCGATTCAACCTAATATTAAATGATGAAATTGAAAAAACAAGTTAATGAAGAAAAAGAAAAAAAATCTAAGTGAATTGAGTTAACCTATCAAATCCACAATCCGAGTTATGAGAGTGTGATAACCGATGAAAAATAAATTTATTATTAAATAAAAAAAGTATTCATTAAAAAAACCAAAAACAAAATATTATTCTAATTAATAATTTTTTATGAAAAAATGTATAATAAAAACCTCTACTATTTTAGTTTTTTTTGTTAATTTGACATAAAAGCCAAATGATCTATAAAGTATAAACTCAAACACAAATGAGGTTAGAAGATATGATTAAAACAACATAAAACAAGTAATATGAATAAAAAGACACTAATAAAAAACAAGTCAATTAAAAAACAATTTAGTCAGTTAGGTTAACTCGCTAAACTGACAACTCAGGTCATGAGATAAAGACAATCCAATAAGAAGCAAATCCAATGTTGAAGGACTCGTGACTTAGATAATGATACTGAGATAACCACTTAGAAAAAAAATTAAAAAAAATAACCTAATTTGGTCGGGGTTAAAATGTCAAAACTCACGATCCTGATCATGAAATCAAGATATCCCCATAAAAAATAAATCAAATCAAATTATGAAACTCAATAATCAACAGACTTAATGTTGAATAATGAAATTGAAAAAATATTATTTAAAAAAATGACATAAAAAACAATCTGAGTCAACTTGGATTAACCCATTAAACATTATTTCTAGGTCATGAAGTCGGAATAACCTAATAGAAAGAAAACAAAGCAAATTATGAAGCCTAATTCCTAACCCAATATAAAATGATGAAATTGAAAAAAAAAGTTAATTAATAAAAAGAAAAGGAAAATCTGAATCAACCGAGTTAACCCTCTAGACCCACGATTTGTGTCATGAAATTGAGATAAACCAATAAAAAACAATTCTAAAGGATAATTTAAACATTGATTCAATCCAATATTAGATAATAAATTTGAAAAAACAAGTTAATTAAGAAAAAGAAAAAACAATCTGAGTGAATTGAGTTAATCCGTCAAATTCGCGATTCGAGCAATGAGAATATGATATCCTATTGAAAAACAAATTTAATATTAAAAGATAAAAAAAAGATATTGATTGAAAAAAAAATACTATGTTAATTAATAATATTTTTTTGAGAAGAGGTACAATAAAAACCTCTGTTATTTTAGTTTTTTTTTTGTTAATTTAACATAAAAGCCAAATAATCTATAAAGTATAAACTCAAACACAAATAAGGTTAGAAGAGATGATTAAAACAACATAAAACAAGCACCATGAATAAAAAGACACGGACCCTGTAGAAACACCAATAAATTTTGGGCATCCTACTTTGTTGATGCCTTTTCATATATTCACCGCAAAATGCTCATATATATATATATATATATATATATATATATATATATATTCAGAGATCAAATAACAAAATCTAAAATATGAAGGTACAAAAATACGTTTAATTTATTAAAAAATAAAAGAAAGCACACACATACTGTTCGAACACTGGACGAATCAAACAAATTTTCCATTCGGGAGCCTTGGACGCTCAACTGCTCTGGCATGTATATTGTCTTTAGCCAGCGAGGAACCATCTCAAGACACCTTCATAAATAAAAGACAAAAAATCTGAAATCACAAGGCAAGTTAAACTGTTTTTCTTTTTCCTTTTTTTTTTCACGTGATTTCCATTTTCCTATACAGGAGCGGACAAATCGATGTTCAAAGCAATCACTTATATTAACCCCAGCACTCAGGTGTTAGGGAATGGTCTCTCTTGTAGTCCTTGCAATAGTCATAGACCATGTGGTGTCTTTGGACCCATCTCATGCTTCTATATTGTTGCCTTGTGAGCCCACCCGACCGGAACGGAGAGGCGGACACGGGGTGGCACCAGGCTGGTGAATAGGCTGAGCAGCCGCTTGCTTTGAAATTGGTGTAACTAGCAACAAATGGTTGATATCTGTAATCAGCTTTGTATTTTCCGTTTTCAGTAGCCCAAGATGAGGCATCCCAGATGGAACCGTACACCCACATCGGCCTCAGTGGAAAGGTTGTCGTGCTTTTCCTCGGGTACCTCCTAATGGGCACATCATCCACGAGGAATCTGAAACATTTATTCATTACAAATTTAATATATATGAATGCGATGTGACATGATCATTGTCTTCAAGTCTCATAGGTGTTGCTTGCTCTTTACTAATGCTGCAATGTATGTTTGGTTTTGAGGCCAGCTGGGAAAACGAATTTAAGATTGATGTTGTAGAAGACACAACATATAATAATAGCATGTTTGATATATATTTTTTATAATGTTGTTTTTAAAAATACTTTTTATTTAAAAATATATTATAATAATATTTTTATATTTTTAAAATCATCATATTCAAACAATATAAAAACAAATGTGCTCGTTATTTAAGTGAAGAGACAGTAATGATGCTAAATGCCAGAGAGAAAATCACCACATAAATAATGTTATGCCAGAGAGAAAATCATCATATTATATTCAATGTGTTTGTTTTTTAAGATAATTTTTGTAGTTATAATTTTTTAAAAAATAAATTTTAAAAAGCATTTTTAGTTATAGTTAGTTGAATTTAGATAGGGTAAAAATTATGGTTAAAATTTATATATGAAAAAAAACATATATAAAATATTTGGATAAATTGTTTTAGTTTTTTTTTATCATAAATATTTATAAAACTTAGTTAAAAAAACATGTAAAAACAGCTATACAATATCTGTATTTTGAACTCAATTTTTTAATGAATCTTCTAATATAAAACTTGGTTATTTTAAAAACCAAATATATTATTGAGCTTAATTCACCGTGAAAGCTATCGAAAAACAAATTCTGTAAAAACCAACCATATATTGTTGTGTCAAAAAACATATACGGAAGAAGCTTTTTGAATTTGCTTGGTTGTAAAATATTATAGGTGATCACTGTAGTGGTTAACTTACATGATCTCCTTGGGACTCCAAAGAATGGCATAATAATGGAAGGTTTTGGTTGGATCGAACCATAAATGGAACTTCATTTCTCTCCCAATTATTCTCCCATCCCCACTTCCTCTGATGTAAACATTGGTCTGCAAAGTGTAAGGCTTCCCAAATGTTGTGCCAAGAAATTCTATGTCCACTTCATCATGGTACCCAGGATGAGCTTCGCTATTTGAAAGCTGCCATTAATTGATTACAAATATTAATTAATTAGACATTAATACAAGATCATCTTTATATATACTATACCGACTACTGTGTTAATTGAAGAAGAGTAACACTAGCAGAGAAAGGTACGTTTTACAGTAAATTATTATGAGCATATATAGTTTAATTAGTCCAATCCTCACATAGAAAGCTGTTATAACTCCCGCAGTGTAGCCAGGTTGGAGCTTAATGGAAGCACCAAAATACCCTGATCGAAATGGTTTAACTGATTTAAATCCACTCCCTGTTACAAAGATCAAAAACAATAGATTATGATGAATTAAATGTGCAGAAAGCTTTATGATTAGATACCTAACAAAAATTAATTCAGACAGCTAGCAGAGACGCATTATAATGTCAGGTAGCTAATGGACTCGAGTTAAACCTGATGTGCTATCTAGCCAGATAGTCAACGCATTCTGGTCTACTCGTTGATGTGAATAACCCCAGAGATTTCTGTATCCTTGGTAAAAGCTCATTGACCTGAACCTAGAACCTGGCCAGTAGCCAGGTGAAGGTGGCCATTGAGCATTACTAGAGGAAGGAACCATAAGAATGAGAAGAAGTAAGGGAAAGAGAGCCATGAATCAGGGAGTAGCTAGGATGTGGAGAACCTGTATGGAGAAAATAGAGTGAGTGCGTGTATGTATAAATGCAGAGAGTGAGAGATCAGAAGGCAATGTTACGTGGAGGAATTCAGTATGGCTGGCAGTGGTACAGTTGATAAAGAAGGGAAGAGATTAGTGGGTCCCCTTCCTCCATTGATGGGTAGTGATTTGTTGTTCATCAAGGGTCAGAGAATCAGAAATTATACTTGTAAATTTAGATAAAAATATGGCAGTTCGTATCTTAACATAAACCCAGGTTGCAGTAAGTGAACAGTGCATTTTTGTCCATTTCACAACAACTTTCTTTCCTAATATTTATGGGAAAACCCTGTGTAAGATTAGGGTTTCGTGGTTGGAAATTAAGGCAGGGAGAGAATGGTAAGCAGGTGTCTATTAAATTAGGTTTCTGTGAGTATAGAAAATTGGACTTTTGGACTAAAGTCTCTTTCTAATTCAAAAGCTACACGTATTCTTGTCTCTCAGCTTTTAACACGACAAAGCTGGAATAACCTAAATCATTGTTTTTTTAAAAAAAAAAAACTTTTGCCGACCCAATTTCCTCTTTAGGCATAGGGATGTCAGCTACGAGACCTAGTGGGATGAAGTGTGGGTTAGATTCTGATTTAGTCAATTTTGTGAAACAAATGTGAGTTATCGGGTCTTTGATCCTCTCTCTGTTCTTCATTAATTGAGTGGACCATAAGGTATCTGAAACGGGGTCCCATGTTAGATTTGATTATGAGCGTGTGTCTGCCTGGGTAATTGGGAAAATTAAAAGTGATGATGTTGTGTTAATGTTGTTTGATTGAGTCATCAAACTAGTCCACAATTGTTGTAGCTTAAGGCTCAATTTGGGATTGTTATTTATTTTTCTAAGTTATTTTGTTTCCTTTATTTTATTTAGAAAGATGTTTCATTAGCTATATACCTTTTTAATTAGGGTTTTCCCTTTAAAGATTAAAATCTAAACTTATAACTAGTCTATTTTATTTCTTTTATTTTTTCAAAATCTTGCTCAGATTTTTCTATATTGTCATGAGATTATTTACAATGTCTAAGGTTTTTTTTTCAAGCCTTTTTCATCTTAATGTCTCTTGATTTTCATCTCAATATCAATTTATTATTAAAACAATCAAAAAATACAATGAGCTCTAGTGAGCTAATTCATGAATTGAATCATAACATCACTTGATATTAAAATCTAACTTTTCAAGTTGTTTTTTGTTGTACTATTTGATTATCATGGCTAGATATCATAAACTAGGATGAGGTCATGGTGGAGGATTTCGGTTTCTAAACAAGGAAGTTCCTCATAGAAGCCGAACGTTAACAAACTAATAATTAAAGTATTTATAAGACTCCACATCCAGTTTTGAGAACCCATATCACGAGTGTGATCAGAGATAGCAACCTTTGTGTTTGGGTATGAAGATCTAGGTTTTACAATGGAACTCCCAAAGTTTGCAAGCTCCTATAGGCTAAGGAATATATTGATTAACTTCATGAGATGGAACATATATTTTAGTACAATTATGAGGTCTCGGAGAGGATAAAGTTGAAGTTGATCACCATTGGGCTTAAGGATTGTGCCTTTGCATGGTGAGAGTAGTTGAAGAAAATCGGCAAGTGACAAGGCAAGTTCAAGTTTATGACTGAGACAAGATTAAGAAGATAAAGACACGCTACCTTCCTTTCCATTATACTAAAACCTTGTACCTATGACTCCATCTGTCAAGGTAAAGAGCGAGATTTATTGATGATTATTCTAAGAAGGTGGAGGAGGGTGTAACCTCTAATGACGGAAACAATACATATAAAAGTATCAATAGAAAGTGTTCGAAAAGTGATGGAAACAATATTTTTGTTTACAAAGACAAGCAACAATCAACTTCTAGTATTTTATCATTTCTGCAATCAAACAAAGATCCTTAAGACTTAAAGACAAACAAGTGTTTTGTAATAGCTAACCTCTTTGTTCTAGTGTACCATAGAAGCAATCGAACGAAAAATCCTTTTGAGCTGTCAAAGTATGATGTTGTGATTACAACATATTCAATTGTCGGCATGGAGGTACCAAAGCAATCTCTAGCTTATGAAGTTGATAAAGATAAAGGAAAAAGGAAAAAGCCTTTGTAATTTTTTATGGATTATTTATGAAATCAAGATAATTTGAATTTATAAATGAGTTCCTTCCAATTCGAGAGACCAATGCATGAGTTTTTTGGGATTATTAATTATTTTTTAAATTATATTTGTTTTTTATTTAGTATAAAAACCATAATAATAGTTGAATTATTTATTAATTGTATACTTTAATAAAAAAATCTTTTTTTTTTCTTTTAAGGATTAAGATTTATGTTAGGTGTGAGCTTATTTATAACATCCAAAGCCTTTTCCCAAATCATTTTCATTTCAATCCCTTCATAATTTCCATTTTAATCTTAATTTTCATAGTTTTATATGTAACAATTTCTTTCACACACAAAAACAAAAATGGAAGTTTGAAACTAGCAAAGTGATGATGTTCTAAATATTAAATATACCCAGGAATGAGGATTTTTTTAGTGTTTAAATAGTGGGTAATCATAATATGACTTCAATGTTCCCTTCTCCAGAGTTCATGAAATTGATGGTTGGTAATAGAAGACATGACACCTTCAAAACAGTCTTCTTTAGTGGGATTTAGGGATCCTCTGATAATAAATTCCCATTTCAATCCCTTTCTAATTTCCATTTTAATCTTAATTTTCATAGTTTTACATGTAACAATTTCTTTCACACACAAAAACAAAAATGGAAGTTTGAAATTAGCAAAGTGATGATGTTCTAAATATTAAATATACCTAGGAATGAGGTTTTTTTAGTGTTTGAATAGTGGGTAATCACAATATCACTTCAATGTTCCTTTCTCCAGAGTTCATGAAATTGATGGTTGGTAATAAAAGGCTTGACACCTACAAAATACTCTTTTTTAGTGGGATTTAGGGATCATCCAATAATAAATTAATGACTTTTTAATAGGAAATTGCAATAAATGAGAAAATTGATATTTAATTCTAAGAACAAGAGTGTTTGTTCTTAGTTGTGTATGATAAATGCTCTGAAAATGAGAGTATGAATATTTTAGAGAATGGGAAAAGTGTGAGCCCTTTACCTAAGTGGTTTAAAGGATATATATAGCCTATGAACTTTGTCATATTGCTTAAATAAAAGGGTTGAATCAACATCTTCTTCTGATGACATTAATGAATGATATATATCATTTACACAATATCAATGATAAATAGATATTTGTTATCCAATATTAATGTTAATGGAAATATGATAGGCCCCTTAGAAGATTTTTATGCATCTAGGGATATAGGGAGATGATCAGTATTGACTTTTAACATTTTATGTTAAAAGACATAAGAATAAATAAATAAATTCTTGTGAGCTAATATGAGACCTAAAAAGATTATCAAGTCTATATGTATATGGACCTGGAATGATTCTGAATCCAATGGTGTTGGGTTTGGCACCTTACTAGACCTATATGCATTTGGGCTCAACGCATAATTGAACTCAAGAATATTGAGTCTAGCATCTTGCAAGACCCATATGCACCAAAAGCGTAATGTATGGCTAAACTGAAAGATGTTAGGCCTGAAATTAAGCTAGACCCATATCGTATGGGTTTGGCATTTTGCCAAGTATGGATACATTAAGTTATAACCTTACCTTTGGCCTTTTAATTTTGAGCTTTTAAGTAAATATATGACACAACACACACACACACACATATAATACTAATACATTGATCCATTAGTAGCTCCCCAAGTCTTTACGTATTAAATACACAAAGATTTAAAAGGTTACCAACTTTAGTTAAAGACTTTTTACCTTTCCCATGAGATTTGTGTTCCGTGTAGAATTGTTGGGATTCTTTATGGCTAGGTGGCTTGTTCTTACTGAAAGAGATGGTCAGGTGGCTTATCTGTATTAAAAGAGGTGTCTTTTAGAAAACAAAATGGCAGTGTGCATTCAATGCAATAATTGATTAGATATTTAGAGATCTGAGATGACACGAAAGGTCATTCATCTAACAACGAGGGTGAAAAGTTATTTCCATTATAACCCTAACCATTATTGCTTCCATTTTTTCTTTTTACTTTCACTCATTATAATCTTTGTAAAAACAATTTTGTTTGAAGAATCCCTGAGCTAGTTTGCTTCATTCTAAGAATAAATTGTCATCATAGGTATCTTTCACCAAATATTTCTTTCTTTTTCTTTTTGAACAGAAAAATGGACAAAAAAGAGTTAGATTTAACCCTAGGAATAAAAGATATTGCCTCATCTAATGAGAAGTTCGGGTTCCAACTAAAAAACAGAGGAAATAGTAGGGGACATGGGTCCATTAGACTAGGCCCCAAAACTAGAAGGGGGAACCCCAACATCCACCTCTTGTAGGGGGAGGTAGTTCTTCTCATCGGAGAAGTTCTTCCCTTACCATTACTAGGGAACCTTAGGGGACAAAGATGTTTTCTTTTCTACTTTAGGGCCATCTTTTCTACTTTTAGGTATCTTATTTCTGTATCATGAAAAGTTCAACTAGAATAGTAAACCGGGTGTTGTATGCTTTTTTTCCCCTTACACGGCACGATTGCCTAATTAGAAACCTTAAGATAGAGGAAGAAACTCTCAGTTTGTCTTGGCTGTGACAAGATTTTAGAAGAGAAGAGATAAACTTTAAGTTCTTCCAAAATTTTCTAGCAATTTGGTGTCCATTTAAAGTTTGTGATATTCTCCAAGATCTGAAAGAAAGGTAGGTTGCATTCCCCTAGCTTGGATTTGAATCTGTTGAAGATGGTCAAACCCTAGTGAAGTGTTGAACAAATTTAACCTTTTAAGGATGATTCATATCCAGTATTACCTTAATCTTCTTAAGATTGGGTTCAATTTCCTCGTTGTTGCTAGAAAAATCCAAAAACATTCCTCCTCTAATGGCGAACATGCACTTGAAAGGATTCACCTTTATTTGACATTTGCCTAAAACCAAGAAAAAACATTTTCTAGGTCCTTTAAATGTTGTTTAAAAGTCATGTTTTTCACCAGCATGTCTCCATATAAGCTTTCATGTTTCTTCTAATATAGTGTTTGCACACTTTGTTGACCATCTGTCTGTAAGTAACCCTTTTATTTTTCAAGCCAATAACATTGCTATATAGCAAAAAGTTTTTCCTAATGTAATGAAAAAAGTCTTCTCATCTTCTAGATATATAAAGATTTAGGGGTACCCTAAATTAACATCTAAAGAGCTTAAGAACTCAAAGATAGTTGTAGAGTCTCCCAATTTATCAATCATTAGGAGTGAAAACTATCTTTTGGACAGACTTTATTCAGGTTAGTGAAGTCCACACACATCCTCCACTTTCTAGTACTTTTATTCACCATAACCATATTAGCTAACCAATACAGATACATGACCTCACGAATAAACTCAACAGTTAATAGTGTATCCACTTCTACAGTTATTGCATGTTGTCTTCCCCTTTAAAACATATTTTCTTTTGTCGAATAGGAAGGAAAGTTAGGTCAACTTAAGGTCTGTAAGCAATTATCTCTATGTTGATCCTTGACATATCTGAAGTGTTGAAATCAAAATTAGCCTTTATAGGTGAGGAATAAATTTATCAATAATTGTTATTGAGGTGGTTCCAATATGGAGCCTATCTTGGTAACAACCATATCTTCTTACCCTAAAGATACTTTTTTCAACTATTATTTTGCCTTAGTTTTGACCTCTACTCTCTTTTTCAAACACCCTTGGTGGTCTATAACCAAAGACCTGTTGCATTTTAGACATTCAAAGACACAATTCCTTAAAGCCCCTTGGTTTTCTCTTACGATAACCATTTCTTTTTTAGTAGAGAATTTCAAGGTCAAATATCATGTGCTTATGACTTCATTGATCTAATGCAAAAGAGGTCTTCTTATTATAGTGTTGTAGGTTAGAGCTATTTCTATCACCATAAAGGTTTGCTGAAGGGTAAAGCACTTAGGGTAGGTGCCTATTGTGATTAAGATATCTAAAGCACCCTTCACTAACACTTTTAGCCCTTCAATCCTAACAAAATATTTTTTTTTACAAGAGTCATCCTTGAGGGATCTATCCTTATCTAGGACATCACATCTCTGGATAAGATGGTAACTGAGCTCCTATCATCTACCAATACCTTGTAGTCTTGATGATTGGCTAGAATTATGAGAATTACCAGTGCATCCACATAGGGGTAAGTCACCCCTTCTTAATATTTTGGAGTAAAAGTTATAGCTTGTTTTATGGGTTCTATTAACGAGTCATTGTGAGGACATGTTTTTCATACTTTCTCTAGCTGAGATGCACCTTAGAATCATATAGATCTCAGGTAGGCTTTGGGCAGGCTGGCTGGACTTTTCTCTATCACGTTCCATATAGGCATGCCTTTTGAAAAAAAAAATAGATAGCCTTTGGCTATCAACCTTTTAATTTTTTTTCTTTAGTATGAAGCAAACTTCCATATCATACCCTTTATCATTATGGTGCAAGCAAAATTTTTAAAGGTGCGTGTGTGTGGAGGCGACACCATAGAAGGTGGATATTGAACAAAGTATTTTCCCTTTATGGTTGTAAAGACTTCTGTTAGGTGGATTTAAGGAAGTCATATGTCTCCTTTCAATGTATTGTATGTTTTCCCTTGTTGGCCTTTCCTGACCATTATTAGAATTATTATCTCTGCTAGGAGAACGATTCCATTCGAATGGTTTCTCATCCTTATTTTTCTAGTAGAAACGAGGAGGTCTATGCATCAACATGCTAGCTTCCTCTACCTGTATGTGATTCTTCATGACTTGTTTTACCTTCAATAGGCTTTTGTTTAGTAAAATATACAAATCCTTCTATATAGAATGTTCCCTTACTCTACTTATCAAAGCCTCTAAGACTAATAGCTCAATCAATTCTTTTAACTTCAGCATTTCTTTGTTGAACCTCTTCAAATATGCCCTGGTGGATTCCTTCCTGAATGAGTAACGCTGAAGAGTTTCGTAGAGCTTCTCTTAGCGAGTATACTGGTGCTAAATCATGACGTAAGTTTAGCACAGAAGTCATTAAAACCCATGATAGAGTTTGGTTCTAGGTTGTTATACCAAGCTCATGTTGACCCTCTAAAGGTTATAGGGAAGGTCTTGCACATAGCTTCACTGTCTTGGATGACCAGCTCAAGGTTTATATACATGTTTTGGACGTGTTCTCATGGATCTATAAGACCCTTATAGTTGTCCAAAGTAATCTTTGTGAAGATGACTTCTTAGGGATGAGGGTGTATAAGAGTCGACTAGATAAAGATGATCCCTTTATTTCATGAGGATCGTTGACCTCATCTTGTAAGTATTTACCAATCATGATTCTTCCTTACCATTGTTTAATAAGCTTTGGAAGCTAAAGAATTCTAGCATGGAATGGTGGGGCTGATGGTTAGCTTCAATCTCGTGGTGGCTAGAAGGTTTACCTCTAGATTGATGACATATTGGGAGAGCTTCATGTTTACGAGAGAAATCTCCAAAGTGACTATGAGATCATTGAGGAGGAAACCTTTCCAAGTCATTTTGCCCAGCATCTTTTAGAGAATACAAAAAATATCTCCTAGAAAGGAGGAATGTTTAAGAGGTTGAGACTAAGAGAGCTACCTCTTATGTTAGGACTTGCTGGGGGGCAAGGCCTAAGGTTGCCTTTAGGATGGCAAGACAACTTGGTTAAGGGTTTGCATCTAATTAATGAGTTTACATTTAATTGATGAGTTGTTGAAACTCCGATGGAGAAGATATGTCAGTAACTATAGAAAGATCTATGACACATCTCATCCTAATGTATCTTGATTGTCTACCATTAATAGCAATTAGGGATGTCAAAAACTAGTTTAGAGATAACAATTAATGGCTTTTTATCAAGTTCCTATAGACAACACCAATTGATAATGCTCCAAATATCCAATATGCCTAGGAATGAGGTTTCTTATGTATTTGAATAATGGGTAATCATATGTTCACTTCAATGTTCCCTTCTTTAAAGTTTACAAAATTGATGGTTAGTTATAGAAGACTTAACACCTGAAAAACAGTTTTTATAGTGGGATTTACGGACCCTCTAGTGATAAAGTCAGTAAATAAGAAAATGAGCTTTTAATTATAAGAACAAAAGTGTATGTTTTTAGTTGTGTATGATAAATGTTATGATAATATGAGTATGAATATTTTAAAGAATAGGAAAAGTGAGGCATTTACCTGAGTGGTTTAGAGGGTATATATAGACTCTGAACTT
Source organism: Populus x sibirica (assembly GCA_019202695.1). NCBI lineage: Eukaryota > Viridiplantae > Streptophyta > Magnoliopsida > Malpighiales > Salicaceae > Populus > Populus x sibirica. The sequence continues at coordinate 566,164 of JAGMVL010000318.1, forward strand.
TATCATGTTGCTTGAATGGAGGGGTGGAATCATAATCTCATCTTGGTGGTATTAATGAGGGTTAAATATCTCTTACACAGTATTAATGACAAACAGATATCATTTACACAATATTAATATTGATGAAAATATAGTAGGTCTTTAGAAGACTTTTATGCACCTTGAGATATATGGAAATGATCATTCTTGAATTTAAATATTTTATGTTAAAAGACATAAGAATAAACAAAAAAAAAATCCTCGTGACCCATTATAGAACCTAAAAATATTATAAACTCTATATGTATTTGGACATGGAATGATTCTAGACGGAAGGGTGTTGGGTTTAGCACCTTGTCAGACCTACATGTATTTCGGCATGATGTATAACTGAACCTAAGAATATTGGGTTTGACATCTTACAAGACTCACGTGCACTTGAGCTCAATGCATAGATAAATGCAAAGATGTTGGGTCTGACATCTTGCAAGACCCACATGTACTTGAGCTTAGTGCATAACAAAATTGAAGGATGTTGGGCCTAAAATTAAGCAAAACCCACGTCATCTAGGCTTGATATTCTACAATGAAGTGACACATCCTAACTTGATCAACCCAACCTAGTATAAAATCTGGTTAAAACCCATTGGTTTATATATATATAATGAGTTGTTCTTTTTATAAAAGAGACTATTTTGCTGAAAAACATGGTTTAAAGGTTTCGTTTGTTTTATGTAAAAAAACTTATTGGAAATAAAATATTAGTGTTTTTTTTTGTTTGAGTATATTAATGAAAACTACTTAAAAATAATTATTTTATGTTTGATATATATGAAAATTAAGCGTTGAAAAAAGAAAAGAGAAGAATTAATCATATATGAAATCCATGATTTAAGGATCACAATATATTTTCTCTTGTTTTAAATGTAATTTTTTTTTTCTGATGATAAAATATTTTTCATATTTCTACATGATTTAAGTATAAGAAAAAAAAATTAACAAAAAAAATCCATGTGGCCTACATCTTAATTTTGACTACGAGAGAAGATGGGGTTATAATATAAAAAGCCATAAACAAAGGGGTTTAATTTGGTTAGGACTTGTAGGATCTTTTATTGAACTCGAAAAATCCAATACTTATATTATCTTTTTCATGTTTTGTAATGCTGCTATGTTTTTTTTTTAATTATAAGAGGGTTAGAATTTATATGGAAAATTCATCAAATTTTAATTTTAAAGACGGAACTTTAGATTTTTTTATTATTTTTTAACAAAATTATATTCTTGTCACCAGGATGGGGTTTAGAGAAAAGGAGTAAAATGGAAGAAATTGTATGGTATTCATAATTGGACTTGCCATGCATTCCATAAATTCAAGCACTACCATACATAATTTTCCATCTATTATAGAAACAAATTTCCAACACTTAACTTAACTCACTCTTGCCAAATACACACACACACACACAATTTTCAAACTTAATTCTTTTTATTGTGTTTTTATTATGATCAATTTGCATAAAGCTTAATGAACCTTTTATGAGGGATATAAATGTTTGTTGGGTTGTTTTTGTGGTTGTTTTTGCAGTTTATAAAATTTTAGGTAGTCTCTTGTATAAAAAAGGTGTTGTCAATTTATTTTTAAATACAATATATTGATAATGTTATTATTAATGATGAAGATAACATCATTAGTAAGTGTTATAGACATGAGCGCTATTAATTCTTCTGATAGTGCTTCTGATAACTATGAGTCGCTAGGTGCAAACTATGACCAAACACTTGATGCACATGCACCCACTCTCGATGTAGGCTCATCGAGTACGAGGCCTCCTCACAGAGAGGATTTCCCTTATAAGAAGGATGTATACACTGGAAAGTACATTGCTCAGTAGAAGCCTGACTACAACATGTAATTTTATTTTTCTTTCTTGCACAATTAAAAAAGTAAACAACACTATAAAACTTTAGAATAAATAACTTCAATAAAGGAATGAAATTTCAGGTTCACAAATATGAAAGTTTCTTGCATGATAACATCAGTGATGAAATCGTCAATGAAAGTGCTTTTGTTTCAGTAGAATCAAGTTTCCAAAAATTCTGAATAAAAACCTATGATTAATGCTTGATTTAGAAAGTTTAAGGTTAATATATACATAAATATTTTTATTATTATTTTAATTTGGTCAATTTTTTAATTTTAATGAACTAAGTATTTTATAAAATTAATGTGCAAGGAAAAATCTTACTGGGAGGAGATTGCTAACACTATTGATAGAAGGGTGTGAAAGAATCACAACGCCATTAGGTAAGATTGAATTCAAAATGTTATATTTTTTAAAATGTTCAAATTTTATTTTTCATTATCTTAACCGATTATTTATCTCTACCATATAGTTTGCATGATTTCTGGTACGAGACGCAAAACTGATTAATGAAATATGCAAAATAAAAAGGTCTTCCAAGCTGAGAAGACGTGGTCGTGTAAAAGGATTTTAAACCTTTGTATGTCTCAGAGGCTATTTAGAACACTTCTATCCAGCACGTGATGTCTGAACATTTCATACGGCAATGACAGTCTGGTACAAAGAACCAAAATAATGAGATTTATGATTCAATTACCACACACACCAGTGGATCCATTTTATTTGTTTTGCATGCAAAGTGGACAACGAGACTCTATTTTATTACATACATTTAAAAAAAATGGTTGCATTATATGAAACTTTTTAACTTATATTAGATTTCTTTTGTAGACTACGGTTCTTAGACGCGATACAAGACCGATGAAGCTTTTTGTTGAAACTCACATATAAAATGAAGACTTTCGAAAAGGGGTACAACAACTTGTGGATAGCCGATCTTAGAATTTTATGGTAAGTTGCATTTAAATATTTTTTTCTTAAGTTATTATTTTTTAAAATTTGTTGGTTGTTTTTTTTTTTAGGAAACATATAACATCTGATTGCAAGAGAAATAATACGAGGACGATCTTTCAACCCATCTAGAACTCGATCTGAATTTGTGGTTTGAGGGTGGCTCATCTAGTAGACCCGATATAAATCATGTTTATGGTATCTCAAACATTATGGCCAAGGATATACGGTCATGCTATAGTGTATCAACTGATGATTTCTCGCAATCGGGTTCGAGCTCTCAATCTCTAACTGTCCAGGTGATTGTATGAGAACAAGTTGAAGCTTAGATGACCCGACTTAATGTTGAGATGCCCGACTTAATGTTGAGATGAACCAACTTTGATATGAGATGGCCGAATTGAGGGATAAAGTGAATATCCCCGAGTAGTTGTTATCAACCATCACTGATACATATGGTCTACCTCATCATCTACTTGGTCCCGACAAATATTTGCCTCCTCTTTCTCCTTCAACTTCTTTCCATTAGATAAATTGTATTCAATAATATTTTTTAAATTAATAAGAAATGTTTTGTTTTTTATTTTTGTTTTATTCTTTTTTAATTTTTTTCTTGTTTTCTTTATTTTTAAAAAATATTTCATGCAATACTGACAAAATTACCGATATAATTTGAATTATAGATGGAATGACAGATGGACTAAGTCCATCAGAAAGTTCCAGAGAGTTCAAAAAATTTACAGAACTTGTCATTGATAAAATGTAAATCTTCAACGATTTAATTCCGTTGGTAATATCATTCCATCACTGATGAAATTAACAATAGTTTATTTTGTTTTTAATATGCTATAATTCCTGATGAAATTACTGACAGAATAATGCCGATAAATATTTTTTTGTTTGAAGCGTCTTTTTCATCTGTAAATCCACTAGTGATTATATTATCAATATAATGACCGATATAGCAAAAATCACCGATGATATATTTTTTGACTATCAATTTCCATTAATGATTTTAATTTTTTTCCAACAAATTCAATATTTAACTACCAACAGAATATTTTATCAGTATTATCCAATATTCCGGTTGTTAATCTTCTCCTTAGCCATGAACTCTATCATATCAGTTTAAAAGTTGAATATTTGAATTTCAACATACGGTTGGAAATTCCTCCCGGGCCAATATCTTGTATTGTGTGTTTCCATATCATTGATAAGATAATGTCGTCATCCTTGGAGTAATATGTATGAACATTTACCCAAGGAAGAAATTAAATTGAGAGGGCATTGATCGTCTCAATTATTCTCCTAGTCCTATTTGCAACTTTTTACAGAAACAATCAAGATCATCTCAATTATTATGCAATATGAATGGAACCTTTTAATTTATTTATTAATAATAGTGCTCAGGTCAACTTATGTGTATTCTCTAAAATTAATGATAATATAAATTTTCAATAACTTTAAAATTTATAAAATTTAAATTGATAATTTTAAAAAATAAATTTAATTGATCTACTTTTTATGATTTTTATCTTTCATCCTTGAAAACGACATTCTTTTTTTTTTTTTTTTGAGTTAATTGGCACTGACACACCCTTTTCTATCAAATAAAATGGAATTTATTATCAAACATCCCATCTTTGTGATCAAATGTTAGAAAGCTATCCTTTTTTCTTTTAAAATAGGAATTAAAAAAAAAAAAAGAAGTTATCTCTGCCATTGTTAAATTTAAAGGACTTCATTTTCTGCATATATATATTCCCATACATAATTCATATAAATATTTTTATATATAAGGGTTTTCTTTTTGACCTCTAAAGAGATTCCTATCAAATTCTTTTTCAAAATTTATTTTCTATCAATTACTCCCATGTCCTTAACAAAATTTATAATGAAAAACGACTATATATATATATATATTAAATACCTCTAAAAGTATAGTTAGTTTATCAATCAACTCCAAAAAAATAATTTCATGATACATATGAAAGATTTATATGGATTTTGATTTTGAACGCAAATTAACTTCAAATAATTAAGCACATAAAATACAATAAATGTAAAAAAATAAACATAAAGCTAAATTTACTAATTTTTATTTAAATCCATAAATAAAAGAATTAAAAATAATATTTGAACATATAATTGATCATTTGATTTATTTTAGAAAAATAAATCAAATGAATAATTGATAGTAAGGTGTGGAAATTTCTATAAATTGTGGAAATTTCTATCATGGTTTTCGAGTCATGAAATTGGACATGATGGCTCTCATGTGATGAAGGTGTGGAGAAAGTGAAAATTTATTAAGCAGAAAGCTGAAGGTGAAAGGATAGATCGAAAATACATCTGAATTTAATTTTAAAATTAAGTTAATTCTAAACGTTTTTCAATCTATATATATCAACATATTTAGCAAGAAATAAAAAGGTATTTTTTTGTTGGTTTTTAATAAATAAATGAAAATAATTTATTAATAAAACATGAAATGTCAAGAGAATAATTGATAGAAAATAAAATTTTGAGAAGAAGTTGATAAAATCAATATATTTTAAAGCGGAGGTGAAATGTTATTTTTCGTGTATATAAATTATAAGCACAAACAGCAAAAACAATTCTGCCCGCATATAAGTGTGTATAATAAATATATTAGACCACATTAAATTTTAAAACGAAACATATTCATTTTATGAATCCATTATTATTTATGAATATTCTTTTTATTAGACATGCTAAAAAACTAATTTATCAACGAGCTAATTAAAATATTAATTGTAACATAGATGGAACTAGTTTATTGTACGTGTCATCTGGTGGGTGAAATTAATTGTTTTTTTAATTTAATAAAAATTATTAAGATTATAAAAAATTATTTGGTATTTTTATTAAATTTGAGTTAGAAGATTAGCTTTGAAATCTTTTTATTCAATTCCTTATAAAATTTAGATTTAAAATTAAATTATATGAAAATTACTCTCATGTGACATAATAATAATAATATTTTTTGGTCGACTAATAAAAAATCTAATAATAAAATTGACATTAAATAAATCTTTTTATTAAATTTTTTATTTAATTCAGATTTAAAATTAAATTATATAAGAGTTACTTTAATATAATTTAGTTATTTCTGTCAATTTTATAATAAAAAAAGTTTATAAATAAAATTGAGAAATAAAATAATAAAATAAATAGAAATTTAACTCTTCGTTAAAATTAAATAAGATGAAAGTTTTGTCGACATAATTCAATCTATTATGTTAAAAAACAACACCAGCGACTATTAAAAAGGTAAGATGCTGTCGGTTAGACGCCACGTGTGAACTAAATACAGCAGGGCATTGGTGTTGTACCATTGTACCTCAACAGCAAATTGCAGACAAGAGCCTTTATTGCAGACCAAACTATGAAGGAGACACCGATTTTACATTAAACGGAGGTCGTATGGTGACTAATGTGTCGGCTACGCAATGTATCAACGAGAGCTGGTTTATTTTTTATGTTTTAAAAGTATTTTTAAAATAAATAAAATGTTTTTTTTATTTTTAAATTGTTTTGATTTGATGTATTAATATTAAAAATAAATTAAAAAAAAACATTTTAATATATTTTTTAAAAAATTAATCACTATGATAATAGTAAAAATATTAAAAGGAAATCCAACAGTGAAGGCGGGTGAAAACCAAAATGGACCCACTCGACCGACAAATCATGCAGCATAGCATAGGACGTATGCGTACGATGATTTTTTAATTTTTAATTTTATTTTTTATTATTTAATGTGGTGGATCATCTTTGTCTCTTTTTGGGTCTAATGTTAGTGCTTTCAACTCAACTTGTTTCCTCTCCAATTTTGTCTTCGCTCTTTTTGCTTTTAGCTACGACTTCAGCTTCACGTACATATATGCACGAAATTAGCAAAAGCTAAATGAGGAAGGGGAATCACTACACCACTCCTCACATGTTACTGTTTATTAGAACTATATATATATATATAAATTTCATTTTTAATATTAAGTTTATTAGAAATTGATTTTTTTATATCTTCATCTTTTAACATTTAGTTTATTAAAAATTAAATTTTATTATTTATTTTACTTTTTTTTATATGACGTTATCATGATTTTAGAAAAACTTCTCAGTATTGGGTTAATATTCAGTTTTATGATCGTCTCATTTTTTTATCATATTATTAAATAAAAAATAATTTCAAAAAAATATTATAAATTGAATTTCATAATTTATTTTTTATGGAGTTATCATGATCTTAGAAAAAAGTGTTAGCATTGAGTTGGTGCTCGATTTTTTTTTTTTTTGCATCTATTTTTTATCATATTATTAAATAAAAATTTATTCCAAAAAAACATAATTATTGAAAATTAGACTTTATAGTATATTTTAATTTATTTTTTATGGGGTTATTGTAGTTTCAGAAAAACATCCCGATATTGAGTTGGTTCTTAGTTTTGCAACCGTCTATTTTTTATCATATAATTAAATAAAAATAATTTTTAAAAAAGTTATTAAACTCATTGAAGTTCATGATCCAAATCGTTGATTTGACAAATTAATCTATATTTCAATATTTTTTTAAATAAAAAATATTATTTTTAAAATATTTTTAAAATAAGGCCATGTTTAACTAAATGTTCAAGGTTTTTTAAGATGTCAAATCAATAGAGTCACGCAATAACAATTGTTATATAATTTAATTTTAAATTTAAGTTAAACTTTTGGTCCCACCGAAGCGCAGCACAGTATATATTATCTAGTGAATTTCTAATAAGCCATTTAGTGACATGAAGTCAGTTATTATTTAATGTTTGCATTAAAAAGATGCACTTAATGGGATTTTTTAACCAATGCCATGTAATTCAAATGATGCTATCGTCCTCATTTTCATTAAAAAATATTTAATTCAAACATTTTTTTAAATAAAATAAAGGATTTTCTAAACACCCAAATAAATATATATGGAGCATGCTAGAGGGATGAGACACTGGATATATATAGCTATTCCATCTTTTCTATGGTTCATGCTGGGTTGGATTAGACTAGACAAATATTCTTCAAAAGACACTGGATTAATGTAGCTAGTTGTACACCTTTAAAACCGTTGGAAAATTTATATGTTAGCTCATCTCGAAAATTTCTTGACGATGGATTAAAATATTGTTTGTTGGAAATTTTTTTTTTTGAGAAGTATTTTCTTGATTTTTTTATATTTGGTTACATTATTAGAAAATAATAAGTTACTAATATATTTATATAGAAAATAATATATTAGGATATATTAATATACAATATAAAAATATATTAATTTGATATATTAGTACATATAATACTTTAATTTAAATAATATTGCTAGAAAATACATTAGAATACAAATATGCATTGCCACACATTATAAAATAATAAATTATTCAATAATCTATTTTTTTTTAAAAAAAAACTACTTTCCAAAATAAAACTATTTCTCAACAAATAAATGAGACCATAGTATCTCCCATGCGTAATCATTTGATACAAAGGTTGTTAATTTTATTCTCGTTAGCCTTTTATTTTCTCTCTATGTGTGTATATATGAGTGTATAATTTAAAATATTAATTCAATATAAATAATTTCAATTCAAATCTAAAAATAAATTAACTTGAAATTATGCAATACAAACACAATGTCAAACATTTAAAGATAATTTAAAAATTTCTAAATAGTCAAGTGTTAAGACTAAATAGAACTTTAATTACTTAAAATAATTCAACACAAACAAAATGCTAAAATATTAAGAAAGTAAAATGTTTTAATACAAAAAAAATATAGATTAAGCATCATCTCCATCATTAACATTGAAATAAGGATCGTGATCTTATAATAGCATGCAGTGAAAATCATCAACTAAACATTCTTCATAGTAAATTTATGTGTGGTGATTGTCTTTTTCTATAAATTCAGTCTCTTGTTGTAAGTTACATTATAATAGATAATGTCTTGATTTTTATCATGATATAGAACTTTGATAAAATCAATGTGGCCAACACAATACTTTAATTTTTATATCTCAAGAGGTGTTAATTTATGATCCAGTTAACTTGAACAAACTGAAGTAGGATTCATCAAAGACAACTCATAAATTTTTTTAATTTTTTTTTAAACGACATTGGTTTTTGATATACTTATGTTAACTCGTTAATTCACGAGTTGATCCAACAAATTCACATCTCTTAGACTGATTTGATAACTATAACATCATGTAGCTTTTATCTTACATGATATAAACATTTTTGTTTGAAAAGTATTCTATGTGCGGTGATAATCTTTATTTGTAGTTTCAACTCTTTGCTTATAGTTATGACATGATAACTAGTGTTTTTAATTTCATTAAGATACAGATCGATGATAATCAACAAACTACGTACGCAAAATGATCAATCTATGTTATTTTGGTTCATTATGAGATCAAGAGCTAAATCTTTTTAAATATATTTAATAAGATAATTCAAAATATTTGAACTAATAACCTTCAAAACTTCTACAAATAATAATCATACCTTAAGTAAGGACTGATCGATGGAGCCAAGGCATTTAGTAATTTGGGCAGAAAGGAAAGCAAAGAGGGGAATTATTCATTGTCAAGTTTTCCTTATGTTTCAAGGAAACAAAAGTCAGCAGCGACCTTGAGTTTTTAAGAAGAGCAAGTCCGCAGGATTGGAGACTTTAGTGGCAAAGTATTGTTAGAGAATAATATAAATCATATCCTGGGACCTTACCTAATAGCTTAAGCTATTGGGTTGAGATGGTTCTTTGACATGGTATCAGAGCCTTGATGACCAAGTGGTCTCGAGTTCGAATCTCACTATCCCCATTTATTTGATAGAAAAATTAAGCACAAGGTAATTTGGGCCTGTGCAAATTTCAAGCCCAAAGGGCTTTCACTTGAGGGGGTGTGTTAGAGAATAATATAAATCATATCTCGGGACCTTACCTAATAGCTTAAGCTATTGGGTTGAGATGGTTCTTTGACAAGTATCCTTATTTTACGAGGACACGTAAGCGGCAAGCATTGGTGTCTTAATTTGCAAGGATTCCTAGCATAAGTCGACAGCAGCTCATGGTTTGATTTCAACAGCTACATTAATTAATTTCCTAGGAGATAAAGTGGGGGGCAACTTCTTTAATTGACAAACTTGCACACAATGTAAGCAACTATGGTTATTTATACAAGATTTGAGTTCGGTAATTGATCTTTTGGGCTATTAAACTTGAGGCAACATTAATGGGATGTCACATATCTTCAATTCAGCAGCCTTGTTTTATTATTTTTAGGCTTGGGTATTGTTTGCTTAACATATTTTGGGTTATTTTTTATTTGGGTTTTAGTATTAGCTCATTAGTGTAGTGATGGGTCATGGTTTTTTAAAAACCTCCCTCGTTTAAAGGTTATCACATGAAAGTTATAACCTAAAATGGGGTTATGTTTTTTCTACGCTGAATTCCAAGTTGGGCCATGATGCGCCCGCGCCCGACTTCATGTTGGGTAAGGGACGCGCCCGTGCCTAACCTCAAGTTGGACTGTGATGTGTGCGCGCCCAACTCAACGTTGGGTCAGAGACGCGTCCGCACCCAAACTCCATGTTGGGCCATGGTGCGTTCGTGTCTGACCATTATTTTTTTCTTTTAATAGATCTCCACCAATTGAATTTCCTCTGAGAATGACATTGATTTATGAAAGAGACTAGTGAGAAGGTTCGACTTCTTCTCTTTTCCATTTCATGTGTTTTTAAAATTATTACAGATAGCTTTTAGCAATGAGCCTTTTTATCTTTTTTTTAGAGAAAAACATTTTACAGTGTCATGACCCCCTATCCTTGTAGAATAAGAAGTACTTCTTTTGATTCCTTTTGCTACATCTCCCATCATGGGTGGTGGGTATTGCACATACTCATTTTCATGTGATTGTTATAAAAACCTTAACCCTGATGGTGTTTAAAGGAGTAGTTATCAATTTTGTATATACCATTCTATTTTATGTTGGGACCCTAGTATTACCCCTAAATGGTTGAGCATCTCAAGAAGGATGCATGTTATTTGGCCTTGAAGACACTTCCCTTCGTTTATTGAAGCGAGGATGCTCTTCTCGTGACACACTAGATACTTCCACTCGAATATGAATCTCTATCAACTATTTTACATTGAGTTGATTTCTCTTAAAGAGAGCATAAAGTCATTATCAGAAGGATTAATTATGTATTCCACTACTAAGGGTTTTTAATGCTACAGGTTCTAGTAAATTTTTCACATTTAACATCTCTTTGTTGAACCTCTTGAAATAGGCTCTGGTGCTATCTTTTTCTAATTGAATAATGGAGAAAAGTTAAGTTGAACTCTTTTTGGCAGGAATGCTCATACTGAAATGAATGATCAACTTGTCACACAAGGCTAAAAAACTAGATATGGAACCTAGTTTTAGGCCTTGATACTCAACTCGTGTAAAACTCTGAAAAGTAGTTGAATCCTTGCTTATAGCTTTCAAATCCCGCACCACCAATTCCAAATCATTCCTCACATTTTGAACATGTTTCCTATGGTCTAACAATCTATCATAGTTATCAAAGTTCATTTTACTAGCTACAGAGTCTCTGTAGAGGCACGTGTTCAACACATTGGCATATGGTCGTGACCCTTTTATCTAACTGGAGTCCTTTTTATACATTGCCTCAATAGTTCTACTTCTTTTAATTCATTATCAATTATCTACGTACATATAAATTTATATACATTAATTTACATAAATTACAACTCAGTAATAAAATTGACAAAATATAAAACGGATCCATTAAACAAGCCACTATTTATATCATAACAACACATCCAAGTTGGTAATTCAACTTAAGTTTCAAAATTTACAAATAAATATAATTTTAGAAAATCTAAAATAAACCATAATATGTACAAAATCATGTATCCATACATCAAGTTTGTTAGAGAAAAATCTAAAATAAATCATAACATGTACAAAATCATGTATCCATACAACAAGTTTGTTAGAGAAAAAAATATAAAACAAGTAAACACAAAAAAATACATATCTGCAAAAATATGCAATACAAAAATTGACATTTCAAAATTGTATTAAAATTTTAAAAATGGTAAATTTACTTACTTAAAATAAAAAATCCACAATAAAATTGCTGTTGTGACTGGAAAAGTCGAAGAAGGATGAGTTGTGTTGAGATAGGGGGTGATGTGGGGTGGGGGGGGAGGGGGGGTTGTTAGTTGCAAAATTGAAGGGGGGTTTGTTTAGTTGTAGAGGGGAAGAAGGAGAAATGGGGGAGGAAAGGGTCGACTAGGTCATATATTAACTATTACTGATGGAATTACTGAAAAAATATTTCTGTCTGTCAATCCGTCGGTAATTTTATTGGTATAATTAGTGGCGCATCACTGTACAACTTTCAATGTTTGAATCCAATTGTAATTCCATCAGTAAAAGCGTCCATAAAAAATTATATGTCATGCTTTTTGGTTTTTTAAATTCATTTTATTCCGACTGGGATTCCCTTGGTATTTACAAGCTGACCCAGATACCCATGTTAATAAAAAAAGGAAAACAATTGCCGTTAAATTAAAAAAACCAAATAAAAAGATATGAGTTTTATCTTGTGGCAATCGTGATTATAACATGCTGAAACAAACTTCTATAATTCTTTATTATGCCTAAAAATCTTGGTCTTGTCATTCAAATACATCAGCTATTGATGGCTTTGAGGCTAGATGCAAAAGCAAAGTTGCTAGAAACCCGCTCATAGTAGTCAAAATGTTTGGAAGCAAGTAAAAATGCAAACGAAGAAAATAGAGAAAGAGAGAAGAAAAGAAAAACATCAAATGACTTGCATGCTCGGACAAGATTATAAGGAGGACAATTGTCTATTGTCCTATAAAGTCATTCTCTGCATCACCTATCATCTTAAATTCTGAAAGGCATAATCATTTGAGTTTGTTAGAACTATGTTTTGGATTAAGATGGTGTCGGAAATGCTAAAAATGTGCTATTAGCTTTCATCAGTCACTCAATTTATAACTCCATATCTCTTTGGATATCTCCCATCATGTATCTCCACCAAGAAGGAGAGGTTTACTCATGACAACATTGTACCAAGTCTAGCTTAAGTGTGATTAAGAATTCAGAGGCGTTATAACCGTATGAAAACCTGGGAGTAGGAGAAGCTAAATATCAATATATAAAAATAATGATGATGTAACAATGATATTGGAAAAATAAAGATAAAACATAGGAATAAATGGAGAACACTACCAGAAAATTGATAAATACAAAAGGAAATACCGAGAGAATGTTTTCATCGGTAAATTACAGTGAATTTTACCGATGAAAATATTCTCTCGGTATATACCAAGGGAGTTATAGTGGGAAAAAAAGATTTTTAAAAAAACCAAAAAGTACGATGACGTGTCATTTATACCAACGGAATTACCGATGGTTTTAATACCATCGGTAAATTCATCGGTAAATTGTTCACATCTCCTCAACATTGTTTATCATGTCAATTACCAATGGAATTATCGACGGAATTTTCTGTCAGTATTTTTCAGAGAATTTTGAAACTATTCATTTCTCAATTTCATTGTTAATTACTGTTCTTTACAGATGAAATCACCGACGGATTGAAAAGTCGTTTGTGCTATTTGGCGGGTTTTTGAAATTTTTTTATTGAATTGAATATTTAAATTAAATATTACAGACAAAATCATTAATCGATTGAAAAGTCATCGAAAATATTTGATGGTTTCTGAAATTTTTTCATTAAATTAAAATTTTAAATTAAATATGACAGACGTAATCACCGATGAAATGGTTAAAAATATTATTATTTAATTATCCGTTGGTAAAACTATCGGTAAAATACCCCAATAAAAAAGACTAGAATCCCTCATTCATAATAAACAGACCTCTTTTTCTTCTTCTTCTTCTTTTTCTTCTTCTTCCTCCTCCTCCTCCTATGTAAAAAACATCAACATCCCTTTCTTTCTCTTCTCTTCTCTCCTCAACTCCTCTTCTCCTTCATGCTCAAGTATGTCTTCTCCTCTTTTCTTCTTTTCTTTTCTCGGTTTTTCTAATTAACATACTTTATGAATTTATTTTTTTTCTTCTCAGCTTCACTCGCAACTACATTAAGGTAAAATTTTTCTTTTTTCTTCTTTTTTGTGTTTTTTTCATTATATTTATTTATTTTTATTTTAAAAAAAACTTTTATGTTCTTAATAATTGTATGAAGTTGTTGTAGGATTATTTTTTTCATGTGAGATCAATTTTTAGTTGATTTATTTATAGGATTTTTAAATAGATTTTAATTATTTAATTATTTTTCTAGTTTTCTTAAATAGATTTTTAAAAAATATGTTTTTAAATAATCACCGACGGAATTGCATGCGGTATTTTGATTGGTTATATGACAAGCTTCCTGACGGAAGTACCGATGGAATGAAGCTGATAAATTTTTTTTACTATTGACGGACTTACCGACTAATAAAAAATTAACGACAAATAATTCACCGACGGAGCATTTCCGCCTATGATCTCGTCAATAAATTAATTACCAACAGAATGATAGTATAAATACAGAAAATTCCATCGGTAAATATAAGAATTCTGGTAGTGGAACTTGAAGAATATAAAGAGTAGGGAACTTAGTGGATAACAAAGCTAATAAAAAAGCATTCTTATCTCCCGTGAAAACAATTGATCATACCAATTGGATTGCTATTCTCTTCTGCAACCACTATATATCATTATAATGGCAGTAAATATGAATAAATCTACACTAGATGCTAAATTCTATCAATTTTGTTAGTATAAAGTGATGTAGGAAGATTTTTAGAGAAAATTATATATTTTCTTAGTTATACTCGTATTTAGTTTAGTAAAATATTTTCCTTTATGGTATTTTTATTTTATTTTCTATTTATTTTAGGAAATCAACTATTGTGATTGACAATTTTATTTTATCTATTTGGTTTAAGAATCATTATAATAATTCTATAATTATTTATTAGTATGTTTTGCTACTTCAAGGTAAACTTAGGACTAGCTGGTATAAAAAACTTAGGACTAATATAAATAAGGTTGTTTAACTTATATTTCAATATACTACTTGAAAGAGAAAATATTTAGTAATAAAATTCTGAATTATGATTTGTATGTGGTGACTTTATTCAATGTAATTTTGTGTTGTTTGTACTCGTTGTCTTTCTTGTATTATTTTTATCTGTGTTTGTAGGTATTAGAGCCAAACAATTCCTAGTGGTTAGTTGTTGTATTATTTATTTTAATGATGATTATGTTGATAATGATAAAATAAAAAATTACAATAATGGTAGAGATGATGTCATCAATAGTGTCCTCAAGTTGGAGATTGAGTGCAAAAAGAACATGAAAGGTGATTAGCAAAAGAAAATTATTGATTTAGACTATGTTGATTCGTTTTATTACAATTTTACTATTATCATAAAGGTAAACTCGTTCGAGAATTATATAGATATAACACATGTTGATGAAGAAAGTTTGATATTTGCAATACATTACTCTATAAAACAGTGGATGAGAAATAATTTGACAATTGTAGCTGACATCTAAGATTATTATACATAAAAAACGAAGAAGGGAAAAGATAGTCTTGATTAGATATTCATGAGATTGAGACAAAATTAATTTGAACTGGGAGATGAGATCTTTCCAACTCGGATAGACCGATGCAAAAGGATTTTGAGGGAAATTTATTTATTTAATTAATTAATTTTATTCATAAATAATTTAGAAAAATATTTTTTTATGATGTTTTACTTTTTTTTCTATTTAGTTTAGGAATCTTTATAATAACTCCAAACTTATTTATTAGGATCTTTTTTATTTCAAGATAAACATGAAATTAGTATAAATAAAGTTATTTAACTTGTATTTCACCAAATTAGTTTAGGAGAAGAAAATATTTAGTAACCAAATAACAAATTAAAATTTTTATGTGGTGATCTATTCAGCAGAATTCTATGTTGCCAATATTTATTGTCTATTGTTTCCCTCTGGCCTCTACATCAGAAAGCCAGACTTATAATGTATTATAGCAATCAGAACACAAATATCTTCTCTTCGGAATTTCTTGCTTTCTATTTGAAGTTCTTGCCCTCGTATGTCTGGCCAAATTGCCAGTTTTTAGGGGTAACATGCCATGAAGTCGAGTCCCTGTCATCGCTTGCACTAACACGGAAGGATAGCGACTCTCCAAGCAAAATAGCACTGGTTTTCCAAGTTGTCCCCCAATCTCGTTCCATTTGCGTCCACTTGAGCTTGTCATCTCCCTTCACTTGAACACCAACAACATCTCCAGCTCCCCCTACATTCCACAAAATGACCTGATAGAACCAAGGATTCCCCAATATAGTGAATCGAATACCTCCTTGCTTCTGGCATGGAACCCTGCAGGGAAAATGAACGCTTTTAATTAAGAAACTCAACCCTTTTAAATTGTAAAATATTGCCAAATGGGAAAAGATTGAAAAGTCATGTGTGACCTGCGATATTGGATTGGAATAATGCCGGCCTCGTACTCAGCAAGCTGGCTAAATACAGGCTTGGCTACATCGAAATGCTCACGTGGCACATTGCACCAGCCTCCATTGTCATTTGGGAGAGATGGATTTGGTGGGCAATGGTCAGTTGCAGTGACAATGAGAGATGGCTGCCCTAGCTTGCACCATTGAGGGTTGTCAGCGCACTTGATTTCGAAACAAGCACCACAGGCCTGTCCATTTTTGAACAGAACACTGCTCAGTGCAGCTGTATTCATGCCATATCCTTGGCCCGCAACATCTTTGTAATTGCATGCTCCCCCTGTACAAAAAACGTTAGTCCAGGAACAGTGAAAATAATCTACTAGTAGCTACAATTAATATCGACAGATGCGCGAGGACTCGATGTTCTTTGTTTCTTTTTTACAATGTATTTTTAATGAAAATATAGAAAAATGTTCTCATCATACTGCTCTTGGCAGGAAGCCTCGCAATATTGAATGGAATTTTAGCTAACGAAAAGACCATATTGGAAGTTGGATTTGGTCGCTTTGTAAGGTGAGCAGGATCATCGATCACTTGTGAAGGGTAAAAAAAAAATAGGGAAAAAAGGAAAAGAAGGCATCGATACCGAATGTTCCTGAGCCGCCTTCATAGAAAGTTGCATGAGCTTCCTTCCATGGGCCTGGCTGGAACTTTGGTTTATTCCTTTTGGGAATTTCAATGTCGTGGGCTAGTCGTCCAATTGCATGGTGAATGGCTTGTTTCCCTGAGAGGGAAGGTTTTGATTTTGCCTGGCAATTAGGAAAGGCAATGGCTAAAAGCAGCAATGTTGCTAACATAGGTTTCAAAGGCGATGCCATTAATTATATATGCTGGCGTTAACAATCTGATAAAAAACCAAGTTGGCACAGCCTTCGTTATATAATTTCTCTCGAGAGAGATATGTTAAAGATGTTATGCTATATCCTTGGTGGGGCAACAGGTATATATAGTGCTAGATTTTGCAAGTCTGTTGTACCTAACTATATAGGTTAGGAAATATTAGAGAGCATCCAAAGGAATGATGAGGCCGCTAGGAGAGGCATGGCATTCGCTCTGTGCCTTCCCCTTTTTAGAAGCATATATGAACTGTTCTTATAACATTCCTGTTTTCCTGCTTGCCATTGCTGAGCACAGGCTTTAATTTTCCCTCCCAGCCTGATTCAAGTACCATGCACCCATGTTTAGGAAGTAACACCGCAGAAAAAAAGTGGGATAACGGCTAGGGAATTACCGATTCTGTCAACATCTTTTTTCCTCTGGCAATGGCAGCGGAATTAACCACCACAACATCATGTTGGAAAAGTTGGCTTTTAGATTTGATTTTTATATACATTTAAAGTCTAATTAAAAATAAATCCATCCATTTTGGTTAAAAATTTGATAGAAAATATTCTCAATATGATTTTATAACATGAAATATCATAATATCTAAACCCAATTTTAGATTAATTAAAAATTAATCTTGAAGTTGGCATAATATAAAATTTTAATCATATAACTTTGTTCCATATTAGAAAAATAGAAACTCTTTTTTTTTATTAACGTGGGTGTCCGGGCCAGCTTACGCGTACATCGACTAATCTCACAAGCCCTGAAGTTAACAACCATATAAGCTTCTGGTGGTCCTGAGGTTTGTGAGACTCGAACTGGTTACCTCTACGTGACAAACCTAGGAGCTGACCAGTTGAGCTACACCCCTCATGTTAAATAGAAACACTTCTTTCCATGGCATGTGTGTAGTTTTGCCCATATTGAAAAAATAAAAATTCTTGTTTTCTTGTGTGTGTGGGGTCTTTGTCCCACATATATATATATATAAAAAAAAACTCTTCTTTTCTTTAAAAACCATATAAAGATGTTTTTATTGGTTTATATATTGTGCTCTGTATGTTTGTCCATTTTATTGTTAGTTGTTTATAGTTTATAACTTGTTATTTGATATAAATTTAGATTTAATTAATAATCATTTTTAATTAAATAAATTTAGTTTTATTTATTAAATAGATTAAACTTTCTTTGATTAAATCTAACAAAATTAATCGGTATACTATATTATTATCTGTTATTATCTGATGATCTTATCCTGCTTTTAACATTAGCATCATTTAGAGAGGAAATAAAAGTCCCTATATGTCAAAGATGGGTCGTTCCATTAATAACTCATGACATAAAAGAGAAAGAACAAGTGGGTGCAGTTTTTGTCTATGAAATTAAAAAATAAGATTGGTGCTAGTCGTAAATCAACTATTTGAGACATGGTAAGCTATCTAAAGACCTATGACATAAGATAGAGGTGAGGCGAAGAGCTTCTCGCTTCATATACTTTCAAGACACTCTTTATTGATGCTTTTTTGATGGAATCTTTTTACATTGTCTCGGAGAAGAAGAAGCTACAAAAGCACTAGAAGAAACACACTCGGGGATCTGTGGAGCGCACCAATCGGGTCCTAAACTTCACTTTTGAATCAAAATAATAGGGTACTACTAGCTTACAATGGTGAAAGACTACATAGACTATGTTAAAAGATGTCAAAGTTGTCAATTGTATGCTAATTTGATCCACTAGCCACCCGAGCCTTTACACCCAACAATTGCTTCTTGGCCCTTTGATGCTTGGGGATTTAATGTGGTATCTTTACATATTAATCGCAATAAATTACTTCTCAAAGTAGGCAGAAGCTACAACATTAAAAGAGATCAAGAAAGAGATAGTTGTAAACTTCATTCAGACAAACATCATCTACTGTTATGGGGTATCGAGATATGTCATAACTAATAGTGGAAAGGAGTTCTACAATACAACCATGAACAAGTTGTGTGTACAGTTCGGTTTCAAACAACATAACTTTTCTATGTACAATGCTCCGGCTAATGGCTTGGCAGAAGTTTTTAACAAGACCTTATACAATATTCTTAAGAAGGTGGTGAATTGCTTAAAGAATGATTGATATGATAAAATTGGAGAAGGGTTATGGGCTTATCGTACTACATTCTGGACGTTGACTCAAGTTACTCCATATTCCTTGATATACGGGGTTGAAGTTGTTTTTCTACTAGAATGTCAAATTCCATCTCTAAGAATTGTAATCCAAGAAGGACTCTCCAATGAAGACAATGTCCATCTACACCTCAAAGAACTTGAAACTTTAGATGAAAAGCGTCTCGAGGCACAACAACGATTAGAATGTTATCAAGCATAACTTTACAGAGCTTTCAACAAAAAGGTGCGACTGCGCTCATTCCAAGAATGAGATCTTGTCTTGGCAATACAGCGCACAATAATCATGTCAAAACACATAGGCAATAAGTTCTTCTTCAAATGAGATGGTCCTTATGTGGTTCAAGAAGTCTATACTAATAGAGCTTACAAAATTGTCAATGAGAATGGATTGAGGATTAGGACTATCAACGACAAATTCTTTGAAAGATACTATGCTTGAAATCTGATGTAGCTCCTGACCCGCACGAGCTAAAATTGTGAAAGGCAAAAAAAAAAAAAAAAAAAAAAAACTATGTTATGACATGATCCTTTATCCACAAAGGTACGTAGGCAACTTGGAACTCATTCCTAGTACAGTCATGCAAAAAAAAAAAACTCATTGACAAAAAATTTCTTTTGAATTACGTTGTGACTTGATCCTTGATTGTTTGCATGGCAAAAAAGAGATAAATAAACCTCAAAACACAATCATAATATAGAAATTCAGGAAATAAGACGCAAGCGAAAGTAAAATATAGACTTTATTAATAGAAAAAAAAAATTCTATTACATAAAATATATATTCTTAACATAAAGTTATAAGCTAGTATTGCCAAAAACTAAAAACCATTTTAAAGCATGAGAAACTATAAGCATATTATGGCTTTCAGTTATGTCCTTCTAACTCCTTTTATTTGATTTCTAGTAATTCTTTTATAACAGGTCACGAACTCAAAGAAAGCATTTTCATGATGGCAGAGAGAATGTCTGGAAATGCCACAAATCTGATAGTGCCTCTTCTGATCCTCAGAACAACAGCAACTCCGAGAATAAGACTCATTGGCAGCCTTTTACAACTCAAAATCCTGGCTTTGATGAATACTACAAGAAGCAAGGGATAGTGACACCATCAAATTGAGATACCTTTGTGGAAGTTCTTATAACACCCTTGCCTGCTGCTTTTAGAATCAATTCAAGTAGCCAATCTTGTGAAGATATAAAATCGCAGCTTGAGAATGACTTTATGAATTCTTTTAAAGTAGAGATCACTTATGGTGATGAAGTGGAGGCTATCAGACCATTGCCTTGGTACCCTAATAATCTTGCTTGGCATTCAAATTTTTCCCGGATGCAGCAAAGGAAGAACCAAACCCTTGAGAGGTTCCATGACAGTTCTTAAAGCTAGAAAATGAAATCGGAAACATCACCAGACAGGAGGCTGTCAGTATGGTACCGCCGCTCTTCCTTGATGTACATCGGGATCATTTCGTACTTGATCATATGTGTGCTGCACCAGGTTCAAAAACATTCCAGTTGCTGGATATTATATACCAATCAACAAAACCAGGATCACTTCCTGATGAAATGGTTATAGCTAATGATCTGGATGTCTAGAGATGTAATCTTCTAATCTACCAAACAAAAAGAGTGCACTGCTAACTTGATAGTCACAAATAATGAAGCCCAACACTTACCTGGGTGCCGCTCAGACAAAAATAGCCCTAAGAGCTTCTGAAATGGAATTCGAACCAAAAATTAGTCAACTTCTTTATGATCGAATGCTATGTGATGTTCCCTGTAGTGAAGATGGTACCCTCCGCAAGGCTCTAGATATGTGGAGGAAATGGAATCCAGGAATGGGCAATGGGTCTGTTGTACTTGTAGACGTCTCCAGGGAACTTCCTGAACTTGTTTTTTCGGCCTGGTGTCAGAAAATGGAAGGCAAAAGCTACAGTGCCCCAACCAAAAAGGACCTTGAGCAAGAGAATGGTGAAAGTGAGAATTCTGAAGATGGGCTTTAACCAATGGAGAACGCTTCCACTAAAGATTTAATTGAGGAAGTTTCTGATCTCCACCTGGAACGCTTATGAGGATAGTGCCTCATGATCAGAACAGCGGGGCTTTTTTTTTCATTGCTGCCGCTCCTGCTCCAAAGACCAAAACCAAAGAAATCAGATTTCTGCTGACAACGTGTGCTTGGTTTCATTTGCATGTGGCTTTCTGCTGATAACTCTACAAACTTTTGAGAAAGGAATTGTTTTGGAAAAGCGGTCATGTTCACTAATTGAAGCTCCTGAAGTTTTCAGAGGAGATCCACGTCCAGATAACACAAAGAAGCTATCAGTTGAGACTGCCTGCCTGCAGTTGAAGTCATTAAATTCCAAAAGCTCCATACAAATAATTGAAATCCCAGAATTATGTTTACCTGCATGCTCAAAAAAAAATGAAAAAGAGCTATGCATACCTGCTAGCACTGGTGGAGGCTTTACTAACAGTAATGCTCTTTTATAGCCACCCTAGGAATTCTTTCCTGATTTCTTGTTTTGTGCACATAAGGTCAACCCCACTCTTCACCAATACATTCACCTGAAAGACTTCTATCTATACGGGAATCAGAATTATGAAAACCAAACAGAATGACCACAACTTATTGAATGGAAATAATATGGCTGATTCCTTAGAGAAGCAGTAACCTGTTGGTGCTAAGGAAGAAGAGACTGACGCGTGCCTGCTAGGATTGGTTGCCTGGCTTATTGGAGGCCGAACTGTCTGTAAAAAAAAAAGGGACAAGTGTGGTTTTTATAGCCACTTACTCTGATGAGTGGACTCATGCCTGATTAGAAGAATCAAAAGCCTGTGAACTTTTTCCCAGTTGAAGAAAATTTTCCCAGTTCAATTAAGTAAAGTCGGCTACCAGTACTGGAAATTTTTTTCTCTCCGTCTCAATAATTCATTCACGTTGGACAATTCATTCAGGAAAGAAAGTCAATTAAGCTAAGTCAGGCTACCAGTACTGGAGGATCTTTTGCTCTATCTAAGCAATTAATTTACAATGAGCAATTAATTCAGGAAAGAAAGTCAATTAAGCAAAGTTGCTTACGTAAAGAAGTTAGTTTGCTCTCTAGAAAATTCATTCAGGAAAAGGATGGAATTAACAGAGGATGGAAGGCACGGTTCCCAAAACAAGGAGAAAAAGGAGTTACAACTTTTAGACTGATAACGCCGTTGAATTCAGTACAACGAGATTTTTAAAATAAAATGTCACAATAACTACTTTAAATAAAAAACGTTTAATGAGCAGGTAAAGTTGCTAATTACTATTCATACACGTGGACAAATTTTATTTGGTCTGTAAAATATGTATTTGTTTTAAATTAGATATTCAATCATTTGATTTAATAAATTTTTAATTTTAATGATTATATTTTATTTTCACAATAAAATATATACATATATTGTTAAAATTTAGTATAGTTAAATCAAATTTTAGTTTAAAAAATATATTCAAATTATAAAACTCTCACAACTATATTTTTTAGACATGCTCACTTATTTTTAAGTGTAAGTAAACATTTTGAAAGGGCATTTGTAGAAAAAAAATTCTACCAATGAAATTTTACCATGTTGTATTTTTATTTTATTTTTACATGAAAATATAAGATAAAATAAAAATGAAATAAATTACATGAAAAATTAAATGAGTCTTCATATATTTCTTGACCAATAAAAGGTTTGCACTTAAATTGAGATATTCAAGATATCTTGTCATAAATGTAAGATCTTATCAATAAAGATCAACCAATAAAATCATGTCATGTGGTATTGGAAAAGAATTTGTGAGTCTCTATAAATCTCTATAAATAGAGGGTCTCAATCTAGAGAAAACAAAACGAGAGAATTCTCGGAGATATAAATTTTTTTCAAGACAAGCTCTTCAAGCAAGGAAGCTCTCTCAAAAGTTCTCAACCCTCCTTCATCTATGCTTGAAGTCTATAAAAAATAAAATTTTGTTGAATCAAGCTTAAACGCCTCATAAAAGTTCTTCAACAAAACTTTGAAAACAAATCAAATGTACTCTTCAAAGTATCAAATCTTACTTAACAATACACGCCCAAATTCACATTCTTGCAAAGCATAAATTTTGGCTTGATTTCTCAAATAAATCAAGTCACTATATATCAAATCCAGAAAAGAATAAGAGGATTGTCTAATTCTTTTAAAAGAATACTTCAGATAGAGATTGTACCTGATTATATATTTAATAAAATCATATATTTGTACATGTGTACTTGTCTAATTTCAGGTGCTCAAAATTGTGTCCATAATATCGTCTAACAACATGTCATGATCCCTTAAATATTAGAAAAGTCATTAGTGGTTTGACTTAATCTTTTAGTGAATAATTTTTCAGTGTAATTAATATCTTTTCATCAATAATATTTTGATTTAACATTAAAGCATGAAGCATGTCTATCATAGTAAATCATGTTTATTCTCTATATAATAGTCATTGATTGTTTGAAAAAAATTTGAAATTTTTTTCAAATCTCATTTCACCATAGCCAAGGATTTCTTAGTCAATACTATTTGAGAATAGATTGAATATTTTTTCTAATTCACCTAGGATGATGAATTCTCTCTTGATCACTTAATTACCTTCATATAGTTCATGTTATATCCAATGTCTACCCTTTCGTTACCTCGATTAAGATTACATGTAACATGATCAAAGCATAATATTCTCTATATTAACGGAATATTGAAAAAATTGTATCTGTACTTGGAAACTCCAAGAAAATGGTAAATTATTAACGGAATTTTCTATTACCAAATGTCACACTATGATTTTTCAATTGCTTGTTTATATTGGAGAGGCATGGTTCCCAGAACCGGAAAGAACACACAACAAGGGATAATGAATAGCCAAAAGGTCCTACGGATCCACAAGTGGATTAGTAACTGAGACCAAGTTGAAGTCCAAGGACAGCGTGGAAGAGAAAGAGGGTCATTATCCCACTGCCCAAGATTCCATGAATATTTCGCAATCCAGGATTCCCCTGCATCATGCATTTATATGATTAAAGTGAGAATCCAACATTTGGCATGAACACCAAGGACAGATAATAAGTTCATGATATGCCGCTACAAATTGTCACTCCCTTTTTCTATTTTCAGAATTATTGTCACAACATTTTTCAGTATCTGTTAGGAGTTGAAAACTTGGGTATTTTTACCTCAAATAGTGCTGGTAAAATGGTTTGCATGGTCAAGAGAGCAAGGCCAATAACACCTGTAACAGCATGAGGACTGCAAACAAAATAATGGAATTCAGATGATAAAAAAAGATTTAAGGTATCAATTCTCCAAGGAAAGAAACAGTGTATTGTATTTGGATAGGGGGAAACAGATTGTCATCTAATTTAAGATCACCTCTCAAAAATAGTTTTGTCTGAAGTCAGTAAAGATGTTATTCCACCAGTTGCTCCAAGAGCGAAAAAGAAAAACATCCCACCAAGAAGCTTTGGATGCAAGTCTTTGGCCTTGGCCTTCTCCTCCTGTAGGGATCATAAACAATTCAGTTATCAATTATAAGAGGAAAACAATCAAAAGTTTTTGTCACTCAAGTAAAAGTTGTGCAATAACATCTTACCACATCATCAGAAAACCGGATTCGAAATCCAAGATATGTTCCATAACCACCCATGGCAAAGAGCACAACAGTCTAAGTAATATATTACAAGTGAAGAAAAGATACTCATGTAAGGCAAACAAAAGATAAATCCTTTGTATGAGCTTGAGGAACAATGGAAAAGGGACGAATTATATACCATGTTTCCAGGATGACCCCAATGCACGAGCCAGTCAGGAAGATTCAATGACTTGACAATCTCAACAAAAGGCCCAAAAAGAGACCTTACAGTCGCAGCTGTTACTCAGATAATCAACCTCTAGTCAATACTCAAAGTTAAAAATGACACAAATATAGAAATGAATTTATTATGATTCGGGAATAATTAACTAGAGGCCTAATGATGCAGCATGAGCTAGTGTCAGTCAGTGCTATGTATAGAAGAAGCCTAGGAATGGTGGAGTAAAGCAAGAAGGACCTAAAATCAAACACTGTCAGTTAGATGAGAAGTTCTTGGATCCATGAGAACCTTGGGGTGCATATAAATTCCATTTTAAGGAGATGCAGTGCTTGCTTGAACATATGAGATTGATTGTGGAAATGGAAGCAAAGCACTCCCACTCCGCTCCCTAATTGATCAGCATAAAAAAATTAATGAAAGCTGAGGCAAAGAAGATGAAAAAAGACACCTTCTAGGGGTCTAAGCTCCAATACCACACTGGGCAGAAGTGAAGTTTCTATTGAATTTAATCATATACTCTTACCTGGATTACCAGTTGAAGTTCTAGCCTATTTTTACACTTAATTTCCTAACCTCAGTTGTTTTGTCTTTCCCTCAATAAAGTCATTGAAGCATCTGTAAGTCATGAGAGAATGCAAACTCTAGTACTCTCAGTCTTGGCAATTTAATGTATCGAAAATTACTCACCAGGCATCAGTTTAACTGGTATGATTAAACAAACATTAGCATCCATTTCAATCTTAAGAATTCAACCAAAAGAAGGTCAACTTTTCATTGCCATGATTTATGATCTCAAACCCACTCAAGTTGTAGGAAAATCCAGTCCAGAATTCAGCTCAAGAAGGAACTCTACCCTTAATTCCTCACAATAACTGATATATGGAATAGATTCTGAAACCATCACTGCTCTTTTTTCCTTTGAACAGAAACTGTCACTGCTCTTACTGGCATTGTTCCGAAATCAAATAAAATTTACTCAAGAACGCCCACTACCTGAAGTCAAGTGCACTAGCTCAATCCCATGATCTAGTTTTTGGCTTAGTATAAAGAAGATTGAATCCTATAAATACAAAAAGACTGGTTCATAGAGTACTATATGTGAACTACCTCATTATGCTAAGCATCATCTAAATGTGTACGCAGAATGAATCACATGTAACCCTGTTACGATCAAATTGTCGCCATCTATATATAGATATCAATAGAACCAAACAAATCTCACCAAGAAATACTAACATGTATATGATAGTGATGGTGGTAGTAGTAGAGTGTTAATTTTACCTCCAGGGAGAGCAGCTGTAAATAGCAGAGGCAGAGGAATGAAAGAGTACAAAAGGGTCATTTTTGGCTTGTCCATAAGTTCTACTTCTTCACTCTCATCAACAGCTTCAATGAACTCCCTCTTCTTTTCAAAACACGAATAAAAGTATCTTATTTTTCTTGTAGAACCAGACAACGTATATTGTAAAGGGTCATGAGTTGGGACCCTAAGGGAAGATGCAGAGGTATTGGGAAATGAAGAGGAAGAGAGAAGAGGAGAAGAATTCTTGAGAAGAAGAGAGGAGAAGGAAGCATTAAGTATCAAAGCCATTTTTGTGAAGAGAGTGAGAGTTAAGAGCAACACGAGAGTGTCTTTTGACACCAGTGGAGGATGCTCTTGGTGGAAGGAAGAGAGCAGGAGAACTGAGGTGAAGAGGCTGGAGGAGGGAGTTGGGAAAAGATAAAAGAGGAGTGAAAGTGGCGATTGGCAAGAAAGGTGAGGCTTTAGACACGACTTTGCATTGAAGGACCCTTTGCTCGTGGTCGCCATAAGCTATCCTTTGGATTTTTGAGTCGCACCATCATGCAACTACTCCATTCACAAAAATACAGAAAAAAGAAAAATGCCCTTCCTATTGATTTCAGTCCTTTTTTATGATTTCCCCTCCTTTGGTGTCTTGCAAATCGTAATTAATTAGCAAGAGAAAATTAGTGAGAAAAAATATAGGAAAAAGATGAAATCAAGAATTTTAAATAATTAAATATTCTAATTTATTTTAATAATTATTTGATTGTATTTTTATATATATTAATTTGTTGATATCAATAAATTTTTTTATTTCTAATATTTCTTATATTAACTTCTTTAATATTTTTTGTCTTATATGTGTGTAGAACTATTACTGCATATTAATCATTAGCTTTTTTTTAATATTTTTTTATTAAAACTTTTTTTATCATTTTATTTTTATCATTACCCTATATTAATTCTTTATTTTTTTCAAATAAAATTTGATTAGGATTTTTTATGGTTTACATAGAGTTAAATATTGTCCCATAGATTTTATTTTTTTTTCTTTGGTTATGGGATTGAATAGCTTGGCTTATTGAAATCATTTTTCAAAATTCAAAACGTTCATCAAGATTTCAATATTATTTTTAAATATAAACTCATAAAATATTTTAAAAAAAATCTCATTAGTTTAGGGGAAGAAGTTAATAAAATATACAAGTAATTAATTACCGCATCACATGATTAAATAAATAAATAACCATCACCTCCAACCTAAAAATACAAAAATCAAGTACAGGAGAGAACTTCCATTTCAAATATGCTTGTGGTTGTGGTTGCGGTTGTTTTTCAAAGTACTTTTTACTTAGAAATATATTAAAATAATAATTTTTTTATTTTTTAAAAATTATTTTTGATACCAGCACATGAAGATGATCTGAAAATATTAAAAAAATATTCATTTAAAGTAAAGAAAAAAATAAAAAAATTTCAAATATTTTTAAAATACAAAAACAAACAAGAATTAATGATAGCTGGATAAGATTTACGTAGCATATTTAGCAGCTCATTCCTTCTCCAAATTTTGCTGTTCCTAAGAAACCATTACCCAAAACCTCGTCGCTATATTCCCCTGTCTAGAATAAACCAACAGGCAACCAGCAGTGCAGCATCAACTTTTCGACTTCATCCTTATGGATGGTATAATAAGTCTCAGATTTCTTCCATATTGCAGAATAACTTTCCCATATATGATATTGTTAGCACTAACAGAGAATCTTGGAACATTCATTTGATAAATGCTTCTGTTGGGAAGCATTTACACAAACTATCCTTTGAATGATTACATTTGAGATGCTCCTAAAAAAATATTTAATTTATTATGCTGGGAGATTACCAATCGCAGAGGACTCCTGAGGTACAATTAAAGGATGAGAATCATTCTTGCAAATGTCAATCATGCCACACACACACACACACAAGCATCTTAAGTCATTTTCTGTGCAACAAAGCTATATCTTAAAAACATGTCTGCATATTCAAGAGAGATTTGGAAAAAGCATT
Source organism: Populus x sibirica (assembly GCA_019202695.1). Lineage (NCBI taxonomy): Eukaryota > Viridiplantae > Streptophyta > Magnoliopsida > Malpighiales > Salicaceae > Populus > Populus x sibirica. The sequence goes on from JAGMVL010000318.1 coordinate 594,830, forward strand.
TGCTGTATCTTTTATGTCTCCCTGACCTTATTATGACTTCTACAGTTGATAAGTTCCACATGATTGATGAAAGTGATATCAGCACTTCTGAGTGCCATCCCTTCGGCAGCAACAACCGTGCAGTTTTTACCAAACTCCACACAGTTGGTGGGTGCAAAGGCCACAGGCAAAATTATTAATTTTACCTTGAAGGTATAAATGGAAAAAGACAGGAACCCCCTAATTGATGTTTCAGACTGTTCAAGTTCCCATATTCACCTTTCCAAGCTACACTCTGTAACTATAAAAGCTCATGTTCTATCAATTTTATAATGCCTGCAAACTTGATGGATGCCAGCATTATTCAACAATGGCCACAAGAGCCAAAATGAATATTTTGGGACTCAATTTGAAATGGAATGATCTTCAAACTTCATGTCATGTTCCAAGCAAGCAACAGATTAACAGAACACCAGAGAAAAACACCGATGTAACTCAATATAAAATGTTGAATCGCCACAGAAAAACATAATTTAGTTGCCTGAAAATTATGACTGAACATGTATGCAATACATAAAAGAAGAGTATATTTAAAAACCTTGAACCAAAATTATCCCAGATGCTAGAGGATGGCTGAGGATCCAATCTAATCCAGTGATGCCAACCATTGAAGCTACCTGCCACCTCCACCAGTTCACCATTCCCACAATAGTGGATCTTAACCTGTAAAGTCACATCCTCACTCGTGGACATAACAGGCAATAGTTCATGTATGATATGTTTTACAAGGATTATAAAATTGTTCATGATTTTGTGGTCTACTGGAGCCTAATATTTTTCTACCTTATCTCTCGCATTGTTGGTAGAATCAGGGTGGATCCAAATATATTGGGAATCAAAGAAGTATTTAATCATTTAAGAAGTCATCCTGCAGAAAGTATATTTCTTCGTGAGTTCTAGATTTATATTATTATATCACCTCAGTATAACATTACCCAGAAATAAGCAGCAACACAATTTCAAATGATTAGCTCCATGCTTTATAAATTATTTGTTCCAGCTAACGAATCCTATATTGGTAGCACATTCAAAAATGTCGGCTTTCTTCAGCAGCAAGTAGTTCAGCATCTTTTTCCCAGATAAGTTTTTGTGCTTTGCTGATCTCTCTTTCAGCCTTGGTTTGCGAAGCAGACAAAGCAAGCTGTAGGCCACAATTAAATAAGCCGTGGAGTGCCCTCATAAAAATTAAGAAATATGCATATTGTACATGAAGAAGCGTTTACTAGAAAATATCTCTTCAAATTTCACATATCAAATTTGGAAATTTTAAATTGAAAATAACTGGAACATGTTAAACAACTCTTTCAAAAAATTCAGAAAATTATGATAGGAATTGCTTTTATTTTGAGTTTTCTAAGAAAACAGCAGTATAAGGTTGTATGAAGGTATAGGCAATGTCTGATAGCCATGATGGCATGATGCATTCTTTATATGAATCTAACTAATTGCATTGAGTGGATGTTGAGAACAATTTCAATGTCAACCACAGTACTGCTATAGCTTTTGTACCTTTTCCTTCTCAATCTGTTCTTTCAACTGGGATAATTCCAACTCCTTCTGATGCTATCAAACCAAAAGAGACAAGAAACGTTCAATTATTATATACAGCAAAGCTCCATAAATGCAAGATAAGGCTTAGAAAGAACATTAAAACGTATACCGGCATGGATTTGAGGTGATTAATCTCAATTTGATTGTCCTTTTTGCTGATCTGCATTGCAAAAACATGAAAATTAAGAAAAATGAATACAAACTACGCAGAGAGGCAACTTGAACAAGATATCATAATGTGACTAAGAACGTTATATGATGATGACCTTGACATCCAAATCCTGGTCAACATCAGCTGGCGATTCATTCCTACATATAAGTCAATAGTGAAAGAGATCTAAGAGAAAAATGAGTGCATCACAAAACTTCATTTTTTATCCCAGCAGTTAATGCAATAATCAGCCGCTGACAGGAACATGAATGACACAAAAAATTGGAATCCTTGCACCAACTATTTCTACACTAAAACCAGACAAGATATATCTCCAAATTTTCTTCAATTCCTCAATTCTCTGGTAGATTAAACAGTGAGCTAGTCACTCAATACGAGAAAAAGGAACAGAGATAATGAGCTGCATTACAAAAAGCATCATAACATAAAATTGATGAAAAATCATATTTAATGCTGTGCAAAAGTTTAAAACAAAACAGGAACTTAAAAACGGGAGCAGTTTCAGAAAATGTACAATGCACTAACCTAACGGTGTGGCTTACTGTCAAAGATGCCAGTCCATACGCCATTAATGTGAAGTCAAGTGCTGAATGCATCAATATAACTACATGAATTTTGACGATCAGATGCACAGAAGAGAATTTGGTTACAGAAGAAACTTTGCTTTTTTTTTTTAATACATTCACATCAAGTATATTAGCCTTCTTTTTGGAATTAATTAATATTATTGTTTTGAATAACCTTATTGTCTCTTCATGTTATAATGTTCCAGACATATAAAGCATATAATAGCCACTTAAAGATTTTTAAAAGTTATAGTTTTGGACTTCCATTAAATACGTGTGGGGTTGGTGCAAGGGCGGAGCTAGGATTATTTGTTAGGGGTGGCCAAAAATAATATAACAATATATAATATTTGTTTTAATTTATTATACATGAGTTGTAAAAAAAAACCTGTATTGTTTAGTTTTATTCAAATAACTTATTACAAACATATAATGACCTTTGTATAAGGTAAAAGGTTTGGAGCAATACCGAATTCAGTCAAAGCAATGAAGTTAATTCCATCTTCATGATGTATCCATCACTTTAATGTTGTTGGTCTTTATACCTATCAAATATAAACATACAAAGTATAAAAGAAACATTAGCTAAAGCGAAGCATTATTTATGTTTGATAAACTTTGAAATAAAGTAAAAAATAATAAAGAATGATTCTTACATATTTATTTTAATTGTGCTCGTCGTTCTTTCATAGAATAGAAATCATCGATTATCATATCAATTGTGAATCTTTCAAAGCAATTTCTTTTTCTATGTAGACAATCAAATAATTTGCAAGAAAATCATCCTCCATCCGATTACGAAGTCTTGTTTTAACAATCTTCATCGCTGAGAAAGCTCGTTCATGAGTTGCTGTCGAAACAGGAAGAGTCAAAATAAGCCGAATCAACCTGTCAACTAGTGGATAAATTGTTGATTTTTCTGTTTCAACCAATCCTTGACATAAATCAGCAATCGATGACATGCTCTTTAACTTTGGATGATTGGGTACATCAAGCTCATAATGCTCTGCAACTGAAGTCTCAAATGAATTTTTTCTTGGTAGAAAAATCTTGAGGATAGAACTTGTCAACAAGTAAGCATATATCTTCAACATTGAATAATTTATATCTATTTCTAGGATCTAAAGTTGTGCTCAACTTAAGAAGCTCGATTACTGCTCATTGAATCTATTATTTAGCTCTTGCAATTGTTGATCAATGATTGCTTGTAAATATATCAACTCGGTAGTGATGTTTAACATCTATCGATTTTTGTTTACGGCGAGATCGTCCCACACTAGAAAAACAAGCATCCATATCGGGAACTTCAATGTCTTGATGCTTACAAAATGATGTCACTTCTTCTAAAAGAGTTTTCCAACCATCATCTCTTAACTTCTGAATTAAAGTCTTTGTGGTAGTCACTAAATGCATAGCATTTAAAATATCTTGAGATTTTTGTTGCAGAGCTTGGCAAAGCATATCAGTAATTCCCATAACATCCTTCATTATATGTAAGATGAATGCAAAATCAAATGACATTAGCAACTTAAATGAAAAAGCCGCATCACCACGTTGAGAATAAGTAGATCCATCTAAAGCAATGTTTTCAAGAACCAAGCAAGTTGCCCCATATATTTTTATCAAACTGCAAATTGATTTGAAGTGCGAACTCCATCTGCTATCTCCAGGTCGTTGCAAACCACCTACTTGATTAACTCCTTTACCCATTTCAATCTCACCAATATCAACCAAATGTTCAATTGTAGCTGCTTGAAAAGCCCATAATTCATCATTACACTTACAAGAAGCACTAACAATGTTAATAATAAAAATCAAATTCTGAAAGAAAGTGTGAACATCAGATATTTCTCTAGCTGCAGCAATAAGAGCCAATTGTAATTGATGAGCTAAGCAATGTACATAATATGCATAAGGGCAATCATTAATGAATAAAGCTTGCAAACCATTCCACTCTCCACGCATATTACTGGCACCATCATACCCTTGACCCCTAATATTTTGAACATCCAGATTATGATGAGATAAAACAAAGGAAATCTCTTCCTTAAGAGTTGCAGCAGTTGTATCTTTGACATGAACTATATCCAAAAATCGTTCTCGTATAAATCCACTTCTATCAACAAACCTAATAACAAGGGCCATTTGCTCTCTTCTAGATTCATCTCGAGCTTCATCAACAATTAAACAAAATCTTGCATCACCAATCTCATGACGAATTGAAGACTGAACATTTCTAGCAAAGATATGCAAAATTTCTTTTTGAATTTGATGTGAGGTGTATTTAGCATTTTGTGGAGCATTACCCAAAACAAGAGCACCTATTTGTTCATTGTATGATGCTAAAAGTTCCATCATTTCAAGAAAATTACCTCGGTTTTTTTATTCTGGACTTCATCATGCCCTCTAAAAGCACATGCTTGAAATGTGAGCCAACGAACAATATCTATTGAAGCTTTAATACGCAATCGATTATTCTGAATTTCTTGAGTAGTCAGGAATTCTTGACGTATCGAGCTGGAACAACCTGTTCTTCCCGAGCACCTCGATTCGGGGCCAAACAATTTCCTGCGCTATCATATAGTATTCATCCCTATTTGGTGATAAATAAAGCATCCGTACTTTTTTTTATCTCTCAGAGTTTTCATAAAACGGGCTTTCTAAAGACCCCAAAGGGCCAATCTTGGCATGAATTGTTAAGGATCCGATAAGTCCGACATTGATTCCCTCGACGTGTCAATTGGGCAAATGCGCCCATAGTGACTAGGATGGATATCTCGTATACGAAAACTAGCAGTTCGCCCCATCCACCAATCCTCCAAGGCCCAAATGATGTTATCTTGATTACTTTTTTAAAATCAAACTGGATTTTGATCGGGTTGACCCAGTCATGTTTGGACCCACCAAGTTACCATGTCACATCATGTTAACTCAGCCCAATTTAATTTGAAACACAGGCTAGGCAAGGGGTGGGTCAGGGGTTCTCTAGGTTGATCTACCAGGGTGGACTAGGTTTGATAACACATTCAAAATATTCATCGCATTACGCACAAGCTATGTATTATTTTTAAATTTTGAATACATTCACATCAAAATTATCATAGTATTATTTTTTTAATAAAAAATATAAACTTGCTTTTATGATTATGATGAGGTGTTGTCTAAAAAACAAGTACTTGAAAAAAAAATGCATTAACAAGATAGAGAGTTTTAATTAGAAAGATGTCTTTTTTAACCTTATTTTAAATTGTACAATTTTTTTATATATTTATACTAATTGTTTTTTGTTTTTATTAAATAAAGAACATATAACAAAAATGTTATATTTTTTTATTAAAAAAAATAATAAGAAAAGGAGGGATTATTGTAGCAAATTATTTTGTTTCAATAGAATTAAAATTATTACTTTTCTTAAAAAAATATTGACATATCATTAAAACAAAATGAATGAATCAGATCTTTTAATTTGTATCTATCTCTCAGTTTTATGATTGAATCTTTAATTATTATTAACAACTCTCTTTAACATTTATTAGTGTGTATAATTATTGATTTATCTCTATTAAATGCACTTGTTAACAACACTAGTATATTCTTTTTTTGTTTTGTTTTGGTTTTTTTTTTACATTATAAAGACATTAAACAGGGGAGGGGGAGGCGTGACCACTTCTTTCGAGATAACAAGGTGACTGGACATGGTCGTTCCATACTCTCCTGTAAAACAAGTCTCCTAATTAATAAAATAGAGGCCATCCGATACTTAAGTTAGTAAATATAGGAGGGAAATAATATGCAAGAAAGAGATGTATTTATACATCTTAATCACGTGACCTTATCTCATGGAAAGTGGAATAATGAAATAGAATTATTTTTTTTCTTATAGGTAATTTGAAAAAATAAGTTGTTGATTGTTACATATGACTTGTTATGCTATTGGTGAGAAAGGTTGAAACTCACAAGTGATTAAAGAAAAAGATGACATCTTTAATAAAGAAACATATTAGTAGTTGATTGATAGGTGGTGAAAGATAATCAATGACGAGAAAAGGATGTATTATTTTGACAATTCAAGATAACCCTTGACAGGCAGGCCCAATTTTTTTTTTTTTTTTTTAACTTGGAATCATACCATAAAAATTAACTTTTAATCCAAGGAGCGCGGGTAATTTCGCTAATAAATACTTAAAGATGGTTTGATTTTGACTGTATCATGGGTGGTTCAAATGTAAAATAATCAATCTATTACAAAGGTACTGAATGGTACCGCATGCGAGGAGAAAGAGGATATTCCATACAACGCTGTCTGAACGCGAAGTGCCAGTGGCTTCGCAAATCTAACTGGAGGTAACTAATATAATCACAATATCACTTGTCTTCTTTTGGCAAGAGAATCACAACACTGGCCTTGATCTGACAGTGAGTTCATCTTTTTATACCTGTTTTCTGTTGGCTTGCGGCAAAACTGTATGTGCAGATTGGCGCTCGCCATGCATTACATGTTTTTTATTGTTTAATTTACATCCATCAAGCAATTATTAGTCCTAAAACGCCCCCGTATTTACATACGTGTTTGTTATTTTATACGTGATATACCTACCATACGTGTAGCCAAGAAGAAGAAGAAGAAGATATACGTAGATACTTGTCAATTGATACCTTACCCTATGACTTGGCCTCTAATTTGGAAAGCTAGGACGTCATCTTCAGTAATTATATTACTAATATTTCTCTCTATTAGTTGAGCAGACTTTGGATTCTTAAAGCGTGACTGAAGTTAGAAGGGAGACCAAGCAAGGGCAGACATGGAAGGACCCTGTTGCTGATTTGTTTATGATGGAAAGTTCTCTTGGCTAATCAACAAACAGGAGTGATAGAAATTGATTATTGAAATTAGACTAGTCTTTCTTGACTTGTGCTCTCTCTTCATAAATGCAACCAATCTCTTCTCCCTGAGTGTTCAGAAAACCAAGTCTGTCAAAGAAAGTTAGGAACCACATTCATCAGGCCTCTCTGTTTTGACTCTCAACTTGTTGGTTTCTCAGAAGAAAAGGGAGAGAGAAAGATGGGAAGGGCTCCTTGCTGTGACAAGGCCAATGTGAAGAGAGGGCCTTGGTCGCCTGAAGAAGACGCAAAGCTGAAGGAGTACATGGCGAAACACGGGACAGGAGGGAATTGGATTGCTCTTCCACAAAAGGCTGGTAAGCATAAACACCTTTTCCTCTTCCTTTTAGTTACTGGGTTCTGAGTAGTTGACCTGTAAGATTATTTTAATGGAAACGACTCCCACTTCATGAAAAGTGATCTTAAGGTTTCAGTGCTCTTCCTTTTCTGTCATTTCCAGTTATGTTTTGTTTACAATCTCGATTCTCTCTGGGATTTGTTTTTCAGGTCTTAAAAGATGTGGGAAAAGCTGCAGATTAAGATGGCTAAACTATCTCAGACCCAACATTAAACATGGGGAGTTCTCTGATGATGAAGATAGGATAATCTGCAGCCTATATGCCAACATTGGAAGCAGGTATTCTCTCAGCTTTCTTTTCCACTAATCTCACTCCAAAATCATATGTTTCTCTCACATATTTTGTCATCCTTACTGAAATTGATAGTTTTTAGTCTTGTATGACTCCTTCTCCTATCTAAGACATGGAGAGAATAACATGAATGAATTATATGAGTGTATCTACAATTCTGGCAAAAAAGTGAAACCTCAAGAAACAACTGCATGCTCCCAGAATATGCCAATTTCGGATAATTATATAATTATATGAAGTCTATGCATTCATGCTAAGCTTACATTTTTATTAAGAGTGCTGAGCTACTCTTAATTTAAAGATCAGATCATTCACTTTCATTTCTTCTTACATAACTTGTTCACATCAAAATGCAGGTGGTCAATAATAGCAGCTCAGTTGCCAGGCAGGACGGATAACGATATAAAAAACTATTGGAACACCAAGCTCAAGAAGAAACTAATGGGTTCGATTAATCCTGATGCTCTGAGAAAACCTCAGCAAGCTGCTCATTTCTCATCTCTCCTTCACGCTACATCATTGCCGTCTTCACCATCCACTCCCCTGTCATCATCACCTTCATTCACATGCAGCAACAACAGTTATAATTACACCCTAGCTAGGTCTTTCACTGAACCAATTTCGTTTTCATCAAGTCCTTTGAGCAATAACTCTTTCACTACTGCTTCTATGCTACAACCCCAAGAAACCTTTGTGGGATCTATGCAAAATTATCAAGTTAAAGATAATCTCATAATGTTTGGAGGTGAAGCTAGCTGCAGTTCTTCTGACGGAAGTTGCAGCAATCAGATGAGCCATGTGAAAGAGGAGTATGAACATGGTGATGGTGCAAATAACAACACTGGACAGGTGGGCTTGCAAAATTATCTACACAATCGGGTTGAAGACGACCAAAAGTTGATGGTTTCAAGTGGGTTTGCTGGTCATGATGTACTTAATGGGTGGACTGGGAAGCAAATCGGGTTATGGGAAGAGAATCCATTAGACTATGGTCTAGAGGAGATAAAACAACTTATTAGCACTAGCAGTTGTAATAACTTTTTGTTTGATGAAAACAAGACAGCGGAAAAGGCCATGTACTACTGATGCTGACCGTGAGTGAAAACCACAAGATTTGAAGGCAAGTAAGGAATGGATTCAAAGATTCAGATTTCAGGCTCATCAGTTTGTGGGGGGCGTTTTTTTTTTTTTTTTTTGGAAAACCTTTTTGACAGTACATGCTAAAAAGTTTCCTTTGTGCATTTCTTTTTTGGAAATGATGTTATCTATGTTAGTACAGTTAACGGCAACATTCAGCAATAAATGTTATGGAAACTATAGAAGCCCTGAATATCATCTTTCAAGGATAAAAGTTGAAGATCAGACTGAAATCGCTTATTTTTGTATATTCATCTATTTTGTTTCATGCAGATTAAATATGCAGTTAAGGATTTAATCTTCATTGAAGATTTTTGAATCTAGTCAAGCACAAGGTTTTGAAAAAGACTTTGATGCCAATCCTAATCCCAGTCTTCCTCAACAAGTATGTTAATATATGAACTCAACCTTATTACATCGTGCAATGCAGGCATAACGCCAGAATAGACTTCAGAGATGCCTGGCTTGTTAATTTCATCTTGATTTTTTTTCATGGGTTGTGACCAATTATATCAAAGGTCCACAGACATGATTTGAAAACAAAGTTTTCATTACTTTTTTTAAAAAAAAACACATACGATGCAGAAGATGGTTAAGATGAGTGACACATGGGAACCGTGCCTCAATTATTGATAACCCTATGATTAGGACTTGTGCGAGGATGAAGTGGGAAAAGCCTGATTAATTAGAAAATGAATAAATGATAAACAAATTCAACTTGGAGAAGATTTAAAGAGTAAACAATCGAGGTCATCCAGTAATAGAGAATCCTCACAGGGAAGCAGTCCAAAAATAAATGATATCAGGATAATGATACCTCTTGGGTTGGTTTCAGACAAGATGGTTTGTGTATTTTAATGTTTTTCCAAGAAAAGCAGAAAGCCAAAGTTGAAAGATGAATGCATTGACCTCTCCACCATTTTGTTTGCTTCTCATGTAAGAGATTGGACTAATGGAGTTTGCCAGCTACGGGCATTATTTAAGTTCAAAATCAAATTGTCTTTGAAGCAAATGGGAAGGATTTTCTAGGAATGTCTTTTCCGATGGAGTTTAAAAGGTCAAAAGTTGTGGCACCTACAGCGCCACCGAGTGTTAGGACAGTTCAGTCTGCACACTTCTTTAGGTAATCATATGTGCATCAGCAGTACCTTGTATACCTTTTTTCTTCTTCTTTTTTCCCCTTTTCTGCAACAATAACAATTTATTGGTGAACTATCATGCCATGTAACGATGTAAACTTGGCTGAAACAAGGCCAGACAACAGAGCACAGCCTACAGTGAAAAGGGCTGATCTCTACGATCTCTTCTCTCTTTATGCAGGTATTGTTTGTTCAGCTTTATTAATCCAATTCAGTGCTCTTTTTGATCCACATGGAGTTTGTCCTATATATTGACCGAAAAAATAAATAAATATTTTATTACAAATCTGTAATTATATATGGAAGTGGTTAAAATCTGATGAACCCCACAAATATTATGTTGGTGCAATGGGGATCAGAAACAGATTGGAGCACAAAGCATAAACAACTCGAATGCCTCTGGTGGAAGACAGACAGAGCTGCCAACTATCTCTCCATATCACAATTTTTTTTCTCTAGAAAAAACTTTTATTTATTTATCTTGTCAGAAGTTGCGCTGGACTGGCTGAGAGGATAAGTTATTTTTTAATTCTATAATAGAAGATATTCTCGTATGAAAGGATAAATTATGGAGTGAGAAAATATAGTAAAGAAAGAAAGAAATCATGTGACCGTGTCTTCTTGAAGACAGGTTAAGGATGATTAATCGTTTACATCTTAATTTTGCCAAATCAATGTATAATAATAATAATAATAATAATAATAATAATAATAATAATAATATTTTTGACTGATAAGCCCCTATCATAATTTCTAGACTCGTTCCTCATATGTCATCAATGAAATAATTCTGTAAGAGAAATGAAAGGAGTAATAGCAAGCTATAATGAATCAAATAATAGGCTTTTAAGTCTATTGAATAATAGCTTGCGAGGAAGATAAAGATTATTTTTAAAAATATTTTTAACAAAAATATATCAAAAAAATATATATTTTTTATTTTTTAAAATTTATTTTTTAATATTAATATATTAAAACGATATAAAAATACTAAAATAATATTATAGTTATACCATCATGCCAAAAAGGATCTAAAAACATGCTTTAAAGCATGCCAAATATGTTTATAATTTAGACTAATTTTGTTACCCGTACTCCACAACATATATGAATTTAAGATTTCAATAACATTCTTGCAAGCATGTTTTTTAACAACATGCATAAACTTATAGCATACAAAGTTGACCTGATATGATTAAAAAAACAATTAAACAATGTTGTCCAAATTATTATTATTTTTTTAAAATATTTTTTTCTTGAACATAAAAAAAAAAGAACAAGACATAGAAAACTCTTTGATGATATCATTAAACCCAATCCAAAAAAATATATTTAAATATCCTGGCTTGATTGTTTGCATAGCTCAAATTTCAAATTAAATCGTGTGAAAGTTGCTATAAAATGACCCATTTAATTTTGCATGACCAAAAGACAACTTGGATATCCAATAAAAACATGGGTTGACTTTAAAAAAATTAGGATGATATTTTTTTTAACATTAAGACAATGATATATTGATTAAATTCACGACCTAGGTCGTGGACATGATCACATTGTGCTACCGGATGGCCAACCATCTCTTTTTTTTCCTTCTCTTATTCTCTTCCCGATGAGGCCTTCATTAGGCTAAGTTCAGGTAAAATTCAGGCCTAAATTGAAGAGTTCTTAGAGAACTAGGGACTAAAATTGAAAGAAGAGGTCTTAATATCAGGCAGGATGAAATTTGAGACAAAATTAAAGAGTTATTATAGAATCAGGAATTAAATTAAATGAAGAGGATAAAAAAACACTTGGCAGGTGGAAAACATGTGCCAACATGTGGAAGGAGTCGCTACAATTAGGTGATGCATGTAACTTCCTCTGTCCTTCAAAAGCGAACTTCCTTGGCATATAAGGAATGTCTCGACGAGAGTTTTCATTCAAAATGACACTTTGCTGGTATTTCACCCAGGCATGGCTTCAACGATTAACTTTTTTTCTTTTTTTTTTCTTTTCTACCCTTGAATTTTACAATTGAATTTTTATTTTATTTTTTTAAGGGATGTGTTTTTCAATTACAACCTCTCTAGTTTTAATCGAAAATAAAAAATCCAAACAATCTTTTGCAAAATCAAGTCCCACCCTATTAGCATGATGTGTTTTTACACTCGGAAACCGTAACAAGCTCGTTGATCAAGATCAACCATAAATAAAATAAATGTAGAAAAACTAAATCAAAAACAAATAGTTACATGAAAAAAAAAATACACTATGCGAATCCACGTGCAATTGAATATATAGCTACAACAATTGAAACAATAGATTACCTAGCTACTTAAACCATAATTTTTAAGAGTTAAATTTGTCTACACAGCTGATCAAAACTAGTCCCTATTTTTATTTTGGTGCCCATATTAAAATTAATTATTTATTTTAAAGAATCATCTCAATCCAATAGTTTAAACTGTTAGGTGAAGTCCCAAGATATGATTTATATTATTTTCTAACACACCTCCTTTAGTAAAAGCTCTTTGAGCTTGAAACTTGCATATGCCCATACTACCTTGTGCTTAGCTTTATTATCAAATAAATAGAGATGGTGAGATTCGAACTCTTGATCGTTTGGTCATCAAGGCTCTGATACTATTTCAAAAAACCATCTCAACCCAATAACTTAAACTGATAGGTGAGGTCTCAAGATATGATTTATATTATTTTCTAACCCTCTATTTTTTAACACTAACAATTAACAAGTAATATGCCTTGGTTTATAACAATATATATATATATATTAGGGTTTTTTTATAGAAATTTTAATAACACATTCTCGATATTAATTTTTTTTTCTAGACAAAATCATAGCTGCAAGGTGAATTAAGCATTCTCTCGAACCATAAACCACCTCTATGTTAAAGTAAGAAGATTGTTAAAAAAATTTACTTCTTTTTTGAGAATAATAACAAAAAGTGGTTATAATTAAATAATTAAAGATTTAAACATAAAATAACTTCAATTTTATGATTAGAAATTGACAATGAATATAATGTTTTTTATAAGTTTTTGTGAGTTGATTTCATAGTTAATAGATAGGAATTCAAAGCACATATGTATTTATTATAATAACTATTTAAAAATAATCTTTAAAAATTTTGTATAACTTAATTTCTTATAAGGATAGTTAAAATAAAAACATTATTATTTAGAACATATTCTTATAAAAAGTCTCATGTAGTTTTCTTTAAAAAGAAGCTTCATCTCTTTGGAATGCATGTAAATAATTGTTTCAATTAAAGAAATATCTTATCTTTTTATTTAAAAGTAATTTTATTTTCATTATATGATGAAAATAAATGTGATCAAGTATAAATGTAAATATATAATAAATCAGAATAAAAAAGTGTTTGTATTTTTTTTTTATGACTTATATTTATTGATATCTGTAATTAAGAATTCTTGAAAAATCTCAAAGAAAATAAAAATTGATGTACTAATATTTATATTTAAATATTATAAAATTAAAATATCTTCTCCTACCAAAATTACTATGATGCATATGATAATTATATTATATATAAGAACATAAAATCTATGTCAAAATAGTACTTAATTCTATAAAAATATTTTTAAATTTTAAGAACAATCACGTGTATTTAAAATACTTTATTAATAAATACTAAATATATTGTCGCATTTAAAAACTTTCTATGGAAAAAAAAAAGAAAAAAAATGCTCCTGCTCCATATATATATATATATATATATATAAAGACTATAAAAAATATATATAATAATAAAATATAAATTGATCAACTCTATCTTGAATTAATTAAAAAAAAAGACTTAAACATTAATATACTTTCTAAAAATATATTACTCCCACTTGTTTTTGTTAGATGCCTATTTATATATCACATAGAGCCTTAAATAATATGAAATAATATTTTTAAATCATCCTAACCCATATAAAACCTTAATGATACTTTATTTTGACTATCAAAACTCTAAAATGCTTAAAAAAATATAACCCAATGAACTCTTTAAAATAAAAAATTCATAAAAATTATAATGCTAGTATAATCATTACTAATTGCAAGAGAATTCGTCCATGGCTTCATGTAACCCAAAAAGTTCATTGGTTGGTGTTTCGAACTTGGATTAACATACCATATATGACTTGTGAAATCTACTTTTTATGTTTTTATAATTACGGGAATAATAATCTTTTCTTTTTACAGAAGCGAGGTTCGAAGCCTGGACTTTTTGCAGACAGGAACTCATGGATGCCAGAATAAAAGCTCTATATATTTTGATGATAATTAATGCTTGAAATACTTTGGAGATATTCAACTTGTATTTTGACACTTCTAATGTATACTTGCGTAGCTTTAACTTCACAAGGACTTTCCTGACCATACCTTTTGACTAATCAAGGATCGATCATATGCATGCATGTACATCTCTGCCTCTGATCAGCCTGTATCAGTCTAAAAAACCGACACCTTTTTCTGTGAGCCGCCAGTACAGTCATTTTCCTCGCGGGAAGCTATAATAATTAAACACAAAGAAAGAAGTTCAAAGAACAAAGGCAGCCTCCCTTTCTTCCAACAGCAAGCTAACTAAGAACAGCCCTTAAAGCACTTGAGTGGGGCAGAGACTTGTTTTTTTTTTTTTTTTTTTTTGTATTAGAGTTCAATTTTTTCTGTGCATGTTTGTCATTCCCGTGGTGTTTTATCTATCTACTAGGCTTGCAGGGTGTTCAGTGAATCCGGAGATTAGTCGTGGTGCGCCTAAGCTGGCTCGACACCCGGGTTATCAAAAAAATAAAAAAAACAGCCCTTAAAAAATCCTCATAGGAGGTGAAGTTTAATTGATCGGATCCGAGTTTGTTTTTCAAGGTTATTAATTCAAGTATTATAAATTTGAGGGTCACTGAAAACTTATATGATCGTTAACTTTAGAACTTTGAGGGATTAGTCAATATACATGTAAGCTGATCCAAATACCCGTACTTACAAAAAAAAAAAAAGCAACCTAAACAAAGAAAAAAGCATAGAAAAAGACCAAGTCTGCACGAACTATATTTGATATATGGTTACACAAGCATCAAAATTCCATATTGGCTGTATATTCTTTACTTTCTTAAGCATCCATAGAGTTGATACATGTAGGTTGCCATTAACCAGCCACAAGTTATCTAATCTAACAACGTTCGCAGACTTAAGTAGGGTAAACATCTGCAAATAGAATGGAACCGTATTCAACGTTCATGTGAACAGTGGAGCATGCAGAAGACGAAGGAGAAGGAGAAGGGGAAGAGGAAGAGGAAGAGGAAGAGCAATGGCTAGCGGTGGAAACGGTAGAGGCCGATGGTGAGCTGAGGGAGCTGCTCTCCACTGTGCTCTGTTGTGCTATGTTTCTGTTCTTCTTCTTCGGACAATGGAGAATTCAGAAGACGAAGGAGAAGGAGAAAGAGAAGAAGAAGGGGAAGAGGAAGAGCAGTGGCTGGCGGTGGAAACTGCAGAGACCGGTGGTGAGCTGAGGGAGCCGCTCTCCACTGTGCTCTGTTTCTATTCTTATTCTTCGGACAATGGAGAATGCAGAAGATGAAGGAAAAGGGGAAGAGGAAGAGCAGTGGCTGGCGGTGGAAATGACGGAGGCCAGTGATGAGCTGCTTTTCACATTCACGTGAACAATGGAGAATGTAGAAGACAAAGGAGAAGGAGAAGGGGAAGGGGAAGAGGAAGAGCAGTGGTTGTTCCATCACGGCGGAGGCTAGTGGTGAGCTGAGGGAGCTGCTCTACACTGTGCTCTGTTGTGCTGTTTCTGTTCTACTTTTTCAGCGCCTCTATTTACTATGTTTATAAACACAGTTTGCAACTTAGCACAAAAAG
Source organism: Populus x sibirica (assembly GCA_019202695.1). Taxonomy (NCBI): domain Eukaryota; kingdom Viridiplantae; phylum Streptophyta; class Magnoliopsida; order Malpighiales; family Salicaceae; genus Populus; species Populus x sibirica. The sequence goes on from JAGMVL010000318.1 coordinate 610,834, forward strand.
CAACTCGAAGTTGATTCTGGTTGTCTTGCAATTAAACTACGGATGTTTATGGGTCTCACAAACAGTAATGTGCGTTTATACCGTTGCCAAACACATGACAACAAAGCGTTTTTATGTAAACGCAGTCGTAGCCGCAACACTAAACAACCTCTAAATCGAAAAAAATACACTATGCAAATTCATGGTGCAAAATATGTAGCTACAACAATTGAAACAATAGATTACCTAGCTACTTAAACCACATTTTTTAAGAGTTAAATTTGTCTATACAGCTTATCAAAACTAATCCCTGTTTTTATTTTAGTGCCCATATTAAAATTAATTCTCTATCTTTTAACACTAACAATTACCAAGTTATATGCAATGTTTATATATATATATATAGGGTTTTATTTTGGAGAATTTTTAATAACACATTTTCTATATTCGAACCATAAACCACCTCTGTTAAAGTAAGAAGATTGTTAAAAAAAAATTACTTCTCTTTTGAGAATAATAATAAAAAAGTGGTTATAATTAAATAAATAAATATTTAAACATAAAATAACTTCAATTTTATGATTAGAAAATGGCAATGAATATATAATGTTTTTTATAAGTTTTTGTGAATTGATTTCATAGTTAATATATAGATAGGAAATTCAAAGCACATATGTATTTATTATAATAACTATTGAAAAATAATCTTTAAAATTTTTCGTATAATTTTCTTGTAAGGATAGTTAAAATAAAAACATTATTATTTAGATCATATTGTAATAAAAAAAGTCTCATGTAGTTTTCTTTAAAAAGAAGCTTCATCTCTTCTTGGAATGCATGTGTAAATAATTGTTTCAATTAAAGAAATATCTTATCTCTTTATTTAAAAGTAATTTTATTTTCATTATATAATGAAAATAAATTTGATCAAGTATAAATGTAAATATTTAATAAATCAGAATAAAAAAGTGTTTGTATTTGTTTTTTTGATGACTTATATTTATTGATATATGTAATTAATAATTCTTGAAAAATCTCAAAGAAAATAAAAATTGATAAAACATTTTTATCTCATATACTAATATTTATATTTAAATATTATAAAATTAAAATATCTTCTCTTACCAAAATTACTAATTATGCATATCGATATTTGTATTATATATAAGAACATAAAATCTATGTCAAAATACTTAATTCCATAAAAATATTTTTAAATTTTAAGAACCAATGCTTCTGCTCCATATATATATATATATATACACACACACACACACACACACACACAATACAAAATATATATAATAATAAAATATAAATTGATCAACTGTATCTTGAATTAATTAAAAAAAAGACTTAAACATTAATATACTTTCTAAAAATATATTAATCCCATTTTTTGTTAGACGACATGGAGCCTTAAATAATATAAAATAATATTTTTAAATCATCCTAACCCATATAAAACCTTATTGATATTTTATTTTGACTATAAAAACTCTAAAATGCTTAAAAAAATGTAAAACATCTAATAATAAAAATATAAAATAATAACATATATATATATATATATCAAAATTTATCAAATTAATATATGAGATCATTGTTTGTTTTGTTGTATTATCTTTAAATCTTTTAGACAAAAGAATTAATAAAATTTGTGTTATATTCCTTTAACCCACTGTTAATATTATAGAATTTTTTTCAAAAAAAAAAAAGTAGTCATAAAATTTAATTCATGTTTATATTTTAAATTTCTACTCGATCCACATATAATTAATATTTTAAAAATAATAAATTTAAGTCAACAAATCATTAAATCAAAACTTGGTTATGAGAAAACTTTTGGTTATTTTCTTATGTCGACTTTTGACTATTTTAGAAAATGATTTTTAAATTTTGACAAACTCTACTAACATTAAAAATAACCAACAGGTATTATAAGACTTTATTTGTATTTATATATTTAACATTTATACATGTTATTTATATATATATATAAATGAACTCTTTAAAATAAAAAATTCATAAAAATTATAATGCTAGTATAATCAATTACTAATTGCAAGAAAACTCGTCCATGGCTTCATGTAACCCAAAAAGTTCATTGATTGATTGGTGTTTTGAACTTGGATTAACATATCACATATATTCCTTGTGAAATCTATTTTTTATGTTTTTAAAATTACAGGAATAATAATTTAATTTTTTTACATAAACGAGGTTTGAAAACTAGATTTTTTTTTTAATAATTGTGGATCTTTGGGTCAGTTTACACATACCTCAACTAATCTTTTGAAACTCTAAAATTAATAACTAAATAAATTTTTAATAATCTTAAAATTTATAATATTTAAATTAATAACTTCTTATAAAACAAATCTAAAAATTCATCAATGGAACACCACTAAAATAGAGCGACTTTTTGCAGACAGGAACTCATGGATGCCAGAATAAAAGCTATATATATTTTGATGATAATTAATGCTTGAAATACTTTGGAGATATTCAACTTGTACTTTGACACTTCTAATGTATACTTGCGTAGCTTTAACTTCACAAGGACTTTCCTGACCATACCTTTTGACTAATCAAGGATCGATCATATGCATGCATGTACATCTCTGCCTCTGATCATCCTTTATCAGTCTAAAAAACCGACACCTTTTTCTGTGAGCCGCCAGTACAGTCATTTTCCTCGCGGGAAGCTATAATAATTAAACACAAAGAAAGTAGTTCAAAGAACAAAGGCAGCCTCCCTTTCTTCCAACAGCAAGCTAACTAAGAACAGCCCTAGCCATCTAGTAGCTTTAACTTCACAAGGATTTCCTTACCATCTATAAGATGATCCAGGAATAAAAACTTAAAACAATAGATTTGAGTTCTGAGATTACTAATATTAATGATCATTAAAAACTTACCTGATTGTTAATTTCAGGACTCGTGAGGATTAGTTGAGGTATACACAAGTTAGCCCGAACACCTACATTAATAAATAAAAAAAAATCTTCATAGGAGGTGAAGTTTAATTTATCATATCCGAGTTTGTTTTTCAAAGTTATTAGTTCAAGTATCATAAATTTTAGGGTTACTAAAAACTTATATGATCGTTTACTTTAGAGCTTTAAAGAATTAGTTGATATATACGTAAACTGATTCAAATACCCATAGTTACCAAAAAAAACAAAAAGGAGCAGCCTAAAAGAAGAAGAAAGCATAGAAAAAGACCAAGTCTGCACGAACTATATTTGATATATGGTTACACAAGCATCAAAATTCCATATTGGCTGTATATTCTTCACTTTCTTAAGCATCCATAGAGTTGATACATGCAGGTTGCCATTAAACAGCCACAAGTTATCTAAACCAACACCGTTCGCAGACTTAAGTAGGGTAAACATCTGCAAATAGAATGGAACCGTATTCAACGCTTGTTAATTATATCGCACAAATATTCAAGGGTTGAGAAAATTTAGTTGCTTTTAGTCAAAAGTTACCTTTGAATTTAATATGGCAGCTACATTTTCGAACTTGGAAGAAAATCTATGTACACAGCACTTTCCTAAGATTTTCTCGGATCGGCATAATTGTTTCCCCTTAATCTCAAAAATGAAAAAAAAAAAAAGGGATGAAATTATTAAGCAATGAATCATAGATTGCAGCGCAGAGGTTGAGATCCACGTTGGCTGCTGAATATCAACTATAGGCGCAACAGTTTCACTGAACCATCTCGATTCGTCAAATATATAATCATCATGAAATATATATGCTAACAACTAGAAAAGGGTAGACAACAAGAGCAGCTACACAGAATTTTCATTTTTCTGACTTGTTAAATCACTAAGCAAAACTCAAAATGGAGAAAACTACCGATGCATGTGGAAGCTTAAAACAACAATTAAACAAAAAATATAGAATAATTGTATGGATGAAAGAAGCTGCAGATTTTAGCCCTAAATTCATAAGTTTTATTTTTCTCAAAATAATGATAATCAAGTCTGCATCCCTAGAAGTTTTACAACGTCTTAAATAGGCGAGAAACCATTTAAGGAAACAAAAATATAAATCTAAAATTAAAAAGAAAAGAAATATAAAATCTAAAAATAGCATGAGATCCAAAAATAATAAGAAAAATAACAAAAATTATCAAAATCAGTGCCTTATGACAAGATTTGAGATATCTAAGAATTCAACAGTTAGTATAGTGACATAGTTGCCAATATAAGGAAAATAGCCTTTGAAATCTACCGTAAAAATTTGAGTGTGATCCAATGGTCGGATCAAAAGTTATGGTCCTTTTAACCTGTTAATTTGGTTTAGCACGACCAAACTTCCTTTTGGACCTAAACTTTTTTTTTTTTTTGGATTCGAGGAAACCCTACCCCCTAGAAAGCGTACTTTGTGGGCCCAGATGAACAAGTAAAACCTCCTTTTGGACCTAAACCTGTCCCACTAGTCCATAAATGCAATTGTTAGGCCATGCACGTAATTTATCCAGGGAAAATCTTTATCTAGTTGGGGCAGACTCATACATGACTATTCGAAATCACCCGTTATCGCAGACCCGACTACACAATTATATATCCCCAAGTTGGAGAGAACTCATTCTCAAGTTCTGTTTCTCCTCCAAATAAGAAGTCAAGTGTTGGACATTGAAGACATCATAAGTCTTTAGATGATGGGGAAGACGAATTCTGTAAGCATTATCATCTGCAATACCTCACGAGGACTTATCTTCCTTTCCTTTAATTTGTTATACTCACCCACTAGAAACCTGTCACGTGTAAGGATTGCCCATATCAAATCGTCAACCTCAAACACCACTCTCCTACGATGATTATCAACCAGGGCCTTATACTTGGCATTGTTGTAGATGATTGTCTCATTGACCTTCTCATGAATGCCATACAAGTAATGCGTCATATCAATAACTTGGATGCTCGATTGTCCAATGCGAGGAACAAGAATTAACTCTAGTACGCTAAAAGGATTCTATCCATAGATGATCTCAAAGGGACTTATCTAGGTGGTTCAATCCTATTATAAGCAAACTCTGCATATGGTAATGTTGTATCCCACTGTTTCGGCTTCTCTAACAAGGCTTTATAGTAAGTTGTTGAGGCTGCAATTAACCACCTCTGTGTACTCATCTTTCTAAAGGTGATAAGCATTGTTAAAGTTCATCTGAGTTCCCTTCCTTTCCCACAAACTCTTCCAGAAATTACTCATAAACTTGACATCCATATCCGAAGTGATGGTCCTAGGAATGTCATGTAAATGAACTGCCTCATTAAATTAAATTTGGGTTACCTGAGATGCATCCATGATCTTTTAACAGGCTATGAAATGGTCTATCTTCGAGAACCTGTCATTAACAATAAAAATAGAATTCATGGCCTGTTGTGTATGGGGTAAGCCCAATACAAGATCCATACCCACTTCTATCCACAAAGCATCAGGAACTGGTAGTGGGGTATACAACTTAGCATTCAATAAAGCCCTCTTGGACCTTTAACGAATAGCACACTTCTTGACAAAGTTGGAAACCTGACCTGGTAACTTAGGTCGATAATAATATGTGGACACTAGAGCCAACGTCTTATCTCGTCTAAAATGCCATTCATAATATAGTTCATGAATGATATGTTCTCGTAATGAACAAGCTAGAATACAAAGTTGTGAACCACAAAAAAAATAACAATTTAAAAGCACATAGTTATCTTGTTTACCTCCTTCCAATAAATCAACATAAATTTGATTGAATAAGGCATCAGCCAAATATAGCTCACATAAAGTATCAAATCCTGGCATATGGGTACGTATGGTACTAAGTAAAGTCACACGCTGACTAAGAGCATCAACCATTTTATTAGGCTGTCTGATTGGTGCCTCAATGAAAAAGTGAACCCTTGCAAAAACGACACTCACTTCATATGCCGACGGCTTAGTTTATACTAACCATTTATGTACTTTAGAGCTTTAGCCTTTATGGTCAGTAATTAGAATAAACTCCTTCTACACGAAGTAGTGTCTCTCATACTTTAGAGTCGAACAATAGCATAAAACTCCAAATTATAGGTGGAATAATTCTTCTTTGAACTAGATACTTTCTCACTAAAAAAGGCAATGAAACGTCCATCTTGGCTAATAACTCTCTCATTACCTACCCCAGAAGCATCACAATCTACTTCAAACAATTTCTCAAAGTTTGGTAATGTCAAAACTAGAGCTTCGGTCATCTTCTACTTCACTTAATGAAAACTAGCACCAGCCTCATCTATCCATTTAAAGGTATGTCCCTTTAGGCACTCTGTAATTGGTGCGATAAGGAACCGAAGTTCATGATGATTTTTCTATAAACAATACTTGCAAGTCCATGAAAACTCTAAATACCGTGGATGCTTTTTGGTGTCGACCACTCAACAATTACAAAAATCTTACTTTGATCAACCTGAACAACATCAATAGATACAATGAAGCCTAAAAAGCAACAAAATCAGTGAAGAACTTATACTTCTTTTCTGTTGACATACAATTGTTCCTTTCTTAAAGTATTGAAAACATCTCGTAGGTGCTCCAAATAAAACTCCAGAGTTGGACTATAAATTAGAATTTCATTGAAATAGACAACGACAAATCTGTCCATGAATGACCTTAATATCTGCATGAACTTTATAAATATACTGGGAGCATTAGACAATTCGAATAATATGACAATCCACTCATATATAACCCATGGTGAGTTTTGAAGGCTATCTTTCATTCATCCTCTAGTCTTATTTTGATCTGATGATATCCACTCTTGGTATCAATCTTGAAAAATACTTTAGACCTTGTCAACTGATCTAACATATCATTTAGACGCGGTATAAGGTACTTGTATTTTATTATGATCTGGTTTATAGTCCAACTGCCTACACACATACGCCATAACCTATCTTTTTTGGGGACCAAAAGAGCTAGCATGACACAAAGACTCATACTTTCTTGGATATACCATTTCTCTAGCATTTCCAACACCTGTCTCTATAACTCTTGAGCTTCTTTAAGATTAAGTTTGTAAGCTGCTTTGTTTGGCAGGATAAAACCTGAAATCAAGTTAATCTGGTGTTGTATCTCTCTTATGGAAGGTAAAACTTGGGGCAACTCATCCAACATTAAATTTAAAAATTCTATTATCATCCTCTTTCTTCTCTAGGGATATACTCCTAGGCATTAGAGAAAATACCACTCACTCACTCTTTATTTCCTCTATAAACTGTAATAAGGACAGTAAAGTCTTCCCACTATCAACCTTCATCTTCATTTTCTCTCTCATAGGTGTCAGAATTACACGCTTCCTTTTAATGCTAAGGGTATAAGTGTTTTTTCTATCATCATAAACCACAGTCCTATCAAACTATCATGGCCTCCCTAAAAGAATATGACAAGTATCCATCGAGATCACATCGCACCAAACACTATCAAAGTATTTTTGACCCATAAAAAAAGAACAAGGCAGCGTCTATCCATGATTACCTCAGTATCATTACTCAACCATGTTAGCTTGTAGGGTTGATTTTTAGTTGGCAGTTGAAGTTTCCTTACTGCCTTCGTAGAGACCAAATTCTTATAACTCCAACTATCTTTAGTCAAACTACAGACTATATCTTTGATGATGCATATAGAGTGGAAGATATTGTGACGCCTCCAATCCTTATCTGAATCACCCTTGGGTATCAACAAACTCTTTTTTATCACAAGGGTTATATTGTCATCTCTATGCAGAACACCACCTTTTTTATCTGAATCACCCTCGTTATTAGTAAAATTCATGGGCTCTTCCTCTACTAGCAAATTCTTTCCTGAATAATTCTCTGGTTTGCTACACGTGTTAATTCGGTATCCCAACTCACCACATCTAAAACAACGAAGTCTAAAACCAAAACCTTGACTTGTTGCCCACTGATTTTATTGGTTTGGCCTAACCTAGTTAGGGGTCTCTACCTTATGGCCCCATTGCATCCTCTATAATTTTATTCTGATTGAAAGTTTCTATCAACAGTCCTAGCAGCCTACTACATCTCCACCATTAGCCCTCTAATATGCCTTTAACATTGTTCATAAAGTCTGAAGACACAATACATCTTGAATTGATTGTCGCAGGCCACTAAGGTACCGTGCCACCAGTTGCTCCTCTGTTCTGCCAGATCATTTCTTGAAACTAGTTGGTAAAATCATCAGTATAGTTATTGATAAATTTACCTCTTTGTTTTAACATGTAAAGCCTTTAGTATATAGTTTATGAGTAGCCAAAAAGGAGAAAGTGTTGTTTCATCTTCTTTTTTCATTTTGTCCTAGTCATTGATTCTAGCTTTCCCTTCTCTCTTATCTTCTTCAACTGCTCCCATCAAGCAGATGTCCTGCCCTTTAATTTGATCACAACCAACTTCACTTGTATCTTTTCAGACACATCTTTGTATTAAAAAATCCATTCAATCTCATTCAACCAATTTATAAATTCTTCTATTTGTAAAGAACCTGAAAACTCAAGAATTTTGATACAAAATCCAAAATTCCTAAATTTATTCTTTTCTCGCTCAAGGGGTGGTCTCCTATAAATTCGCCTCGGATTTTCAGTACTGGCCAGGAACCCATGATCACTCTCCTGATCCTAGTCACGCTACCCCTAGTTTTGTAGGTCCCTCTCTTCTAATTTATGGGTTAATTCTGAGATTTTCCTTTGCATGTCTTCGATGATGAGCTCCTAAACGTTTTTGTCTCAAAGGAGGGGCTCCTCATCCCCTTTTTGGCTAAGCCCTGCTCCTTGACCTTTTCTCACCATGGTTTGTTAATGCACACAGTAGCCAACAAATTTTCTTCCACGAGATTGTAGCACACAACTTACAATAAATCTGAAATCGTTGGGCTATGATACTACTGATGCAGATGAAAGCTAAAGATAACAGTTAAACAAAGAACACATAATGGTTGTATAGGCAAAAAGATTGCAATGTAAGCCCTAAATTCACAAGTTTTATTTTTCTAAAAATAATGATAATCAAGTCTACCTTCTCAGGAGATTTACAAAGCCTTAAATAGGATGGAAACTCTATCTTAACTAAGAAATAAAACAAAATTACAAAGGATAGAAGCATAAAATTCAAAAATAATATGAAATTAAAAAATAACAAGGAACATCACAAAAACTATCAACATCAGGACCCTAGAGTGAGATTTGTGATATCTAAAGGGGGAAACAACATCTGGAGTCTCTTGTAAAAACTCAAGCACAATCTAATAATCAAATAAAAAATTATAGTTCTTTTAACCTATTATTCTTATCTGACACGACTAGATCTCTTCTTAGACATAAACATGTGTCACTAGTATATAAATATATTTGTTAGGCCTCATGTAATCTTTTAGACATGTCCCACATGTCATATCTTCATCATAACTAACAGGCCCAACTATATTAATTACTATATAAAATATTAAAAAAGGGAGATAAGAACTACAAAGCTTATATGATTTGCTAGGAACCGTTGGCTCCACCACATTAGAACCAATCTTAAGAAACTTGCCAGATCACTGTTCCAGAACAACTGGAGCAACTGGAAACGCGCTACCAGGATAATTAGCTCCAAACTAGTGACTAAATAGAAAACCCAGGGGGTTCAGAAGATTATCATTAGCTTCTTAGGTACTGTCATTGACTCCGATATAGAAAACAAGGTTTGGAACTTGGCACTGCCAATGGTACAGGGCAGTCTCAAATAATCAATTAGATATGAACATCAAGCTCACATTGAGCATGAATACAACGACAATCGAATTTTTTACATAATACAATTATTTTAGTTTATGTACAGAATGGACCAATGGTGGCAAAAAGATTCTTTGTTTACAAAAAATCCCATTGCCAATAAACCTTCTCTACAATCCCTCCACCACTTCGCACAGCAAGACGGAGCGTTTCGGAAGCAGGTGGAACCCCCCAAAGATATGGCACTGCCACCGTCATTGTTAGCTTTTCGTGCAATCCACCTTTGGTGGCCTTCTCTGCAGTCACAACCTGAAAAGTGAAGATTCATGTGCATTCTCAGATATAGCCAATCCACACATACAACCTCCAGGGATAGGAATCCTATTAAATTATGACTATACAAATAAAAGCAAGGCAACAAAGATGGCAGACAAATAAAAAATTAAAAGATAGTCCTTTGCAGAGGTAGACATGACCGGCATTTTAAAAAGAAGGGAGTTTGTCAAAACATGATTGAGAATAGTTCCCGTTCAGCTAAACACTAGCCCTATGTGAATCTGAAATAGAATGGTAAGTATGAAAGGATGACTATGCTGCTTAGGGAATACACAAAAACACCTTCTCCTATATTGAATTAGATCCCATTACCTGTTGCATCATCCTGCAACCCACTTGCAGAAACTCCAAATGACCCGCCCAAAACATGCTCAAATTAGTTTAACATTTGCACAAAACTTAATATGATATTGGCATTCAGTTACATATAATGAATCTTAATATTGTCAACTTCGTATACATCAAGTCTAGAGCCAACAATTAAGAGGCCAATAGAAGGGTAGTTGTCTATTTCTTCTTTTAGAGGGTGTTTGAAAGTATGGTAGCAGTTGCTTTTCATTTCAAAATGATTTACACTCGAAAATGCATCAAAATAATATTTTTTTTTGTTTTTTTTAAATTCATTTTTAACATCAACACATCAAAACGATCCACAAACACTAAAAAAATTAACTTTAAGCAAAAAATAATTAAAATTTTCATGAAAAGCAAATTGAACTCAAACGGGAACTTCAACTTCAAGTCCAGTACAATTCTCAAAACACAATGTGACTTTCCTCGGTGGACTAAAAAACTGATGTGAATAACACACAATCAGCACTAAGCAAGCAAATAAAAAAAATATCAAAACACTCTCCGGTGAATTTGGGAGTAAAAAGCTATATATATATATATATATATATATAGGGACGTTTTTTTTTTTATATATATATATATATATATATATATAAAAAAAAACAGTCCCTACTTTGTAAGGCAACACTGGAGCTGTCGCTGGAAGAGAAAGCATGAAATAAATTAACCGTAAAATCTAATTTATTTTTCTCCTTGCTTTGAATATGATCAAATAAACCAAGTGAAGTTAACAGGATTAGATGAAGATTGCACTCTCAATATCAAAATATACCATTGAAATGCTAGATTAATTTAGTCATAATAAGCATTACCTCCCCACCATGCTCCAAAACAGTGTCCTCTACAACATCACTCAACATCTCAACCGATCGGCAGAACCCAATGATACAAAGCCTTCTCCCCGTATCAAGTCCCTAATATGACCAGATCTCATATAAATAAGATACCAGGGCTACAGATTTTAAAGAAGACCCTAAAACAATGGGTCAAAAAATTACTTACATTAGTTGCTGCAATATCAAAGAGTGCACCCAAGCATAAGCCTTGATTTGGGTCCATGTAATCACTCTCTTGAAAACGTTGAAATCTCTGAGAAGTTTTTGATTTCCCTCGCTTCCTCTGTTTAAGTCCATTGGAAAAATCAGATACTTGCAATCAATTAAGTGCGGAAAGTAGCAAACAATATACACATATTACATTCATGCAGACAAGTAAATGAGCAGCATTTCACCAATGTTATCTCAATTAGAAGAAAAGAAAAGACAAGAAAAAACACAGAAAGAAGAAAATAACACAAACAAAAGCAAAACGGCATACGTTGGAAGAAGCGACAAGTCGAGGAACTACAGAGCCTCCAATCTGAACGAGCCCATCAGTTGTGAAAAGCGTGATTCTTTCTTCCCGAACCCATTCAATATCTGAAAACAAAATGCAAGAACAACCCCATTTGGTTTCATCTCATGAAACCAAGAAAGAAAAATAGAGTCTTTCTTACACAAATAGAACAAGAATTCAGTATTTTTAACTCGTATTAAAACTCGAAGAACATAACCCTTAATTTTATTTTCTAATTCCAAGAAAAGAAAATACAAAGTCCCAGACTTTATGGTGATTTTATAAACTGGAACTAAATGGGCTACATTCTAATTTGGTAATTAAAGATCTACAGCTGAAATCACGTAACTTTCTTTATGATAATAAAACAGTAAGATGAAGAACAAAAGACATGTATACCGTTGTCGCCATCGGACCAAGGAAAGAAACCAAGAGATTCATCGCCGAGGAAGTTGCCAGAGTCTGAAGCTTTACAAGTGAATCGAATGGAGCGAGAGGAGCGAGAGTGCGAAGCTGAGGATTTAAAAGGAGAGGCAAAGGAGAGATATGAATTGGGTTCTCTGGAACGATAAATGTTAGAAGGGAGGGAAGAGAAGGGAGAGAAACAAAGAGCAGAGGTTTCTGCCATTAGAATTTGAAGAATCAGAAACAGAAGAGGAAATGAAAAAAGATTCAAGAGAGAGGAAGGATGGGGAATCTGGAGGAAAATGAAGGAAACGGCCTGAAGGGAAAGGGGAGAGTTTTGACGCCACATATGGAATGGATGAACACGTGGCACAATATGACGTCTATTGCAAGAGAGCCAGAGAATCCGGGTCTTGGAAAAACGGGTGGTCCCGGGCTTTTTTCAGCCAGCGGCGCTGCTCATGTCTGGTCAGTGGCAAAATTATCCGATTATTTATTTATTTTGCCATCGTCATATTACCCTCCAACTTGTTTCATAATTCTAAGTGCATGCCTCAGTGATGATGAATTTGATCAGCTAAAATTAACTATGGTTGAGTTGAATTTTACAGAGAAGTTTAACCATTATTTTTTTTTTAATCTTTTCAAACTCAATCGGTTTTTATTTTATTATATACACAAAAACTAAGGTTGCAATATTATTTCATGGGAGTTATTAAGTTAAAGATAATCTTACAAGCTTTCACTTGACCAATATCATAGTGATGTCGTTTTTAGGTTGCAAAGTTGCAAAAACTGCATTTATTAATTCTAACAATTAAAATTAAGTCAACATTCGTGATTAAAATAGTAAATATCATATGAAAAATCAAAGTTCTAAACATTAATTCATTAAACAAAAGTGAAAAGTAATTACAAATTGATATTTTTTAGTGCTAATATCTAAAATAAAAAAAATCTAAAAAAATTATTTTACTATATTTTATTTTGAAATAAATTTTTTTAAAAAAACACACTTTACACTACAATATAAAGCGTTTATATAATATTTCTAACTGGGTGTTTTAATTGAAGTGGATTTCCTTAAAAACATAATTTTTCGTGGATTACAAGAAAAACCTTTGTAAAAGTTCTTCTTTGTTCTACCTATACTGAAAAGCTTCTAACTTCTAATGATTGGTACACCTAGAGTCTGACCAGTTAAACTACACCTCTGAAAGTTATGCTTCACTAACTTTGTGATCAAAACTCATGGCTTTAGGGAGTATTTGATAGTGGAGTAGTTTTTTAGTGTGTTTTAAAAATGTATTTTACTTAAAAAAATATTAAATTAATTGTTTTTTAGTGATTTCTTATGGTTTTGATATGCTGATATTAAAAATAAAAAAAATATTTTAATATATTTTCAAGTAAAAAACACGATGTACCACAATAATAAACACACATTTAGAGAAGCTAGTGATTACCAAGCGTATGGCCATAATTTCAACCATTACATTACTACTTTAAGAAAAAAGAATTATAAAGATTGTTTTTTAAAAATCTCCTCTGATCATATTTGCCTATTCCTGCTTAAATCCCATTCCATGAAAGAAAATTTGGACTTAATTGGTATAGAGTCTACACACTAAAAAATGAGTTAGAAATGGAGAATTTATAATATCAAAAAGTTGTACTATATGCAAAAAGATGCATATTTTCATGAATAACCAATTTATGGTAGAACTATACTTTCCAAACCTCTTTACTAGGCAATTTATATTATGTTAAAATATTTCAATCTCCTTATTAACTACACACAACTTCCAAACCATACTAATAATGCTATCCATCTCCTATCAAACTTAAAGCATATGAAAAGAAGGATTTCATAGGTTAGATCCTCTACAAACTTAAAAATCTAAAGATGTGGACTTTACAAAAGAACCGAAAGAACCACAAATTATGGTAAAAGCACTTGTTAGAAAAAAGATGCTTCTCTTGAAAGAGATGATGATTATGATGACTTTATCTATTCTCTAAAACCCTTGACGACATCTAGTTCTATTAGTATATCTTCTCGTGTAGCTGCGGATCTTATTCTTTTATAACAACATTATTTCTAAAAAGATGTAAATTGAAACTTGTGATTCTTGATTCTATATTTGAGAAGATATATATATATATAAAAAAAACTTAATTTATCCCTCAATAGCATTTAATCTTTTCTTATTTTAAACACAAGTTTTATTTTTTTTTAATTGTGCTAATATACACCTCATGACCATTATCTAACAAATTAGATTGATTTCTCACCTTTAACTAAGGACTTTAGAAATTAGGTTGCTTGACTGATAAAGTCCATTAATAAACACGATAAATAAAAAAGGATGATGAGAAGTGAACCTCTTATATCTTATTCAATTATTGTTAAGATTTTAACTTATTCTATTAAAATTCCAACATCTATGCCTTATTAATATGAAGATTTAACAAAAAAAAAATTTGAGGTCTCGAACCTTTTTCTTTTTAACATTGGTCTTTTGGTTGAGGAAAGACAAGTTAGAGGTTTTTCTTTTGTTCCATCTAATAACTTATCTTATAAAAATAGTGGAAACTCAAGTGCCAATAATTATTAATTTAATAAAGAAGAAATATAATCATGTTCCACTCTGTACCCTATATGTTACTACTTATATCATGAACATATATTCTATAATTTTTCTTCTCGATGAGCCTATTTTAAAACAATAAGAGCATTTGTAAGACTCATCTTAATAAACAACTAACGGTAAACGTTAAATAAAGCACTACTCTTCATCAACCAAACTTAGAGTCTCTTTGATTTCTCTAATTTTAACATTTTCTTTCTTACCTAAATACTTCCTAACTCATTTTATTCTAGGTTCGATCTTGCCTTTTACTCAATTTAGCATAAATGATTTATTTGCCTTTAATGTTATGAATCTATACTTACTCAAGTAAGTCTCCATTTTAGTTGTCCTTCAATATACTAAATTAACTCAAAACCTCTACCTATTATATAATAACATATAAACTCTGCAAAGTTCATTTGTTGTAGCTTTAGAATGCTTTTGCCTAACAAAGCTACATCTTTTCAACTATTTCATCTCCTAGGGATATAGGGATATGCTTAAGACTTTGAATTCACTATCTATATAATGTTATCAAATCAAGTAGGATATTCAAGACCTTAAAGCCAAGACCACCTTTTTTTATGAAGAATTGAAAGTTAGTAAGATTACTCTATAAAGTATAAAAAATATGTTAAACCAAATTTAATAAGAATATATTACTTTGCAATCATAAATGAGAGTCTCTTTCTCTTATTTATTTGTAAAAAGATTAGTATTTTTCTTAGGTCCACTTGTAGATTTCCTCAAGTGATTTTACATGTAACAAATAAATATTATTTGCATTATTATTTTTTTAATAAAATGGGATCTTTTATTCTTTTGTATTTCTTAATAAAGTTTTCTCTCTTTTTTTAGGTAATGATTCTTCTCATCATTCCATCTCTTATTACCTTTTGTTTTTGTTTAATCTATTATATGAGTCTAAAGCTTGAACTAAACACGTAACTCTAAAAACTTATCCTTCAAAGCTTCCTTGTTTGCTTTCTAGATGGATGACATATACTTATTTAATTTTTTTTCCATCAATTATCTTACTATGCACTTCACATGTTATACTTTGAAGTATAATTTTTTTTAAAAGTATACTTTATGAACCTAGAATGGTCCTCCCAATATGAGTGCATTTTCCAAGTTGTTTATCTTTTTCACTATGTGGGAATATTACTTTCCAACCATGTCCCCATGTTGAGAACATTATTTTTTTCTTCTTTATTATACATTTTAACAAATTATTTATTTATTTATGTATAGGAGAGATCCTCAACTATGCGATGATATAGTTTATCCATCTCATTCATCATAACTTCTTAATATTCATTCCTTAAGAACTTATTTTAATTCCATCCTAAAGACTATACATTAATTTCATAAGATAAAACTGTAGGATTTCTTGAAAAATATAAATAAAGCAAAAATAATATTTAAAAATTCTTTCAGGGGTCCTAAAAATCTCATTAAGAAACCTAAGGTTGTTTAGGGTTTGACAAAGATAGTCAAAAACAATTCTTCTTTAGAGGTTTGATCAACTCTTCGAAACTGGATTATCGTAAATAACAAGTCATTCAATTATTTAGCCTATAAAAATACCACTTTGCCCCCCAAGAAATTTTTAGAAATTTATTCTATCAAATCATTACTTGATTTTTCTAGATTTAGAATTGTAATTTCTTGTATTAATTATATTATAGTTCTTAATTTTTTAAACTTTTTTAAAATCAAGTCACACTTGATTAATCATCCGAGTTTAATTTCTTACCAATGGTTCCTAATGTGTATGACTCATTATGTTCTGTAATATGCTGGCCAAAATACAAATCATAATTTTAATCAAAATAGGATTAAATAAGTTAAATAATTTAACTTATTATCAATTTAACAAATTGATTGATTCAAATTTAAAGATTAAATGCAATGTTTAGCAACATATTATGATCCTCTATATATTAGAAAATTATAAATGATTTGACTTAATCTTTTAGTGACAAGTTTCTCATTATGATGATTATGGACATACATCTTTAACTTGCCATTATAATTGGATGGTTATGGACATATTTAAAATAATTTCCTTGAGCAATTAAAAATATTTAGGTGGTTAAATCCTAGGTAGTTATCGTACATCTTCTTAATTCCTTACAAACACCACAATTGTATCTTTTTTCATTGTTTTTTCTTTATCTTGGATTGCAAAATAATTTTTTTATCTAAATTTCTACATTTATAAATTACATAAAATTCATATATAATTGAATAAGAAACTTCATTTTATATTCAAGAGGAATTAGATGAGAAGCCTTTTTTATATCCCATTAAAAAATAGAGAAAAGACATATTTAATATTACAACCATTCAATCATAAAAAACAATCACAATTACATTGGTTTTTTTTAATGTCTACAATCATCTATCATGCATAAAAACTCATTAATATGTCTAATTAAATATCTTGAATTTTTAAATTCTAATTATTAGTTTTATGTGTAATTTTGGAATAATATTTTTAATAATTAGAAATATTAAATCAAACTCACTTTGATAATTTTCCAAAATTTATAAATTTAATTTAATTCATTTTTTTCTTGAAAATACATTTTCAAGATTTAATACAAACATTTATCATATTAAAATTCTTATCAACACCATAAACTATTTTAGAATAAAAAAAACTCTCTTTATTTTAGAAAAAAAAATTTAGTTTTCTAAAAAAGTTTAATTAAATATTTTAATTAAATCCTAATCTAGTTAGGATATCTCAAAACTAAAATAAAAAATAATGAAACAATTTCATTCAATTCTAACATAAGAAAACTAATTTTATAATTAATTTAATTTGGGTTTTCATTTTCAATATAAAATCAATATTTTATATATTCAAGGATAGCATCATAATTATGTCTTAAAAACACCCTATTGTAATAAGCTATAGGCTATTTGGGAAAAATTATAATTATGCCCTTAAAAACCATAAACATGGTTGCAAGGGTGGAATCATAATTTTTCTCATCATCTTTTTCTTCCTTGTTGTTGTCAGCGTGAGCACACTACCCATGCTAGCGGCAGCCAAGGTTGTCGTTGTGCCACCTACAGCGTAGGGCAGCAGTCGCAAGGTGCCACAAGCAATGCCAGGCAAATTGGTGCTACCTTGATAAGGCAAGAACCATGGATGTTGCCTTTGCCTCTTTCAATGAATTGGTTGTGCGTGCAATATAGCTAGATGCACATATGAAGCTAGTGGCATCATTAGTGGCTTTCGCAGTCACCAAAACCTTTTTTTTCCTTTTCTAGTAGATTCTAGCCAATTATGGAAAAATTCAACCAATTTTGAATGGAATAGTACTCGAGGAAATTGTTTTTGAACAATTCATATGAGAAATATAATTTTTTAAAAAAATATTTTGCGCATGAATTTAATTCATAACTAATGCCAATAACAATCAAAATATGCAACAACAATCTTAATTGTATAAAGATAGCTCTAATACCACTCTTGAGTTTTTTAAATCACATAAATGTCAGGTAAGCTAAGTTTGTGGTTGCGCCACCTACATCATAAGGCAATAGTAGCAGACTATACCACGAGCAATGTCAAGTAAACTAGCACTATTCTAGTAAGGCAGGAACCATGAATGCTTCCTTTGCCAATAGCAACGAGTTGGTTGTGCGTGCAACATAATCAGGCATGCCTACGACGTTGATGACATCATTGGTGGTGTTCGTAGCCATCAAAAACCCCTCTTTTGTTATTTTCCCGGCATATCTCGGCTAATTATGGAAAAATTAATCCAAATCCAACTGAAATAGTTGTAACGCCCTATAATTTAAATGAATCTATATTCATTTATCACAATCTTTTATGTGTAAATAGGGGTAATGTTTTTTTTTTTTACAATACCATAAAGATAATTTAAATTAATCCAAATCCAACTGGAATAGTTGGATTAAAGATGGTATTAAAGATAATGTTATTTTCTGGCATATCTTAGCTAATTATGGAAAAATTAATTCAAATCCAACTGGAATAGTTGTAACGCCCTGTAATTTAAATGAATCTATGTTCATTTATCACAATCTTTTGTGTAAATAGGGGTAATGTTTTTTTTTTTTACAATACCATAAAGATAATTTCAATATCACCATCCATAAATTAAATCCATAATTACAATGATGCACTATTAGACTTTAATTTAATTACATAACATTATCAGACTTTACAAATACTTTTCCAACAAGAAAAGTTAAGTAGATTAATAGAACTTTATTAAAAAAATGGGACTTTCAAGGGAAGATACCTAAAAACACACAAACAAATAAACACGCACGCATATATATAATCACAAATATTCAACAAAAATATATACAATTGACGTAACATCTTTAATCCTGTCTATAAACATATTAAATCCATAATAAATTTTCAGCTTAATATATTCTTTTCAACAATTGATGAACTCTCTCTTTTTTCTTTATACATATTAAATTATTGTCTCATACTCACAATAATACCTCCATTAACAACCTATTTCTTTTACCATCTGATTACATTCATCACCTATATTTTTAAATTAACCGAATTCATGACAATGTCATATTTAATTTTTATTCGTGATTTAACTTAACCACTTTCATAAAATCTTCGCTTAAAATCCGCTTGCACCTTCAGTCATGCCTCTTCATTGTACTATCTTTTTTTATAATTTATTTTTTATTTCCTCACTTATTACTTATAAATATTTTATCATTTTTCTTATTATTTTATCCATCAAAATGCGTTATCAGTTTCTCTATCGTTATGAATTCTAAACTAAAATTCATTTTATAGAGGTCATCCCCTCCATTATACATCATAATTATTTTTATTATCATCATTCATCTATTATTTCTTATCTCGGTTTTCATCACTCATCGATATTTTACCACTTTCATTCTTACATTTACATGGGGGTTTATACATCTGCATATTTAAATTATAAATTTCCAGGATTTCACATTCTCCTCTCCTTCAAGAAATTTCGTCCTTAAAATTTAGAATTCTTACTTATACTTGTGAATTGTATTGGGTACTTCTTTCTCATTTTCAATTCTCCTTTCTTAGTCTTTTTTTTTAAATTACGGATCCTCCTATAAAACATATTTTTCCTTTTTGTTTCATCTTCCTTATCCCAATTTCATGTTGCACTCATTACAGTTTAATAGCTACGATTTATCTCATCTATTTAGTGTTTTAATATACAAATCCTTTTTGTTCCTATAATTTCAAACTTAGCTACTTGTTCATAATATCTTATTTTCACATCCTAATCCTATTTAGAGTTCGCCTGGTAACACTCTATATCCATAATTACTCAACTTATATGCACAAATACTCATAATGTTAAGTATCAACTCCAGAATCAACATTCATTTACATCTTATTGCTAGTGCGTATTAGTTTCTATCATTTCCTAAATTCATCTCTTTTTTAGTTTTCTTATTAATCATATATTTCCATAATCACATATATGTACATTGCACACTCATGACCTCCTCGCCTACTCTTACATGTAGCTTGAAAATTTTAGGCATTGCTTCTAACATTGTGTTCAAAGTTATGATTACATCAGTTTTATTTATTTATTTATCTAGACTCCAAAAGAGAGTTTATGTCCATTAGGGTTTGCTTTAGCCCTACGTAAACTTCTTTTCATAAAGCTTACAAGACAATTATCTCATGTTTGATTGCTTATATTGCATTTTGCCTTTTCTTAATATTATACTTTAACATAGTATGTGTGGTTGTTAGCTAACATTAAATCTATATAATGATTACTTATAAGTTTGATTTTCATTACATGCTTGCTCTTAATTTCTTCAATGATGATTTGAAACATAGACTCAATAAGAGCATAAGATTATCTAAATCTAGCATTAAATTATGCTTGCCTTTCTTCTATTGTTAAAAGTGCATGTGTTTCTGGAAGTTTCTCTTACGTTTTACAACCTAAAATTTTAAAGTGCCTAAAACTTGAGAAGGGTGCTTGGTTTGAGTTTTTTGAGTTATTGTTAATGTGTGTCATAGTTTTTCATTATAGCTTTTATATTCTATTTTTGATCTCTTTTAGCTATTTTTCATGATCTCATGTATGAGCGCACATCTTTTCAAGAAGTATGAGGATAATTTGATAGCATGAGTTTGTTATTGACTTGTTATTCTAGAATGATATAATTGTCCTTCTTCTTATGCTTTGGAAACCTTTTGTTTAAAATTATACAAGATTATTTGATTACCTCTTTATTCATTATTAAATAGATATCCTATGCATGCTCACTTTTAAAAACAAATTTATTATTAAATAATTATATTTTCTTGCTCGTTTATTAATCTACCTTGTGTAGATGTAAGTAAATCATCTAGTTACTATTAGCATAAATTATGGATGGAATTGAACCAACACAAGATACTAATAGTATAAATTCTTCACATAGAGTTAATATAAATGATATATTTACATTATTAATGGTTTTTAAAAATACGATAACGAAAAGATTTTAGTTTTCGATGCACAAAAATTTATCTAACAACCTTCAATAATGATGGATTAGAAACAAAATCAATTTATGAAAAAAAATGTTTAGCATGAAATTGGTTCATTTTTTTTAGTTTATATGAAATAGAAATGCACAAGTAAATGACAATTTAAAGAAACGAATAAATAGAAACAAGCAATATAATAATAAAACCCGAACCCGGTTCACCTTAAAATATTTCGGTCCGGCTCAGATAAAAAATTCAAACCGGAAACGAGATTGACAAATCTGTTACATAAAGTGATCCTGGTCTCTTCTTCTCCTCTATCCAGAATCCTGAAGATTTTTTCTTTTTATTTTTGAGCAACTCTGTTATTATTTACCAAAGCAGCAAGGTCGACACTCACTTACAAAATGGCCATTAAATCACATTTAATTACAGGATTAACCCTGCCAATGCCACACCCTCCTTCTACTTCGTCAAGCTCCCACAACAACGGTAACAATAATACTACTTTATGTATGGTGAAGAGGAGGACCCTCACGACGTCGTTTTTCAATGGTGGAGGTAGGTACTTTACTTTTTTTCTGCCGTATGTGTTAATGGGCATCCGTTAGTTTTTAGTTTTAAGTTCCTAAATTTAATCCTTTTTTTATTTGGATTTTCAGTCCTTTTTGCGTCAAAGCTTGGTGCTTTATAGTGTTAAATGTGAATTGAGGAGACCCAGATGAGATAATTGACTGTTTCTGATGTTAGTTATACGAGCGAAGGATTTTTTTTTTTAGTTTTTTGTCGTTCTTGGATTTTTTAATTCATAAAAATATACACACGGAGAAGCAATTGTTAGTTTAAGAGTGCTAATTGTGTGGTGTGCCCAATTGTTTGTTTTTGAAGCTGGTTTCTTTTAGGGGGTGATATATAAGGAGACCCTTTTGGATGAATTTGTAATATCTACGGTGGAGTGTTGTGATTGCGAGGAGGGATTTTTGTAGGGGCTGATTGTTCAAAGTCCAATGAATTCATCTGAGTGTTGCAAGTCACAAGAGTTGATGGGGTTGGCTGTATGGATATTGTTGTCCTTTTTGTTCGGTTTAGGGCTGAATGCTGTTTGTGAGCTTTTGTTACAAGAAACTTTAGTAATTTGATATAGATCTTTAATAAATTTAAAAACGTTGATGAGGCAAGCATAAGAGAGTAGCTCTATATAAATGTCAGCAATCTGGTTCTGAATACACATGTATGCATTTGGCGCTTCACTTGTGTGTTTAGACACATATTGATCTCTTTGCTGAATTAATTTTGCTTGCAGTTGAAGCTCTAAAAGTTGCTAGGATAAGGACCAGTCTATCCACTCGGTCCCAATGTTACAGACAAGGTGGAGGTGCTCTTGGCACTTGCATGAACCTTTTTGATCGGTTTGGTAGAGTTGTGAAGGTGAGATCTTGGAGTGTTCATCCATGTTTATGTAATGACTCTCTGGTCATTTTTGACCACCATCGCAGATAATTTTATACTTTTTCTACATTAACCTACATGGTTTAATTCTCTTCTGTTACAGTCATATGCCAATGCAATCATAAGTTCCTTTGAAGATCCAGAGAAAATTCTAGAGCAGACAGTACTTGAAATGAATGATGACTTGACAAAAATGCGTCAGGCCACAGCACAAGTAATTTATCTTGTATTTATTTCCTTCTTTAATTACTATTTGTTCTTTCTTCCCTGTTCTCTTCATCTTTTCTCTTACACTTTCTATCATTTTTGTTATATATATATAGACACACACACACACACACACACACACTTTTTAATACACTACGAGAGTATAATATGTCAAGCATTTAACCCCAAATGGTAGTATCATTAATAGACATAAAATTTCTAGGCTTCTCAATTTTCTGCTAATGTGGAATTTCTTTATTCTTCCCCTTTTCCTTTCTAATTTTCTTCTTTTTACGTTTTATTTAGGTTCTGGCTTCTCAAAAAAGGTTGGAAAATAAATATAAAGCTGCACAACTAGCTTCTGAAGAATGGTAAACCATGGTTGGAGCTATTACTACTAGCAAGTGATATATCAATTAGATTCGTTACATGATTGCTTTCTTGTTATAGAAATGAAGCATTATTTTGCACCATGTAGGTACCGTAAGGCACAACTTGCCCTTCAAAAGGGAGAGGAAGACCTTGCACGTGAAGCTCTCAAGAGGCGTAAAACGTATGCTGTAAGTTGAATCTTCTTGAACGAGAATGCATGGTGTCTGAAATTGTCTAGTTCTAGATTGCGCTTCATACCAAGTGCCTCTGCCTTAGAAAGCAAGAAAGATACTTGGTTAACCATCTAGTAGGTGGTCCAGTGGTAGGAGCTTGGGACCAAGAGGTTGGCTCCCCCTGTGGTCTCAGGTTCGAGCCCTGTGGTTTTTAATATTGATGGTCACTGGAGGCTTACCTGGTCGTTAACTTCAGGATCCGTGGGGATTAGTTGAAGTGCACGCAAGTTGGCCCGGACACCCCACGTGAATCAAAAAAGAAAAAAAGAAAGAAAGATACATGGACTGAAGGTCCACTAGTATCATACAAGGTGAACAATGCTAAATGTTACTGGATTGGCATTCAAGCCTTATCAAACTGTTGACAGAAAGAGATGGGGAGAACGAGAGAGAAGAAAAAAACTATTCTTTTGAAATAACAGTCCATACGCATCCCCAGTTTGTGGGTAAAATTGGAACCTCCTTGTTAGTTCATCACAAGTTTCCTAACTGAATGATTGTCAACTTTTGTTGTTTATTTTTATTACTACTTTATATTGAGCTAACAGAGAGTTATTCAATCTAGCTTGTTAATGATGAGATGTCATCAGTAACTAACAATATCTTCTATTTCCTTAATTTTTTATCCGTGCATAATTTTCTAGCTACTTTCTCTATGAGCATCCCCAGTTTGTAGAGATACTAGGATAGGAGGCTTTTGATGAGTATTGTTACTTTGTTACTTCTGATAAATTATGCTTAAACTAGAAGAGCAAGTATTTTAGAGTGATGTTACTCAAGTCAATTCCCTCTTCTCAAGTAAATTCTTATTAGCTTCAAAACAACAAACTTATTCCCTCATGTTTTCTAAGTTCTGTTACCTCTAAAATAACAAATGTGGAAGTTGCTGTTATTTGTTGTTGAGAATTCAGCTGAGTGTAAACAAAGAATTGAGTAGATGTTGCAAGCTGCATGTGCAAATGTTGTCACAGTTATAAAGGAATCCTTTTGAAAGTTAATTTTTCTGTTTTCTTTTTTTGCAGGATAATGCTAATTCTTTCAAAGCTCAACTTGATCAACAGAAAGGTGTCGTTGAGAATCTCGTCTCTAATACTCGGGTATGCTTGTGCCATTGGAGTGCTATTTCCATACATCTATGTTATTTTCAATTGAAGCTATTTCCAAAGCTCAATTTTCCTTTCCTTTCTTTCCACTATAAACCAAAGACCTGCTTTTAAACCATGCTTGAGGTTCTCTGTTTTAGGATTTTGTTTGGTGTTGAGGCTGAGTAACATTTTTTTTTAAAATTATTTTGGTAAAATTTTTCAAATTTACTTCGCCATATTTCATGCTGTTTCCATTCTACCTTTTGGTTTTCATCTTTTTGATAGCTACTGTGATATACTAATGACCTTGCTGTAAGTTTTCTGTGTAGCTTCTGGAGAGCAAAATGCAGGAGGCAAAATCAAAGAAAGATACTCTGAAAGCACGTGCTCAATCTGCAAAGTTGTCTCTACCCCCAGTTCCCCTCTCAAAGTAGCATTGTTTCTCTAAGTGTGTTACCTTTCTGATGCTTGCTTTGTTGTGCACTTCTGTGTTCCTGTAGGACTACAACCAAAATGAATGAAATGTTGGGAAATGTTAATACAAGTAATGCACTAGCAGCTTTTGAAAAGATGGAAGAGAAAGGTAAAAGATTTAGATCTAGTCTCTTCATCATTGTTCTATTTCGTATGCATTTCCTGTCTTCCTTGGACTTTGACAGGGTCCGGTAATATCTGCTGGAAGCAGGACATTGTGACATGAGTTATGCCAGTGTTTCTAGAATCCACTTACACGTAGACATCACCTTATATGCTCATAACTGTTTTCCTATATTTCCATTTCAGTCTATCCAAAACTCATGCTACAATCTTTCTTTTCTCTTGTCATTTGAATGATCATGTCTCCAAATTGAATTTTTCTTGCTGTGACCTGGATACTTATCTAGGATGTCTGTTTAACTTTGCCAATTCTTTTCCAGTATATTGATGCTTATATAACCATGTTTTTAGTCTCCACATGATTACTTCTCTGTATACTCCTTTAAAATGGCTGATAAAAAAACTTCCGCTGTGTTTCTTGTGCATCATCCGAAAGTTGTACTCCCAGCATTTTCAAGTGCCTGTTTCCATTTCTGCCTATTTGGGCCTGTACTCAAATTTATGAAAATGATTAATTTTTTTTCTGATACCTATAATTTTGGATATCAAGCCCCTATTCCTTATATCACTGGTTCCTTTATTGAATAGTCAATAGAACCATAAGTTGGATACTGTTTATGGTTATTCTACCTTGGCATTGGTTACTAGAAATGATGCTTGCAGTGGGACATCTGAATGCCTTGTTAATTATTGGATCATTGCAGTGTGGATTACCATTGGCACCTAACTGTATCTAAGACCCCCCCCCCCTCTCTTGATAGTAATGGCAATGGAATCAGAAGCTGAAGCTCTTGGCCAGTTGACCACAAACGAGCTTGATGGAAAGGTATCTGTTATTTTTATCCTTCAACTATTGTTTATTTGTGTGCCCTTTATAATTTTGAAGAATGTTAATGAGCTAAACCATTCTCTGTCCCATTCTCCCTCCATAAATTGTTGGAAACATCAGCGTTCGCTTTTGTTGATCCTTGCATTATCATTGAGCAATGGGGTGGCAACTTTTTATTAATTTTGAATCATTAGTTAAATTATTCTAAATGCTAAATACAAAGACATACAGGCATGTCCTGACTTCCATAACTGATTTTATAAAACTATCATGTGCATACATGCACATATTTGTACAGTTGTGATTGATTTCCACCATGCCAAATCACTCAAGATGCATGCAGTCAGGTCCTATTTAAAAGTCCGTGAATTTAGCCAATTTAATTGAATTTAAATTCATTTTCTCTACTTGTATTTTTAGAGCCAAAATTAGTTATATAGAAATGAATTCAATTGTGATTAACATGATAGAGAAGATGGATTGGCACTTGCCTTTGCGTTTTTTTTTTTTTTTTTTGGGTTTTCTATTTCTTCTTCCTTTCTGCAGCTATGGCTTATTCTTTCTCCCTTCCTATTTATTACCTCATGACCAAAGGCGGTTCTTGAGCCTCTTTCTGAGAACGTGACTTCTTTGGCCCTTGATGGACTGAAAATTCATTGGAATAGAATCCAATGAAATCATTTTACCCCTTAAAGCTAAAATGCATGGTAGCTGACTTCAAGCTTAGTTTCCATTCAGTGCATAAATGCGACAAATGATGTATAATTAAAGGGTAGCTATTAACGTAGACTATTGGGAATAACAAAGATAAATTCCTTATTTGGGTATCATCAGGTGAAAAAGATTATTTGTTAATCGTGCTTATTAACCTTCCATAAGAAATGTTTACTGGTGAAACTTGAGAGGTTAATTCAAAAGTAAAGGAGCTCTAACCTTTTGCTTGATTGATCTATTTATTCACCAACCTCTTCAGTGGGACAGGGAAAATGATGTTGATTCTAAGATGATGGAAGATTTGTGATTCTGTTTTTTTATTTTTATTTTCTTACAAGTGTTTTGGACAGTGCTCAAGGTTGATGCCCTTATGAGGTGATGTCCCTCTCTTAGTATAAAAGATACACCTGAAGGATATAGTGAGTGAAAACTAAAATATTGTGAGACCATGACCATGGAGGCTATAGATACCACCCAATTGATGGAAAGATGCTTCCCTTTGTCTTGGAACTTTTCAACCTTCCAGTGCCAAGGGAAGCTGATGGAGATTGGAGTTGCATGGTTATCTTTTACTCTAGAATTAAATGCAGGGAGCACCTTTGGGTGATTCTGGCATGTGATAGTATTAATCAGTGTATGCTGTGAATATTTTAGATTTGAAAGGGAGGATTATCATCCACTACTAATATCCAACAAAACAGTTCTTGAATAGTTATTTTATTGTCTGGTTTAGTTAATGAGGTGCCATATGATTTTCTACATCTTGAAGCTTGCTCCATTCTTTCAAGGTATCCATGATAATTTGAAGAAAGGTGAAACATGATTCACATCATAGTTCTTGTTGGATGTAAAATTTTTCAACATGCCTGAAGAGGATCTTAGACAGTAGAAACTACTTTTTGAGGCATTCCTTGTTAGATACACTTTTTTTTTCTGGTTTATGAGTAGGTCCTGCTTTGTTAGTGTAGTTGAATCCTTTGATGACATGGAGAATGGAAGCCAATTTTTCAGATAGAGCCAGTGCCATCCTTCACTCAAGAATAAGTTGACTGTTTCTACATATATTGAGAGGGTGTTTTTTTTTTTATTCTGAAAATAAGTGTCCATGGTGGTTTCTTCTTCTTCTGAATAAAACTTTTGTAGATATATGATGGTTTTCAGTTAGGCTATTTCAGTCTTTTATTCATAAAAAAATCAATATGTTTTGCTTTTATAGCTCTAAGTCAAGCTAGTGTCAACTTAATGTAGCAGTTTTATTTACTCTATTTGTCACTCAGGCACTGTTCATTGAACATGGCCTTTTTCCCTTTTGTTTTCTTTTTTCAGCTTAGATATATTTCTTACGACTTATGGTACGACTCTTCTATGGTTTGGGTTTAATGTTTCTAGGTTTTGGAGTCTATTTCAGGCTGTAGGTTCTTTCTTATGAAACAATGGATACTATTGAGAATTTTATGTTTTGAGACTTTGCTGTAAACTTGGTACTGAGGTCTTCTCTCCTACTCTTAGATTAGCTTCATCTTTCCGTATTTGCTATCTGTTCTTGATGTCCCCTCTTTTTCCAGCAGTCCACTCACTCTGCAGCCGAACTATGACCATATCTGAAACTGTACATTAAACATTATATTTCTGCCCAATTTTAACTCCAATTCCTACATAAAACAAACTGCTGATCATCCCGATCTTAATACATTTGAAGTAGTGCTTTTAACCTTGCAATTGGTGGTTTATTTCCGAAAAGCAGATTTCTTTGTGATCCTTGCCATTTTTTGTGTTTCCTTGTCTATGCAGTTTGCGTTACTTGAAGGGTCATCAGTTGATGATGACCTTGAGAATCTGAAGAAGGAACTAGCTGGTAGCTCAAAGGTATGCCTTACCCAACTTACTAGTTTATGAGAAAAAAGGCACTGTAAGACTTTCTTGTCAAAAATAATTACCGTCAGAATCCGTTGTTTGAGTACATAAAAAAAATTATTATCCTGGTATTCATTCTGAGGATGACAACCATAGAACCAGGACAAGGAATTATGCGGTTTGCATTATTTTGGACTGCAATAATTTCTGTATACAAGATAGAGGTAGTACTGTGAGGAGGAGGAGAAAAGATTGTTGATGGGTTTAAAGCTTATTTTGTGAATATCTCTCGTTGTAAAATTCGTGTAACTTCTATTTCCTTTGTCTTCTTCGAGAACACTTATTTCTTTGATTCTCTGTAACAGAAAGGAGAACTTCCACCAGGAAGAACAGTTGTCACCAGCTCAAACAATTCATTCCGAGATCCTGACATAGAGATGGAGCTCAATGAGTTGAGACAAAAGAGAAAGAACTTTTAGAGTACTTGAAAGTACAATATTGGATCAGGTCTTGTTTTGCCAGCAAATTACTATGTAAAGGCCAATAGAAAATCGCTGTATAGTTGAGCCAAATTAAAATAAAACAAGTTTTGTTGAATGGGTTTGATGTTACCCACCTTGTCAGATTGCAGTTGTAATATATACATATTAGAGATGATTTCTGCAGATGCCATCCTAGCCGCAGTGTGAACTGGGGCCATCGAGCCACTAGTTGGTTGTGCCCAACACGGCAAATTCTCAAGCACGTTCTATTGAGCTTATATGGTCATAAGCTTTGAGCCTTCGACCAGGAACATCCGGAGAATGAGGCATGTTTTACGCAATGCTAAACAAGGTATGAGGCTGATTGCTCATGCTTGCATCGCCTGATTGATCCCCGAGCGTATGGCAAACTATTTTGTTTTTATATTTTAAAAGTATTTTTAAAAACATTAATTTTTTTAAATTAATTGTTTTTGGTGTTTTTAGATCATTTTGATGTATTGATATTAAAAATAATTTTTAAAAAATAAAAAAAATATTATTTTGATATATTTTCAAGTAAAAAGTATTTTGAAAAACAATTTTCAACAACACTCTCAGACAAACACACTATAGAAGTAATGCAAATGCTTGCATTGAATCGCTGAGTTGGGGAGCAAACGCTTTATGCAATTTTGAATCAACAGCCTAGAAGTAATGCAAAAGAACAATCCATGTGGAGAATACTACTACAGAAGTAGGAGTCTCAAATTAAGTAGAACTGTGTGGTTTGAACAACAAATGTGTCGACATAACCTTATAGGTAGACTTGTCAATCCGGAAAAAAAAAAAAAAAACATTATCTTCTACACATGGAAGTGACATGCAATTGTTAGTCTCAATGGATAATTACCAGTTTGGTATTACATTTCCAACTAAGTTTGGATATATTTGCCTTGGAAAAAATATCAAATTTATGTTTTTTTAGTATTTTTTAATGATTATGATATACTAATATAAATAAAAAAACTTACAAAAATTATTTTAATATATTTTTAAACAAAAATTACTTTTAAAAATTCCCATATACTACTATAACAAACACTGTCAATTATTATGTGTGAATTACCCCATCCTTGTCAAAATGAGATTTCAAAATTTTGTGCTAGAATACTACCAATAGGCAGTCCATTTGACAAATTCAAACTTACAAAGTCCATGCTTGTTCTCGTCTAGCAAAGCACAATATCTTACACGTTAATAAACCAAGTACAGCCTGCATATAACTGATTCAACACCTTTACCCGTAAGCCTTTGAAACCCCACCAAAAACCCTAAATTTTTCAAGAGTCGAATTAAGTCCACGCATACCGTTCAACCCTCTTCTTCTTTTTTTTTTCTCTGTTATAAATACTATCAAGCACCTTCATTTCTCCACACACTAACAACAAGCACTCAAAAGCTCCAGCTAAAGAAATACACACGTACGACGACAACTTTCTTGCTGTATTTTCTGAGGCAGTTTCAGACCATGGATTTTGCAAAGAGGAGCTATCCTTTAATCCTTTTTTTCATTTTAGTTTCTGCTTTAAGCCAGCAGCTGTTTTGTGTGCAGGCAACAAGGGTTTTGCCAGGGGAACTTGCAGGTGCAAATCATCTGGAGACATACTCTTCAGTTTATGAGAAGACGAAGAACAACATGGCTTGTTGGCTCGGACGGCTGGCATCAGGACCCAGTCCCAGAGGCCCTGGTCACTAGTTTCATTCATGATGAAGTCTTATAACAAATATAAGATTTTGGGTACTACAAAACTTGTAAGGTGGTTTTTAAGGTGGTACTTACTGTAAGAATGTATTTAAAAAACTCGTACATGAACTCCAATTCTCGCAAATTTATTTATGATATTCGCAGGTCATGTACCTGGATACCAGCTCTCCTAGCATAAAAATATACCATAGTCACGAACCCTTTTCTCTCTTTCTTGGTTTACGACAATATGCATGAATAAGTATATATGCTTTACCATTCAATCACCAAAGGTATGATAATAATTGTGTATCTACTTCGTACTTCCTATAATATAACTTATTTGTCTAGGCAATGTTCGTCTGCTCTATGACGTTAAAGAAATTAACTTCCCAACTTTGTTTGTGGTTCATAGCTTTCAAATGTCAGGATAAGATTAGGCAAGATGCTCACTCGCTGCATGGGCAGTCTTTTCACTTGTTAATCGAGTTTGTTTTCACAAAGGAATTGTGAAAGGGAAAGAAAGTGGCGAGGATCAAATATAAAATTAATGAAATGGCAAGCAAAACGTTAGTTTTATGGAAATGGTTTGATTGCAGTTCTAGTACTAGTATGAGTTGTGACAGGGTTATTCATAATAAGCATGCATTTTTCAGCAAACTAAAAGCAAGTAGTCATATGCTGAATTAAGGAGTTGTGCTTGGAGGACTCAGTTGTTAATGGTTGGAGATGGAAATGTTGATGTTGTGAAGCAACAATCATATGGAAGCATTGTCAAAAGAGATTACAAGCTGACTTGAGCCCTCGCAAAAACATGGTGAAGCAGTTTCACAACAATTATTACAGCTAAATAAAGATGACAGCAATTAAGGCAAAAAATAATGGAGAAGATTAAAGGGGTAAGAATTCGATGGGTGGTAACTGGATGCAGAATCATGCAAGGAGAGAGTAAATTGAAACAAAATCGAAAACAATGTGACTACTGCTAGCTGCTTATCAAACACGAAAGTGAAGGGAAAAAATTGAATTACAAATGAATGTCACATGGCACTGTAAAAGGATTTTCTGATTCTGCATCATGTTCAACAATTGCATTGTCATAAACCAAAGAGAGGGAAACTTAAAAGAATGATTCAAAAATAGAGCCAATATCATCATGCACGTAATCAATTTCTTCCAGAAATGTTTTCTTCTTCATTGACAATCTTCGTCATGCAATTTGGTAGGGACTGTATGGCATTGTTTGTCAGCTAAATATGTAAAAGGAAAGCAAATTCAACATAGCCAATAAAGTATGATGAAACAAAAATATTACATGTAAAGAGGGTCAAGGGGCACAAGGTGTAGGCTTTTTGAAGGAAAGCAAGTGCCAATGTTTGATTCATTCAAGGAGGAAGTGGCAAAACTTTGCATGATAAAGATTGAACACGAAAGATTTTTCTGGAAATTATAGAAGAATGATCCTGCCAATAATTTAGTATGTAGGTATAAAACATGTGTGAGCAAGTAAATCTATGTTGTAATGATTGTCGAGGCATGAAATGTCAATGTGCATGGAGTGTAGTTGCATAGGTTGTAAAGATAGTTTTAACATATTTAATCTTTTGTGACATGGTGTAAAGTAGATGTTATTTTTATTAGAAAATAATATAAATTATATCTTAAAATTTTATTTAACGGTTTAAGTTTTTTGATTAAATTGATTATTTGACATAGTATTAAAATCTTAATCACTAAACGGTTACAAATTCGAATCTTACTGTACCTATTTATTTGATAAAAAATTAAGCACAAGATAGTGTGATCAGTTTATGCAAGTTTCAAATTTAAAGGACTTTCACATGAGAAAATATATTAAAGAATAATATAAATTATCTTATCTAACTACTTAAAATTTTAAAATGAATTGGTTAAATGATTTAATTGAAAAGGTATTGGATCGATGATCAAACATTGCAAAGGGAGAGTACCTCTAACTATAATCATGGCGAGGAACGTTGTCACTCGGTTGTTGGACTCCCTTCATCGTCTGTTGTGAAAGAAACATGCTCTTTAGGTCAGTCTCCTTTTTTAATACACAACTCCATATAGTTCACACACATACGCATGCACCCTGATAACTTCCTCGTGTGAGTGTCGGAAGCCTTTTCGTTAGAATAAAACTCCTGTCTTTCAAGAGCCAGCAAGTTAGTTTGTTAGTGCAAGTCAGTATAGTTTGTTAGTGTTGACTATGACTCAGTCATTGGTTTGTAATTTTTCTGTTTTTCTATTACCATAATCTTCGGCTAAGAAGATGTGGTTTGTTTTTCCCTGATTCCAAGTTGTAATGGCTATTTAAGCCAAAGGAACACTACTGAATAAAGTATATTTTCACGGTTTAATTGTGCAAGATCTTTGATATTATAACAATTGGTATCAGAGCCTCTTAACAAGGCCTGACTGTGAATACAAGAGTGAAAAGAAAGATTTGAGTGTTTCTTTAAAATGACAGAAGGAAGCAGCAACGGCTATGTGCCTAAGTTTGTGGGACACTATGATCATTGGGCTGAACTGATGGAGAATCTGCTTCGTTCCAAAGAGTATTGGAATGCTGTAGATCGTGGCATCATGGTGGATGTCGCAGGAGAAGCACGGTCTTTCTCCTCAGTAGTATCAGAAAGTCGTCCACTCACAGATGTTCAAAGGAAGGAGTATGAAGAAAATAAGTTAAAGGATTTGAAGGCAAAGAATCTTTTATATCAAGCAATTGAACGAGACATGCTTGAAACAATTCTTGACAGAAGCTCTTCAAAGGCAATCTAGGACTCCATGAAATAAAAATTTCAAGGCTCAACAAGGGTTAAGAGAGCACAGTTACAATTATTACGCTGTAATTTTGAAATTCTTCGTATGAAGGAAGGAGAAACTGTAAATGCCTACTTTGCTAGAGTTTTATCCATAGCCAACAAAATGAAGGCTCATGGTGAAAATCTAAATGAAACAATGATCACGAGAAAAGATTCTTCGATCAATGATTTCCAAATTCAACTATGTGGTCTGTTCAATTGAAGAATCTAACAACATGACTACAATGACTATAGATGAACTTCAGAGCAGTCTTCTGGTGCATGAGCAAAGGATGAAGAGTCAAGAAGAAGAAGAGCAAGTTCTTAAAGTTACTCATGAAGACAAAGTAGGAAGAGGAAGGGGATGAGGAGCTTGGAGAGGTGGACGTGGTAGAGGAAGACATAGTTTCAACAGAGCTACCGTGGAATGCTATAAATGTCACAAACTAGAGCATTTTCAGAATGAGTGTCCTAGTTGAGAAAATGGTGCACATTATACCGAGATGGATGAAGAGGAAGAACTTCTACTAATGGCTTACGTTTAGGACAAGAAAACAAGCAAAGAAGAGGTTTGGTTTCTAGACTCAGGATGTTCTAATCACATGTCAGGAAATAAAGATTGGTTTATAGAGATGGATGAGTAGTTCAGACACTCAGTCAAGCTGGGCAATGGAGTAAAAATGATGGTGATGGGTAAAGGAAGTGTTAAACTTGTGACTGCAGAACTAACTCAAGTAGTAAGAGATGTGTTTTTCATTCCTGAGCTTAAGAATAACCTATTAAGCATTGGACAGCTTCAAGAGAAGGGACTTGCTATTGTTATGAAGGATAAGGCTTGTAAAATATATCATCCTACGAGAGGCCTTATTATGCATTATGGCAGCAAATAGGATGTGTGTTTTACTAGCCACTATGATTACTCAGCCTTCAAACTGTTTAATAGCAAGTATGGATGACTTATCAGACCTGTGGCATCGTCGTTATGGCCATATGAACAACAAGAGTCTCAAAACCTTGGAGAGCAAGCAACTTGTCAAAGGACTTCCTCAACTCAATGCAACAAACACAGCATGAACAGTGTGTCATCATGGCAAACAACATCGAGCAGTCATTCCCAAGAAGAGTCAGTGGAGAGCTTCAAGAAAACTTTAACTAGTGCATGCAGATTTGTGTGGTCCAATCACTCCAACTTCAAACAGTCTAAAAAGGTGATTAAATCTATGAAATTATAAAAGAATGATCCTGCCAATAATTTATTATGTAGGTATAAAGCATGTGTAAGCAAGTAAATTTATGTTGTAATGATTGTCGAGGGCATAAAATGTCAATGTGCATGGAATGTAGTTGCATAGGTTGTAAAGATAGTTTTAACACATTTAATCTTTTGTGACATGGTGTAAAGTAGATTTTATTTTTATTATAAAATAATATAAATTATATTTTAAAATTTTATCTAATAGTTTAAATTTTTTGATTGAATTAGTTCTTTGACATAGTATTAAAGTTTTAATCACTAAATGGTTACAAGTTCGAATCTCACCATATTTATTTATTTAATAAAAAATTAAGTATAAGGCAATGTAAGCTTGTATAAGTTTTAAGCCCAAAATTTTTTTAATTAAAGAAATATATTAAAAAATAATATAAATTATATTTTAAAATTTTATTTAATTAGTTTTTTAATATTTTTATTTTTAAATGATTGAAAAAGTCTTGGATCGATGATCAAACATTGCAAAGGAAAAGTACCTCTGACAATAATCATTGTGAGGAACGTTGTCACTTGGTTGTTGGACTCCCTTCATCGTCTGTCGTGGGAGAAACATGCTCTCTAGGTCAGTCTCCTTCATCTAGTACCATGCCTTGACCATCATCAACGGGTCAAAGTCGGCTGCGAAGGACTCAACAACAATGAGATTATCATGTTATGAGCGGAAAAAGCAGATAAACAATTCAGTGGAGTCTTGAGGGTTAATTAAAAATTAAGCTTTTTAATTTGTTTAGATTGTTTTCTACGAAGTTGTTGAGGTCTTAAGCAAATATACCAGTGTTAGGTTGATAATTAATTTTACAAGTATATAATTAAATAAAAAATAATTTAAAATATATTATTAAGTTTGGTGGAGTCTATGATCCAAATCGTTAGTTTGATGGGTTAAGATGTGAAACTTAGGTTAAAATAATATGTTGATATCTCAATTTTGATTTTATTTTTAAAAAAAAATCAAACCACACTTTTATTGGTCATCCGAGTTACCAATAGACTTTTCAATTTAATTAGGTTACGTTAGGGTAACTCTCATATAATTTAATTTAAAACTCTAGTTAGGAAAAGAATCGAGTCAAAAGGTTTGAAGTTTGACATATTAGATCAAGTTTAATGACACTGTCAAAAAGTTTCCCGTGACTTGGATATTCTTTTTAAGTTTAAAAAAAAAATTGATCCAACTTTGTGATATAACACGAGCCAATTATCTAGCATGTTTAGATATTATCAGGAATTGTTTTTAGTATTATGATATTTTTTAGAATGGAAACTTGATTTAGAGATAATAACTATTATTTTTCTTCTTGATAGAAACACACCAGCAACAACTGAACATTTTTTTTTTACACTAGCAACAACTTGATCAGGCTAATGCTCGATTTGAAAAAAATAAAATTTGATTATATTGATTTAAAACAATTGAAACTCTGAGGATCAAATTTGAAACTATTACAAATTTTCAGTCCTTTTTCTCTCAAACCAAAGACTACGGTGAAAGAAAAGGAAAAAGTAGATGGTGCATGTGCTACATGCGTCAACATGCGGGGGAGCTCGTCATGCTTTTGCAGCACGTGCCAAGCATGTTAAAACCGTCTCGACAAGAGCTTTTTTATAGGGTGGCGTGTGTTGAAGTTAAAGCCCCAATGTGGTGTCAATGAAAAATTCTTCTTTTCTTTCATTTCCTTTCTTTTTTCTCTCTCTAAAATAACAAAGCGAGCTTTTATTTGTTTTTATATTAAATTTAATCCTTATTTTTTTTATTATCTATTATGTTTTTTTTTAAATTAATTTTTTTTTCAATTTCATCATTCAGTATTAAGTTAGTTGAGAATTGGTCTTCGTAATTTTTTTTATTTACTTTTTATGAGATAATCGTGGTCTTATTACCTAGAACGCGAGCTTGTATGGTTAACTTAGGTTGATTTAAGTTTTTTTTTTGTTCTTTTTTAAATTAATTTTTTTTTTTAATTTTATCCTTCAACATTGAGTTGGTTGGGAGGCGAGCTTAAAATATTTTTTGAATTGCTTTTTATTGGGTTATATTGGCCTCATGAACATGATCACGAGTTTTGGCAGGTTAACTAAGTTTGACTTAGGTCTCTCTTTTTTTTTTTTACTTTAAATTTTCATTTCAATTTCATCCTTCAATATTAGATTTGTTCGATCGACTTTCAATGATGTTATCATGATTTCATGACTTGAAATATAAATTTTGCAAGTTAAATCGGGTTAGCATGGGTCAACTCAATTTGTTGTCATTTTCAAAATTTTTTTAAAAAAATATTATTCAATGTCATCGTCTCAATATTTAAAAATTTTTTTGTTCAATATGCATCATATTTTAAGTTTATAATTAATTTTTTTCTACTTAAAAACACGTTGGTAGCACTTTAACATTTTCTTTTATGTTTTTAAAAAATTAATATGACCTGTGGTGTAACAAGGACCAAAGAACAAGTACAGATATATGTTTTTGGAAATTCTTTGGATACAGCTACTAAGCTTAATGGATATGAAAACAAAAAAGAAAAGTAAAAAAATAATGATGGGCTTTTGAAAGCAAATTGCAGTTTTTGTGGTCCATTATTTGGACTCAATGAGAAAAAAAAAACATTTAATTGTTATATTACTCTTAGAGCCATACTTTCTACTGACGATTACCTCCAACTCTAAAAGATCTAGATTTTTTATGCTGCTTCACTAGTCATATGAATAATGAAACACTTGAGTTTTTTTTTTTTTTTTTCTCATTTCCAAACTCGTTTTCTCTTTCAAATGCATCCTTTAATGACCTAATTAGATAGAAGTAGTATTAAAAATATAATAGAAGTACTAAACTGGAAAACATGGAGAACAATAAGTTTGATGCAAATTTTTTGCCAAAGTTTATTTTGATCCACAAGTTCATTTTACTCTTATTTTGGGTTTTTGGATAAAAGAAAGATGCTCGCTAAGAAACAATGATAAAGAGAGAAAATTGTTGATTGTCTTAATTCCGACCACAAAAGTGATCAAGTTTGGTGCTCAAATATTTTGTTCAACTACAGGAGTTAGATGGCGTTGGTTATTAGCATTCAAATTGGCCAAAAAGTAGATTGGAGCTTGGAAATATGATTGATTTTTGAAAACTTTAAGAGTGCAAGTCGGTTTATTGAGTTGTGAATGTTGTTTTTCATGTGTTTTCAAGTCAGAAACTAATTGAAAAACAAGTTGTTTGGTTCAAAGAAACTAAAGGAGAGTTTCTATCTAGTTTTTTACCACTTGGTTGACGGAAAGTAGGTAATCAAATGACATGTCATCTCTGTGAGATAAAAAAACGTGTTGTTCATGTTTTTTTTTTTTTTTAAAAAAAAATGGATAGCATGTCATCCACCTCCTTAACAAAAAAAAAATGAACAAGACAAATGCATGGCCTGCGCGTTGTCACCACTAGGCCTAACCTTTTTATGTCTTTTTTTCCTTTGTTTCTTTAGCACTCAATAACAAATAATTACCGTTGTGATTCACTTAATTTTTAATTTTAACATTGTTCTTAAATAATACTATAAATTTTTATTTGAATTTTAATAATTCTTATTCAATTATTATGTATCTAATATGAAAATAATAATACTAATAATACATTATTTATAAAAATTCAATTCAAATTGATTTTTTAAATAGATGTTGACCATGATTTTAACACATATGATTTGTTTAGCTTTCAATCACAAAATAAAATTTGGACATAATATTTTGATTTTTTTTTTGTAACTTACTTTAACAACCATTAAATATATTTTTTAATAAAAACAATGATTTCAATCATATACAAAAGATATGTTAATAAGAAAACTTATTTTAGACTTGAAAAATATATGTTTGAGATTATTTAAAATGAGTTAATTTTTTTTAAAAAAATTCTATATTTAGATTAAAAAAATACATTTGATATAAGATTAGATATCTTAATATGCATCTTTATCTCAGTTTTCTTAATATTTGGTTTAGATAAACAAATATATTATCATTTATGAACACATAAATCTCAATTTATTTTATTAAACGCACATATTAGCCTTAGTTTGCAATGAAAATTTATCTTGGTGAAAAGAAATGTTTGAAGCAACTATATTTTTAGTTTAATAATAATGCCAAATAATTCTTCGAGACATGAACATTCTTTTTTTATGTTCAAAAGAATGTTGATACCCCGTAGTGTAGTGCTGACATGCAAACTAGTAAAACTAAATAAATTCATAATCGAGTTAATTATTATTCTTCTTAGTAAAACTGATTAATTAGTAATTATAGTTTTATAACTATATAATTTAATTACTATGTTTTTAAATTCATTCATAACTTAATCATTTTCATCTATTTCATATTATTTATTTTAAGATATAGGGAAAGTAAAAGAATAGGTAGATAGGACATAAAGATTATTGTGAAAATAATTTAAACAAAAAAATTTAATTATTCTTTTATACTAGTATATTTAATTGATTTATTTTTTTTAATTACATGAACTAAGTTGTAATTTATTCAGTCGGAAATGGAAGAAAATGAATAGGGAAGTAAATTAAACTCTTATTACAGCTGGAATTTTCCCAGAGCCATTGAGGGAAGGATGGTTGAAGTGAAAGGGGAAAGAGATTGTGTATTTAATTTATTAAGCAAAACATATGAAAATTTCATTTATATTTTTTCAATATTTTTAACATAGTAATGGCACCCGTGAAACAATTTAAACACACTACAATAGCTCCTCATATTGCTTTAGTCAAAACCTATGACATCAATAGCTCCTCATATGGCCTTTGGCCTTTGGAGATGCAGAAATCCTTTTCCCCTTTATGGAAATCAATCTGTTCTCTTAAAAGTCAATTGATAGCCCAGTTTGGAGGTATTTCGGATGCTATTGATACTCTTCAGGGTTGGCATCATGGATCGGGATCTTTCATTGCCAATGCTCACGAGTTTTTTTAGGTTAAAGAAAATCCTGTCAGCTGGCATCGTGTGGTATGGGAGCAGTGATCCTTCCCTATCTAGTGCGCTTCGAGGTCTTTCTGGAAGAAATAAGAGGTTTCAGAGTTGTAATTTTTGATCTCTTATATATACTTATATTTGATAAAAAAAAAAAAAAATTATATCCATAACAAAGAATCACAACTCCTAGAACCAAAGCCGCATAACAACCATGAAAACTAACATCTATTAGGTTCACTAATGTGCATATTTTATTCATTAAAATGGAAGAAATTATGATGAACACTATCATCTTTGCATGCCTGGTGAGAGAGGTTGTAAAGAGTGTTGAAAGGAGATTTGGTTTATCTTCAGTCTCAAATCGATTTCCTTTGTTAGCATATCTAGAAAGCAAAGAAGGAATTTGTTTTCAAAGGAAAGATTTCCCATTCCAATTAATATAGTTTGTGTTGCATGCGTAAATAATATATTTCTAAATGTTATATAGTTTTTGATAAATTGAATAAAATTTACAAAGTTCCAGACTTTTCCAACCCTTATTCTTTCCTTTTTCTTCTCTTTCTTTAGCTTTTTTCCTCCTAGCTTTATTTTTCTTCTTAATTTTCTTATAAATCTCTTTTTTCCCAGCATCAAGTTAAAGAGGAGAGCATTCTTATCATTCCAACCACTTCTGTTCACAAGCATGTTACTTCAAACTCTTTCCCCAGTATCTGTTTTTTCTTAACATTTTAGTGATAAAAAAATACTAGTTCAAATCATTTTGTTCGGTCTTCATAACAACGGCTCGTTCTCTCCCACGCTCTGACACAGAAAACTCTCTAATAGGTCACTAACCCTTATCCTAAAAATAGCCCTCCATGCCCCAATCCTAGCCCAACTTCCCCATTTCGTTCAAGACCAAGGAAAGCACCTTATACTGGCCACCTCTTCTCTGTTTCTCTCAATAAATGCAACGACCACAACCAGTAAGGTATAAACAAGATTATGGTTTACTGGACTCTGATGACAAGCGCTGGTGACAAATCTAAGCAAATGTGAGGGGGTTCTTTGGATTTCAGGAAGATTGTGAATTATGATGAGAAGGCTGTGCTTTTTATTTTTGTTCATTGGAATGGCTGGAAATTGCAATTATTGGGGGGGAACATGCAAGGCCCAATATCATTACCACAATTACAGAAACAGTAGATACAGGCTTACTGAAGAGGTTAAAATCAAAATTTTAAAAGGGTTAGTGATCAAAACCAAAAGCTTAAAATGCATACATTAAAGGGTGTGTTTTCACAGCTTAACCTAGTTGCTTCTAAAATGAGTTCAAAATAGTGGAGTTCTATTCCTTTTGACCATTTTAGGTTAATCACCTCAATCATGATCATAAATAAATTCTTTATCAGAACCAGCAGCTCTAACATAACCTAAGAGACTGTGACAACCAAAGTTGATATAAACAATGAGAAACCTCAACGCAAACTTTAAGGATGACAACTTTAACAAATGAGCATGTTTCTTTTGAAAGTTCAAAACCCCAGTCAATGCCATTATATGAACAGGTTACCTTAAAACATGGGCATAGAAGCATGGGAGAAGGCGTTTCAAGATCAAATGGTGCTCCAAGCTTTCAACTAACTCATCATGTTTTTTGTACATAAGAAAACATTAGCCTCCAAGAAGACTAAAAAAAAATAACCTGGGAGGCAGACAATACGATAGTGGTGGGCCACACCATTTATATACAACAGAATGATTACATTTCAGACTATCAGACTAGGAAACTATTAGTGTTAAAAGAGAATGCAGTATTTCAGTCAGACAGCCACAAACTGAATGGTGTTCTAAGGGCAGCTTAAACAACACTGAATAGCTTCACTAAATACTTGTGTTTTTAACACTCATAAAACCACATGACTGTATCAGCTAAGCTCTTCTTTGTTAACGATTTATATACACAAAGAAAAAGGTGTTGGAATCTTGAAACCTAATGATATAGATAAGGAATCAGTACCATTAGTGCAAATCTGAAGAGTGCATCTTTAACGTTCAATGAAATTCTATTTTCTGTATCGACAGAGTCCTCTGCCATCCCCTCTTTGACGCCTGCCTGAAAAATAAAGAATAATAAAAGATGATATATTTTATAAATGATTCCCTGTAAAATTATTATATAATAAATTACGGCGAAGCCATAAAACTCAAGTTTATAAAAAAAAAAAAAAAAAGCTTACTTGAGGAGGCAGTGGAATCATTAAAATTGGCTCTCTCTTCTCATCTCATTCTTCTTGAAAAGGAGGATCCTCATCAAACCATCGCGGAGGATCGAAGCCAGACCCACCTACAAAAGAAATTAAAACTCGATCAGAATTAATTAAGAACAAAAATGTACACGATCTGCAAAACAAAGAATACATTACCCAGTGGATTACAGCGACAAAGACGCCAGGCAGTCAAGACGGTGCCTTTGACGACACCGTATTTCTTATAAGCTTCCATGGAATATTCACTACAGGTGGGTACATATCTACAACTATTTGGTAACAGCGGCGATATCTCCCCTGCTTGTAAGATTATTATACATTTATTACAAGACCAAATTAAAGCAATAATTACGATGACAAGTTAACTTACTTTTGTAGAATCTGAGCATGGATAATGCAGCTTCAACTCCTAAACTGTTTTCAACATGATCCTCCTCCTCGTCTGATTGAAGATTAATCATTTTATTTTTTTAATAATAGGCTAAGTAGGGAAGAGTAATTAGAGAGAGAAATGAAGAGCACCTTGTTGTTGCTCGTTTTGGTACGATTCTGATTCTAATTTTTTATTATTATTAACAGCCAGGCTGCGGTGCCTTGCAGTTACTCTTCTCATTGAAATGCTTATCCTTGTCCGCTGGTTTCCACAAACATTGAAACCAGCTGAGTTCGCGGCTATGGCGGCGGCGGCAAACATCTCTCTCCCCTTACCAGCGTTTCGTTTGGCTACGGCGAGCCAAACCAGATGGATAGGATATAAATCCTTTTCTCACCATCCAAACAGGTTGGTTAAAGTACGACACCGTTTTCATCACCCGCTTCTTGCAAAGTTACCCAGGCAACCTATCATTGGGGTAGTTTTTATAATTACTGTTTTTTTTTTAAATAATAAATTTAAGAAAAAAAAATTGTTATTGTTTTAAAAGAGCAGGTTTAAAAATAATATTTAGTTAAAACTAATATGAGATAGATTTGTATATATAAAATAAATAAAACTTTTAGGGTAAGAATTCAATCAAAACACTTTGTTTTGATTGCTAGATTTTCTTTCCTTATATTGTTTTCTCTTTTTTTTTTTTTTGATGTGTTAGGAATACTTGAAAAATAAAAAGAAAAATAACTAAGAGAAAGATCTTTTTAGATGCCACCACATCAAGTTTACATGGGACTTGGAATCCTTACAAAGTATGTACTCTAATTCTTTAATGAATTCAAGCCATATTAGGAACTTTTGTAGCTCAATCTCATGCATAATTTTATTCCCTAAATAAGTCTCATTTAATCTCTCTTCTCTGTCTAAAATAAACTCATCACAGGTTTGG
The DNA here is from genome assembly GCA_019202695.1 of Populus x sibirica. Classification (NCBI taxonomy): domain Eukaryota; kingdom Viridiplantae; phylum Streptophyta; class Magnoliopsida; order Malpighiales; family Salicaceae; genus Populus; species Populus x sibirica. The sequence continues at coordinate 654,314 of JAGMVL010000318.1, forward strand.
ACTGATTAGGCCGAACGAATCTGTCAAAACAGTAACAACTTTGACTAATTTAAATAATATGTTCCCGAACTCCAATTGACCTGAAATTATAAAAAATATATATAGTTTCATATATCTAGTATCTCCTTGTGAAAATTAAGTTTGATTTAATGTATGGTTTAAGAGATATTTTTTATCTTGCAAAACTAGTCAAAAGGCATTTTAAGGAAAAACTCAGACCTAACTTGGTTTGTATCATCTCCTCTCTCTTTGAAATGATACATCCTTGAATATATAACATTAAGATCATCCCTTGAAGAAAATAAATCAATACCAAGCTAAAAAATAGCATCATCATCAAAGCCTAAAAGAACTTTTTTAGCAAAGAAGTTTTCCCATATATACAAGTTCTCCTTTTCGGCCATCTTTCTCTTTTTTAATTTTAGTTGCTCATCATATATTTATTGTATATGACTAATGTGTGTTGGGTTATTTTCAAAGTACCTACTCCTACCAATAAGAATTATTAAATAATATTAAAATAAAATTTATTCTTAATCTTAATAACATCAATTGCATTATCAACAACATATTACCTTCAAAACTTGAACATACATATCAGGTTTTGGCTTAATTTGGAGACACCTCAAGTGTAGATGCGCACATTACCATGGCTTTATGTCCAAAAACAACCAGTAATTAGTAACCAACTTAAACATTTGATACATGATACAATTACAAAAAAAAAAAAAGTATACATTGTTTAACCTATAAGCAATAAAGATCCTCCAACTTGCTTTACATTTTCCAAGCTAGCTGAAATAGATGCTTGTACAAACATGCAGAGACACCTAAACTCCAACTATATAGTGGAATAGAATCGAAGTTATCTAGTAGTGGTAGGTAGACAAGGGTACATATATCCCACTGAGATCCATAAAGAGAGTCTTTGCCAAACATGTGAAGTATGAACATTTTAGCATAGATGCACAATAGAACATCGACTTAAAATTAAATATAGATAAATCAATATGTTAATTTTACTATTAGTCTTCATTAACATACCATCTTATCATTAAAATCATCAGGTAATTCAAATAATTTTTCATGAAGCCATCTTATACAAAAAAAAATATCCTCTTAAACATCTCAGAAGGGGGTGCTCATTCAAATGCACGCTCACATAGAGCAACCTTATTCTAGATACCCATAATAGTAAGATGGGCAAACCAAGCAAAAAGATAACATCCTATAATGTAGACTTCATCTCACTTACACGAAGATGAAATGTGTGAGTCTCCTATCTCCATCTCCCAATAAGTGCACTGAGCAAGTCTTGATCCATCTTAATATATTAAAAATGAATAATGTAATAAAAACCCGCGTGTATGGTGAGCGAAATTACATGATCTAAAAGTGACATCAACTTATAGAACCTATAATACATCTTACGTAAATCATGCAAAATAAAAAAAAAATTAAAATAATGTGTTAACATGAATTATAGGATAATTAGCACAATACTTTCAATTTCTTATGATATAAAAACAAACTAACATTTCCATTTCATATGGCCTATAATCTATGCAACTCTTGCAACCGTAAAACAAAAAGATTAACCAAACCATAATTCATATAATGAGAAACTCTACCTCTACATGTACATGAAAAAGCACCTCGTGTATGTAACATCCTAATCAAATGTACCTATAAAATAAAAAATAAAATTCAAATTCAAATTTGATACATAACATAACATTTGAAACAATAAAAAATTTATTGTATTAGTGGTTTCAACTCTTATTCAAAATAACTTTTCTTATATTGTTGTAAGTATACAATAAGAAATCAAATTGTAGTATAAGTTCAAATTTTCTTATTATAAGGTATGAGTTGTAAAACAAAAGATACCCAAGCAACTTTTAGGTACACATGAGGACTCATTTGAAATGCTATATAGATTATTTTTGGCAAGACATGAATCAAATCCTGGGGCTATTTTTTTAGTGGAAACATAAGGGACAGCTTGTTAGTGAAGTAATTATTTTTTAGAGAGTTTTTTAGGCATTTGATCCTGCAATTAAAGGGTTCAAGTTTTGTAGGTCAATTATCATTATGGATGGCTCCTATTTGTATGGAAGGTTTAGTGGAAAATTGTTGATTGTGGTTGCTTTTGATGCGAACAATAGGATTTTACCTTTGGCTTATGCATTAGTTTAAGAAAATAATATCAAATGGAAATAGTTCTTACTTTTCCTTCAACATCACATTACAAGTGATCATAGTAGTATTTGTATAATATTGGACAAGCATGCTGGCATTAAAAATAAAATTATAAAAATTTAGCCTGATTCAATTGGATATCATCAATATTGTGTAAGACACTTGACAAGCAACTTCAATCACAAATTCAAAAACAATTTAGCCAAAAAGAACTTGCTTAAGATTGTTATGAAGCTTTCAAGCATAAATTTGATTCATGGTTTGTTAATGGCTTGAGCGTGAACCAAAAGAAAGATAGGCACTTTCTTATGATGGGGGTCACCGATAAGGCAATATGACAACAAATCCTTTTGGAATCTTTCAATCATGTTTGGAAAGGTGCACAATATTTTCTTATTTTTATTTTAGTCCAATCGATATTTTATAGGACTAATGCTTATTTTGTTACACAAAAAAGGAATGCATATGACTACATTGCACATGGGATATTATAGCTTTTTGTTGTTCAACTAAGATTGTATGCCAACATACTTAGATCTAAAGATCATACACAAACTAGGTCTCAAAAAACATTTAAGTTGGCATAAGGAATATGCACATTTGGTAAATGGTAAAGTTCTCATCGACCTTGTTCACATGTTTTTGCATGTCATACAAAAAATCATCTTAATGTTACCTAGTATGTTGACCTGTATTATAGTGTTTAAATGTATAATAACATTTATGGGACTCCATTATGTCCTTTACCTAATGAATTGATTGGAATGAATATATTGGTCTTCAGGTATACCCAAACCCTTTCGTATGGGAACCGGTTAAGGTTGATAAAAGTTCACTCGGTTGCATAATAAGATGAAGATGTCACATATGTGGTTAAATGATGATGGGAAATAGTTTTATAGGTTGAAGTTGGAAAATGTTGGTATAAACTGCATTGTTGATGGTGAGATTTTTTTTATGTTGGAAAATGTTGTGAAATAATTGTATTGTTGATGTTTGAAAATGTTGGGATAAATTCAATTGTTGATATTGATTGAAATAGGTTGACGCTGGAAAATGTTAGGTAGTAATTATATATTTTGATGTTGGAAAATGTTGGGATAAATTGCATTGTTGATGTTGAAATTTTTTTATATTGGAAAATGTTAAGAAATAATTGTATTGTTGATGTTTGAAAATGTTGGGATAAATCACATTATTGATGTTGATTGAAATAGGTTAATGTTGGGGAATGTTGAGAAATACTTATATAGGTTGATGTTAGAAAATATTAGAAATAATTGCATTGTTAATGTTGAAATAGGTTGATGTTGGAAAATGTGACAATAAATTACATTGTTGATGTTGAAATAGCTTATGTGAAATCTTTATTTAGAAGAAGATGATTTGTCAATTGCTCCTATTATATGCAAAATAACCATAGACTTACTGACATTAGTGGCCCTCTTATATTTTTTGAGCTTATTGATATGCATTTCCTGGATCGTGTAATACGACAATTTGGCTTCCAACAAAACATCTCGTGTGACATAGATATGAGCGATAAGTTGCATTCCATTAATTGTTCAAGTAAGCACACCAATTACAATTGAATGATCCACCATCTCTAGTACATATCGATATGGGATGCACAAAGAAATGTGATATTTAGAGAGGTGTATCCTGTAATTTTCAAGAAGGAATATATGGACTAATATTTGAGTATAACACGCTAAATCTTTACACCAAACCTAGCGCAGATTCCTCCATGAAATGAGATGGAGTATGATCCACATGCACGTTGGATTCAAAATGGTGTAAGTATTTGTTACTTTTTATGGGCTTGGTGAAAACCGATGTGTTTTATTTATCGATTAATAAATGTATTTGCTAATATTATATTGGCAAGTTGTTATACAATGGTCGACATGTTATGACTGATATTCGTGATCTCAAAATGATGGTGGACATACTCATTATTATGCATCTTTTTGGTTCAAAATATGTCATACTACACTTGAGTTGTTAGGAGAGATGTTGAGTCTAGATGATATTGTCTTAGAGGATGAAACCACACAGACAAGTGAAAGCCATGTTATTGATGAATTTGACTCATCCACTCATTGTCGCAAACATAGATAAGCTCGGATGTGTTATTATATTGTGTATAATTATGTTGTGTTATTTTGTAGTTATGATTTTTTTATTATTATTATTACTTTTTTAATGTTGTTTTGGCCAATTATCGGTTAATTTTTAATATTATCTTATGTATTATGAATTTTCATATTTATTTTGGATAAGCAGAATTTAAATTGTTAATTTATAGATAAACATGTGAATATTGCAAATAGGTTTTTAATAATTTTAAATCAAATATTTACAGGTTAAAAAGGCACATTGTTATGTTTGGTTATCATCAGCATCAATTATCTTTATAATTAATAAATAAAATAACATTTAAAAATTGCATGAATTATTGTTACAGTTATAATTAACAAATAAAAACAATGTTAAAATATCACGCGCAATTATCGTTATAACACCAACTATCATGCTACACTCATTTAAAGTTCAAGTTTAGGGTTTATGGGTTTGGGTTTTGATGTTAGAATTTAAGATTTTAAAATTTAGAGTTTTAGGTTAGGGATTATAGATATGAGGTTTTGGATTTTAAAATTTTAGGTTCAAGGTTATGGTTAGTGTGGTTAGAGATTGGGGTTTGAAGATTAGGTTAAGGGTTTTGTGAGGGGTTAATTTAGGGTTAAGATAATTTAGGGATTTTGTTTAGGATTAATATGAGATTATGGCACTTTAGGGTTTGGTTTGGAGTTAGGGTAGTTTAGGGTTTGGCTTAGGGTAAATTTGGGGTTAGAGTTAGGGTTCTGATTAATAACAAAATCATGCTTTCTACTAGCGACTTAATCATTATTCTCATTAACGATTGTTTAGTACAACCGATAATCTAATTTGTAGTTATATAAAAATGTATTATTTTTCAAATATTTTTTTTATCTATGTTACATCCTCTAAAATTTTACTAAATTATGTTAGTTTGGTGAAATAAAAAAAAAACCCTGCTTGGGATTCTTGATCTTTTGTAGAGTATATCAGGATACATTATCACACAAATCTCATTAAGAGGCAACAATTAGCGCATAAAGCAGAACTTTGAAACGGGTTTGGGAGAGGATCGCAATCACGGACGTGACAAGAGTGGGTGTTTTGGAGTATGGTAGCGATTGCTTTTGAAAGTGCTTTTCATTCCAAAACACATTAAAATAATGTTTTTTTATTTTTTTAAAATTATTTTTGATATAACATATCAAAAGAATCTGAAAACATCAAAAACATATTAATTTAAAATTAAAAAAAATTTAAAAAAAAAATCAGAAACACTTTCCAACCACAGTGTTAAACACTACTAAAAAGAGCATGCGGCCACAGTTCATCCACTGCCCTTACGCTACTTAGATGGTGTTTGGATATGCTAGTGCGGCTGCGGTTGAAAGAAAAGCAGTGTAACACATGTTTGGTTAACCACTAACCACAGTTTTTTTTTTACGTGGGTCCCAGTTCAAACTGCGGTTGAATTGCAAAAAGTGAAAATCAATTACGCATTGCTTTTCATGCGTTTCTCCTCTCTCTCATCACCGATAATTTGCAATTACTTTCCCAACTGTCCTCTGTCCTTTTTTAACCCAATTTCCCAACGGTCACAAAAACCCAACAAATTGTTCACAGAAGGTTGTAAATCAATGTTACCATTGATCTAAACTCTCATTTTTAACCTTCCCTATACTGTTCCTTCATGCGTTTTACCTCTCTCTCACCACCGGCACTTTCCCAGTAACCACGGTAAATTACGGTCCTCTACCTCACAAATTTTTTTACATTACGGTTGCGAGATCAATGTTAGCATTGATGAACTAAACCCCAATTTCCTTCCCCAAACTGTTCTCCTCTCTCGTCTCTTGCTACAACCCCGTTTTTATTTTGCCTTACAACCACCAACACACAGGACGACGCCAGAGCAAGTTTCTTCCCCTCTGTCCCTTCTTTCCAAACGAAGATCAAAAACATAAACCTTCACCGATCTGTCCCTCCATTGTTACAATTGCAGAAAAACCCAAGAGATTCATGCTGAGAAAGGTCCACGAGTGAGATACCCGTAAAGTCTTGTGCGTTCCCCTTGTCAATTTTGTTTAACATGTTGCTCAAAATCTAATTTACGTAATGGGTCTCTATTGTTTTTGTTTTTGCAGAACAAAGCTGCAACACTGTGGTAGTTTGTAAAACAAAGAGAGAGACTGAGGTAAGTTCCTGTCTTATCTCCATCTTCATTTTCGTTTTTTTAGATGAAAAATTGCATGTACGTGCTTGTTGCATGCTCGATCACTGTTAACACTGCAATTGTTGAATTGATCTACAAATTTCATTGATGTTGCTGCTTGTGTTCTATTTACTATGCCTTCATCAAATTTTTTGAATTTATAGCAAATTTCATTGCTACTTCTGCTTGTCTTCTGCTTTGCATATGTTTTTTAAAAAAATTTACTTGAAAACCTGTATTTTTGTGATGCTTCTGTGTACTGTGTTACCCATGTCAATTTTGTAGTAATTGTAACTCAAAATCTAATTTATGTTTTGGATCTCCATTGTATCTGTTTGCAGGACAAAGCTATAGAACCGTCTTTGGTTTGGACACCTAAAGAGATAGACTAAGGTAAGTTCCTGCCTTATCTCCATCTTCATTTTCATTTTTTTAAATGAAAAATTGCATGTCTCGTGTACTGCATGATCAATTCTTGTGTGTTCCGCAATTGACAAATTTCATGGCTGTTGCTGATTGTCTTCTGTTTACTGTGCCTTCGTCAATTCTTTTGAATTTAGCAAAATTTAATTGCTTCTATGTACTACTTGTTTCTTTGTTGTTCTTTGTTTAGATCTGGTTTTGTTTTTTATGTCTACTACCAGCTGACAGTGCTGCTGCTGGATTATTTGCTTATTGGAAACAATGTGATGCTTTGAAATTTCATTTTTGTGTTGTTCTTCATGGTCTGATATGTTTACTATGCACATTGATGTTGTTTCTGTTTGAGCAACCGTAGATTTCTTTTTGTGTATGTGTTTATCGTAATCGTAATGAGTGCCCCTGTTAGCATGTTGTGTAGGATTACTTTTATTTCTACTTGTGTAATCAAAATCAGAATTTTGAGTTTCCTTTTGTGTGTTTGCATCTTGCGAAAAGAAAGTTGGGTTACTTTGAATGTAGAAATAGATTCTGTTTTGTTTGTTTTTTTCCCTCTGTTTTTAGCTTCCAAAACGACATGATGACAATGAAGTGTTGCTTCATAATTCAAATATTATATCATGGCTGAAACTGAGTTTTCTGAACAGTTGAAAATTAATGGGTTTCAATTAGTTTTCATTACAAATTAACGGGAACATTCTCATTCAAATACATGCATGGTTAATGTTTGTTGCTAACCACACAGCTTTTATAAATGTTGAACATTGAGTGTTTTATTATTTTTTTAGTCCACGGTTTATGTATGTGCCACAATGTAATTGATATCATTGATTGATTTCAAGCTTTTGTTAAATATGTTAAAAGATATCATAGAAGGTCTTGAATCTTTTGATAAGGCTGTTTGGATAAAGGAAATGTTGCATATATTTTATGATATATGCATTAAGGCAATTGATATGGGAATGAGACCTAATACTCATTTCGATAAAACGGGGTGGAAATTTCTTATAACATCATTCAAAGAACAAACTGGCCATGCATTCACTAAAACACAATTAAAAAACAAATGGGATGGATGTAAAAAGGATTGGAGCATATAGAATAAGCTGGTTTCTGAAACTGGTGTTGGTTGGAATAGTGAATTAGGCACAATTTCAGTTAGCGATGAGTGGTGGAAACAAAAAATTCAGGTACATTCCTTGTCATCCTAACAATTTCTTTTATTATTGTCAAATTCCAACACCAAAATTTTACTAGTCTTGATCCTTCATTACTTGATTTAATTTATATGCAGGAAATTAAAGGAAACAAAAAATTCAGACATGTCGATATTGAGCCGTCTTTGAAGAATAAATTTGACTAAATGTATTCCAACATTGTTGTCGCACGTCGGAAAACACCCCGAGCGCGGCGTCGTCCATCCTGGCGATGGCGGTTTTTATCTCTCTGTTATTGGAATTGATTTTCTTAGGAGTCGCCACCTAGTATTTACTTGAGGGTTACTAGGAAACCCAAGTTGACTGGTCTTGTCAGAGATTCGCGGGTAAGGGACTCGATTGTGGTTAGGGAAGGTATTAGCACCCCTAACACACCCTACCCGAGGTAAGCCGCCGTGGCTTTGATGTGTTAAAGAAGTTTTAAAAATTTTGTCTTTTCATCAGAATTTAGAAATACAACTTCCGTACAAGTTTGTACTTCTACACCGTGATCCAATCAAAATATCAAATCCTTCTTTATTTTTTTGCCGTGTCCTTATAAAAAGATCCCTGAAATAAACACAAACATGCATTTTTTTGTTTTTTTCTTTTCTTTTTCTTTTTCCTTTTATTTTTTATGATTCAATATCATAAATAAAAAACACAAGCACAAACACACATTTTTTATTATATTTTTTTCTTTTGTTTTCTTTTTTCTTTTTCTTCTTTTTTTTCTTTTTCTCCCTTTTTTACATCCACAATACAAATTATAAAATTCAAAATTAAATTAAAATTACATCAAATAATTTGAAATTTTACAAAACAGTCCCAAAACTCCGAAATTGCAAGGGAAGCGCTTCGGGAAGGCTGCGGCAACGGTGGCGGCGCGTCTTCCCACGCGCCACCGCTCACCTTGGAGGCGCGTGGGTTCACGCGCCACCGTGAAATGCCGGAAATGGTGGGTTCGGCTCAACTTCTTCTCCTCTTCCCTCCTACGTCGTCGTGAGGGACACCACTACTCCGCAAAACACGAAAAACGCAAACAACGGTCCGTTTTTTCCTTCACCGCAGATTCGGTTTCTCCGGGTGTCATCACGGGTGGATCCGCTTCACTGCAGATCCAGTTTCTTCTTCTTCAAGTGGCCGGTTCTTTGGACCATGAAGCCGCTGGTCTGCAGTGGGCGCTGGTTGAAGGAGGCGGCGAGGTGGCTTCTTTGCCGCCGTTCGGTGGCTGTGGAGACCGAAGGAGAAGAGGACCCGTTGAAATGGGGGGAGCTGGGTCTCGGTTTGGTGTTGGTCTGCTATGTTGTCGAAGCCGTGGGAGGCTGTTCAGCCGACTACTCCGGTGAGAGAGATGGAAGATCGGGCGAGAAGGAAAAGAGATCGGGCCGTTGACGGTGGATTCCGTTTGTTGCGGGGGCGAGGGGGAAGCCGGCGGCGCTGGTTTTGGCCGTGATGGCCGGCTTGGCCGTGTGTAGGGAAGAGAGGCGGAGAGGGAGAAGGAAGGAAAAATGGAGGTGGACGACGGCCTTTTTTGTTGGGCGGCTTCGGTGGAGAGAAGGGAAGATGATGGCGCCGGAGAAGGAAAATGTGCAGGGGAGTCTGGAAATAAAAGGGGCGGGCATTTGCTCTTGGAGAAGAAGAAGAACAAGTTTTGTAGGGTTAGGTTTTTTAGGGTTTGTTCTTCCTTTTCTTTCTTTTTTTTTGTCAAAAATGCCCCCCTTTGTTTTGAGTTAAAGGCTGCTATTTATAGGCAGAATAGTTTTTCGGGCTTTAAAATTGGTCCCTCAAGTTTTGTGTTTGGCCCCTAATTTCAATCAATTCACTTGGTAAAAATTAAATTGGGTCTTTTAAAATTCTGATTTTTCAATTAAGTCCAAATTAAGCTCCCAAATTTAATTTTTCACCAATTAAGTCCTCCGATTAATTTGACCCGCTTAAAGTATAATTAAGTCCTTGCACTTAATTAACTCCTTCAATTGGACCCAAATTAATTCTTGAACATAATTAAAATTCAAATTGGCCCATGATTAAATCAAATTGGCCTATTAAAAATTTAATTATGTCATTAGACTTAATTTTTATGCAAACTCGTCCAATACTCATTTAGTTTGACCTTTGAATTCGCATTTTTCTATTTTTGGGCATAACGGCGTACCTTTGGGGCCTTGAAATTCCTCCGAAAATTGCAGCTTGATTTTCGCCTATTTTTGCAACCTTTCTTGGTCGGCTTTCTTCGCATTGCCAGCCTTTATTTTATTTTTTTTATTTTGATTTTTTTGGAAAAAACAAATTTTGAGGAATCACCCAAAATCGGGTGATGACAGTTGCCCCCCTTTTTACAATGCTTATGGTAGAAAGTCTCGTAAGAGACTTTAGATAGTAAGCATTGTAAAAGAAAAAAAAAGGATGAGATATGATTGACTCATCTTGTTGAGGAATGATGAATCCTCTTGAAGGTTAGAAAGCGCACTCGAAAGGAGGTAGGGTTAGAAAAACACATTACCTAAAAGGTTAGGACTCGAAGGAGCTCTTAAAAAGAGGCAGGGTTGGAAAACACACTACCTAAGGTGGTTGATGGCTTGGAGGCACACTAAAAAGGAGGTATGGTTGGAAAACACGCTACCTAAGGTGTGATGGCTATAAGGCGCACTCAAAAGGAAGTAGGGTTGGAAAACACACTACCTAAGGTGTTTGAAGGCTCTAAGGCGCACTCAAAAGGAGGTATGGTTGGAAAACACGCTACCTAAGGTGTGATGGCTCGAAGGCACATTAAAAAGGAAGGCAGGGTTAGAAAACTTACTACCTAAAGTGGTTGGTGGCTCGGAGGCACACTAAAAAAGGAGGCATGGTTGGAAAACACACTACCTAAGATGTGAGAGCTCGAAAGCCCACTAAAAAGGGAGGCAAGGTTAGAAAACACACTACCTAAGGTGTGAGGGCTCGAAGGCCCACTGAAAAAGAAGGTAGATAGGGCTAGAAAGCACATTATCTAAAATGTGAGGGCTCGAAAGCCCACTAAAAAAGGGAGTAGATAAGGCTAAAAAGCACACTACCTAAGATGTGATGGCTCGGAAGCCCACTCAGAATGGAGGCAGGGTTAGAAAACACACTACCTAAGGTGTGAGGGCTCGAAGGCCCACTAAAAAGGAGGCAGATAAGGCTAGAAAGCACACTACCTAAGATGTGAGGGCTCGAAAGCCCACTAAAAGGGAGGCAAGGTTAGAAAACACACTACCTAAGGTGTGAGGGCTCGAAGGCCCACTCGAAAAAAGGAGGTAGGGTTAAAGAACACACTACCTAAGATGTGAGGGCTCGAAAGCCCACTCGAAAAAGGAAGTAGGGTTAGAAAACACACTACCTAAAGTGTGAGGGCACGAAGGCCCACTTAAAAATGGAGGCAAGGTTAGAAAACACACTACCTAAGGTGTGAGGGCACGAAGGCCCACTCGAAAAAAGGAAGGTAGGGTTAGCAAACACACTACCTAAAGTGTGAGGGCACGAAGGCCCACTAAAAAGGAGGTAGGTAGGTCTAGAAAGCACACTACCTAAGATGTGAGGGCTCGGAAGCCCACTAAAAAATGAAGGCAGGGTTAGAAAACACACTACCTAAGGTGTGAGGGCTCGAAGGCCCACTAAAAAGGAGGCAGATAAGGCTAGAAAGCACACTACCTAAGATGTGAGGGCTCGAAAGCCCACTAAAAAGGAGGCAGATAAGGCTAGAAAGCACACTACCTAAGATGTGAGGGCTCGAAAGCCCACTAAAAAGGAGGCAGGGTTAGAAAACACACTACCTAAGGTGTGAGGGCTCGAAGGCCCACTAAAAAGGAGGCGAGATAAGGCTAGAAAGCACACTACCTAAGATGTGAGGGCTCGAAAGCCCACTAAAAAGAGGCGGGGTTTGAAAACACACTACCTAAGGTGTGAGGGCTCGAAGGCCCACTAAAAAATGGAGGCAAGGTTAGAAAACACACTACCTAAGAGGTGAGGGCTCGAAGGCCCGCTCTTAAGGAAGGTAGACAGGGCTAGAAAGCATACTATCTAAAATTTGAGGGCTCGAAAGCCCACTCAATCAAGAGGTGATGGTGAGACACTAATCTGTCAAAGATGAAAGTAATGCATCATGATCAATATGCATGTATACTTACCTGAGAAATGTAGGTCCCCTTTTCTTCATGGTGTCTTCCTTTTCTCAAAAGTTTGAGTCTCGATAGTAAGCTTCGATGGCTCTTTTCGCTCTTGCTTACTCGAGTCATATCTTGTGATTTTGACCACTCGGAAGGACTTGATATCATCATACTTCTTTGTCCTCCGCCCTTTTATCTCAAGATTTGCCAATTTTGCCCGACATTTTTCCTAGGAGGGGAATCATGGAGCCAACTCTACCATATGTTTTTGATTTCCTCCTAGCTTGATCATGCCCCCAAGTATTCAAATCATGTTTGGGGATGAGGCTATGTGAAAGAAGGTTTGGCTATTTACAAGGAGTTGTTTTCATGCGAGAATTTTTGGAATTTCAAAGCTATTCCGGACACGAGAAATCATTTTGATGTTTGTTCAAAGCAAACTCATTCTGACAAAATTCAAGTGATTCCTATGGAGAGGTTTTCAGAAGTGATGAAAACTTTTGGTTTTGATTTTGGTGAAAATGTGAAGATCACGAAGTGACATCTGGTTGGTCACAAAAGGTTTAAATTTCAATTTGAGGGTTATTGAGAACTGTTTTTCAAAGCATTCATTTTATTTGCATGAATAAGGATTCGCATGAGAAAACACTGCCTACCGATCCAGATTGCTTGCCTTTGATCAGAAAGGTCTTGATTAGGCACGTAATGTATGCTTGGGCTCTTGGCTATGAAGAAAAGGATACTCGTAGGCTCAAAAGGTGTTTAAGGGACTTTAAGACTAAGGATCACTAGTGCTTATATCCCAAACTCTTTTGTTCATACATTTCTGGACCTTGGAATTGATTTGTAAAATGGTCCACGGTGCCCCCCAATGTTGGGCTTGGGCTCTTTCTCTTTTTTTGTTTTCTTCATTTAATTTTGAGCATCATTGCATTGGCTTGACCTTTTTTATGCTCAGAATTTTGGATCCTTTGGATTTTTTTTATGCCCCCCCAGCTTTGTATGGGCACCTTCGATGATTGAGAATTTTCTTTTATGCCCCCAGTATTGTTTGGGCACTTTCATCGTTGAGGTTTTTCATGCCCCCAAGAGTTATTTGGGCATTTTCAATCATTGAGGATTTTTTTGGCACTTGGCCCCCAGTGTAGGGTGTGATCCTAGTCAAGGTTATTTCCAAAAAACACTACCAGGCTCAAAAGGGGACTTCAAGGATATATTTTAGCCTTGTGAAAGGATTATCAAAGATGGCCTTTCTTCATCTCAAATGCATGCATTTAGGATTGGTAAGCCTTGCTTTCATGCGAGTATGCGAGTGATTTCTCATTATTCATGCAACCAAAACTCAGCTTTAGAGTCACTTCATTGTGTTTTTGTTTTTTTTTTTTTTTTTTTGGGTTTTCTTGGTGTATGGTTACCTCTAAGGAATCACCCGAATTTTCAAAACTTGTTTGTTTGAACAAACACCAATATGATTTTGTTTTTGTACTAAACTTTGATTTCCCAAAAATCCTTGTGAAAACATGGGGTCATGCTTGTTGTTTTGGGAAAAAGGAAAAACACCAAAAAATTCTTGGTGCGGTTGTAAGTACAAAGGTGTGCTCGGTATGTTATTTGCATGAACACAAAAAAAGAAAACACATGATTTTATTAACGGGAAAGGCTCATTGGACAAGGAAAATCTTGTGGAATTTTGAGCCAAATTACCGACAAAAGCTGGAATAGGTTGAAAAAATCAAGAAACTTTTGCGGCATGATCAAGCGGGGGTAGCAAGCGGCTCGCCATTTGCGGTGCAACTCCCCTTCGGATTGTGTCAAGGCTTTTGATATTTTTTTTTTTGGGCGAGAACAAGAACGAGACTCCATTCGCGCCACGGAGGTGCAATTCCCCTTCGGATTGTGTTTAGGCTCTTGACCATGTTTGCCCCCCAGTTTCTTTGGGCTGAGTTGTTGGGGTTTGAACAAAGATGATAGGTCAGTTAGAAGGAATCAGTTTTTTGCTCGAGTAAGCTAGAGGCGAGTCAAGCTTTTGTTCGGGAGACTCCAACTCTTTTTGAAAATGAGTCTTTGCGACGAGCATGTTTTTTATCTCCCATGTTTTTCGCTCAAAATTGGGTGTTGCAGACTCATAGGGGACCCACTTTTTATTCTGGTGCATGCATGAAAAAATGTATGAACATGCAATCTATATGATGAACTTGCCCTTCGAAGGGTGACATATGATCGTCACTTTTGTATGATGAAACAAGAATCTTGATTCTTGCCCAAACTCTACAATGAAAATTTTCGAGTGACGATCATTCTGTCACCCACAAGTCTTGAATTCAAGATGTTTCAAGAAGGGTTCGCCCCAATGCGAGATAAATGATAGCACATACAACCTAAGGACGGGTTCTATTCATTATGTGAACAAGGGTGGGTTTTCTACCGGTCTCAAAAGGGTCTATGAGGCCCGGTGACCACCTCTCATGAAGGCGGTATAGGGGTTTACAAGGAAAGGTTGGGCACCATGTGACCGCCATTACCGAGTAAACACTCGGCTCATAGTTGGATTTTCACAAATCGAACCCCGGCGAAAGTCATGGGGCGGAGCCATTACTCCCCTCCTAACTTAGAGGTTTGTGTGTGCTTTCAAAAATAAATACAGGTGATGAATGAAAAATTCTAAAAATGCATGGATAAAATAAAACAAGACAAAAATGGCAAAATTTAAAAAAAACATCAAATACACAAAGCTTAGTCCAATATTGTCAGAAACAGTACCTCCCCAGTGGAGTCGCCATTCTGTCGCACGTCGGAAAACACCCCGCGCGGCGTCGTCCATCCTGGCGATGGCGGTTTTTATCTCTCTGTTATTGGAATTGATTTTCTTAGGAGTCGCCACCTAGTATTTACTTGAGGGTTACTAGGAAACCCAAGTTATTGGTCTTGTCGGAGATTCGCGGGTAAGGGGCGATTGTGGTTAGGGAAGGTATTAGCACCCCTAACACACCCTACCCGAGGTAAGCTGCTCGTGGCTTTGATGTGTTAAAGAAGTTTTAAAAATTTTGTCTTTTCATCGGAATTTAGAAATACAACTTCCGTACAAGTTTGTACTTCTACACCGTGATCCAATCAAAATATCAAATCCTTCTTTATTCTTTTGCCGTCTCCTTATAAAAAGATCCCTGAAATAAACACAAACATGCATTTTTTTGTTTTTTTCTTTTCTTTTTCTTTTTCCTTTTATTTTTTATGATTCAATATCATAAATAAAAAACACAAGCACAAACACACATTTTTTATTATATTTTTTTCTTTTGTTTTCTTTTTTTCTTTTTCTTCTTTTTTTCTTTTTCTCCCTTTTTTACATCCACAATACAAATTATAAAATTCAAAATTAAATTAAAATTACATCAAATAATTTGAAATTTTACAAAACAGTCCCCAAAACTCCAGAAATTGCAAGGGAAGCGCTTCAGGAACTGCAGCAACAGTGGCGGCGCGTCTTCCCACGCGCCACCGTCACTAGAGGCGCGTGGGTTCACGCGCCGCCGTGAAATGCCGGAAATGGTGGGTTCGGCTCAACTTCTTCTCCTCTTCCCTCCTACGCCGTACGTGAGGGACACCACTTACCCGCGAAACACGAAAAACGCAAACAACGGTCTTTTTTCCTTCACTGCGGGTCGGTTTCTCCGGGTCCGTCACGGGTGGATCCGCTTCACTGCAGATCCAGTTTCTTCTTCTTTAAGTGGCCGGTTCTTTGGACCATGAAGGCTGCGGTCGTGGGCGCTGGTTGAAGGAGGCGGCGAGGTGGCTTCTTGCCGCCGTTCGGTGGGTTGTGGAGACCGAAGGAGAAGAGGACCCGTTCAAATGGGGGAGCGGGTCTCGGTTTGGTGTTGGTCTCGCTATGTTGTCGAGCCGTGGGAGGGTTTGTTCAACCGGCGCTCCGGTGAGAGAGATGGAAGATCGGTGAGAAGGAAAAGAGATCGAGCATGACGGTGGATTCCGTTTGTTGCGGGCGAGAGGGAAGCCCGGCGGCTTGGTTTGAGCCGTGATGGCCCGCTTGGCCGTGTGTAGGGAAGAGAGGCGAGAGAGGGAGAAGGAAGGAAAAATGGAGGTGGACGGCGGCCTTTTTTGTTGGGCGGCCGGTGGAGAGAAGGGAAGATGATGGCGCCGGAGAAGGAAAATGTGCGGCGAAATTTGGAAATAAAAGGGGGGCGGCGGCTGCTCTTGGAGAAGAAGAAGAACAAGTTTTGTAGGGTTAGGTTTTTTAGGGTTTGTTCTTCCTTTTCTTTCTTTTTTTTTGTCAAAAATGCCCCCCTTTGTTTTGAGTTAAAGGGGTATCTATTTATAGGAGAATAGTTTTTCGGGCTTTAAAATTGGTCCCTCAAGTTTTGTGTTTGGCCCCTAATTTCAATCAATTCACTTGGTAAAAATTAAATTGGGTCTTTTAAAATTCTGATTTTTCAATTAAGTCCAAATTAAGCTCCCAAATTTAATTTTTCACCAATTAAGTCCTCCGATTAATTTGACCCGCTTAAAGTATAATTAAGTCCTTGCACTTAATTAACTCCTTCAATTGGACCCAAATTAATTCTTGAACATAATTAAAATTCAAATTGGCCCATGATTAAATCAAATTGGCCTATTAAAAATTTAATTATATCATTAGACTTAATTTTTATGCAAACTCGTCCAATACTCATTTAGTTTGACCTTTGAATTCGCATTTTTCTATTTTTGGGCATAACGGCGTACACTTGGGCCTTGAAATTCCTCCGAAAATTGCAGCTTGATTTTCGCCTATTTTTGCAACCTTTCTTGGTCGGCTTTCTCCGCATTGCCGGCCTTTATTTTATTTTTTTTATTTTGATTTTTTTGGAAAAAACAAATTTTGAGGAATCACCCAAAATCGGGTGATGACAATTGTCACAAGCTGGAGCATTTGCATGGGCTCCTTCATCGGGTGTACTTGTTGGCAGTGATGTTGATCCTGGTACAAGCAATGTCGACATTGCTCATGATGGTTTGGAAGAGGGCAGCGGTGATTCAGAGGACGATGTGATTCCAAATTTCCAGACTGACATGGCTCGAATGGTTGGAGGGATAAATATGTCTAGCGGACAACACAAAAAGTGGTGGCAAAAGAAAAGAACGAGATCATTATGATGTGCAAGGTAGAAAGAAGAAAACATCCGGAATTGTTCTTGTCAAGGTGCAATCAACTACTTGAGAGTATGCTGACTAAGCGTGATTCCACGTCTGTTAATATGGATCGCGAAGGCCGTAGTATTCGCAAGGTAATGGCCGAAGTTGCACTCAATTCCGGAGTTTCAATTGAAGATGAGTTCCACGACTTTGCTACGGAGTATTTGAGTTTAAGAAGGAAGAGAGAAATGTGGACTAGTATGGGTGATAAGGAGCGAGAAGTTGAGATGGTCTTAACGAATGTATGCACGCACTAAACGTGCTTAGCTGACATGATATTATTACATTTTCTTAACCGTTAATCAATTAACTATTCATTTGCTTAATGTATTTATACAAGTTTATTTTATTATTGCAGAATTATGGGATGCCGGTTTTAAAAAAGAGTTTTTTCCAATTGCCAAAGTTTATCCGAGTCATTATATTCTTCCACATTTCATGTTGAGATATATGGGCATTTCCATTTGCGGGAATTTGTTTACTGTTGTATTTATATTAAACTGCTTTTCGGGGGCTAATATACTTGTATGAGGATATTGTTGGTTTTTAATGTTGTATTTTATCAATGAATTAAAACTATCATTTCTGTTGTTATTAATGTTAAATGGTTAACCATTAGATTGAATTTGTTGGTAATTTTCCTTCACTGTGTTGTTCCCTGAAGGTCTTGAATATTGAGTGTTGCTGTTAAAATGTATGTTCTATTATAATATACCATGTGCGGCCTTGTTTGTTTTCTTTTATGCCATGAGTTGATGGGAGGCTGTTGCCTTGTGTGTCCATTTGTAATTGTAATAAACCATGTGCAGCTACTGTGTGAAATGTTGGTGTGTTTTCTTTTCTGCCGTGAGGTTATGGGAGTTGTAGCCTTGTGTATGAAGCTGTATTCATTGATATACCATGTGCAGCTACTGTGTGAACATTTGTTTGTTTTCTTTTTCTGCCGTGAGTTGATGGGTGTTGCATGGTGATAAGAAAACTGCAAGTAATTGAGATACCATGTGCAACTACTGTGTGCTTGTGCAGTGTGATAAGGAGCATTTGTTTTCTTTTTCGCGTGAGAATTAATGGAAGGCGATGCCTTGTTTGTTAATGCTATTCATTGTTGTTAACATGATTGTTTGGCTATTGTGTGCAAGTGAGTTTTGAATATTGTCTCGGCTACTTTGTGTGCATGGGAGCCGAGTGTATGAAATATGTGTGTATGTGCTATCGTAAATGCTTGTTTGAGCTCTTTGGATTTGTCACCGATTATTGGAATACATCTTTGCTCTTCTTTTTGGTGCGTTCTTTGTTGGAGTTCATATATATAAATTATGTTTATTTTGTGAGGTGTCAATTGAATCTCCGATTCTAGTTCTTGGAATACAATATTTGTTGCTTTTAGATGATTTTTGTACATGTTGGTGTGTACTGTCATGGTGATAAGAAAAGAAAAAAAAGTGGGCCAAGGAATCTTGAATAATAGAATGAGAACAAAAGGTGAAAAAATACATGTCGAGAATATATTAAAGTTGTAAAATTAACATTATATGTTACTTTTACGGTCTATACATGTGATAATGTACTTCTATTGAAAGTTGAATAAAATAACTTGTAAAAAGCAGTGAGTTTTTTCTATATAAAGAGGATTGTTTGTAAGCCAACTTTCAAAGAACTTTTTTTCTTCATAACAAACCTCTCAAACCTCAATTGCATTTCATACAAGCAAGTGGAACACTGTTTTTGTTGGCTTTACAGGTATGAAAAAACTTATGTTGCACCAACTATTTGATAGTTCTTTTTTATTGAATGATATTTAATTATTTAAATATTTTTATGAACAACATATAATTTTTTTTTTGTTTTCATGTAATTGAAGTTATAGATGATTCACGGTTTAATGACATATTTAATGGGGATTTCGATGGCAATTATGATAATGTGATGAACCGCATTGTAGACCACATTAATTATCCTAGTTGTGAAGGTAGTGGTACCTCATTTTTGGTGTCTGGAGATGACAGTGATGGAAACAACGCCGACGATAGTAACGATGACAGTGATGATGATGGTGACGATGACAGTGATGATGACGATGAATTTATTTTAGTGAGGCATTTTGATATGAAAAAATTAATTATATGCACTGTTTGGAGCTATAAACATGTATTATATTAATTATATGTATAAAGAACCATGTATGGTTTCGTATAATACGGGGATGCGTTGGTTGATAAAGGTTTTAAGAGGTCATTGGAAACGAAGTGTTAACATGTTCGGGATGGACGCAACCACTTTGTTGAGTTTATGCCTTTGAATTAGAAACGCACCATGGCTTAAAACCGTCAAGAAGAATGAGCGTTATTAAGAAGGTGGCAATGTTTCTATTTACAATAGCAGTTAGGGCGTCAAATAGACGAGTGCAGGAACGATTTCAACATTCAGGTGAAAATTTTAGTAGATGTTTTAAAGAAGTGCTTAAATCATTATGTTTGTTTCTTTGTGGAAGTCATAAAACCAATAGATCCACAATTTACGAGCACACCAAGAGAAATTGCTATGAATCCAAGATTTATACCACATTTCAAGGTAAGATGAATTTTTGTTTAATTAAGTTTAATTAAGTTTGTTTAAATGAGAATGAAATATGTTATAAATGTTTATGAGTACTTAATGTTTTTGTGGGTTGTAGAATTGTGTCGGTGTAATTGATGGAACACATGTCCGTACCTGCATATCATCTGAAAGTCAAATTCCATTTATTGGAAGAAAAGGTGTACCAACACAAAATGTCATGGCCGCTTGTAGTTTTGACATGCAATTCACGTTCATGTGGGCAGGATGGGAAGGCAGTGCACACGATACGCGTATTTTTCTTGAGGTTATTGACAATAGCAATATCAAATTTCCAAAACCTCCATAATGTTGTGATTTTGACTAAATTAAAGATTTGGTAATTGAAGGAATATAATATTTTTTTTTAAGTTCTGTTATTAATTACCATGTTGTTATTATTTGCGGGGAAAATACTATTTGGTTGATCTTTGGATATCCAAACGAGTATGGGTATTTAGGTCCCTACAAAGGCGAAAGGTATCACTTCCAAGAATTTAGGCGGCGTGGACAACCAAGCGGTCGAAAAGAAGTGTTTAATCGTGCACACTCGTCACTACGTAACGTGATCGAATGTTTTTTTGGGGTATGAAAACAGAGGCGGAAAATTTTGCAAAACATGCCTGCTTATCCATACAAAACACAAGTTGAGATTGTAGTTGCATCAATGGCACTACATAACTATATTAGAAGGAGATCGCAAGATGATGCAGTTTTTTCTAAGTATGATCGCAACCCCAATTTAATTTCAAATGACTTTTTACCTGATATTGTTCAAGCTTCGACCGTTCAAGGCTCACAAAGGCCTTCACATATGGATTTTGTACGCGATGGAATTGCAAATAGTTTGATGGAACAATAAAGGAGTACATTAATGTATAAAGATATTTCATTTTATTATGTAATCATAATTACAAAACACCTATGTTTTGGAATTATATATATGTGTCTATATATGTCCTTTTAATTAATTCAAATCAAATATAAAACATAAACCATATAAACCAAACACAAGAAACTATTTTTTTTAACCACAATTTAAACCACAGTTTTACCAAACACAAAACTGTTTTTTTTCTACCACAATTTCAATCAAGGTTGTCAATTCCGTTTCGGTAGGTGTTTCGTTTTTTCAATTGGAACGGAATGTTTCAGTTTCGGAGTGTTTCGGCGTGCCGTTTCGGGTTGTCTTGTTCATATATATATATATATATATATATATTCAACAAACATAATTCAAATTCAAGATAAATTAATTATAAATTATGCAATACAAACACAATGCCAAACAAATATAATTTCAAAATTTAAAATATTTCTAAATAGTCAAGATTAAATAGATCTTTAACTTAAAGTAATTCAACTTAAACAAAATATCAAAATATTATGAAAGTAAAATGTTTTAACACAAATATTTTAAATATAAAGTTAGGTCAATGTTATTAAGGCTAATGGAATCTAAAGCATCCCTTGTTTTACTCAAATTCCTACAAAGTATAAACATGAAAAAAACAACATGAATATAAACCATATATATTAGTGATAAATCTAATTTTAAAAAATTAATATTATTGTTAATGAAAATAGTAATAATAATTTTCAATGTTATTATTAATATCATTGTTATAGAAAATAGTAATAAAAAAGAGCTTTTTATAATTGGGTGGTTTAATTAATTAAATTGAATAAGGTTTAATTTGATTCAATGACTTTTCAAGAGCGGACGGAACATGTGGAATGGAACCGGAACGTTTGGGCGGAATTTAGCCGAAAAATCCGAACGGACCGAGATTTAAAATGAGATGAAATTTGTTCCGTTTTGTTCCGTTTTTTGAATTGGTATGGAATGTTTCGGCCATTCCGGACGGAACGGAACGGAATTGACAACCTTGATTTCAATCACAGTTTTTTAACCAAACATAAGAAACTGCTTTTTTTAAAGCCACAACTTCAACCACAGTTTTAACCAAACACCAACTTTTTTTAAAATTAACCTCACAAAAAGTACCTTTTATTAAACTGCTTTTTTCAAACTACAACTACAAAAGCTACCACAATACCAAACACGTAATTAGATTCCAAAAATTTGAACGCGACCAGGATGCCAAGGGTCCTTTATTATACACACGTTTTCCTGACATAAATGAATTAATTATAATTTGATAAAAAAAAAAAAAAAAAACCAATTAAAGAATGCTTTTGAATTTCTACGCAAGAAAGTAGATTAAAACCTTCGCATCTATTAGATTTATATGCTGCGTCAAAGCTTTTCACATGTCTAATATCATGCTAGGAATTCAATGAAAACCCTCGACAAAGCAGGAGCACATTTAGTGAATCTTAGACCTTTTTTTTTTTTTTTGGTTCCATTTGTAGTGAGCACTACAATTTGAAAAAATAAAATAAACCATTTACACTTGTCTTTTTTCCAATCACTATGCAGGAACAACCTGAGGCTCTATCGGTGATGATCCATCATCATCCAAGGTCTCACACTTTGCTGTCTCCTTGTCATCTTGTTCAAATCCTTGCTTAAACCTATCATAATTTGTGGGCTCACTAGTTTTAAATGGTCGTTCTCCCAGAACCCTAACCAAGTCATCCTGATGTAGGACCTCCTTCTCAAGTAACAGCTCTGCTATCTGTGCCACTTGCTCTTTGTGCTCCTCTATCAACTTAACGGTAGAGTCATATGCCTTGCCCACCCACTCCCTTACTTCACTGTCTATAATTGCTCCCGTCTCACTGCTGTAGGGCCTGCTCATCTCAAACGCATCATCCCTCTGAGGGAAGGAAAGAAGTCCCACTTTATCACTAAAACCGTAAACAGCCACCTGGGCATAAGTCATCTTAGTGACCTTCTCCAAGTCATTTTGGGCTCCAGTTGAAATCTTTCCCATCAGAACCTGCCATAGGTAAATTACAACGCCATTTACATTAAACAAAATCTTAAGAGTATGAAGTTCTTGCCCTTAAAAAACTATTCCATTAAATGATGCAATAAGCACAGTTCCTATAGCTAAAATAAAATATCTATGACGCGAGCAAATCAGATAAAAAGACTGATAGATGTAAAAAGAGAGGGGAATAAAAAATATCAAATGCAACCGCAACCGCAACCACAATTTAAAACTATGGCTGCTAGAAACTACATGTTCTATTAAAACACGATTCTCTTTAACATAAAAGCGAGGGACCAGATGTTGAAAACTGACCCTATAAAGTAAACTCAAGATCTATTAAGCCTTACACCTCATACATTTCACAAATGTTATGACAACATTAAGAATATGCATAGGCAAATCTTGTGAAGAGCTTCCTCATATAACTTTGACACAGTTTTTATGCATCACTCGTCAATGAGATGTCAAAAGAAAAGGACACTAAAAATAAACAACAGGAATAAAGAAAACATGTATAGCACAATACAGAATTGTTTTTTAAATTTTAATGACTTTGAATACCAGATATTTAATTAGTAATGAAAACCAACATTATGATTAAGAAAAGTATTGTGATTTTTTTTTAAAAAAAAAAAAAGTAGTCTCACATACGATGTAGCAGCTCCTTTATATGATAATACACAACACTACTAGTTCATGGTGCAACTTGACTGCACAAAAGGCATCATGTTCTGAGGTCTCAGATTGGAGGCTCATTTTCTTTAATTCAAGAAGCTAAAAGCTTCAGCACACATCTAAATGAATACATTCAAGACTATAAAGTGCATGCATTTAAGAACTGATTGAGATTTTAAACTTATTTATGTACAAGTCCTGGGTCATACAATGGTCACAACATTAAGGAATCTTCACTCAATACTTAAAACTAGCTAAATTGTATAAAGACCCACTTAATTATAGACCGTTTTGATTGTCACCAATTATATTTATTTTCTTTTGATTTTATTACAGGAACTATGATGTGTTTGGATTCGAACTCCTTCTAATACCACTGACCATTGAAACTCCACCTTCGTGGCCACTAAATCAACTTAATCCTTTCAAGCTCCCAAACAACATTTTGATATTAAAAACCATTTTTAAACTCAAAAATTTGAGTTTTTAGTTTTTTCATTTAAATGTCCAAGTCTTGAAACAGTCAATCTCAGTAATGCTTGGATTTAAAATTGGTATGCAAGAATTAGCATCGATTGAACCTTTCATTTGGTGGTGGTATCATCACTAGTCCTGGTCATCAATAGAACCTTTCATTTGGTGGTGGTATCGCCACTAATCGTGGTCAAAACCTAAAAGAGGGGGTCACAATCCAAACACCTCATAGTTTAGGTACTAAAATCAAAAGAGAGAAAAATAAAAATAGGGGGTGTCAATCAAAGCAATCTATAGTTCAGGAGATCTTTATGCATTTTAACCCTTAAAACTAAAGCAATATGCATTTTTAATAAATATATGTTAAAAATTGTATTGATAGATCAAGAATCCAACTTATCAAGAAGTCCTGATTCACTAATATGAGATCATACTGTGGGGAAAAAAAAACAGGATGAGAGGGATTGGTATTTACCTGCTCGGCAGCTCTACCACCAAGTGTCATGCAAGTCATATCAAAAAGCTGCTCTTTGGTCATCAAAAGATTTTCATTGGGAACATACTGAGCAAAACCCAGTGCTGCAGTACCCCGTGGAACAATTGTTACCTTAAGCAAGGGTTCAGCATGTTCCAAAAACCAACCAGCAACAGCATGACCAGATTCATGGTAAGCAACAGTCCGCCTTTCAAGCCTGCTTATAACCTAAACAATGAAACAGTAAAATAATTTAGCTCAACTTCTAACCAATGATGATAACAAAATGCATTTTCAGGGACCAGACAAAACAAACATCTCAGGTCCACTATATTGAATTTCAAATGATGTCAACAAGAGACATTAATTAACTGTGGAGAGCAAGAGATTTTCCTTCAGCATGTTTCAACTTATGGGTTCAAACATAAAACTAAGAAAGACTTGATGAACATAAATTCTGCAGTATAATTGACTTACCGCTCCATGTTTTAAGAAGAAATAATTCAGAAGGATATACAACAGGAGAAGGCAGTGAGATTAAATGGTTAAAATGGAAAAATTTATGTGTCATAAAGCATGGGAGGTCATGGGGGGTGAGCACAAGATAGACATCTCAATGCAATACTTCATCAGATCAGTTAAAGTTCCCACACACTTGCATGTGGGAACTGCACAGAAGGAAGGGAAAAAAGGTCTATTCCAGATGATGAGAATAAGTTTATTAAAGCAGTGCCATGTCTACCGACAGCATAAAACCATGTCCTTATACAAGATACATCCATGTCTGAGTGAAGTATGGAGAAAACACAATCAACATGTCATGAACTAGTATAGAAAGAGAAAAGGTGCAGCAAAGGGACAAGATACCTTATTCTTCTTTTCCAAACCACCAATTACCCTGTCTATGGCTGCCTCAAAATGATTCATTGTCACTTGTGCACTCTCATTCCTTGCAGCAATTAAAGCAGCTTCATTGCAAATATTTGCAATGTCTGCACCAGCAAATCCAGGAGTAAGAGCAGCAAGTCGCTGAGAGTAATGAGATGGCTCATTATCAAGTTTTAGCTTTTTTAAATAGATCAGGAAAATCTGGTTTCGGCCTTTGATGTCAGGCTTGTCAATGGTAATTTGACGATCAAACCGACCAGGTCTCAGCAATGCTTTGTCTAAGATATCAGGTCTGTTTGTGCCAGCAAGCACAACTACTCCGGAGGTGGTCCCAAATCCATCCATTTCCACAAGCAACTGATTAAGAGTACTTTCGCGCTCATCATTGCCACCTGAAAAGCCTCCACGACCCCTAGCTCGACCAATTGCATCTACTTCATCAATGAATATAATGCTAGGTGCACATTGTCTTGCCTCCTGGAATAAGCTTCTAACTCTGGATGGCCCAACTCCAACAAACATTTCCATGAAATCAGACCCGGACATGGATAAGAAAGGCACATCAGATTCACCAGCAGTTGCCTTTGCAAGAAGCGTTTTCCCTGTGCCTGGTGGGCCTACAAGGAGGGCACCTTTTGGAATTTTAGCTCCCAACTCCTCATATTTCTTTGGATTCTTGAGGAAGTGTACAAACTCCATAATCTCTTGCTTTGCCTCATCACAGCCAGCTACATCTTTAAAGAATACCTAGATTGCCATATGAAACATGCCAGGATTACAAGGCTGAGCAATATTTTATTTCATCATTTTAGAGAAAAGAGATACAATCGGAGCACTATAATGATCCAGGCGAGCGAAGGTGGGGAAGAACTCAGTTACAGTGACTATAGTGCATTGTGCACTGTGAATCCTGTTCCACAACGAAGAAGCATTATATGGACACAAGGACAAAATATTGACAACATACAATATGTTTTCCAAACCAGATGGTGCTTACTCCTTGTGGAACGGGATGAACAGAACCATAGCAGAACATATATATCTTACTGCCCTAGATTATGAGTCACAATACCTTATCTTTGGCATTCTTATCCAGCTTTGTAATATGTGCTTTTCCCATGTTAAATATTCCACGGCCTCCTCGTCCACCAGGACCACCAACACCAAGGCCACTCTGCATTCTTCGCCCCATGAACCACAGGACTCCTAGAAGCATGGCCGTTGGAGCAAACCTCATCAACTCTTGAAACCAGTTCACTTCATTCACATAAGTTACAGGGACAAAATCATGAGGATCAATCCCTAGAGCTTCCTGGGCTTCCTCCAGCTTCTCTTCGAAAGATTCAACACCGACAATGTTAAAATAGAATTTGTACTGGCCATCGTTCCTTCTGGAAGAAGTACCATTAACATTATCACCACTTTGATTTGCATTCTGCGGTGAGTTCCTCACATGTACTTTTGCAACTGATTTATTTGAAACAACTATGTGATCCACTAGACCAGGTTCCAGTAACTTATTCTTGAACTCTTGGAAACTAATCTGAAGAACATATCAAACAGCTTAAATGGTGAAGAAATGGTATGAAAATAGATATTTAGACGAACCAGAAAATGTGGCATCAGAATTTACTTGACAACATCAGATATCCAGATAAAGAAACAAAATGCACAAAAGAAAGAGAGCAATTCAAATAAGTTCAAGGATCCAAATTTGGGTTCAGATAAATTAACATAAGGATTCATGGGATCTATAAGAAACAAGCAGCCAATTATGCCCAATTTAAAAGATGGATACACACAGTCCTTTCATACAAGCGTATAAACTCTATTTCAAAGAGCTCCAGAATACCAATTGATAGAATATTTAATTAAAGAAATTGAAAGCCACCAACAATCGAGACGTGCACAATCTATCTTCATCTGATTATAGTATCGCCAATATAGTCCCATTCCCCAAAGGACATGACTGAAATAAAATAGCTAGGTTACCAAATTTTCTTCAGCATAGAAACCCATTGTCAATGAAATATGAAAGTTGAATTAATCAAACTTCAGTTTTTCTAATTGGAAGGAGCTAGTTCGAACTTTTATGAGGATAAGCTCAATGATTTCAAGTGCTTTAAATACACTTCATCAATTAAATAAAAATATGAATGATTAAAATATGATTAGTAATGCATGGAACTCTAAAGTTCAATAATTGCAAAACTCCAATTCGGATTTTCCAGTAAGCCCACGGTACAGAGAAGTTGCATTGTTTAAAAGCTGAAGTAAATAAACCTTCATGTTCAGGTATTCACATCAGAAACATTCAAATACTGAGGTCTATGGCACTCTATGCTGCAATAATGACAGCTGCATTAGGAGGAATTACAGCCAAGAGAAGTTGATGTGCACACTGAATAATGCACATTTCTAGACTCACTAATTTCAAACATAGAATGTCAGTATTTTTATTTCCTGTATTAGATTATATTATTATTAGAAACGAGACACCAACTGCTCAGAGTAGTTTAGAAATTATAACCTGCTTTTGCTCCTGAGTATTGAAAAACATTGAAGAATACACAAAGGCAAGGAATAATAAAGGAGTGATAATATTTTGAAACTGCTTCAGAGTGTTCTGGGAATCTCCACCACCAGCACCACCAGAGTCCTCTGGAAAATCATAATAAAAAAATGGTAATCATAGAGCATGAAAGTATACTATTGTGTTGGACTGCCAAATGTCAGAATATTTGAATAATATTAAACAATGCTGAACTGCTTACAGATTTAGAAAAAAATTCTCTTTTTTTTTCTAAATAAAAAGATTTAGATATAATCATGCATTTATCATGTGTTAGTAAGCTGAGTAAATATTTAAACTATGCATCCAATCACAACAATAGTTTAGAGGAGTGACCCACCGATTGTCTTTCTTCTGCGCATCATATACAGAAATAATATTCCCAAATATATCATCATTCAGAAACACCTAAGCCCAGCAACATGGGTGTAGCATCCTCTCCTAGTTTAAACTATGCATCCAATCACAACAATAGTTTAGAGTGACACACCAATTGTCTTTCTTCTGCGCATCATATACAGAAATAATATTCCCAAATATATCATCATTCAGAAACACCTAAGCCCAGCAACATGGGTGTAGCATCCTCTCCTAGTGATGTGTGCTTGTGCTGTTATGCACACACTCCCAAAGACTTAACAGTTAAATATAACAGTGTTCAGTTACAGGACCATAATGGAAACTAACATGAAACAAATCTCTGCCAAAACCCTCATCAAAAAGTAAACCATGTTAAAACTTCCTCAATGTCATGCGGTTATTTCATATAAAACAACATTCATTGTTCATGCAAAGTAGAAATCCTGGCTTCATTAAAAATCCCCATCATCAGCATAAAGGACATGCAATTAGAGATGGACAAATATAAACTGAAACTCCCGGCCTCATGCATAAATTGGTACGGATGAACAAGATGATATTCATGTTAAAAGTTCCTGAAACAGAATCTAGGTAAGTAAGGAAATAAAGAGAAAAGACAACATTTTGAGACTCATAAAATTGCTCAAAGAACCCCCCCCCCCCCCAAACATCTTGAAGAAAAAAACAATAAACAAAGACCCTAAATCACTCAGGGAGCAAAATTGCCTTGGCTAATATGCAATGTATCTCTTCCTAAAAAGAAAAAATAAACAATCCAACAAGCACTTAAAAATTGATTGTTTCAACATCATCAGACATACACATGATCCCATCTTGAATTAATAATTCATACCCCTTAAACAACCAAAACAAACAACGAAAATAACAATAACAATAATAATAATAATAATAATAATAATAATAATAATAATAATAATAATAGGAGGGAAAAAGAAAAATAAAAACAAACCTTTGGACTCCGATTTACTATTTGCCTTGGGAATTTCCTTCTTATCTTTTGGGTAATAATTCTCATACTCTACAACAACCATCATAAAAAAAATACATATCAGCACCCAATATCAAACCAACATTTCAAAAAAAAAGGAGCGAGAATAAATTATGACTAACTTACTTCTCTTCTTGGGAGCTTCACTACAGAAAAAGCGTCTAACCCTAGGGTTCGCAAGAATAGAATTCAAATTCGACAACTGCGTGCTTGACACAATCTGTTTCCCAGCTCCAGAATACGATAAATAACCTCTTACAATCCCTAATCCGCGTATGCCATTAATCTCTAATGCCGCAAATCGCGAAGTTAGTTCGTCAACTAACACAGTTCTCGCATTAAAAAGATAATTACTTGTGGTAATTACGTTCTACAGCGCACACAAAAAAAAATTAGAATACAAAAAAAAAAATAAGAACACAGAGTAAATAAAAGAGTAGCGGTTTTATTTTTTGTCGTTTACTCTTTGTAATGTTGAACGAGCAGAACGAGAGAGAGAGCGACCGATTCTTGACAGTATCATTGTGGCAATCGTAAAAACATCAATGAATAAGACTTGTTGTTGAGAAGTGAAACCCTAGATTGATATTTGATAGAGTGTCCTCTGTTTGGATGATGAGAAAATGGATTGATTTTTAATTTCTTATTAATATGGGCGTGGCGTCCGAGAGAGGGACGAAGTGTCTGTTTACATAAATGGATAAAATCAAGATATCAATTCCGTTTCGGTACTTTTTCTTTTTTTATTGAAATAAAATATTTTAATTTCTAAATATTTTGACCGTCATTTCAGGATTGTACTGTTTATATATATATAATTTAACAAATATAATTTAAATTTAAAATAAATTAATTATAATTATACAATACAAATACAATGTCAAACAAATATTATTTTAAAATTTAAAATATTTCTAAATAGTCAAGATTAAAAAAATAATTAACTTAAAGTAATTCAACTTAAATAAAATA
This sequence comes from Populus x sibirica, assembly GCA_019202695.1. Classification (NCBI taxonomy): domain Eukaryota; kingdom Viridiplantae; phylum Streptophyta; class Magnoliopsida; order Malpighiales; family Salicaceae; genus Populus; species Populus x sibirica. Next base: position 684,681 of record JAGMVL010000318.1, read on the forward strand.
TTAAAATAATATTTTAACACAAAAAAAACATAAATCAAACATCATTTCCATTATTAACATAGAAATAAGAATCTTGATCTTGTGGTGGTATGTAGGGAAAGTCATCAACTAAATATTCCAATAGTTAATTATTTCCACCAAGCTCATTCTCGTCATCAAAACATATCTCTTCATCCTTTAAAGTCAAAGTAGACAAAGGTGCTTCAATAGTTTCCTAATTTATATACTCTCCAACAAAAAGGCTAGGTTCTTTACAAATCCATTCATTCAATAGGTCAATGTTATCAAAGCTAATGGGATCTAAAGCATCTCTTGTTTTACTCAAATTCCTACAAAGTATAAACATGAAAAAAAAACAACATGAATATAAACCATATATATTAATGATAAATTTAATTTTAAAAAATTAATATCATTGTTAATGAAAATAGTAATAATCATTTTTAATATTATTATTAATATCATTATTATTGAAAATAGTAATGAAAATGAGCTTTTTATACTTGGGTGGTTTAATTAATTAAATTGAACCGGGTTCAATTTGATTCAATGGCTTTTCAAGCTCGGAACGGAACATGTGAAATGAAACCGGAACATTATGATCGAAATTTAGCAAAAAAATCCGGAACGGACCGCGATTTGAAATGAGGTAAAAATTATTCTGTTTTTTGAATTGGTATGAAATGTTTCGGCCATTCCGGACGAAACGGAACGAAATTGACAATCTTGGATAAAATGGCTTGTTGACCCAATAAACACTTTTTATTCCGTACAATTTATCTTTTAAGTTTTTTATCTGCTTTTTTATATTATTCTATACTCTAAAATACTTGGTATTTTCACTGTGTATTTGTGGTTGTGCAAAATTTTATTTTTTTTAATTTGATCCTCAAAATTTATTTTTGAACGATTAGATCCTATTTAAAGAGTAATTGATTTTAAATTTTTATGAAAGGATGGGATTAGAAGGGGGTGAAATGAAAAACGCGGTAAACATGAGTGACATATCATACGTTTTGAAAAAATGTACTTTGGTCCTCCAACTTAAACAATCACGCTAATTATACAATTTCAGTTCCTTGAAATTGTTCCAATTCCATTTTAGTACAGATGTTTATTTTTGTTATTTTTTTGTCCCTAGTTGAGAGATGAGAGAGAGGGGTCGTTAAATTCTCGACGGTAGAGAGAGAAACATGTCGTTGACACCGATTTAGGCCATCAAAATGAGGGATATTTGTGTCAAATTATTCCATTTGATGAAGAGAGTTCATATTACGTGTTTTTGTACATTAAAAATTCATGAGAAGACATATATAAGCTCGAGTTGATTTTTTATTTCGAGTTGAGTTCGGTTTTTGGGGCGGTTTTTTAAGGTCATGGATAGGTTTGTAATAGTTTCTAAGGTGTTTTTATAGGTGTTTTGGGTGAAAAACAGGTTGAAAACAGGTTCTTATATCAAAAGAACATAGGCCTTGATTTTTCGGCCACCACAGTGGCCGAAATCTGGGCAAAACAAGCGACGGGTCGTCTGCCTCAATAGGCGACACGTCGTTTGTTTTTATTAAAAAAAAAGCCACACGCAGATTAAGGAAAACAAGGGCCTAGTCGAGTGACATGACCAAAAGATTAATGTCTTCTCCCAAGTGCAGGAGTGTCGAAGTAATAAATAACCCGGTAAGACCGGGGTCGAACCACAGGGAGGTTAATTGTATAAATTATAAACAACAATAATACAACAACAATAGTAACAATAACAACAACAACAACAACAATAATAATAATGATGAAGAAGAAGAAGTTGATGAGAACTTTGAGATGGAAGATTAACGTAAGAATTAAACAATGATAATAACAAATGTCAAGGTTAGAGGATCCACTAATGGTATTTCAAACAAGTATAGTATAAACTCTTTTTATTCAATTGGAAACCACACACAAAGGAGGTTCCAATCAGATTATAAATTGTTAACATGATTACATTAGTTATCTTATTCGAATAATGCTAATACTTGTAAATGTTGTCAGGCATTCATGATTATAACTTATGTTAACAACAAATCAAGTTCCTTTCATATCTCGGTGTCGGTTATACCATACAAGTATAGGCTATGAAAGTGCCAAGTATTTGTTGTACCAAGTGTTATACAACATAAATCTAGATTAACCATTTAACAAGCAAAGTATTAAAAGTGAACGAGATAACAAATATAAAGCATGTTAGTATCCAACATTAAGGTCCATGTTAAGTTTATATTATACTTATTCTTACACCATTAGTGTACCCTTTTCACCTTGACATAATTAACTTAGCTAAACATAATGAAAGAAAGAAACATAGATAAACAAGGAAAGGAAATGAAAAGCATAAGCAAGAAATTAATATAAACAAAACTTAAGCATTACAAAATATAAAGAGAGAAAGCAAGAGCATGATCTTGATCTCGGAAACCAAGATGCCTAAATACATGGCAAATGCCTCCTTTTATAGGCCAAAATTCGGAACTATTGATTTGTTGACTAATTGATGAATGGGTGGCCACATCTTGACTTGATGACAATTCTTATCTTCTTGTCTCGCCAAAAACATCATTGATAACGTCATAATTTGAACAGACTTCAATCATTAAAGTTCTAGGCAATTGTCTCATGTTTCCAGGGTAAACATTTGAGATCATTTGGACTTCTAGAACTCGAGATATGGGCTGAACACTGAACATTGTCTGGGCTGCAGGACAGATTCGGACTTCTTCGTTGTTGCTATAATTTGGACTTGAAAACGGCCTTATTAAATCTTGGACTCCACATGAAAGTTGTAGGCCTATGTCTTAGCTTTCCATCCATATAAGGTAGACCTAAATCCGAGATCTACAACTCTAGATATGACCCGATTACCAAACAGTGTTCCAGTTTGGACTGCACCAACATCTCTTTTCTAAGTTTGGCCATCTCTTTGTCCTTTCAATTTCAGTACTTCAACTCATCAATTAATTCTTTCATTTATGTGATAGGCCTGCATTTAAGATGAACATTTACCATAAATTAAAGGTATCTTATATAATTAGATATGTTATTATAAAACATGCTTTAGTTAAGGAGTTATTGATACTTCAAGTGCAAAATGATGATATAAAACCTTGATAAAAATGCACTTTTAAGCACTAATCACACCCCCAACCAGCTTATTACTAGTCCCTAGTAATCAAAGCGTTAAAATAGAAAAATAATTTGCAAATTCCACAAAGCAAGGCATTCATCATTCAACTTCCATTAATCTATCCAGATAAACAAACTCTCATTAAATTTATATATCTGCTCAATACCTCTTAAACAAGATATTAATAAACCTTCCTTGTTATGTGCTCAATGTACAAAAACATAGATGATGGGGCTTTTATTGGAAGAAAACAATATTTGGTTCTAATGTTTAAGGTTAACTTCCTTGGGTTGGGATTATTATCTTTTTTTTTCTTTTTTTCTCTTTTTTTTTTAATATATATACATATAACTTAAAACACAATGCATCTTTAACCCATGTAACGAGCTTTCAGCTAATGACTCCCGGACCAGTTGATCTTAGGGCATTAGGTGTTGAGACACCCCTACGAGCTTAGTAACTCGGGTTGCAGATACGATACGTAGATAGTGCAATGTTTGATTCCCTTAAGCTTTTCTCCTTAACCCATGTAACAAGCTTTGGGCCAATAGCTCCCAAGTCAGTTGACTTTAGGGTATTAGGTGTTAAAACACCCCTTCGGGCTTAATTGCTTAGGTTAGGGAGGCTACGAAATCAAACTTATCTACGTTTTTATTATCATTATTTTTTTTTTGTTTTTTTGTTTTTTTTTGTTTTTTTTTTTGCAAATTATAGACTATCCCTATCCCTTAGTTGTTACCTTTAACAAAAGAACATAAATAATGTAATAATCCAATGTGCAACCCACAATCATATGTTAAAGTGTGTGTGTGAAAATGAAGGTTTAAGAATACTTATTAAATAAGTATATGAGCGAATCAAGTGATAACAATGCGAGAGTTTGTAAACCCGAATATTTCAAGAAGTATTCTAATAGGCCTTGTTATGAATATTGCAAATAACCATTGGAAAATGTTTACTAAGATGTGTCTCAAGAGTCATTAAAATTCCTCCTTACTCTACCATCCTAGTAATAACGGTTTTGTCAAATGGTTTTAAAAACAAAAGCAAGTTAGTTGGTTAGTTTTTTTTTTTTATGTCAACTACTACCCTCTCCCCCAACCAAAACGAGACATTGTCCTCAATGTCATAAGATAGAAAGATAGAGTATAGAATACATCACCCGAAACAACGAACACCGACAATCCCGAAACACACTTAAACAAATATAGGAGATAACAAAACAGAAAAAAATATTATGCTATTAATAAAACTGAAAGACATAAATTTTTACAAACTCAAACTCAAATCGTAGTTGTGATTGTGGCTCACATCTTCCCTTGGTTTTACGTCCAAGAACGGCTTAAACGCCCTCTATGGGTCGGGGATAGGCTTCCCATCCAGTTTTCTTAAAAACCGGCAAACAGAGGTCTTTTATAGTCGATTCCCAAGACTAAGTCGATCACGTTCTTTATGGAAATGGGGTCATAAGTCTTGAAATGCACAATGCACATCTCCACCAGGATATGTCTCCAAAGTCAATAGAAGATTATCTAAAGATTCCTTATGTTTTGAAATAAATCCCGACTTTTGACAATTTTCACAAGCTTTGCGGAATGCATGCGTGTCCTTGAACATGGTTGGCCAATAAAATCCATTTTGAAAGATTTTCGCAATGGTCTTTTTTGACGAGAAATGACTCCCACATGTTTCAGAATGACAAAATTTAATGACATTACTTACCTCATTGTCGTGAATGCATCTTCGAAATATTTGACCAGGACAATATTCGAATAAGTAAGGGTCATCCCAATAAAATTTCTTCACTTCGTTCGTAAACTCACCTTTGTCTTCGGTACTCCAATGAGTTGGCAAATCTCCCGAGGCAAGGAAATTGATATTTTTAGCAAACCAAGGCATTGAACTAAGAGAAAGTAAGGATTTGTCAAGAAAGTAATCATCGGTTGGTGTGATGTCGATATCGAATCGTTGTCACTCTTAACAAAAGATTCGCATCAATATTTTCAATGCCTTTTTCATCCATGATTTCTTCCCGAGAATAAGTCATTTGCAAATCTTCAAATTCATCAAACTCAAGTATTACTCAAAGTAGATTCAAATTGATCATAAACCAATTCTTCAATAAAATCTACTTCTTGTAAATCATTATCATCTCCAAGGTTGCTTGCAAATGTTGAAAATATTCATCTCCAATGTCATGTTTCCAAAAGATAGCTTCATCAGTCCATTCCTACAATTAATCAATGCATTAGAAGTTGCAAGAAATGGACGTCCTAAAATAACAGAAATGAATTACATGCTTCAACAGGTTGTGTATCCAAGACAATAAAATCCACGGGGTAAATGAATTTATCGACTTGTACTAACACATCTTCAACTATTCCTCTAGGCACTTTTACAGATCTATCGGCAAGTAAAAGAGTTACGAAGTTGGTTTTAACTCACCTAGATTGAGACTTTGAAAACCGAATATGGAAGTAAATTCACACTAGCTCCAAGATCAAGTAAGGCTCTTTCAATTTTATGTTCTCCAATAAAGCAAGAAATTGTAGGACAACCAGGGTCTTTATATTTCCATGTATTATTGTTCTGAAGAATGGCACTTGCTTGTTCGGCTAAAAAGGCTTTCTTTTTCACATTCAATTTTCTCTTCACAGTGCACAGATCTTTTAAAAATTTAGCATAAGAAGGAACCCGTTTAATAGCATCCAACAAAGGTATATTGATCCTTACCTGTTTGAAAGTTTCAAAGATTTCAGAGTTGTGATTGACTTTCCTTTGTTTGGTCATGGCATGAGGAAATGAAAGTGCTGGCGGAGAATCAATCTTTTCTTTGCAATGATCAGATTCAACCCCTTCCTTACCCTCAGAGATTGACTCATCATCATTCTCACAAGGTTCAAGAACGGGTTTTTCAATAACCTTACCACCGCGAAGAGTGATGACCGATTTCACGTGATCCATGTGTTGGCTTCCCGAACTACTTGCATTCGCATTGTATTGCCCCTTTGGATTTTGTTGTGGTTGAGATGGAAACTTACCTTTCTCTTGGAACCGAGAGCAGATGTTAATTTTGCAAGAGTATCTTTAAAATCTGTCATGCTTTGAGCAAGTTGAGTGTTAATTGCCTCTTGCTTTTCCATGAATGCATGCAATGTTTCCTCAAGATTTCTTCTAGGAGGTGGAGCATAAGGAGGTGCATATCCATGAGAATTTTGGAAATTATGATGTGCTTGAAACGGTGGCTGTGAAGTTTGTGCATTATTGTTATCACTCTTCCAATTGAAATTTAGGTGATTTCTCCAACCAGGGTTGTATGTTTGTGAATATGGGTTATGGTTGGGCCTTTGAAAACCTGTTTAATGCATGGGCTTGTTCATGGAGACATTCTTTAAAAAAAGGCAAAGTTGGACAGTCATTGGTTGAATGTTCATTGGTTTCACAGATTTGACACACAATGTCTTGAACAGATTTTAGTTGACCACTCTTTTTTAATTCTAGTGCCTCAACTTTTCTAGCTAAAGATGCAAACTTGGCTTGGAGGTCATGATCTTCCCTAAGGTTGTACATACCTCCACTAGATGTATGAGGTTGGGTTTTACTTGGTGCCTCATAAGTTCCTGTAGTGTCCCAATTTTGTGCATTTTCAGCTAGCAAGTCTAGGTATTCCATGGCTTCATTAGTGTCTTTATCTTCAAAAGTTCTATTGCACATCAATTCAACCATTTGCCTATCTCTAGGAGTTAACCCTTCATAAAAATGTGAAACTAATCTCCATGTTTCAAAACCATGATGGGGGCAAGTATTAAGCAAGTCTCGATACCTATCCCAACATTGATAAAATGTTTCTCCTGGTTTTTGAGAGAAAGTAATGATTTGTCTTTTGAAAGAGTTCGTTCTATGAGATGGAAAAAACTTCTTTAAAAATTGTTGTTGCATATCATCCCAAGCACGAATGGATCCAGGTCTCAAATTTTGTAGCCATGTTTTAGCTTTATCTTTTAATGAAAAAGGAAAAAGCTTCAATCTAATGGTGTTCATGCTACAATTTGAGTCATTATAGGTGTTGCAAACCTCCTCAAATTCCCTTAAATACAAGTATGGATTTTCTAAATCTAAGCCATGAAACGAAGGTAAAAGTTGAATAATGCCTGTCTTAAAATTAAAATGAGATGCATCAGGTGGAAAAACTATGCATGAGGGTGCACTTGTTCTTGTGGGATTCATGTGGTCTCTAAATGTTCTAACCCAAATATTCTCATTATTCTCATTATAAAGTGATTGGTTATCTTCTTCAGCCATATTTTTCGAAAATGATGAGGATACCCTACAAAGTCTACCACTTAATGTACGTGACCACACTCTCATGCACGTGTAAGAAGAGAATAAAAGGAAGAAGAAAATAAAAGAAAGAGAAACAAAACAAAAGAAACAAAGTTAGATACAAGAAAAGAGAAAAGAGAAAAGAGAAAATAAAATAAATACTATAATTTGTACAAGAATTTACCTCCCCAAGAACGGCGCCAAAAACTTGACACGACCAAACGATTAATGTCTTCTCCCAAGTGCAGGAGTGTCGAAGTAATAAATAACCCGGTAAGACCGGGGTCGAACCACAGGGAGGTTAATTGTATAAATTATAAACAACAATAATACAACAACAATAGTAACAATAACAACAACAACAACAACAATAATAATAATGATGAAGAAGAAGAAGTTGATGAGAACTTTGAGATGGAAGATTAACGTAAGAATTAAACAATGATAATAACAAATGTCAAGGTTAGAGGATCCACTAATGGTATTTCAAACAAGTATAGTATAAACTCTTTTTATTCAATTGGAAACCACACACAAAGGAGGTTCCAATCGGATTATAAATTGTTAACATGATTACATTAGTTATCTTATTCGAATAATGCTAATACTTGTAAATGTTGTCGGGCATTCATGATTATAACTTATGTTAACAACAAATCAAGTTCCTTTCATATCTCGGGTGTCGGTTATACCATACAAGTATAGGCTATGAAAGTGCCAAGTATTTGTTGTACCAAGTGTTATACAACATAAATCTAGATTAACCATTTAACAAGCAAAGTATTAAAAGTGAACGAGATAACAAATATAAAGCATGTTAGTATCCAACATTAAGGTCCATGTTAAGTTTATATTATACTTATTCTTACACCATTAGTGTACCCTTTTCACCTTGACATAATTAACTTAGCTAAACATAATGAAAGAAAGAAACATAGATAAACAAGGAAAGGAAATGAAAAGCATAAGCAAGAAATTAATATAAACAAAACTTAAGCATTACAAAATATAAAGAGAGAAAGCAAGAGCATGATCTTGATCTGGAAACCAAGATGCCTAAATACATGGCAAATGCCTCCTTTTATAGGCCAAAATTCGGAACTATTGATTTGTTGACTAATTGATGAATGGGTGGCCACATCTTGACTTGATGACAATTCTTATCTTCTTGTCTGCCAAAAACATCATTGATAACGTCATAATTTGAACAGACTTCAATCATTAAAGTTCTAGGCAATTGTCTCATCTTTCCAGGGTAAAAATTTAAGATCATTTGGACTTCTAGAACTCGAGATATGGGCTGAACACTGAACAGTGTCTGGGCTGCAGGACAGATTCGGACTTCTTCGTTGTTGCTATAATTTGGACTTGAAAACGGCCTTATTAAATCTTGGACTCCACATGAAAGTTGTAGGCCTATGTCTTAGCTTTCCATCCATATAAGGTAGACCTAAATCCGAGATCTACAACTCTAGATATGACCCGATTACCAAACAGTGTTCCAGTTTGGACTGCACCAACATCTCTTTTCTAAGTTTGGCCATCTCTTTGTCCTTTCAATTTCAGTACTTCAACTCATCAATTAATTCTTTCATTTATGTGATAGGCCTGCATTTAAGATGAACATTTACCATAAATTAAAGGTATCTTATATAATTAAATATGTTATTATAAAACATGCTTTAGTTAAGGAGTTATTGATACTTCAAGTGCAAAATGATGATATAAAACCTTGATAAAAATGCACTTTTAAGCACTAATCATCGAGCGGGCCTACCCTAGTGAAATGGGCAAGGCAGGTTAGTGCGCTTCTAGGCCCAGCAGCGCCTGACCCTTTTTTTCTCCTATTTTTTTATTTCAATTAATGCTTTAAAAAAACTTAATTATATTTACATTAATACATCTTCTCTCTTTTATTTTTTTTTTAGAGAGCCTCTTTTAAATAATTGTGACTTTTTGGTTATGCGTTTAATTTTCGGAGAGGGTTTTCAAATTCATCTATGGTTTTGTTTTTATCTTTTATATAGATAAACTATATTTTTTAAAATAAAAAATATTTATTTTAGATGATATTTCCAATATGTATAGCCTTACATGTTATTTCTTTTTTTCTTTTTATTTTATTCAAGCAATTTAATATGTTTTTCTATTTCTATTATCGTTTGATTAATTAGCAAACATGATAAGGTAAATATCCTATCTTTCGAGATTAAATATCTTGATCTACATATGTCTCTTGGTTTTTCAAGTTTTGTTTTTAGGTGTCATTGATGATTTTTTATTTATTTATTAGCGTACATAATTCTCAGTTTATTTGATTACATGTGTGCATAAACTTTTTGATTTGTTAAATTTTTTGAACTACAAAAATGCGTTAAAAAAACCTGTATGTATAATTTTTTATGGAAAACAAAAATATTTAACCTACGGCGGGGCACGGGTCACGTAACTAGTCTTTCTCTATAAGTTATTTATCATCTTCCTATGTTGTTTTAAACATTTTGATTTCCTAGGTTTTCTTAGAACTCTAGTATATATTACAAGACTGCGAGCTAATCCAAAGTGTTTTCGAGGTAAAAAAAAATATTAAAACAATGTAAGTATTCTTAAAACAATTAAAAAAAAATGACACTGAAGTTATTGAATTGATTGGATTTAGTAAGCTAAGTTAATTTAAATAATACAAACAAAAAAAATACAACGACAATAAATGAACTGGAAAAAAAACTGATAATGTAAAAAAAACTATAAAGTTCATCGAAAGCAAATTAAATAATAACATGAAGTTCAAATACCAAACAACTCGATGTTAAAAGGTAAAACTAACAAAAATTAATTAAAAAAATCAATGAAAAAAAAGACTCAAGTCAACTCGGGTGTACCCGCTAACCCGGTAACCTTGGGTACAGGATTAGGATAACTGCATAAAAAGCAAAGTGAGAGAGAATAAAAAACATGAAAACCAATTCCAATAAATCAAATTTTGAGGGAAGAAATTGAAAAAACAATAATTTAAAAGGGACCTAAAAAAACCAAAGTTAACTTGTGATAACCTTCGAAACTCGTGACATTGGTTATGAGCTAAAAAAAAAACCAAAATCAACTCGTGCTAACTTTCAAAACATGTGACCTTGGTCATGAGCTCAGGACTAACCACATAGAAGGCAAACTTTAAAAAATAACATAGCAAAATTCTAAATTAGAAAAATATCAATTGATGAAATTGAAAAGAAAATACAATAAAATAAGATCCAAAACAAGAGAAATAGTAATAAAAAGAATGAGGACTAAATTTGATATAAAAAAATTGAAATCAAATGTTGAGGGATGAATTTCTCAAAGGCTTCTCCGATAAAGACGATCGGGAATGGGGGCTCCCTCTCAAATCAATTAGGAAAAGAAAAACAAAAAATCAACAATAATTAAAAGAATAAGGACCATATTTGATATGAAGATTAAATGAAACCAAATGATGAAGGGTGAAATTAAAAAAAAAATCAATCGAAGAAGGTTAAAAAAAAAACAAAACAAATAGCAACCAAGAGAATAACGGCAAAAAAAAATGAAATGACACATCTATATTTTGGCAAGGAGAAGAGAGAGAAAAGAGGGAGGAGAGGAAAAAAATCCACCGGAGCTCAACCACCACTCCTTCATATACACACATGGCATCAACAGAAAAAGGGTTGTTGGTTGCTTCAAACATCACCCTAAAATGCAATATTTGATTGTTGGGAGGTGTTACATGCATCGCCTATTTATTGGCAGTTATTTAAAAAATATATAAAAGAATGTAAATACCCCCCAAGCCAAACTTGTTTTCCACTCCAAAACAATTTAAAATTATGATAAAGCCTCAGGATGCAAGGTTGACAAGTTTTGCTTTTAGGGGTAATTTAATTTTTACATTATGCTTAAAAAATATAAAAAGATTGAATATCCCTTTAGTAGCCTTTTAACAAATTTTCTTATAAGTGTAATAAAGTCTTTATATTATGCATATAAAAATTAAAAATACCAAAATGCCCCTGATCAACCTCTTAAAAAATTAATTTTAAAGGGTAAAATAGTCTTTATAATGTGTATTTAAAAACTAAAAAGAATTGATTATACCTCATTAATTTTATAATGACTAATGAATACTATGAAAATGACCAAACTACCTTTAACACCAAGCTTATTGGTTTTTTTGTTGGAAAGACAAGATGGTAGTTACAATATTCTTGTCCATAGTATAATGTGTCTAGGTGCATAGTCAACTCACCACCCTAACCAGTTTTTTTTTATTTGACATTCTTTGATCCAATTTTTTACTTTGACTAAATATTTGTGAACCTACATCAATTTGATTTCGAGATAGCTGGTGTTTATCACAGTTCAAATCCAAAGAAAATTTAATTGATAACATATTGATTAGTGGTCCATATAGGTTATAGTGATGTTAAGGTAAGAAATCTTTTTGGATCTGTGGAATCTTTTTATGAATCTCTACCCATTTAGACCATTTTTTTTCTCATTTGTGGATTTCTTCTCATATAGACCATCTTTGGTTGTATCTCCATATCCTTTTAAGTCCTAGGGGGCATGTTGATAATTCTATCAAGATTGTGATCAACTATGTGGCAAAGTAATTTTTTTTCTACAACAAAAATATTGGACAAGATAAGATCTCTTTATTTCACATACTCAATAATCAATAATTATTCAACAATCTCTGTCAATCACCAATATTTTCACTATGAAATTTATTGGTTTCAGATTGGGAAATATTTAAATTAGTAAAGGAGGATAAGGCAAATATAGCTTCTCTAAAGATTAGAGCTAGTTCCAATCAACTCATTTAGTTCTTACAAGAGGACATCACTAATCTTCAAGCTCCAAGTAGGAAGATCATTGCATATATCTATATCTAGTTCTTGTATAATCAAATTATTCATCTCACAGACAAGTTCAATTTGTCTATCGACCAAACATTTAATGGACAAGTTCTAATTGTTCCAAATTTTTACACTCCTTTAGGAGTAAATATTCAAAGAGAAAAATTGACCGTCTGAGAATAACTTGATCACTGTTGAAAAATCAACCATGTCTAAGACTAATTTGGTCACGATAAAAAAATTAACCTTATCTTAGATTAATTTGGTCACTATACAAAAATCAACCATGTACAAGACTAGAATTCAGCTATATATTTTGGCTAATTCTATCATGGTCAAAAATTCTTTTGTACTCGATGATTGGACACAGTTGATCAAGGAAAAGTTTTGTAACCTTAAAGATCAAGGAAATAGTCCAAGAAGCTTCACTTGGCTTCGTCACTAACAAATACTTGTCATATTATGCTCATGATGTTTCCTATTTATCTAAGGTATTTTTTTGGTACTCTTTACCATCTAATAATTATTTTTTAAAAGGCTTATTCTATAATTAATTATTAGTGCGAGGGTTGATCCATATGGCATTTTGGTGCTACATTTACAAGACTTGTATGACTTTTGGATGAAGTCTGATGAAATATGCCTAATTAACTAAGACATCACACACACACACAATAAAAAAAAAACTAATGGGGCATGTAATTGGCTGAAAAAGGAGAAAAGATGTGTTGAAAAGTCATGACTAATTGGTCTTTTTGATGAAAAGTGTTTGATTCCTCACGAGGAGTAATTGTTGATCAATAGATTTCAAATCCACAGTTAGAAAATATTTCTCCATCTTATTTTAAAAAAATAGAGGATTATAGGGATACTGTTTATATATGAAATAAACCTATTGTGTGTTATCTAACCAGTACGATGACAGTTCATTATGTGGTAGATGAATTAGATTAAAGTCAATCATTAGAAAAGAGAATGCAACTCAAAAGAGTAATTAATAGTCAAGTTATGTTTAAAAAAGAAGTCTTTTGCAATCGAAAGGAAATGAGACATTATAATGTGTGAAGTTTCATGTAGAATATTTAGTCCAAATTGTTTTAGGATTTTAATTAACAACTCTTAAATGACAAACATAATTTATACAGAGCTAGCATTTGTATTTCAACTTAAATTTCAACTCTATAATAATATAAATAGGTCATCGATTTACTAAAAAAGATGGTCTGCCCCCAATACATAAATTTCTCCCCTGTAATTTATCTCTTAAATTTTTAATATTTATGCTTTATTATTTATCTTTATTTATAAACCAGACCCGATGCCCGCACTTCATTGTGGGCCGAATGAAAAGCCAATTATTGCATTAAAAATCATGTGAACGATGTTATTTTTTTTTACATGTGATAAAATATTTCAAATGATGATAAAAAAAAAAGCATGACAAGTGTATCATATTAGATTAATATACCACCATATATGTTAAAAAGTACCAAAAAAAGTTGGTGTTACTTTTTTGACCTAGCGAGCTAAGAGAGAATTGGTTGGCTTATTCAAATGGCGATCTGGTTAAAAAATAATTAGAGGAATTACATTTAACATCTTATGATTTTGTGCGAATTACCTTTTGCCTTTATAGTTTAAACAATTACGCTTTAAATCCTATAGTTTGATACCTAAATAACACTTTGCTTCCATAATTTGAAAAATTATGCTTTGCCTAATTTAGATTGATAATTGTCTTCATAGTTTAAAACAATTTTTTTAGAAACAAAACTAGCCAACATATTATCTTTGTTAAAAGAGAGACATTGTTTTTAGCCCAAAGAAGGTGTGTGCATGTTCAGAAGGAGAAGCATAAAACTGTAGAGAAGGTTTGAACAAATTTTTTTAGTATCCAAGAAAAATAAATGAGTCATTTTCTATGAATTACCAACCAGTCTCCCTTGCAAAAAATGGTCAAAGGCTAATCACTTAAAAAATATAGCAACACTCACATTATCCCTCCCTCCCTCACAACTTCATTTTTTTTCCACTATGCAAAACATTCATCTCCCTGTCCACCAACAACATTTTTATTTTATTTTTGTTTTATGGTCTCTTTAGTTATTTTTCAAAAAATAGTGACAATCTTGTAAATATTTAAACAACTTTTGTTAACTTTTTTTTAAGAGTATGTAAAGTGTTATTCAAGTATCCAACTACATGATGCAAAGCATAATTTTTCAAACAATAGAGGCAAAGTGTAATTCACACCAAACCATAGGATGTTAAATGTAATTTCCAAAAAAAAATCATGTTGTCGTCGTTTTAACCTCAACCTAATCCCAACTTAAATGTGAAATAATGGACTACCAAAAGATTACATCATAAAAAAGAAATAGAGAGTGAAATGAAAAAATGACAACACATTGTACTGACTTGGATTAACATGTAAAATCTACGACTCGAGTAATGGACACGACTATAATAAGCTAATTCGGTTGGAAAATTTATGTCTTTATTTTTCCTTCCATTATTCTCTTTTTATTGAGCCTTAATTAGATATTAATTGATTTTGGGTTGGATTAAATTTGAAACCAAATTGAAGAGTTACAAAAGAATAGAGGTGATATTTAAGAAATAAAAAAAATACTTAAGAATGAAACTGAAAAAAATCTGAGCATAAAGAAAGGGAAAAAAAACAAACAAACTCAAGCGAATATCTTAAACTTTAGTTAATTTTCAAAACCCATAAACTGTGTAATCCTAGGCTCATGTTCAACAAAAAGCTTAATTCCCAACCAATTTAATGTTGAATGATAAAATAAAAAAATATTTCAATCTAAAACGTTTGCCATAGTAAATCAAATAGCAATGAAAAAAATGAGAACCATATTTAACATAAAAATTAAATTAAATACTAAGGGATGGAACTGAAAAAATGTTTAATTAAGAAAGGGATTCAAAACAAAACAAAACAAATAATAATCAAAAGAATAAGGATTAAATCTGACATATGAAAAAAATTAAAGGAGGATGAAATTAAAAAAATATTCAATTTTATAAATCATTTCAAACAAAACAAATAGTAATTAAAAAAATAGAGACTAAGTTTGAAGAAAAATAAATTGAAGAGCTGCTTTGAAAATTCAGAATTCAAGCATAAAAATTGAGGAGAAGAGACAAAAAAAAGAAAAAAAATGATGTCGGTTCCAAACTAGAGGTTCATACCCCACACGTGCCATCTAGAAATGGAAGGGCTATTAAGATGATTAGAACGACGCCTCAAAAGTTACCATTTATCCACCGAACCACCTCGAACATGCTGTCAAAATGGCTCGACTTCAACCCACGTGCTATGCACATGTCAACCACTCTTTTTATAATATTTATATTTATTCAATTACAAAAGTGTCTCATTTAACTTGATAATAACAAAAAATACTAGAATGAAATGATGAAAAAGCCCTTAATGCTAATTAAAGTTTTTATTTTTATAATTTTAAAGGCAGTATAGTTGTTTTACTATGATTTAACAAATAAAAAGTCTAAATATGCCTTAGACGCCAGTCTTATATATTTTGCTTTCAATGGTGAGTTAGTAATTTTGCTATGCAAACAAAAATATACGAAGACCTGTTTATCTCCAACAATCAGGCTAAATGTTTTTTTGTGAGAAGGGTAAAATTATAATTTTATAGTTTCAATCCACAGTACAAACAAGTCTAGAGCTATATTATTTAAAACCCCTCTTCCATTTAACTTTTTTCTTAATTATTTATTTTTTTGCCTGTAGTTTAAACCTATTGATTTCCTAGGATTTTTTAGAACCCTAATATCTCATATGATATTATTTAATTTAATTCTTACTATCTATGTAATTGTGAAATCTATATTTGTTTAATATAGAGGTAGTTGTCATCTCACCACAAGTTAAATACTAAGAAAGTTTAATTGGTAACACAATATAAATATAAAATGTTTATTTTTTTCCTATTAGAATAAGGTAATTAATGGATGCTAGTATGCTAGCCTAGATATTTTTAGTATAATCTTGTGCCAAGCTTAAATTTCTCCACGTTAATCATGCATAAATGAATTATATAACATGATTTATTTTAGTCTAGTCAATCATGTTTCATCTCGATTCAACACATATATACCCATGATATTTTATTACCTAGTTGAGATAACATGCATCATCTTTTTAAATTCTCTTATATATTCTAAAATATTTTTCCTTTCAGTTTTATATTCTTCAAAACATTTATCACAATATCATTACCCCTAGATTCTTCATTTTTGTTAACCTTACTATTGAAACGATAAAAACTTATATAACCACTTGTTTATTATAGATATAGTATTGAGCAATTATAAGACAGGCCTTTGTTTTAAAAATATTGGATTACAATCACATAATTAGAATTTTTTTTTCATTTCCCATTTTCTTTCTTATGAATCTTTTGTTAGAAATTTGTTTTAATAACATAGTTAATAAACACATTTGAGAGCAAACTAAAAGTGGAGTCTACTTATTTCTAAGGTTAAAACTTTATTGGAAAATATTATCCAACAAAAATTCTTTAACATGGAACATTAACATGATAAAAACAAATTGTAGGTGAATAAGAAATTGATCTCAAAAAACTCTATTTTGTTTCAAGACAATTATTAAAAATTTATGCAATCAAGTCTTTACTTGGTTTTTTCAAGTCTAGAATTCTAATTTCCTACATTAATTACACTCTAATATTTAATTTTTACAACATATTTACAATCAAGTTATTCTTGATTAATTATCACAGTTTGTTTTTTTTTTACTAATGATTCTTAATATGTGTAACTCATTATATTCATAATATGTTGGACTAAATACAAATCATAATCTTAAATAAAATAAAATTAGATAAATTAAATAATTTAATTTATTATTAATTTAACAAATTGATTGATTTATATTTGAAGATTAAGAGTGGTATCTAGTAATATGTCATAATCTTTCAAATATTAAAAAAGTTATATATGGTCTAACTTAACCTTTTTGTGACATTTTTTAATGTAACTATTATCCCTTCATTTAGAATATTTTCATTTTAACATTTAAACATCGAGTATTTCTACTTTATAAAATCATATTTGTTATCAACACCGAAGTCATTAATTCTTTGAATATAGTTGAAACTCTTTTCAAATCTCATAACACCTTACTCAAGGATTTCAAAATCAATATTATCTGAAACCATATGGAACATTCTTTTAAATTCATCTAGGGTAATTAATTCTCACTTGATCACTCAGATACCTTTATATAATTTATATTACACTCAATATCTGCTCATTTGTTATCTTTGATTAAGGCAATGTATAGTTAAGAAAAAAAACATAGCATTCCATATTTAAGATAACTTGGTGATTTCAAGTCTAAAGATCACTTACACAACTATCATATAAGTCTTTTCATAGACATGTGTAATCTTTCCATATGAAATTCTCATGCGGTTTAGTTTAGTATATTTGTCATTTAACAAGCACATATATATTAGTTCTAAGTATCCATTATACCTCAATTTATGAGAACAACTACTTCATTTCATGAAGAAAAGAACATAATATGTAATAACCTTAATTACTCTAATTAATGTATAGTCTTAATTGAGTATTGACTAGGAACATTTAGAATATACCTTGATGTAATAAGAATCCTCATAATTATAATGAACAACTACAACATTTAGTAATGATGTAGTGACTTCATCATTACTCTATACTTATTAATCAAACTTAAATGAGAATTAAAGAAAAAAAATATCTTTATAAATAAAATTATATGTTTTGCATGAATAAACATATTGCTATATGTAACCAGATGATTAGCTACAATGTTTATACACTACAATCTTCTACTTTTACTAAAATCAATCGCTCATGTATTTAGTGTTATCATATTGCTCCATGTGATGGTAATGTTTCTACTAGGACAGTGCTTTAATGAGATCTATAAGATTCTTTTTAGTATGTACTCACTCTATCTTTATATCTTTCGTTTCTATGATTTCTTTCATCAAATGGTATCAACTAAGTACAAGTTTTGATCATTAATGAGATCTTGATATTACTTATGTAGTGGCTCCATTGTTATCACAATACATGGCCACTAAATTAACAATAATAGGAACCGCTCCTAGTTTTGTGATAAGCGTCTTGATTCAAACAATCTTTTTTATTGCCTTATACGTGGAAAAGTGCCCTACTTCAATTGTAGAATCTACTATGGTCTCTTGTTTAGAACTTTTTCGACTTACAACACCACCATTCAAAGTAAAAACACATATAAATTTAAATTTGCTATAATCAATATATCTTATTAACAACTAACATCTGAATATCCACAAACTGTCAGCTCATCTGAATATTCATATATTCACATGTCGAACACTTTCTTTCTCCTATCAAATTCCAAGGATCAAAATGTAAAATAATGAAGTTTATGACTGAAACGTGAAACACTCAAAACACAGGGACCAAAAATAATAAAAATAAAACCTAATAGACCAAACGGTTGTTTTTTAAACCCCATGAACAATAATAAAAGAAAAGAGGCTTTTTTTTCTGTGTTAAACTTAATCCTTGTTGTTTTAATTTTTTAATTGATCAAATTTAATTTAATTTTTTAAATTCAATTATCAATTTAATACTGAGATATTTTTTGACACCATAACTATGATATAGCTCTCGAACCAAAATGAATTATCAAGATTAAAACTGTGTGAACATAACATAAAAAAATGAAATAAAAATAAAAAAGCTCAATGACCAAAATTTAATAATTGTTCGGTGATTTTAAAAAAAAAAGGCTGCACAAACAGTAATAATCCACAGCGCACTTGTGTCTGATGCCACAAAGTGCTTATGTCTAATGCCAGACTTTATTCTATAGTTTATTTTGCAATTATAAGTGTAATTGCCACTCCTTCCTCGCGATTTATTTTGGCTGGCCAATTGATTTTTTTTATAAAAAAAAAGGTAAAAACAATGAGTGTTGAGTTTAAAAATCTGGGTTACTGGAATTCGAATTCGATTGGGTCGAAAGATTGAATAAAAGGAAAAAACATGGGTAGTAATCTTTTATTGTCAATTTACGCACATATACACTGCTAATTCACCCAATGATAGTGTTTAAGCCAACATCAAAACACGAATGGGAAAGAATGGGAGACCAAGACAAGGAGGAAGATGGTGAAGTAGGGGGAGAACGATAGGACGAAGATGAAGAATAAGAAGACACATTGTAGTTCGATGGGTTTCGAATCATAAAAGGCACCACATCTTCAAGCAACCCTCGAGGACCCATCGCTTCCAGATCCGATTCTTGCATGTAATCATCAGCTGTGCTTGAGCTAGGCAGGGAACCAGGACTGGTCACATGTATGGAGCATTCTTGGCCTTGTTCTGGTGGTTGTCGGGTTTCATGGGCTTGAAACTCGTCCTCTGAAATGGTCCTCTTAGGTTTCTTGGAAGGCGGATCAACATGTTGTGGCTGGTTCGATAAAAAATATGGGTGAGAAAAGTGTAAATGGAGCCCTTCGTAGGTTATGACGAGCGTGTCTGGATCCTCGCTGGACCTCTCCACCTGCTTTTTTGCACCGCACCATCGGTTCGTGCACCTGTAGTAGCTTCTGTTCCGGCCACAACAAAGATATATGTCAGCAAGTTTTTTTGTTATTAACTTTTGTTGAATTCTATTGTGAGATAAAAGTAATGGTTGGTAAATGATTAACGTCTTTAGCACGATTTTTTTGTGTTCGTTGTGGGATATATAGAACTCTCCACAGCAAAAAAAAAAAAAAACAGTAAATCCATGCTTTTGTTATTGAATTTTTTGTTTTTCTTATGGTGGATTACTTCCCTCGCATTTGACCAGAGAAGATTTTCAAATTTCTGTCATCCTTTGGATATTATACTAGAATTCCTTAAGCTGGTGACGGAACCCTGAAAACGTGATGTTTTAGAAACTATTGCTGGCTAACAAATCAACAAAATTCTAAATTCGAGTACATGTTCTTCATTTGATGATTGATCCTAACAGTCAGCGAAGCTATAGAATTATTAGAGTTAGAAGAGATTGTATCAACTGTAAAGAAAAGAAGATTAAGGAGATGGTTAATTAGTTACCTGGGATGTGTGCTATTCTTGATAGACTTCTGCCCGTATTTCCTCCATTTATAACCATCACCAGCCACACCATTGTCACAGCTCTTCAGTTTTACAGTGTACTTGTTGTTCTCAATCTTACTCAAACCCTTTTGCAACAATGAGAATCTGGGAATATATATATAATAAAATTTAACAAGACCTTGATTAATTTATAGGTTTATATATAGAATTCAAGTTTATTTAAGGATAATTAATCTAGAGGGGATCGATTCCAAACCTGGCTTGTGAAACTGGCTGGGGTTGGTCTTTTCGGCTTGTCATCGACAAAGCATTCTCAATATCTTGCATTGTTGGCCCTGAATAGACTTTGGAAATGAGCTGGTTCATAGCTTCTTCATTCCTTGGAGTGGGACTTGCTGCTTTGGATTGGTTTCTTTCCTCTGGCAAGAAAAAGAAAGGGGATACATCATCAAGGAGCTCTCTCACAAGCTCATCTTCTTCACTCTCACTAAACCAACTACTACTGTTTACTTCTCCTTCCATGCCCGCTCTCTACCTCTACCTCACAGCACAAGAAACCGAGATCTAGCAAGTGGTAAGAGAAGTGAGCAAGAGAGAGTTCTGGGAGGAGGAGAGGAGAGTGGAGTGGATGAAGAGGTATTTGTGACCTCTACGTGCCCTCTTGACCTTTAAAGCAATATTTTACTTTGTTTTTTTGTTGGACAGAAGGGGAAAAAAAACAAAAAAGAAGAGCTGTCTTGCTATCTTGCATGTTATCATCTGCTTTGACTTGTGCAAGAATTCTACCGACTGTCAAATGTGATAATCGACAGTATCTACCATCCAGAGGGAGAAATTATGAAGCTCTTGAGCATGTAAAAGTTGCTGTGGAAAGGTGGTTGATTGTAGAGTGGTGTCCTTTCATTATGTGAAAATGATTGATCGCTTCGCAATTTGTTTCGTTTGCAGAACTAATCTCTTGCACTTTTGTGTTTCCTTGAAATTTCATTTTCTGTCTTCTTTGTCTTGTTCTATTGTTTTAATGGCATGGATGAATTAAGGGGAACCTAATCTACCTGACCCACGACCCTCGTTCAACCCAGGCGAGAGTCAACCACTAAAGAATCAATAAAAATTATACTTCTCCATTAACGAAGTTCAGAGAGAGAGAGTTTACATGAATTATCTAAGTTATCAATTCTGATCAAGTGCTGTCGTATTGGTAACATTCTCTCTTAAATACTTAACTTTATGGCAGTTGAGCATCCATTATTAGTTGTTGAATGGCTCTATAATCATATAACCTGACTTGGGTTTACCTAGCTAAAAAGCTGGATCACAGGGTTAATATTTAAGTTGATCTGGAAAAATAAAAAAAATATATACTACAAATTACTCTAGTATATATCCCCTTGTGTCTAGGTCTAAAAGAATAAATAATGCAAATTCCCTTCACTAATTTACTTTGCCAAAAAGCTTTTTTAATTATGAGTTGATGTTTCAAGACTTAAATTTATTTACCTGGTTGTATATTTATTTTGTTGTTCAAAGAGAGTAAATTATGGTGATTGTATGATATGTGCGCACGTTAATGCATAATTTTTTTTTTTGAGTTTAACGTGGGTGTCCGGGCCAGCTTGCGCACACCTCGACTAATCCCACGGGCCCTAAGTTAACGATCATGTAAGCCTCTAGTGGCTATTATATGAGTAACCACAGGGTTTGAACATGAGACCACAGAGAGAGCAAACCTCTTGGTCCTAAGCTCTTACCACTGAGCCACCACCTAGATGATTAATGCATAAATTTGATATTAGGGTAAAATGATGGGTTTTTTTATAAAAAATAAATATAATTACAAGCTTCCACCTCTAATAAGTAAAGATAAAAGTTCTACAAGTAATGTTTGGATCTTCTACTAAGATCATTATTTATTATTTCAAGTAAAGATTAAAGTAAGCATAAAAAAAAGCTTTGAAAAAAGAAAAATCTAGGTTATCATAAGCATCAATTTCCTTTAAGACGGTCGTTATGAGGAAGAAGAAGAAGTGGTGAGAATTCACCATCAAAATACACTTCACATGATCACATTTAGCCAAATTTAGGTAGAATTTGAGTGGTCGCTTCAAAGTGAGGGAAGTTATGTCTCTATTTGGCTTTGACTGTTATTAGTTCTAGAAATGCCACGCTTAAGGACAAGCTGTGGTTGACTGTCAGAGTGGGCTTAGGTTTGCTTTGTCGCAATCTGCAAACAAGGCCGAAAGAGAGTGGTGAAGTGGGCGCAGGTTAACTTGTTTTGAACCAAATACTGTCCTCCATATAATATAATCCTCGTGTCGGGTTTCTAAAATGTCAACCCCTTTTCAGCTGGGGCCGTGGTCTTCGATTGGCTGACGTGTGACTAATTGGGTTCCTTTTACCGTTCTAACAATATTTCGATAGAAGTTTTAGAAAAATAACGGGTTACAAAAATATTATGAAAATAACAATGTTTTAATATAATTTTTATTAAAATTTAAGAGTCATATCTTATTTAAATTAATTAATATGTTCAAAATTTCATTTAAAGTTGTATGAAGACTTAATCATCAAATCTAAGTGACCAAGAAAAAATAATATAAGCTGATGTGGCATAAAATAAAAAAGAAAAAAGGTTATCAGGGATACATTAATGCTCTGTTTTCAACATAACAATATTATTATAAAGATTTTTATAAAATGATTCTATCCAAACGAGGTCCTAATTGATTAGGGATTTTGCCTAGGATTAATTTAGGGTTAATTATAATCTTATTTAATTTTCTTTTAAGGTGTGGTTAAAATTATCTCGTTAAATTTTTTATCACGTTACCAGGCATGTAAATATAGAGCCACAATGTATTTTTGGCAACCTATTTTTCTCTTTTTCATTTTTCTTTTCTTCCACATCACTTTATCTTTTCTTTTTTTCTTGGACATCAAATCATAGTTATTAGACCCGGCCCGGGGGTTGACCCGGCCAAGAGGCTGGGTCCCGGGTTTCAGGGGTCAACCCGGGTCAACTCGGGTCAACCCGGATTAACCCAGAAAAATTTTAAAAAAAAATTAATATTTCATATGAAAAAATCCATGTAAATATAGATTATACATATTATGAAGTTTAAAAGAATATTTTAAAAAGTTTTTTATCCCAATTTAAAAAGATATTATGTTAAGCTTTTAAGTTAAAGTATTTAAACTAAAAACGTTTTTTATCCCACATTGAAAAAACATAACTTTTTCCTTGGAAACATAGAGTATATATATGAAAGGGCTTCAAATCCCACATTGAAAAGATATTATGTTATCCTTTTAAGTTGAAGTATTTAAATCAAAAGGTTTTTTATCCCACATTGAAAAAACATGGTTTTTTTCATGGGAACATAGTGTATATATATGAAAGAGCTTCAAACCCCACATTGAAAAGATACTATGTTATCATTTTAAGTTGAAGTATTTAAACCAAAAATTTTTTTATCCCACATTGAAAAAACATGGTTTTTTTCATGGGAACATGGTGTATATATATGAAAAGGGTTTAAATCTCACATTGAAAAAATACTATGTTATCCTTTTAAGTTGAAGTATTTAAACCAAAAGGTTTTTTATCCCACATTGAAAAAACATGACTTTTTTCTTGGGAACATAGAGTATATATACTAATGTGTTTCAAATCCCACATTTGAAAAAAAAAACAAAACTCGGGTCTCGTCGGGTTCGCCGGGTCGACCCACCGGTCGCCGGGTTTGGTCGGACTGTTGCCACAGCCCGGTTTTTTGTTAAACCCGGACCGGTCCAACCACCGGGTCCCGGGTCGACCCGCCGGGCCGAGCCGGGTTTAATAACTGTGCATCAAATCTTAAATCTCATCTTTTAATTATTGGATCTTCATGTAATCTTGAGCTGGCTTTTATTAAGGTTAATTAATTAAAAATATATATATATATATATATGTATTGAAAAACAACTATGATTGTGTACAAAAAAAAAAAGATATTAAAAAACACGGTGGTGTTTAAATTGTTTTGTTTCTCGGACATTTTTCCAACTAATATTATTCTTCCAAAAATTTTAAGAAACCGTGTTATTTTTGTTTTTTTTTTAAAATCACTAATTTGGTCCTACTCGTTTTCGATTCTCACGTCTCGGAAATGAATGGAGCGGTTCGACTGTCCCGTCGGTGTACCAAACCAAAGTTACCGAACCCTATTTGCCAGAGCGTGGCCTCACAATAAAGTTGGGTGTGAGGTTTTGCCAGCCACCATGGATCGCTTTCTACTAGCCCTTGAGTTACTATCAGTAATTAACTTTTTTGTAGTATCAGGCCTGGGCCTACAGATTGGGTTAGAAAAAGCTAACATATTTCCAAGGCCCAACAGTCTTCAAAAGATGCCCACTACAATTAGCCGTTCTTTCTAATCTATTGGCTTTCGGCCCATTAAACTGACTTTAAGAAAACAGTCTAGCCGACACCATCTATCTTCTCATTGTTGACATTCAAGCCTTCACCCCTTTGCATTACTCTTCAACTAGAAATTAGGGCTGAGCATTTCCGGTTCGGTCCGGTTTTAAACCAAAATAAACAACTAAACCGATTTTTTTTAAAAAAATTTTTTGAACCGAACCGAAAACCGGTTCAAACCGATTAATTTCGGTTCGGTTCGGTTCGGTTTTTTTCCCTTCCAAACCGGTTCAAACCCAATGGTCCTCTCTCGCTTCTCCTGCAACCTTGACCGCAACAACGTTCAACTGCACATAGCGTTGATTGT
This sequence comes from Populus x sibirica, assembly GCA_019202695.1. Lineage (NCBI taxonomy): Eukaryota > Viridiplantae > Streptophyta > Magnoliopsida > Malpighiales > Salicaceae > Populus > Populus x sibirica. The sequence goes on from JAGMVL010000318.1 coordinate 709,958, forward strand.
TCGAGGGAAAGTTCATCCATTTCATTGTAATTAATCAAATGACAGGGGGTTGTAGAAATCCACGGATTTGAAAAACAAAAGAAAAGGAATGGATCTACTATTCCAATTCCATTTGTGGCACAGACTCAACAAGAAAATTAAAACCCAAAGGAACCAAATCCATAAGGGAGGGGAGGAAAATCAAAGGCGAGAGGGTAAAGTGAGAAAGATGCGAGAGAAGGGAGGAATGGATCTACTATTCCAATTCCATTTGTGGCACAGATTCAACAAGAAAATTAAAACCCAAAGGAACCAAATCCATAAGGGAGGGGAGGAAAATCAAAGGCAAAGGGTAAAGTGAAAAAGATGCGAGAGAAGGGAGAGGGTGGGGGGTACGGTGAGATGCGGGGGGTGAAGTGAGAGGGAGAGAAGGGGGGGCGGCTAGGGTTAGGAAATGTTTGTATTTATAGTTGGTTTTTTTTTAAATGCTGGTTGATTGAACCGGTTTGGTTCGATTCGGTTCGGTTCAATCGGTTTCAGACTTTAGAAACCGAAACCGAACCGAACCGGAATTTTTTTGTGATTTTTTAATCGGTTTAATCGGTTTATCGGTTTTTTTTCTCACCCTTACTAGAAATTATGAATAGCTCAGTATGGGTTTTACTAAGTAGCATCCATAATGATGTTGGTATTGAAGTTGTCGGACCAATAAAGGATCTCGTATTTTTTAAGCATCCAGTCAAAAGCTAATAACATTAAAATGAATATAATTTAGCTTTCAATTAATAAATAAGTAACAAGCAAAAAAAACTTGCTTAAACTGTCTCTAATTTCATATAAAAATTAAATTGTAAAATGTAAAGAAATATTAATCTTATATAGGCATTATTTGAGCAACTCAAATCTAAAAGTGGCATATGAACAAAAAAAGTATGGAAGCCTAATTTTTTTTTTTGTGAGAATTGAAGTCTCAATAATTGTTACCAAGTAAAGAGTAATAAATATTTGCCAACTTCTTGTTACTACAAAAACCTGAATAACTTAATTAAGTGTCTGTAAAAATATTTTATGTATCCATTCATTGATCAAAAGTTTTTTTAGTTTTTCCCTTTTTATGCTATAGTTAAAATAAGTCTTTGCCACTAGAAAAGATAAAAAAAAAAAATAAGGTATGTATTTAGAGGTATTTTTTTTCTTCACACGAGTTTATTTGTTTTTAGGGTTATGAGAGACATTTTGGTATTTTTATTTTGATTTTATAATATTTAATTTCAAAAAACTTTTGGTGCATGTTTATTACGCGTCAACACGTGAGTAATGTTTGCACCCTTAAGATAGCACGTGTTTATTTTTATTTTCACCTTCATTCTTGTAATTACAATTTTTAGTGTGATTGATTTTTTTCCTGATTTTATCCTTCAACATCTGATTTGTCTAGGATTGGGATTCATGATTTTTTCATTTATTATGATTCCGATCTAATGACATGGATCACAAGTTTTATGAGTTAATATAGTTAGGGGTCCTTTTTTTCATCATTTTATTTAATGATTTTACATTAATTATTTTTTTTTATAAAAGTTTATGGTTATCTTTAATTTTTTTCTATCGGTTTATCCCGGTCTCATTACTTAGACCACGTGGTTTGCACACCTTTTTTTATATATATATATTTTTAAATTGTTTTGTTTTGTATTTAAATTTTGAAGAATTCTTATTTTATTTTATACAAATAATTTTTATTTTATAAAAAAATGGTTATTCTGAGATAATATTTCTAATATATCGACCTTGTATAAATCTTTTTCCTTTTGTTTTATTTACTCGGTTTCATATGTGTTTTGTATTATTTTTTTATTGATTCTAATAAACAAATTCAATAGACACAAACAATAAATATCTCATTTTACATAATTAAATATTTTCATCTACATCAATCTTTTAATTTTTCTAGTTTCTCTTTTAATTATTGTTAATGATTTGTTTTTGTTTATTTACATACAAGATTATCAATTTATTTAATTAGATATCTAGATAAAAAATTTTATTTAAATTTTAAATTTTTTATGTAAAAAACATATTAAAATAACTTATATACTTCAAGTTTTTTTTTATAAAAAAATACAAGGACCTCCAATAAAGCAAAGGTAAAGTAGATAACTTTTTTATAATGCAGGCTCCTGTACGCGCCACGCAAAGTCTTTCATCCTAGAGTATGCGCCACACGCGGCTTCTAATTCTCCTCAACAATTATTACTTGTCAGTATATGTTGTTTATATAGTTATACTTTTTAGTCCCTAATTCGGTAATTGTGGTATATAAACCCTTGGGTTTTTTATTTATGGATTTAATTTTCACCGTTGGTTGGTAAGATTCATGATATATTCTAAGGTGGTTAATTAAATTAAATTAAATTGAATTGAGATTAATTGAATAATATTTGGTTTGAGAGTCGTGTTCTGTGATAAAGAATTGTTTTTTAAAGCTGTTGGAAGTTGAAAGGCAGATGATAATAGACTTGTCAATGAGGTGAAGGTCCTATCAAATTGTCTCTGTTTAGTTGCATAGTAATATTTAGGATACAACAAGACCAAGAAAATGACTTTATCTTGAAATTCAAGGTTATTTACATGGCCTTGAATTAACATAGGGTGACTACCCGCGCTGTTCGAGAACAATATAAATAATATTTTGGGATATTATTTAAAAATTTAAGTTTTTGGATTGAATTGGTTCTTTAATATTTTATTAGAGTCTTGTTGACCAAGCAGTTATGAGTTTGAATCTTACTATTTTTATTCAATTTGATAAAAATTAAACATAAAATAGTATATACATATCCAAGTTTCAAGCCGAATTTTTTTTTAGTTAGAAGTATATAATAAAGAATAATATAAATATTTTGAAACCTCATCTAAAATTTAAAATTTAAAATTGAATTGGTTTTTTAATATATATATATATAGTAGAGTTAACAATATACTTTTTATTTAATTGGTTTTTTTTTAGTTTTGTTGACCAGCTTGCGTGCACCTCGACTAATCCCACGGGCCATGAAGTTAACAATTATGTAAGCCTCCAGTGGCCATCATATGAGCAACCACAAGATTTGAACCTGAGACCACAGAGGAAGCAAACCTCTTGGTCCCAAGCTCTTACCACTAGCCAACACCTAAATGGTTGAGTTAACAATATACTTATTATTTATATTCTTGGACAATCTGAAGATTAAACTAAAAAAAAGAACAGTTATTACAAAAGTCGTACATATTAAAAAAAAAAAAAGAACAGTTATTACAAAAGTCGTACATATTCTGAGTTGTATGATTAATTATGAAAACTAAGCATAAATGTCTAGTACAACACGTTTTTGAAGAGGATGTCCATATTTAATGAACATGCCTTCTGTCCCCATAATAAATTAGGATTAAACCTCCCTTTAACCGATCGAAATGCAAGTGGAATCGGCTTCTCAGAGTATGATTGAAGTGTGATTGTGGTGTTTTTTAAAATATTTTTTTGTATTAAAATGTATTAAAATAATATTTATTTTATTTTTTAAAAATTATTTTTGAAATTAGTGTATCAAAACAATTTCAAATACACAAAAAATAATTTTTAATAAAAAAAAAATTGAATTTTTGGGGAACGTGGTTTGTACCGCGTTCCCAAACAGAATCATCTCAAAGGATAAAAACCATTTAAAAGAGGTTAATATAAAAAATTAAATAGTATAAATATTGTTTTTTTTTAATGTATATTCCAATGAAAAATACTATTTTTAGCAACCCATTTTTTATCATTAAAAAGAAAAAGGAAGAGACGAGAGAGGGAGAGGGAGTAAGCAAGCGAAAACAAGTGACAGGTAACTTGCTACTTGCTATTTGTTTTTTCAAGAAAATAAAACCGCATAATTTCATTTAAAAAAATGACAAAAGTCATAAAATTAATTTAGTAAATTATCAAATCACTCCTCAATCCATATAATAATAACAAAAAAATCATAATAAAAAAATAAAAAAACTCCTGACAATAATTTTAGTATTTTTTGCTTTTAAATGTAATCTAGTCATTTAATTATATTAAAAAAGTAAGAAGACAATGGAGCTCATAGATGATAGGCTAATTTTTTTTTCTTTATAAAGGAGTTAAGTTATTTTATTGTGCTAAAAAATAAAAAAACTAATTTAACCCCTATCAATGTGATAATGCCAAACGAACCACGTGAAAAGAACAATTTGCCCCTAATTTGTGATAAGATAGCAAGAATTGTTTAGAGAGATGAACAAGAAGCAAATAGAAGTAGAGAAAGATCTTTGCGTAATGCGAGAGGAAGAAGAAAATGTTTTTGTGTATTATTCACTGTTTACATTCCCAGTACTGTTACATTCATTTTATATCAACAGAAGGTGAGAAGCTTGGTTACGTATTCTACTCAACAGGATGCAGAATTCATTAACTGTCTAACCATATTAACAAACTTGCTAACCATTATATTCTCTATTCTCTTTGACAGGTGGTGAAGCAGAGGTGGCTGAAACAGAGCCTTTGATATCTTGACATTCCCCCGCAATCATATGTTTGGAGGAACCAAGCATAAGATTGGAACAGAGACGCCGAAATAAAGGAGTGGAAAGGCCTTTAGTGAGAATATCAGCAAATTGATCAGCAGAAGGGACATGTTGAACCAACAAATCACCTTTGATAACACGTTCGCGAACAAAATGATAATCAATTTGGAGATGCTCATTCTGGAATGGAAAACAGGATTGGAAGCACGGGAAATAGCAGAGAGATTGTCACAATGAATGATCGGAGGGATATGTAAAGGAATGTGAATGTCACAGAGAAGCTGGTGAATCCAGGCAAGTTCAGCAGCAGCAATCGCGAGAGCGCGATACTCAGCCTCAGTATAGGATCGAGAAACAGTATGTTGTTTCTTAGAAGCCCAAGAAATAGGACTGGAGTCGAGGAAGACAATAGAGCCAGAGATAGAACGTCGATCATTAGGATCACCGACCCAGTCAGCATCACTATAAGCCTGCAAATTAAGAAGACCAGCCTGAAAATGAAGACCAACATCAAGGGTTCCTTTAAGATACCGCAAGATTCGTTTAATAGCCACAACATGAGAATGCATGGGATTATGCATAAATTGGCAAGCCTGGTTCACAGAGAAGGCAATATCAGGCCTTATGAATGTTAGATACTGCAAGGCGCCAACGATGCTCCAATACTGTTGAGGATGAGAGTAGGGTTGTCCATCATCTTTGAGCAAATGATGATGAGGAAGACAAGGAGTATCACAAGATTTGGAATCTTTGTAAATAAACTCTACCAAGTAAGTTAGTGATGTAACCTGTCTAGGACACAAACAAACCAGAAGGGAGATAAGAGATCTACAGTCCCAAAAAATAATGCAACTTGCCGAGATCCTTCATATCAAATTCTTGAGTCAAGGCAGCAATGACTGAAGAAAGAAGAGAAGCATGATTACCAGTGAGTATGATATCATCAACATAGAGTAGCAAAATCACAACACCAAGAGAAGAATGCTGAACAAACAAAGAAGGATCGGCAAGAGATGCTTGAAACCCCAAACTTGGTAAAAAGCGGTAAAGCGTTTATTCCAGGCACGAGGAGCCTGTTTAAGGCCATATAAGGACTTCTTGAGTCGCAAACAAAGTCGAAGGATGAAGCTTACTCACAAAACCTTGAGGCTGAGTCATATAAACCTCCTCATGCAGAAGACCATGCAAAAAGGCATTGGTAACGTCAAGCTGCCGTAAGGACCAGTTAAACTGAGTTGCAAGAGCAAGGACCAAATGAACCGTAGTAGGTTTCACGACAGGACTAAAGGTTTCATTATAGTCAATACCTTCCTCTTGACTGAAACCCTTGGCCACCAACCGAGCTTTATACCTAGCAATAGAACCATCCGCATTCTTTTTGATTATGTAGACCCATTTACAACCAACAAGATTTTTGGCAGGTGGGAGAGGCACCAAGTCCTAAGTACCTTGTGCATGAAGAGCATCAAGCTCCTCCCGCATAGCAGACTGCCATTCAGGAATGGTGGAAGCAGCCTTGAAGGAATGGGGTTCAACCCGAGAAGAAGCAACAAACCGCATGCAGGCGAGTAAGCCTTCCTTTTGGAGATACCATTCTTAGACCTAGTGGACATGGGATGAAAATTCAGCGGTGAAAGAGGTAAGACCACACATAGATTCTCAGGCTGGAAGTCAGGATCAACAAATAGAGGGGACTGTGTAGATGACAGAATAGGCAGAGGCGGAGATAATGTAGGCTGTGAGGAGGAACTGTGAGACAGTGCAGACTGAGAAGAGGAATTGGAAGACAGTGTAGGCTGAGATGCAGCCGCTGGAGTAGGAGGAGAAATAAAAGGGAACACAGTGGGATGTAGACAAGGGGATGAGGAAGTGGAAGGGGATGCAGGAATCACAGAAGAGTAAGGAAACATGGATTCATCAAATAGAACATGTCTAGTGACAAAGAAACGATTGGTGCGAATAGAAAAACAAATATACCATTTATACTGCCCTGCATATCCCAGAAAAATACAAGTGGAAGTCTTGGGCTGAAGCTTGTTAGAATTATAAGGTTTAAGTAAAGAAACACAAGCACAACCAAAAATTCATAAATGAGTAACAACCGGTGGAGAACCATATAACAGGAAATATGGTGATTTGAGTTGAAGAATTTGATAGGGCATTCTATTTATCAAATAAATGGAAGCAGCACAAGCATGAAACCAAAATTTCGATGGTAAATGGGCAGTTTGTAATAGAGTGATGGCTGTTTCTAAAATATGCCGATGTTTATGCTCAGCAAGGCCATTTTGTTCCGGAGTATAGGGACAAGACATTTGATGGATAATACCTTTGGTAAGGAGGTAATGTTTGAATTTATTACTAAGATACTCACCACCCCCGTCACTCTGAAAGACTCGAAGAGTAGCAGAAAATTAAGTAACTAAGAAGGTATGAAAGTAGACAAAAATTGAATAAACCTCTCCTTTATTGAACATTGGAAAAATCCAAGTAAATCGAGTACATTCATCAATGAAGCTCACATAATATCTGAAACCGTCAACATATACAGTGGGAGAAGGCCCCCAAACATCACTATGAATGACCTCTAAAGGTTTAACGAGACTTAAGCAGCGGATAAGGAAAAAGGAGTTTGGCAAGTTTACCTTCTAAACAAGTGGTACAAACAAATTTAGATGTGTCTGAAGTGAAAGAAATCTGGGATTGTTTTAACATAGCAGAGGTGACTGTGTTAGAAGGATGACCGAAACGCTTGTGCCAGAGACTTGTGTTGACTTGTTTACCAAGATAACTAACCGGATTATTTGGAAAGAGAGACTGCGCGAAGGAAACGAAATAGAGAAAGGAATAGGATATAACCCAGCTCTACACAGTCCCTTGAGGAGGACATTCCCCGTGATTTTATCCCGAATCCAAAAACCAAAAGCATCACAAATAAAACGGCAGTTGTTATCTTTACATAGCTTATGAACCGATAACAAGTGTTGAGATAGTTTTGGCACATGCAGAACTTGCTTTAATTGTAAGGAGCAATGAGGGACATCCAGAATAGAAGAACCAATATTAGAAATGGTCAAACCCTGAACCTCCGCAGTGGTGACGGTATCAGCTTCTCGAGAAAGGTGCGGCCCGGATTAAGTTGAGCCAAATCGGAGGTCATATGCGTTGTGGCGCCAGTATCAGCCACCCAAAATTGTTCTGGAGGAGAAGGAGGTGGAAAAATGGCATGCATAGCACTAAGATTACTGGAGGGAGGCCGACCTTGATAGCTGAAATTACCTCGATGATAACACTGAACTGCAGTGTGCCCAAATTTCCAACAAATTTGACATTGAATAGAAGAGGCAGAATTAGTAAGCAGAGTGTGACGCTGATAACAATCAGCAGCTACATGACCTTTCTTAATGCAAATTTGACATGTAGGAATGTCAATGCCAGGACCAAGAATACCAGGGTTAGACATAGGTGGAACCTGATAAGGACGTGGACTGAACGATACTAATGACGTCCTCGCCACGTCCCTTAAAGTGAGCCCCCCGATTGCCAAAGTATCCACCATTGGAACCATGAAAGCTACTGTTATGACCATTAAATCCTCCATTGAAACCAGGAGGTGGAGCAGACTTGGAGCTAGAAGGATGAGAATGAGAGTTACCTTCATCAAGAGCAAGAGCCTTGCCAGGAGATACTTGATGTTGAGCCATCATTACAGGAACAAATGAAGCAGAAGAATAAGTTTGCTCAAGAGTAGCTTTTTAAGCCAGCAATTGAGACCGAAAATCTTTAAGGGATAACACGTTGTCTCGGCCGCGAACCATACACCGAAAGGTGTTATAATCAGAAGGAAGACCATTGAGAGCCAAGATTACAATATCATCATCTTCAAAATGAACACCTACTGCAGAAAGATGATCCCGAGCATCTTTGATTTTCTGCAAATATTGAGACACAGTATCTGAGCCTTTCTTGATTGTTTGAAGCTCACTTTTCATCTGAAAAATGCGTGCCTTGGTAACTGTGGAAAATCTATCCTTCAGTTGAATCCACATGTCATGAGAGCTAACACATCCAATAACATAGGAGATTGCAGTTGAAGAGAGGGTAGCAATAATCAACTGTATCAATGCCCAGTCATGCATTTTCCAAATTTGATAATCATCAGTTTCAATACCTTCAATATCAGAATCTGCATCAAACCGATTTGGACACTTTCTTGATCCATCAACAAATCCTAAAATGCCATGACTCTCCAGTAGAATTTGCATTTGAAAATTCCAGATGAGATAATTTGTGTCATCCAATTTAACGGTTACAACTGTTGAAACTGTAGGAAGTAAAGAGGTAATAGGAGATTGGATAATCTATAGTTGAGAGGTTGTTACCATTTTTGAAGTTCAAAAGACAGAGAGGAAGAGAATCACAGGTTTTAGAAGAGTGTTTGAAGAGAAATATTTCAGTTTGACAATATATCAAATAGATGATAGGCAGATTGATTATGATGAAAGAATTGGTTGAATATGGCGATAATAACGCCAGAAGCAGAGATTAGAAGCAGAGAAATCACAAGATCACAAGATATTAACAATCCTAAGCTCTGATACCATGATAAGCTAGCAAGAATTGTTTAGAGAGATGAACAAGAAGCAAATAGAAGTAGAGAAAGATGCTGCTGTAATGCAGAGGAAGAAGAAAATGTTTATATGTATTATTCACTCGCTTACATTCCCAAAGACTGTTACATTCATTTTATATCAACAGAAGGTGAGAAGCTTGGTTACGTATTCTACTCAACAAGAATGCAGAATTCATTAACTGTCTAACCATATTAACAAACTTGCTAACCATTATATTCTCTATTCTCTTTGACAGGTGGCTGAAGCAGAGCCTTTGATATCTTGACAATTTGAACATCAATGGCCTTCAATGTTCATTATATTGTAGCAACCCACAATACAATGATTCTTGATCTATAATGTTTATCGACACTTATTGATTTTCTTAATAACTAGTTCCCTCGCTTGTACTATGCTGCAGGTTAGATAAAAAAAATTAAACCTAAAAAATGTTCAAACCGTGAGATATTATTATTAAACTTGATCTAGTATGTGAACTTTAAAAACTCTTGACTCAACTCTTTATCTAGTCAGAGTCACAAATAAAATCATGTAAGAGTTGTTTCAACGTGACTCAGTACTTGACTAGTCCAAAGACAATTTAGATGACTAGTAAAAGTGTGGTTTGACTTTAAAAAAATTCAAGATCACTATTTTTTAAAATATTAAGAAAGCAACATGTTAGATCAACCTAGGCATCATGACTTAATTCGTTAAACTTGCGATCTTAATCATGAACTTCATTGGGTTTAACAATTTTATTTTTTAAACTATTTTTAGCTTAATGATATGATAAAAAAAATAAACGCTCACAAAATTGAGAACTAACCAAATGTTAGAACTTTTGTTTGAGACTGTAATAACCTTATTGAAAGTAAAACAAAAAAAATTATGGATTTCAATTCAAAATCAACAAAATATTGAAGGACAAAATTAATAAAAAAAAATACCAAAAAGAACTCAATTGAAAGAAATGGAAGATGGAATTAAAAAAAAAAACCTATTTGGCATTGTTATTAAACTCAACTCAACAAGTTAATTTTAAAATCTTTTTATCTTATTATTTGCCTAGTCTAAGTTTAAAATTAATTCACATATGAGTTGTTTTTAAGTGACCCAATTGACTTGACATGTCTAGAGGCAAACTGTATGATCGGTAAAAATATTATTTGACTTTAATTTTTTTTAAAATAACATGTTTTTTTATATTAAAAGGATGACATATTGAATCAATGAATTGTAAAATTTGTGACCCAGATCATGAACTCTACCTAATTTAAAAACTTTGCTTTATAAACTCTTTTTGTTTAATGATATGATAATAATAATCAACGTTTGCAAAAATCAAATGCAAGCTAAATGTCGAGAGACTTGTTTAAGAGTGTGATAACTTTAATATTATAATAATTAATTCAATATTAATAAAATATTGAATGATGAAATTAAAAGAAAAAAAATTTAAAAAGTAGAATAGAAAAAGAAAAAAAAGTTTGATAAAAAAACTATTTGGCATTGTTATTAAACTCAACTCAACAAGTCAACTTTAAAACCTTTTAACCTAATTATTTGCATAGTCTAAGTTTAAAATTAATCCACATGTGATTGTTTTTAGATGACCCAGTTGACTTAATATATCCAGAGGCAAACTGTATGACCGGTAAAAATATTGTTTGACTTTAAATTTTTTTAAGATGACATGTTTTTTTTTTAATATCAAAAGGATGACATATTGGATTAATCCGGGCTTCGTGATTTAATTGTACAACTTATAACCCAAATCATGAACTCTACCTAGCTTAAAAACTTTATTTTATAAACTATTTTTATTTAATGATATGATAATAATAATCGACGTTTGCAAATTCAAGGTTATTTACATGGCCTTGAATTCATATAGGGTGATTACCCATGCTGTTAGAAAATAATATAAATTATATTTTGGGATATTATTTAAAAATTTAAGTTTTTGAATTGAATTGGTTCTTTAATATTTTATTAGAGTCCTGTTGATCAAGTAGTTACGAGTGTGAATCTTACTATTTTTATTTAATTTGATAAAAATTAAACATAAAATAGTATATACATATTCAAGTTTCAAGCCGAAAAGGTTTTCACTTAAAAGTATATAATAAAAAATAATATAAATATCTTAAAACCGCATCGAAAAATTTAAAATTTAAAATTGAATTGGTTTTTTAATATATACAGTATAGTTAACAATATAGTCGTACATATTAAAAAAAAAAAAAAAAAAAAGAACAGTTATTACAAAAGTCGTACATATTCTGAGTTGTATGATTAATGATGAAAACTAAGCATCAATATCTAGGACAACACGTTTTTGAAGAGGATGTCCATATTTAATGAACATGTCTTCTGTCCCCATAATAAATGAGGATTAGCAACCCATTTTTCATCATTAAAAAAAAAAGGAAGAGACGGGAGAGGGAGAGGGAGTAAGCAAGCGAAAACCAGTGACGGGTAACTTTCAGAATGTGGAGGTCAAATAGTTATTTTGGTTTCTGCCTGTCGTGTCGTGTGTGATGCCTTTCTTGCTACTTGCTATTTGTTTTTCAAGCAACTAAAACCGGGATAATTCTATTAAAAAAAAGGGGGCAAAACTCACAAAGTTGAAGAACTAATAATATAATAATAAAAAATGAAATTAAAGAAAAATTATTTAAGAAAAAACTTAAATTAAAATTAGGTTAATTTTTAAAACCCGTGACCCGAGTCAGAGACCTCATTTACCCTATAAAATACAAACCCAAAAAATCACAAAGCAAAATCCCTAATTATCCAAAATTTAAAAATAAAACAAATAAAAATAAAAATGATAAATTTGATATAAAAATTAAATGAAATAAAACAACGAATGATGAAATTAAAAAATAAAATAAATCAAGAAAATAATAAAATAGCAATTAAAAAATGAGAACCAAATATGGTATTAATATTAAATGAAATAAAAGAATGAGATGAAATTAAAAAATAAAATAAATAGTAATAAAAAAATAATCAGAACCAAGTATAATGATGCAAATTTTGAAGAAGGATGAAGTTGAAAAAACATTCCAATTTTAGGCCATATTTGTTTACTGGAAAGTAGTTTCCGGGAAACTACTTTCCAAACTTTTCTGTGTTTGTTTGCCATTAGAAAAGTTGGTCAACGGAAAACACTTTCCGGTCAACGGAAAACACTTTTCAGTCAAATAAAAATTTGGTATGGTTTCCAGAAAAGTGTTTTCTCTTTTGGTTGTGTTTGTTTGCCATTAGAAAAGTTAGTCAACGGAAAACACTTTTCAGTCAAAGAAAAATTTGGCTTGGTTTTCAGGAAAGTGTTTTCCTGGAAAATTTGGGCGGAAAACACTTTACGGAAGTTGTGAAAAATTTAAAAATGTTATTATTTGCTGATTATATCAAATTTGATCCTCAAACTTTTGATTGCTATATATAATTTGTTTTAAATATTTATTTTTCAATTTCATCTCTTAAAATTTAATTTTTATATTAACTTTGGTCCTTATTTTTATAATTGTTATTTGCTTTTTCCTTATCATTTTTTTATTGAAATTTTTTATCTATCAAATTTGGTCCTCATTCTTTCGATTGTTACTTATTTTATTTGAAATAATTTATGAAATGTTAATTATTATTATTTTAATTTCTTCATCTTTCATGTTTTTTTTAATTTTTTAGATTTGATCTCTATTATTTTGATTATTATTTATTTTATTTGAGATAATTTATGAAATTATATTTTTTGTCAATTTCATTCTCATTCAACTTTTTAATTTGTAAGATTTGTTCCTCATTATTTTAATAAACTTGAAAAAAATAAAACATTAATAAGTTATTTTCCAGCTCATTTTCCATGACATAACCAAACCCTGGAAAAGGTTTTCCAACTTATTTTCCATTACACTACCAAACATTGGAATTCACTTTCCTCGGAATTCACTTTCCAAAAGAAAACTACTTTCCAGCAAACAAACGGGGCCTAAATGATTTCAAATAAAACAAATATTTATTTCAAATAAGAAAAATAGTAATCAAAACAATAAATACCAAATTCAAAGGTAAACCAAATCAAAGGGCTGGTTCAAAAAATTAGAGGGTTTGATGTGGGAATCAAGGGGAGAAAAAAAAGTCGTCGGTGGTCCACCGATAACATGCGCTACCTAGACGTGAAGGGGATGCTGAAAACTTTCCATTTCTGCCCTAGAATATGATATTTGGTCAATGGAATGATTGTTATTAAACTTGATGTGTGAAAAGAACAATTTGCCCCTAATTTGAACATTAATGGCCTTCACTGTTCATTACACTGTAGCAACCCACAATGCAATGATTCTTGATTCATAATGTTTATAAACACCTATTGGTTTTCTTAATAACTAGTTTCCTCGCTCGTACTGCAGGTTAGATAAAAAAAATTAAACCTAAAAAATGTCCAAACCGTGAGATATTATTTGACATTGTTATTAAACTTGATTTAGCATATGAACTTTAAAAACTCTTGACTCGACTCTTTGTCTAGTCAGAGTCTCAAATTAAATCATGTGAGAGTTGTTTCAACGTGACTCAGTACTTAACTAGTCCAAAAACAATTTAGATAACCGGTAAAAAGTGTGGTTTGACTTTAAAAAAAATTCAAGATCACTATTTTTTTAATATTAAGAAAGCAATATATTATATCAATTTAGGCATCATGACTTAACTTATCAAACCCGCAATCTTAATCATGGACTTCATTGGGTTTAACAATTTTACTTTTTAAACTATTTTTAGCTTAATGATATGATAAAAAAAAATAGACGCTCGCAAAATTAAGAACTAACCAAATATTAGGATTTTTGTTTGAGACTGCAATAACCTCATAGAAAAAAAATGAAACAAATTATAAATTTGAATTCAAAATCAATAAAATATTGAAGGATAAAATTGATAAAAAAGAATGCCAAAAAGAACTCAATTGAAAGAAAAAAAATGGAAGATGGAATTAAAAAAAATAATTTCAGCATTGTTATTAAACACAACTCAGCAAGTCAATTTTAAAACCTTTTGACCTAATTATTTGTCTAGTCTAAGTTTAAAATTAATTAATATGTGAGTTGTTTTAGGTGACCCAGTTGACTTGACATGTTCAGAGACAAACTATATGACCGGTAAAAATATTGTTTGACTTTAATTTTTTTTAAGATGACATGTTTTTTTTTTAATATTGAAAGGATGACATATTGAATCAATTCGGGCTTCATGATTTAATTGTAAAATCTGTGACCCGGATCATGGACTCTACCTGCCTTAAAAACTTTGTTTTATAAACTATTTTTATTTAATGATATGATAATAATACGTTTGTAAAAATCAAACACTAACTAAATATTGAGAGACTTATTTAAGAGTGCGATAACTTTAATATTATAATAATTAATTCAATATTAATAAAATTAGAAGAAAAAAAATTAAAAAGTAGAATAAAAAAGGAAAAAAAAATAGTAAAAAAACTAAACTGCTTTATTTACTGTCCACAGTGAAGCACTGTAAATCTATTCCGTTATTTTAGTAGAGTAGTGCCGTAGTGGTAACTACCGCCACCCCCAGGAGCTATTTGTAAAGGTTTCATGTTAATTGTAACACCGCCGTCTCAAAATTTCTTTTAAAACAAAAAATAAAAAAAAAGGTTAAAAATAGGAGGTCAATATTCAAAAGAAGAATGTTCCCGCGCAAACACCGACTCAAGTTGTCACCACCGCCGCATTTGAAAAGACGGACAAAAAACGCGGTGAAACATGGGCCACGTTTGACAACATGCAAATTTTAATATCCAGTGCTTAGCAGCCACGTAGGTGCCAACCCACTCCCTCTCTTGCTGTCATCTAAACCCACCACACGATCCAAATAAAGAACACCCAAGCGCTCCATCGATCCAATCCCCCTCCCCCACTCCCTTTCACGTTTCGAATTTTGGAACCTTTTTTTTTTTTTAATAAATCCATTTGCCTATTTAAGCATCAACCTATTTGAAATTCAATTCTGTTGTTTTCGGTGTCTGATTTTAATTGACGGTAGAAAATGAAGGTGGAAGAAGAGTGTACGACTCCGAAGAGCATGGGATGTCGGATTCCGACTGCCCTTGTTTGTCCACCACCTCCCAAGAAGAAGTCGGTGGTTGGAAAGAAACGAGACCCACCAAAAGAAGGGTATTTTCAACCGCCTGAGCTTGATGCTCTCCTTTCTATTTTCACGTCATAGATACGAAGCTTGGGCATAATCCGCCCTAAATATGCATTTTTAATATCGTTTATTTACTCTATTCTAGGGACTGAAGGGGCTTAGTTTTAAATTAGAATTAAGGGAGTAAGAGATGGGGACATTAGATGCATTTTTCTATTTCTGTAGATATAAATGTGTGTCTCCTGTTATGCTAATGCTAGTGAGATTTCTAAATTTGTTAGATTTTAGGGAGTGTAATTGGTGACGATTCCGTTGCTTCGAATTGCTGGTCAGTTCATTGCCTTTTCCTTTTCTAGTAGTTTTTTTGCTCTTGCAATACATTTATTTACTTATTGATTTTCCAATCTCAAAGAATTGTCAAAGCACCGCAACTTTTCTCAGATCTCTGTAAGCAGGCCGTGTACAGGAAAAGTTGTTGTCGTGTATGCATGAGATTTCAAGTTTTTTTTGAAAGAATTAATGCACTGGAGGGGTCTATGGAGAAAAGAGAGAGTGAAGGATCATTGAACATGATGTGACTGACGTTCAGCAATTAATTTGGTGGTATCTCGCATTATTCTCCACCAACCACAGAATTGGAGGATTTGTTCATAGTAATTTCTTGGCTAGAAAGGAGGTAACTTTCTATGGTTAAATTGGTAAAAAAAATCTTGTTTTAATCTTAAGAATAATACAATGTTATGTTAGAGCCTCCATTTCAACCAATTTGGATGCCGATTTAGCCCAAATGGTCTTGAGACCTGGCATGTAAATCTTTTGCAGTAAGAAAATTTTAGAATCATCCCAGACCTTGGTGTTTATCTAACTAGGAATGTTTGGCGTCCATCTCTGTCAATCAGTTCACTTTACTCGACATTGCATGTCACTCTTTTGTTGTAGAGGACATCTTGATGACATATTTATAAAAAGGGATAAAAATATGAAAAGTAGTTACCACTGGATCTAGATATATTAAGATTTTTTTAAATAAAAAGATGGTTATATTGAAGGGAATATAAAAATTATTCTAAAATATTATATCTAATGTACGATTTTAATAATAACAATACATATCGTGAATACATGCTAATATTTCATCTAAACTAAATATTTATGTTTATTAGATATAAAAATTCGCTGGATAGTGATTTTAGATCTAGATTTGATTATGAAGCTCAATCCTTACTTTTTAGATTATGATATTCAAAATAACAATAAAAGAAGACCTATTTTTTTATTTTAAAAAAGTTTTGTTTATATTTTTTTAGGTAAAAAGTCCACAACAACCAATTGACATAACACAAGGAAATTCACATAATCACTATTAAACCGTGGATCTCAACATAACCCTATAGATATGTCCATACCTAATAGAATATCGCTAAAATAATTCAACGCAATGCAAATAATATCAACCAATACAATCTAACACAAAAATCAAACACACATAGCAAATTAATCAAAATGAGATAAATAACGACATATAAACAAATACGCATTCATGAATAAAAAACCCAACATTTACATTACAAATTATTTCAAAAATAAATAAATCACAAATTAAATTACCCTTGCTAAAAGAAATTAACAAATATCGCAAGTTCGAAGTTCTTTCTAACAAGATATGAAATTCGATTTCCTTGTCATTTAATCCCTTTCAACATGTTTATAGCCCTATAAATTAAACTCAATTTAGAGATTTTAATGAAATTTCATGTTTGGAAATATTTTAAGTTCTAAGAATTGAATTCCAAATGGAATTCAATCTCTAATAACCTCTTTGGAATCAAATCATATGTGGAATTGAATCGAATTCATAAGCAATTTTGAATTCAATTGATAACTTATTACAATTTTTATGTTTGGAATAAAATACTAAATCACATAATTGAATTCAATTGTATTATTTGTAATATATATGAAAATGAATTAAATTAGCAATCTTGACTATTTTGCTCAAATGATAGATTCTTGCTAATAATGGATATTTCTTGATTTTCTTGGTAAATACTAGTTGTTGTTATTGTTGTTTCGAAGAGGCATGACTTCTTTTTATGGTGTTTGCAATAATGGGTTTTTGAATTTTAAATTGAACTATTCATTATAGTGTTGGTATACAAGGTATTTTTGATAATGGAAAAACTTGGTTTAATTATTGGGGTTTTGTGGTTGTTGTTGTTAGTGAATATCAATCGACTTGTTACACATAACACTGATTTATTCATGTAAAACATATTTATTATTAATAAAAGTTTTTTTATTTTTAATATTCATTTATATTTAAGTAATAAATCTAATATTTGATTTTATTCTAGATTTATCTAACATTATTTTTGAAAAACTTAAAAAATTTTAAATTTATTATTTTTGCAGTGCATGACTTTCAAGAAATCCAAGTATTTCAAGTCTTAAAATGAGTTATCTTGTAAGATTTCAATTAGGAAAATAATAGAGATGAAGAGAGCCAATAGAGATGAAGAGAGCCAGTTGAGGAAAAAGGAAAATGGTAATTTAAGGAAGAGGTTTTCACAAAGATTGAGAACAAGATTGTTGTTATTGAAGATAAGATTAAAGGGTTCTGGCAAAGATTAAGTTATTTATGAGATAAAGTTTGTAGGGTTTTTGAGATGAAAAAAAAAGGTGTGTTTTTGAAATATTATTTTCAATGTTAATTTTAAAATGAATTATTATTGCAAATCAAATGATCTCCTATCTAACTTGCTTTTGCACTTTTTTATAAATTGAATTTCATTTAAAATTCAAATTAATATCCTTAAAAGAATTTTAAATATAAAAATTAATTTAAATATTTGAATTCAATTAAAAGATTTGATACAAGCTATAAAAATATTATAAAAATAAATTAGACACCGACCCCTCTTATTTAATATACTGAAAAGAGAATTTAATATTAAAAATAATTTTTTTAAAATACCAATCAATTCATTCCTTTTTAAAAAAACACCTTTGAAAAAAATAAGATAAATATAACAAGGATAATATAAAAAACAAAATGAATTAAATTCTATCTATATAAATTAAGTTATTTATCAATTAAATTAAATTTAAATATTATAATCAAATTTAAAAATTTAAACTTTTAAAATCTGTTTGTTTTTGAAGAATGTTTTTGAAAAAAATTATTTATTTTTTTCTTAAATTCAAATTATTTTTTTATATATTTTCAAATCATTTTGATATATTAATATAAAAAATAATTTTTTAAAAATAAAAAAATATTATTTTAATATATTTTTAAATAAAAAATACTTTAACATGTCTTAGATAATATATTATATTAAATAAAAAGCTAAAAAGCTCTTGACCAAAAAGCACCAGTGGTTTGGTAGGATAGTACCCTGCTACGGTACATACCGGCGTTTATTTCCCGGCTGGTGCAAGTGCAATTTTTTATTCCCGACCTTTCTGATTCACATGCCTTCAAACTGCAAAACCAAACACATACAAACTAACATTGTGGGTTTTCCTCAAATTCTCAGTCCAAGAGGATTCATTAAGAAAGACCTCTGTCAATACTACTACAAGTTCACGACTTGCATGGTACAAGAACCGTGGAGGAGCAGAAAACAGCTGTATTATGCAAGCAAAACTAAGCTTGCTCGAAGATTGGAAGAAAAAGGGCATTGCTTCACTGAACTGGTCACAATCAGCCCTCACGAAGAATGCTTGCCTTAACCAGAAAACGAAAGCTTCTTTTACGTTTTGACTTGCACTCTAATGAGTCACATACTGCAGCTATGTACAAAAAATCATTCGCTTCAAGCTCTAAATACAAGTGCTCACTATCACAGCATAAGCATGGAAAAGTACTGCTCAAATTCTTGATCAATGGTTGGTTTTCTGGGGCCTGACTGAGCTTCTGCATTCAAAATAAAGGACACAAAGTAAGTCAATGTAGATACAAAGCCAAGTAAATATTCAGTTCATGTTGTCACTTAAACCACCAAAAGGGGGCAGGGATAAGAGGGCATGGTTTGAACCTATGAATCTGCAAACCACAGGTATGCTGACTAACTAAAATACCTTGGCTGACAGCCATCTTCCGGATGAAAGGGCATACACATTTGGATTAACTCCATTGGAATAGAGAATATCATCAAGTTCTTTACCTGTGCATGTTTCGATGCTGTCAGTTCCAAATTCAGAGCAACTGTAATCTAAAGGGCTTTCAAATTCTAGGATAGGCTCTTCAAGATTCTGAGATGCTTGTAATCCATCATCATGACCGCATTGATCAATCTCACCTTTCACAAATGTCAATTCCTCTTTTCCAGCATGTCGTGCTGCTGCAGCACTGTCTGAAGAATATTGAGCATCCTTGAGACTGTTGCAGCTGAATGATGAAGTTGAGGGCCTGTCAGGTGGCCATATCTTTGAAACCTCCATCTCAAATTTAGCTTCACCATCCACAGACATGGCAAAGTCAGAATCTTCAACAAAACTATTGCTATCTTTGGCAGATTCAGGATCTGATCCTTCATCAATGGTCTGTCGTTCAGCATTTTGCACGATTATGCATGTGATTAAGTCCTTTTCTTCATATATTTTGGAAGTTTTGAGAGGGAAACGATGATCCAAGCATTTATGTTTTGAAATGGGCAAGCCTAATTGCTCAGCCCGTGTCTTCCTTTTCTTGTTCAAGTTAAAAAATTTGGAGTTGAATGCTTCTTCGAGCTGGAAGCTGAAAGAAAAAGCGGGCAAAAAAGACCACTAGAAAAGTAAGAAGCTGCATTTTGAATAATATGGACAAGCAAAAGTGCATCATAATCAGTCTGGATAAAAAGGCATACTAGGAAAATTAACAAATTGACAAGTTTCCATTATTGATAACCAGAAAATAGGATGGAAGAAGGACAAGACATAATCCTCTCCTTTAATTCCGTGTTATTATGGAAACCAGGTAAAAGCATTAGATTCATATTCTAAAACATCTGTTTGTAATGAGTAAAGAATGCATGGACTTGGTTTCAATCCTATTCGTGTGAATGCTTCCAGCATTTAAGTCAAGCACATAATGCAAATGAGAGAAAGCTTAGATCTTTGACCAAGAAGCAGCAATTAACCATGCCATGTTGCTCTCTCGCCCAACAACACAAAACAATCATTGAATTTCTTTTAGCAAAAGAAAAACAGAAAATTGTTTTTAAAGGACATAAATTTAAAAAACAAAAAAATAGAAAAGGAGCTCCTCCTATAGAAACATCAGATTGCGAATCCAGCCACTTGCACTAAAAAAGCCAGCCCATTTTGAATCCTGTTTTCTTATTTATTCAGCGGGTGCATGGAATTGCAAGAAATATTTGAGACACTACTGTTAACTACTTCAATTTAACAATTAAAGAGATATTCCTTTGATGTTCATACAAAGATCATTCCTACAAAATTACAAAATGACATGCAAGAAAAACAATTGAACACTCTTTAGCTGATTTACACCAAAAAAAAAAACAAAAACAAGTCTTAACACGCCTTCCATCACCTGATTTAAGGTTTCTTTCCTACAGAAAGAGTCATTAAAATGGTCAAACAGTAAGAGAACCAAGAACCCAGGATCCAAACCTGTTAATCTCATCGTTATCTTCATCCATGGCGGGCAGAGAGAGAAACATTCAAATGAGAGCGTGTCCTCCCCCTTTTCCTTCCTTTTTCCGAAGATTAACTGAGACGGGGTGATTGAACAGTATTCGCACTAGGATTACCACATCCGGAGCTCTGGCTTTTTTTGGAGATGATGACTCACACGAGACAAGACCATTTCGTGTCACGTGGGATTCTTGGAGATGGCGCGAGCCCCCATCGCACCGAGGGCCCCGACATTTTGTTTATTCATATGGCTAAATTACATTCTTCACCCCTACTATCCCTACAGTTCAAATCGAACTTTCTTATAGATAATTATTAATATATGACAATAATGATAATTAATTAGAAACACAAAGTTATTATATATGATATATCTTAATACTAAATGATGATTATTATTATTATTATTATTTCGTTTTATGCGTTTTGCAGAGTTCATAATACAAGGATGAGGCAACACATCAAAGATATCTGGTGAAAAAAGTACGATTCAATTACGATAATGAAGAGAAACAAACAAAGCTGCTTAATATTCTTTCTCGTTTTGTCTGTTGTTGCAAATATTAATTAATATTCAATGTTACAAGGATGGTGGTGTTCATGTAGGCGAGTTTAAGGATTCAAAATCCTTGTTAACTCACTGGGCACTCTTTTGTCAGCTCCACAAGATCTCTACATTATTCCGAAATTCCCCAAACACAAACTGGAAATGGCACTCACTATACCAAAATGATTCACACTTGATCACATCACATCGCCTCCCTGAAATATAGCAGACAACGGCCATCCCTTGGTTCTCTATGGTTGAGTGGTGACAATTCAAGGCTCATTTCTCCTCCGTGAAACAAGTCAAGCTAAAGCTTGGCCGCACAGATAAATGGGACTGAAGAAAAGAATCTCAATCAAAAACCATCCAGTCTTGCACACCCTGCTATTGCCAATGGAGTGACTCCGATACAGAATAGAACTTGATTATCACACAGATGCACTGCTCATACCATCATAGGCTGTACGGAAGCGGAGACCTGAACCGATATGTCCTGATGTTGGGCACACCCAGCAGGAAATACTTGGACCCAAGACCTAAAGCAGTCCCGCAAGAAAATGAAAAAATAGTCAGCTTGTTCATGAATTGATATGTAGAACATAATTTTCCTAATCCTAAAGTATCAACTACATTTGTAGTACTATTTTACAAATCACACACAACACTCACCACTCACCACTGTAGCTTAACCAAAATTGTCCGAACAGGCCAATCTAACCATGCCTCAGGGCCTTGCCAAGTATGATATGAAGTACAAACATAAACAATATCTAGGAAGCTCAGTTTGGTCTAGCTAGCTGCCACAGCTGGTCATGGAGCAAAGCCAGTCACTAGAGTGTGTGACTTTTCTAGGTTTCATGGTTTTGCAAGTTGACTGGCTACTTGCAGCTGATATGGTCGAATCATTTAACTTGCCAGATGGTATGGTCGAACCATTTAACTCAAGTTGAACTACGATGCACAATTCTACACAATAGAACGTCCAAGTTTCAAGGACATATAGTATGCGGAAACTGTAATAGTGTTCATCAAGAAACGAACCAACAATTTATATGCACTTAAAGTACATGCACGATGCTTCCACCAAGATGCACCCGAATTGCTCAAATGATCACTGCTAGCTGTCTGCATGATCATAACTGTGTAAGCACAAAGGGATGCAGGATGCATCTAGCAATAACCTAAAAGCTATGAAATACATTCAAGCCTTCTCATGTTCATGAAGAGAATATATTAGTTTGTCATCTATGAAGAACAACGGTAGGGGGAAACAGTTGAGTGGGCATGAAAATGAAGTGCAGACAATTTTTCCAAAGATACATTGTGCTAAACACATATTTTTCAGGCAAGAAAGGGAAAAAAAGAAAGAAAAAAAAAAGGGCGCAATGTCTTCACCGTAGTCAGATTTTCATAGGTGCCCACATCATATGGGTGTTTATAGACATGCCCTTCCTTTTCTGCTAGCCACATAGCTCTCACTCCTTCATGAAACTGAAAGAAGATACCATAGAAGACCATCATAAAAATTAAGGAATAAATTGGGTATTAAAAAAAAGTGAAATAATGATTTCTTAATATCCAATAACCTCGATTGTGGTTTTGTTTTGCAAAATGAGGTATACATGCCAACCCAATAGAACACCAAGTGCCACACTCAATGGAACTAGCAACAGCCCAGAAATAACCTGAAAATAGTTGAGTTATGAGCTGAATTTAATGTATTACATGCTAGCTGAATGATTTAATGGGGACATACATATATGGTTCTGAAAGAGTCACCATTATTCAGCTCATGTTTTTGAGGGTCAACAGTTAGACTACCAACAAGCAAGACCTGAAAATTTAAGCAAGGAGAAACACGAGGAAAATGAAGTTGCAGGCTTTCTCAATTGGTGTCCACCCACTGTAATTCAATAGTGTAAGAACTCGAAAGGGGAAAGGCGTGGCAGCATATGAAATACAGAAAAATGACAACCAGCCAATTAAAAGATAAAGTTACAGAATGATAAAGAGACAGTGCAATTCACAAGAGAAAGTGCCCAAAACATTGACAGAAGCTTTACATACCAGGGAGTAGATGCATGCAATTACAGCATACACAACGAAGACGAAGAAGACCTTATAGTTTGCATGGCCCACACAGTTACTTATCCAAATGCAATGATGGTCCTTACAATCAACAGGTAGCACTTTAACAGACTAACAAGGACATTTGAGATAAGGCATGAATGACAACAGAGATCATGCATACCATTCGCAACACACATCTTTTGCAAACACGGCAATGATGAGCACGTGGAGGCTTAAAGTGGGAACACTTCTGGCAATACCTCAAGTCTCCTCCCTGCAAACATCCAACTAAGTGTCATGTATGGGAAGCCAAGACTTGAGGTTCTCACTGAGATAGAAAATCACTTGCTTTCAAGAAATATTGAGATTTCAGGTTTTAAGCGTATTTGTGCATCAAAATGATCAGATTAACATGTCTAAATACAGAAAAAAAAAACTAATTAAAAATATCCAATCTCTTTCCATATGTATTTTGAAAGGCATTTAACCACACGGCTATGATGATTAATTAAACTTGAAGCCACTTAGTCATTTGAACAGAGGGTTATCTTATTCTCTTACAAGTATGCATCTGAATTACCATAAAAATGAAGTTTCTCTAGGACGTTATCGCAGTTATCAACAAAAATGATGTAGGAAAAAGCAACTAATATTTTTATTTATGCCTGTATAACATAGGAAGAACCCTGGCTATGATGTAAAATTTTTTCACAAATCAATAACGTCAAAGCATCCATCAACTCAGATAATGGACCAAAAGAAGTATCTACGATGTTGATGACTTCAACCAGCACAACAAAATAATCAAATTGAACAATTTTTTCCCAACCCCCGCCAGTTCCTAAACATCAACTTCTGGGAGCCGTGCCGTGGTGGCAGATCAGGAAGACATTGTTGACACTTCGCGTGGCCTTCAATTACGCATGTGTGTAGAAATATATTATGACAAGAGACAACCATCAAAATCAGTTCAATTATAACAGAAAACATTCCAAAGTCAACCATTTACTTTCATCCACCTACAAAATCAAGAAAGTTCTACCATCGATGCATGACCTAATTTCTTACCACTCTAACAACCTGACTAAATGAGATTGACAGAACCAAAGGATCTAAGAAACAATGGGCATAAATTCCCAGCGTTACTGTACTTTGCGTTTGATCTCGTGGACTGGGTTACTGGAGTCTTCGATGTCGGGCATGAAAGTGGAAGGGACCCGGCCCGCATCCATCAAGATTGCGACGGCATAGCTAAAAAGGGACATGAAAGCCACAGCTGTGAAAACGACGGCGTTCAGGATGCCGGGGGCAGACATGAGACCGAACCAACCGTCTATGAAGACAAAGATCGTGGAGAAGTAAATATAAATTATGGCTAAAACGACGACGGTTACTGGAAGGGAGAAGCTGACGCGTCGCTTCATCGTTTGGAGGTGAGGAAATCAGAGGCACCGGCGTTGAAACGACGGCGTCTCTGGGAAGGGGTGTTCTGTGTTGTTTTTTGTCTTAGTTCTAATTTTTATTTTTATTTACTGGGTGGTGTTTCTCTTTCTTTCTTCGTTTACTTGGCAGGAAGAAATACGAGAGTTTTTTTAAAATTAATTTCTTAAAGTTTTTATATTATTTTGATTTATTTATAATAAAATTTAATTTAAAAAAATAAAAAAATATTTTAATAAATTTTCAATAAAAAATAATTTTTAAAAGCAACTATTACCCTAATTATATTATAATAATTTAGAGATATTAATTTTGACTTTTTTATTTTTAGAAGCAGGAATATATTTGAAATAATATTTTTTTTAAATTTAAATTTTTTATATTTTTAGATTATTTTAATATATAAATTTTAAAATTATATTTTTTTAAAATATATTTTTAATAAATTTTTAAATAAAATATATTTAAAAAAATAATCACTATCAAACTTTCCAAATTACTTTAACAAATATCTTATCTTCCTTTCCCTTCTCTCTTCTTGATCAGTTTTAGTGCCCTTTCTAGGACTTAGAACTTGAGTTCTGTAGGGGTGGGCCCAATTAGTATTTATGTTTCAATTTATTTTCATGAAGTTTACTATATATCTTCTTAAATAAAAATATAAATTTTTTTTAAAGAACATTACTTGGTCACCAAACATTATAATGATGCTAACATCTCACATAATAACACAACAAACACTGTAGACAAAGCATAGCACAACAATTAATGCTGCTAGATCTGTTAGGCATTATTTGAAAATACGGTATAAATCACGTTTAATAAAAATTTAATTTTTTTATTAAAAATTAATTTTTTTATATATATTTTGGATCGTTTTGATGCGCTGATCTTAAAAATAATTTTTTAAAAAATAAAATAAATATTATTTTAATACATTTTAGCATGAAAAATATTTTAAAAAATAACTATAATTATACTTCTAAACAAGTACGGAAAAAAATAGTAATTAAAAAGACTTTAAAGAATAATGTGAAGGAAGGTTCCATCTGGGTTTCCACTCATGGAACCTTTCCTAGAATATATATATAAATATGAAATATTTCAAGTGTTCTCCACACAATTTTCTCACACTTGTGTTGGGAACCCTTTTGAATTATTTTTAAAATGTCATGGACATGGTTTTTTCTGCTCATGATTCAGAGACTCCTTGACATAGATGATTCTGATGATTCTAATAGTTTTAAATTTTTGGATTTACCATAAATAAACACTTAGATAGCCTAACAAGATTATGTATGGATAAATAACTTCACATTCAATAATTGCATCAGGTTTAAATTTGAATAGTTTTATAAGAAAATTTAGTAGTTGTAATCAACTGAGGTCCAAAAAACCCCTAAATCAAATTTAAAAGATGTTGATTGAGTTGATTTTTTTTTTTTTGGATTGAAAGTCTATTTTCAAAGTTTTTGTTGTTTTTTCTTTTTTCAGTAGGATTTTGATTGTTTTTTTCCTTGTTAAGATCAGTCATTGACGTTCTTTACAGGAGGGAATAAAATATGAAATAGAGTTATTGTTAGTGAGAACATTTTCAATAAGATTTTGTCTTTCTTTGTGTCTGTTTGATTCATTCCGTCAGCCAAGTTTGCCGGCTATTCTTGTAATCGCTGAATATGTGCCCACGCAAGCAAACAACACCCCCACGCCAGTGGTGAAAAGGCAAGCTGCTATCTGATAGGAGAGAATGACATTTTTTTAATAAAAAAAAAAATTAATCGGCACCTGAAATACCATAGAGAGAAATAAATGTGTTCATGTGAAGACAGTAACGTGAAGGGAGTGACCAAATTCTTACCTGCAACTTAGTTAATCTTTCATGGAGTATACTGAGATAACATACACATGGGAAGATAACAGCCTGCAACAAAATGAAGATCAGAGAAATGATGCATGAATGCATGCGGTTTCTTTGCGTTAATACCAAGAGCGAGCAGTCTACGAATGACAGCTTACCACGAGCATTGCAAGTAAAGATCCAATTAAGGCCATCACAAAACCTGCACCCCAAATTACAAAATGAAGGATCATTTGCGTTATTACTTCACATTCAAGTTAGAGATTGAAGTTTTTGGTACCAAAGAATGGAACTGCTAGTGCCACAGCTAAAGTCGAGGTCACTAAGATTGTTCTGATGATTAATGACACGCCGTAAGAGCTAAACCGGCCTGAAGGCACGAGTTCCTCTAAACTCAGTGCAACAGGCATCATCACCAAGGCATACTTGGTCATCGGGTTAACAACCTGCAAATCACACAAATATTGAACACGAGGAACCAGTCTCCTACTTTCCATACGCGGTTAATGACTTAAAGGTTGTAATTTAGGGAGATAATCAATCATCAGGCCATGGATTAATGTGAAAGTATGAAGAAAATTGAAATGAGTTTCTTATCATACTGCTGTCCAGACTGCAACTTTAGAAGACACAAATTGTGCTGGCATGTTTAAAGTATACTGAGATTCGATCGAGTTCCCGAACATCAGAAAGCCACATATTGCTGCTCCAGTGTACATAAGCCAACAAAAAATGAAGCTGCAGCATGAGAAACAAGTTACTAAAGGAATAGATTCTATTTGCCAATTTTATATTGGAAAATACAGAAACTTCTGTAAAGCCTTGAAGCAAGACGTGGGAATTCTTCAGGTGGAAGATGGAAAGTTTAAAGCCTCAATGATTAATATATGCTAGGAGATGGAAGATTTTCTGCCCAGGTTTATCAAGTTCTACATCTATGATCAAAACTTTTAGTATCTCTAGCATTATCCTTATTCGATATTAATTGTCGAGGCAATTGAAGTGCAAGCTATCAATTGTTTCCATTTAGCTAGAATGATGAAGCCTTAACAAAAAACAATGAGGAATTAGACACATGCTCTTTCTCAGAAATAAGTCATGTTTATATCTATGAAGGTTTCAAATTGTAGTATACTACTGAACGAACGAAGAGGATTGGTGGCAGAAAGGAAGTGCATAAAGTACCAATTTACCTGGTAATTAAAACTGTTGGAAACCTTGATGGTTCTTTCATAGAAGAGTAAATATTTGGAAAAACTGAATGGCCAGAGAAGCCGAAACCATATATACCAATTGCAACAGGCAAGTTTGCAAGGTCTAGAGCTGTTCCAGTTGGATGAAATCCAATTTTGTCGATCACCCCAGTCCATAACAAGCAGAGAGCAACTATAATTGATGCGCCTACTCCTCCAACTGAACACATAGGCATAGAGATCAGCAGCTATTGTTAAGTTTACAATAAGCTTTTTATGCTGAAGAAAAAGGGAGCTAGAAATGGTACTATAGTGTATTAAAGAGAGAAACAAAAATAGAAATGGAACCTGAAAGGTATGACAGCAAACTTAGGTCTCGAAGCCACACTGTTGGAAGAACAATGAGAGTTGCCGTGATGGAGAAGATTTGATGACAATCCAGATGTATTCCCGCAAAATCCATGTACATGTTTGGGAATAATGTTGACAAGTTATCACTCATCATGATTACGTACTCCACACACGAAGCCTGCAGATTGAAGCTAATCTCCTTTAAGTACTTGGGAAGAAATTAAGGATACTGAAATTAATAGAGAGCTGAGATGCACACATATACACGAAGAATTCGTCACACTTACATATAATTCAACGTATAATACCATCTGCATTGGCCCAAACCCAACTGTCAGTTATATGAAACAACAAGAAATCTTGTTTTAATGCAGTAAATCCACCAGCTAATGTTCTTAAAATTTATTAACTGTTGACGTATCACATTGTGATTTCACTTACTGATATCACTAAGCGCCCACCCACTCCAAAAGCAGCTTGTCCAATATCAGGGTAAGTTTGAAGTCCAGGAGAGCTTTCTAAACAATTTTTCAATAATATCCCAGTGTAGCAGCAGATGACACCAAATAGTGAGAGTATTATGAGGCTCAACCACCCTCCTTCTTTGATTGCGTAAGGCATTGTAAGGAGTCCGATGCCGCACAAAACATTTGTTCCTAGATAGAAAAACATAAAATATAGTAAATTGTAGAGAAGAAAAGAAGGTGGAAAACAACCCCCAGCGTGAGTTTTCCAGGTGCGGATAAAAGCAAGCTATGTCATCTCTTAGAATATAGCGGTGTCAGTTCCATGGCGCCAAAAGGAACTCTTCTGTGGCCTAGTTTTAGACGACGACAAACAGAAAATGATTAATCCAATAGCTAATAGAATATTAAAACCTTCAACTGCGAATTCAAAGCTAGCCACCTCTACTGTAATAAATGTGGTCCTTGTGGAATTATTTGATGAATCGTTTGGGAGACGCATGACCATTGCATTGAAGCATCATGATTTTGTTTATCGCACTAATTCTGAGAAAAAGAGCTTAGAGATGAAAGTTATTCCATGTACCATTGAGTATTGATTGAGCTAATGAAGCTTTTTGATCTGGTGGTGCCAATTCATTAACAGAAAATCTCGAATGAGAAGATGCAGATGACTTCACAGGCAGTATGAAGCTTGGTACTTCTTTGCCTAAACTTTGTTCGGAGATGAATGGGCTACTTAGAGAAGAATCCAATTCTGAACCTTGACGTCTCTTATAAACTGAAGTTAAAGAACTGGTTTTCCCCGCCATACTACTGGTCCCTTTCAAGATGTTAACTGAAGGAGGTGTCGTCCCGGTAAGCAAGTCTATCGACTTCCTGCACAAATTGAAGTGTGTCATTCTACCTTTTAATGTCTATGATATCTATTCGCGGCCCATGAAAAGCTTAATTTATATGTAAAGTTTTTTCACGAATTCATCACCATTTATATTTTCTTGCTTCTCTTAATCCATGGAGTTGCACTACCTTCACATTCATATGATGCTTATGCAATTGTTTCGTGATCTTAACGCTAGACCTACCAGTGTTAGTTAAGACAATCTCCCATGCATGAGTGAAAAGAATGCAATAAAAGAATAGAATAAATAGAGCAGATCTATGTGATTATAATACTTTGCATTGAAGTCTCTTGCTAGCCTATTTGCTGCGAATTCCAATCAATCAATATTTGAGTGAATAAAAATAGATTTACATATATATACACGTTTAATTTAAAGAAAACCAAAAATAGATACAAGTTGGGACATTTGATAAAGTATAACCTGTAACTCTGAGGCCATGATGGAGTGGTAACGTCAAAACTGTTGTTGGAGAGGTACTGTGAAGAATCCATGCTATCAGATTCTGAATCTGAATCACTTTGACAAAACCTTTCACCCTGGTTTTCCTCATCGTCTGTTTGGAATTGGTCTTCGCGATCAGGACCCAGATCTTCATCTATCTTCATTTCCTCTTTCGTTTTCCAAAAACCAGAACAAAAACAAACTCCTGCCTCGCCTATCTAGAAAAAAGGATCCGTAGAGACTGGATAAACTTGCTTGGCATGCAAGACAAATGCTTGTTTTCCAGTACTGTGGCTAGCTATTTTTCAAAAAAAAAAAATATTAAAGAGAATATAAGGTAAATGTTCTGGAAATGACAGCATGGACATGCATGCATCAAGCTAAAAGACTGGCCAGACACAGAAAGGCTAAATTCTTGCTTGTTGTACACTTGTATGCAGGATTTGATCTAATGGGGAGAGTTTTATGTTGTTTTCTTTTATCGCATCTTTAGTCCTATTAATAGCAATCATACAAGAAAAATCCAGACAGATCCGAACTACTGGGCTTCTTTTCTGACAGTCATGTTTATCTAATCTAGGCCAATCTTAATGTTTTATATTCAGTTATTTTGTTGTTATTTTTTTATTTATCTTGTGAAAATAGGGGCTTAAGCTCATAGGAAATTACAGTTGACAAAGTTGGGGAAGGGAACTTCCTAAAAATATTAAGATAATTGGAATCCTGAATTTGTTCTCCCACACAGAGACAAAATGGCTACCTAGTAGGGTCTCAAATCCATCATTCCCAATGAGATTTCTAATGTTATTTTTTTTTCATTTAGGGTTTTCTTTTTAAATATAACTTTATATTAATAAGTATAATTTTCAATTTAATTGTTGGATTGAATTGATATATATTTTGATAGAAAACTTTAGAAGATATAGGGTTAAAATTTCATATCCATCTAGGTACGAGAAGGTCTTAAAATAAGGACTAGAGCAATTGTTTGAAATTCACAATATTTTTTCTAGTTGATTTATTATTATTATTTTCATTTGATTTAGAACTCTTTTATTATTATTTTTAGCTTTGTTTAGGATTTTTTTTCCAAGCATAAATAGTGTTATTTTGATTGTATTTTAGGAAACAACTTGAAGAAAAATATTCAGTAATAAAATTATGAATTAGAGTTTGGTGTGACAACTCCATTCGGCTTCAATTTTGTCTTTCTAACTTGTTATCTTTCTGTTTGTGTTTTTGTCTGTGTTAGTTGGTATCAAAGCCCAATAATCTTAGGTTATTACTTGTTACGTGTTGCAATCCCAAGTTATTTTGCTTCTTATATCTTTGCTAAATAACCATGGCTGGAAGAGATTACAGAGCGAGAATGTGTTCAGGTAAAAGTTGATGAGGAAATTCCCCCTCAAGAGAGAAATGTTCAGGAGTTGGTGATAGAAGACATGCAAAGACAAATTACATAATTGAAAAATGGTGTTTAGAAACTAATGATAGAAGACATGCAGAGACGAATTGCAAAATTAACACGTTAGTTGGTGGAGGTAAGAAACTTGAGGGATCGTGGGAAGAGTGGTCCCAGGTCTATGACTAGTTTTGAAAACTCATTTCAAAAACATGATCAAAAGAGTAGTTTCTTGATCAAGATGAAAATCGTGAAGATTTTAGTGATCCTGTTTATGATAAGGTAAATGTGGATTTGGTATTCTACATCATTTTATGATGTTTATTTTGATGATAATTTAAATTATGATATCATAAATAATGATATTAATAGTAGTGATTATATCATTAATTATATCCTTGTTGATAAGTTAGAGGTTAAGAACAAAAAAAAAACATGAAAGGTGCTTAACAAAAAATAATATTGATTTAAATTATGTTGATCCTTTTGATTATAAGTTTACCTTTATAAAAAATATAGGTTATATGGATACAATACATGTTGATGAGGAAAATTTAAGGTTTGCTTTTTATTATTCTAAAAGGCAATGAAAGAGAAATAATTTATCAATTGTTATTTCTTATACAAATTTTAAGATGAGGGAC
This sequence comes from Populus x sibirica, assembly GCA_019202695.1. Taxonomy (NCBI): domain Eukaryota; kingdom Viridiplantae; phylum Streptophyta; class Magnoliopsida; order Malpighiales; family Salicaceae; genus Populus; species Populus x sibirica. The sequence goes on from JAGMVL010000318.1 coordinate 742,260, forward strand.
TAAAGTTGATTTCTAAAATTTTTGTACACTTAAAGAAAAGAAAGAAAATAGGTTGGATAGTCTTTATTAGACATATTAGTTATTGAGAAATGAGAAATTAAACTCGAGGACGAGCTAGTTCTCTCTAACTTAGAAAAACTAATGTAGGAGATTTTTTTTCTGTAAAATGCAGTTTTATGTTAATGCACATAACTTTCAATCTGACTGTTGAATCACACTATAATTTTGATAGAAAACTTTAGAGGTTATATTTCCATAGGGTTAAGATTTTGTATCCATTTGAGTGTGGTAAGGCCTTTAAATAAGGTTTAGAAGTTATTGTTTAGGATTTGCAATATTTTTTTAGTTGATTTATGATAATTTTTTTTCTATTTGGTTTATAACTCTTTTATTATTTTTCTAGTTTTATTTAATATTTTTTTTCTTAGTATAAATAGAGTTATCAATCTAGATAGCAAGATGACAAGTGTTATTGGCATAATATGATATCGACTATATGACAAGAAAGGCTGTAAAAGAGAGCGCAATTGCTGACCACCTAACAGATAATGTTGTGAAAGATTATGAGCCATTGTATTTTAATCTTCCCGATGAGGATGTATTAGTGATTGAGAGTGGTGGTGGTGCAAATGACTAGTGGACTATGTATTTCGATGGAGTTTTAAACGTAGCATGGAATGAGAATGAAGCAGTAACAATTTCTCCAAAAAAGAAGCAGTACCATGTTTCGGTGATGTTGTAGTTTGAATGCACCAATAACACAAACAAATATGAAGCTTATATCATTAGTCTAGAAGCTGCTTTAAAGCCGAGAGTTGGAAAACTCAATTTTTATAGAGATTTAGTGCTAATTATCTGTCAGGTAAAGGGGGAAAAACTCAAAAATAGGTTATGACAGTAGTCCCCTCTTTACAATGCTTATGACAAAAAGTTCCGTAAGAGACTTTAGATAATATGATTATAAAAAAGAAAAAGGAATGAGAGATTGTGGATTTATCAAATCAAGAAATATTTCAATTCTTCTGAAAGTGTTAGAAATGAGGGCTCGAAAGTGCGCTCAGTAAGAGATAGGGCAAGAAATTGTATTGTTAGAGAGATGAGAGCTCACGTGACATTGTATTACACTCCAGCATAACTCTTGCCAGTTGATTGTCCTTACAGCTACCGCGGCGCCACCCTAAAAAGGCTAACCTAATCAGTCTTTATCGGCTAAATTTTAGCAGCTCATGATGATGATTTTGAGCCAACGATTGAGATTCTTCTTGATTGAATCAAGGGTCAAGATTAGTCCCAAAAAAGACAAGATGTTCCTCTTTCACCCTCTATAAATAGAAGCAGATTTCGGGTATTGAGGGGAGAGAAAAAAGATGAGTGAAAGTGAGTAAAAAACCAACCTTTCCCCGTGTTTTTTTATCTGCCATCACTGTTCTTCTCCCTCCTTCGCAGCCTCAACCTCTATGCCCTTACTGACACCAATATCGTCCACCAACAGTCATGCTCCTCTTTCACCAACTCATCCTCTCCACCTCTCCCATGAATAGCCAAGCCATCATAAGACTTTTCTTTTTTCTCTAGACAAAAATCTTCAGCAGTGGCGTCATGGGCAACTCCAGCAGCACCTCAGCCACATCGGCGGACCAGCAACGACAGCTACACACCCTCCATGCTAGGTAATCTTTTTCTCTTTTCCCTCTTTCCCCTTTGTAAATCTTCTCTCATCCACCCACTGCATGCAGAATGTTAATTCACGTTCTGTAGCAATGAAATAATTAACATGGTCACTAGGCTGGACCAGTGACCATGTAATATAGGTGGACTGAACCTGTTTCAGCCCAGCTCACATGGCTGGGTCGGGTTCAGCCTATTAAAAAAAGAAAAGAAAGGATTATTAGGCCTTCAATCGACCTAACCCAATCCGATTATGCCAGACTTGGGCCCCTGGCCCGTCCAACCTTTTTTTAAAAAAAAATATAATAATAATAATATAAAAATAGAATTTTTTAAAGACCATTTTTAAAATTATTTTTGGGACCATCACGTGTTTTTTCCTAATAATTTTGTCTAATATTGGGCTGTAGACTTATACCATAAGATACGGATCCTATATAAAAAATATCTTATTTTCCTCAAACATTCAAAAAAATATCCAAAAATTTAAAAATAAACTTTATTTTCAAAGAAAAAAAAATATTTTGTTTTTGTACACACAACTGAATCCTAAAGGTTTTTCATGCATATTTTCTAAAAAGATAAAATCATATTTTTATCATGTTTTAAGAAATGCAAAAATAGATATCTTAACCAAATTATGATTATCCATTAGAATTTGACCAAAATATAAAAAATCCCATAACAATTAGTTTGTTATTCAGAACGTTAGGAATTAGCTATATCCAAGAAATAGATACGATGATAAATTTAAGCCTAAGAATGGTTAGGATTAAACCCAATAAGGTAGAGACTTCCTCAGAAAAGGAGATATGCCTTGAATCTTAGATGAGACTAACAGATAGAAACATTACCTAAAAAAATAATCAATCAACAATTCAGCTTACTTTATGTACGGCGTACTGAGGGTGATGTGTCTTTCTCTTGCAAAACTAGTCCCCTTACCTAGATTGTCGCATACCATTAGATTTCTCAGTGACCATAATACTAAGTGACGACTATATAACCCTATAATCATAACTTTATGATTAAACTCAAAACCCCCATTTCAATTCCCAGAGATTACTCTGTCATTCGATGTCGTGCACGTCATGACAACACCAACACATTTTTAAGCCTAACACCACACCAAAGCACCACCATCACTCAAAACCCCCTTATCTCTATATAAAATGTAACTACCACAACCAAGAATCATTCTCGTGCTAGCCTCACATAAAAAACAACATTAAACCTTGTTGACTATCCTTCTCATCAAGCACAACAACATATCCTCCCTTTACCAATGACTATATCCACAACAACACCAACTAACAATCAATAGCAACACAAAAATATCACCGTCCTTATCGAATAATGGTAGCACTAGCAATAAACACAGTAAAAAATTATAATTGCATTAAGGTGAAAAAAAATAGGATACTTATGACTTTTCCAAGATTATATATCTTTGCTCAAGTGATGGTGGGCTACACAACTGATAAGGAAAGGATGAGGGAGTTGAGTCACTTTAGATGTACACAACAATGCATGATCCCACATGCCAACAATGGTGACGACGTATGATCCGGCATGTCGATCACTATAAAAACATAATCTAATTCATCCTTCTCATATCTTATGTTATTTTAATTTGCTCTATTTTTGTATTTTTATATATTTATTTTTTTAAAAGTGTATTTATTATGTTGGTTCATGACATTTCAGGGATCAAAGATCATAAACAAGTGTTCAAACCTTTAGGATAAAGCTAGAAGGATGAGATGTGTTGCCTATTGGATTAAACCGGTGTGTAATTGTTTTGTCCTTGTTCATTTTGAAATTTGTTTTCCTACTCATTCAGTTTTTATCTTTGGCATGCATGTTTACATATTAATTTGTTGCTTTTTTATATGTTTTTTCACTGATGCAACCATATTATTCGATAGTTTCACCCACATTTAACTAGTGTTTTGCCTATGTTTTATATATAAAATGCCTTGATATTCTTTGTTTTATGTTTTGAAGGCACTTTTGGATGAAAGATGCAAAAAGGAGTAAATTGGAGATAATTGGCGATTTGACCTTCGTCGATGTTTTGTGCAGAGCGTGAGCTCTAGAGGTTGAAATAAAGTGATTCCAGTAGCATTAAAAAGCTAACATCCATACCTTTCTGGAAATCTAAGGCAAGAAAATAAAATAAGGAAGAGCATGGAAATCGCAGCCTTCAAAGTCAAATCTCGCAATCTGCCAGTGTTGACCTTCGGTCATTCCAACTTGAATATCTGGAGCTACAGAAGTCCAATTAATGAAAACTGAATTTTGTTGGATTCATGACTCCAAGTTATATAAACTCTCCAAATTGCAGCCGAAAACGATGTCATATGAGGGAGATATGATTTTTCAAAGATGACATCTGAATTCTGCCAAAAACGGGTTTCGTGAAGAAACGAGTTCAAATTATGTTCCGAAGCATCTAAACCGATATCCAAGTTTTTATTTCAGCAATTTAGCTCCTCTAAGTCAAATCTTGAAGATTTCATGCAAGGCTATTTCTTCTTTTTTAGGAAAATAGTTATTGAAGTACTTAAATGTAAACAGTCTACTTAATGGAGGACTATTTTGTAAAATAGAGACCTAGGGTTTCCTAGGATATAAAAAGAATGAGAGAAGAGAAGTGGGGCAGCCAGCCAAGGAGAGAAAAAAGCCCCCTTCCTCTAAGAAACCCTAAATTATGCATTCTTCCTTCTTTTTTTATTAGTTGTTCAACAAACATGCAAGGCTAAACACTTTTTCTTGGTTGCAAGGACACGGAAACCTTCGGATTTCAAGAACTGTGAGATTTATTTTACCTTTTCTTTTCAGTTTATATGATGAATATGTTTGTTCTCCTATGCTTATTTTTCCTATGATTGTTTATTTTAATTGCTAGAGCGGACTCTAAGTTATTATTGTAGACAATCTATTGCTAAGTTTGATATCAAAACCGGAGTTGTGGTATAAGAACTTGTGAAGCAACCGAGTTTAATAATTGTGGCGGATCTACGTTATTAATCTTAGGGAGAACATTCAATCAAATCAAACATAAACGGATGACGCAGTTATGTTTTCTTGATTAATCAACTTATCTAGTTCTTAAGGCTGCCATTAAATTAAATTACTAGTGCGGACACTGTGGTTGTTTGATGGTTAGGGTTAGTTATACGGCGGATCCGTTAACTAACCAATGTTAAGAAGAGATAAATATTCAGAATATAAATTGATGTTTCTTTTCCATGATCGGTTCGATTTCTATAGGTGGATGTGTGCTTGTGACCAAGGTTTGTTCTCTTGATAATTTTCTGATTTTATTAAATTTCGTTTGATAGTTTTCTGTTTTCTTTTGCTTTAGCCTAGATAACGTCCAAACCCCCCCCCAAATTGCATATCATCTAGCATAAAAATCGACTTAAATCTTCCTCGTGGGATCGACCCCTTGCTTGCTCTATACTATCTTGTGTGTTGTGATTGAAGCTAGGGTAATTAATTTGTGCGACCGCGACATCGCAACATTCACCATTGTCAAACAAAATTTGGCTATTGTTTTTATTGATATCATTTGAAAACTATATTGGTGGGGTTTTGATGTCAAAATCCTAGTTTGATCTTTTTTTCAAGTTCTTAAACCTACCATTTTGTTTACAAATTATTTTTAGTCAATGTTAGCATTAAAAGTCTTGATTTCAACATTTATGTCTATTTTTCACAACTAGTACTGGTTTACTTCAAAATATGTTCAAGAATGTGTAAACCTGAGAATCTTATTTTTAATACTTGTTTATAATTTTGTTGCTATCAATTGCTTTTGAATGATTTTTAATCAAGATGAATGTTAAAATTTTGTTTTAAATATTTTTTTTCTAGTTTTTGCAGCAACTAGTTTCTTTAAAAACATTTTGAGTCGGATTTAACATTTAAATTCTCTTTTTTAATTCTTGTTTTGATTCCAACAATCACTAGGTATGCTTTCTCTATTAAGGCATGTCTTATTTGCTACAAAAGTTTTAATAATAATCACATGATTGCTCATTTGCATCCTTGTTTGTTAGGGATTTATAATTCTATATTTGCAACTAAATCACTTTTATTTTTATTTCATGACTAACATATGCTAATTGTTAATTGGATCTAAATCCAAGTAGACAAGACTCATAATTTAAAGATACATCAACTACTTGATGTGATTTCAAGAATAATTATATAAAGTTTAAGCTTTTTTCTTTTAAGCAATATGGTGGCATTTGTGTAAAAGAATCTAATTGAGTGAATTATATTTTTTATTTTTAGGGATCTAATATTTACTCAATGAGATTCCTTATAATTATTATACATATTTTTCTCTTCAATATTATGAAGTTTTTTAATAATTTGTTTACTTCTTTTATTATTCCAACACTTGTGTGATTAACTAGATAGTAAATGTTTGATTGAGAAAATTTCTCTCAAAGGCCTCATAAAAAGACTAGACCCAAAAAATAAATGAAACAAACTTTTAAAGTTCAATCTTTTCACATTTCCAATTTAGGATTCTAAGACCCTAAAACAATAAATATGAAGAATTAATTTTCTTAAATTAATTCCGAATTTACAATAAACTCATAACTTAGAAAATAATCATACAAATAATAATTTGTAAGAAATGAACCTAGGGGTAGAAACATATAGGGTAATTGTTCTTAGAAAAAAGGATTTTTTTTTATGATTTTTATTTTGACTTAAACATAACCAACTTTTTATATGTTTTTTTGAAACTAGTGTGATTAGTCTTTTTTAAAAACTATGCAACCACTTATCTTATAACTTTATTTTGTTTTTAAGTCCCTAGATAATCAACCAATACAAACATTAAAAATTTTCAAATCCTAAAAAGTTTGAAAATGTTTAAGTAATTGCCTATATTAAAATAAGCATCCATGTGTCAACTATATAAAAATATAATTATTCACTATCAAACAAGAAAAAAAAAGGCTAAAAGTAATTATTAACAATAAAATCAACCAAGTCCCATAAGAGTCTAAATTGATAAGGGAAGATAAAAAAAAAAATTACCTGCAACGACACAAGTTTTTTTAATCAATTAGAAGATTCAGTTCTATTTAGAGTAAAAGTCCTTAATAAAATAAATTAATATTTGCAAAATAAGTTACGATTCATGTAATTACTAGAAAAAATGACATATAATAAATTAAAATTTAATATGTATCATGATTCATCATGTAATTACTTTATCTGACATAAATAATGTGTAAAAATTAATTTAAGTGTTTACATGAAATATTATACCAATATAAATAGGCATTGAGTTACTAGGAAAGATGGTCAACCCCATATATATAATTTCCTTATAGCTTTCTTGCAATTTATTTATTATTATTATTATTTTTATTTTATTGCTTTATTTACTAGCTTTTCTTTACATTCTAGTTTATTTAGTTTTTTTTTTTCATTTACTTATTTTTTATTTGGCATCGCCTAAAACAATATACTTTTCTTAAATATCATAATATTGGATACATATATTTTATTTGATTTGTGAGGCAGTTATGTACCTCCGGTTGAAATTAAGTTTTTAATTGTGGTTTTTCTTTATTGGAAGGAAGAAAAAAAGAATATATAACATAATACATTATAAAAATTATCTATTATTCAACATGAATAAAAATATCAATAATATCAACGGATCGTGTCGAATTCCTTAAATAAATCCTAGCCGTTCAAAATAGGGCAAGTGTATCCCTTAGTCTCCCTCCACACTATTAAACCTGCTCTGAGCCACTCTTCGATCTCTTCGCCTTAAAAAGCAGTAGCATCGACAGCAACCATATCAGCAGTTTCCTGACCGCTGCTTGCCTGGTAAGTCTCAGAAACTAAAATGGATTTTCTGTAAATTCCTTTTCATCAATGCCAAGCAGATTGAACCTGCTATATAATTGCTTGTTGTGATTCTTTTAGCTTCTAATATCGAATGGGCTGTTCTATTTTTCTTGTTTGTCAACTGGGTTCTCTTAGAAGCTTGAATCTTGACGTCTGTTTTCTAATGATGGTCTATCTTGTCTCCAAAGCAAATGGGTTTTTATTGGTTCACGTTGCACTCCTTTGAAAGATCGAGGCAGCTGTTTTGTGTGCTGTACAGTTCAGCAACTGTATAATAGATTTGCATTTATCTTGTTTCCGTTTGTCAATTCTTACAATTGATGTTTTTATGATTCAATCTGATTGGTTTGTTAGTAAATGGAACAAAGACGATACAGCGGAGAATTGAGAACGGATTTTTTAGTGTTAAGATTATGGAAAAGGAAATATTTTTAGTGGAAAGGGACTTGTGTGGATTGATTTTAGGTGTTGGATTGTTGTATTTTAAGGCATAATTATTTGCTAGGCCGCCTGTAGTTGTTTAAATTTTGTGATAGAAACACCTATAAAATTATTTCTGCTGCATCATGTGGGTTAACGTAGATTATTTTAATTTCTCCTTTGGTAGTTACCATTTGTTTGTTTAAGCGTGATGACATATAAACCAACATTGGTTGCAGTAATAGGCTAATGCAGTATGTATTAAGGTCTGAAGTTTGGTCTGCCTTTTGACATTAGACTACCTGTTGGTATTCATTATCCATTTATGTTTTGTTCTCTAACTCTTAGTTTATTTCTGAACAAGTAGAGAAAGAGTCAACGGAAATTAGGTGTTCATTAGGATGACAACTCATAATGGATGTCCAGCTATTATGATGAAATTAGATTGATAATTACAGCTCAGTCATTGAATCTAGTCTCGTGCTGTTGCTAACCAGATCTGTGAAGATGTTCACCACAAAGAAGAAGATCCAGAAAGACAAGGATGCAGAACCCACTGAGTTTGAGGAGACTGTTGCCCAAGTTAGTTCTTTACTATTCAATCTGGTTTCTTTGGATTCATGGTTTAAACGAATTAAATATGTTGAAATCTAAATGCTTTCTTCTCTGCAGGCATTATTTGATTTGGAAAATACCAGCTCGGAACTGAAAACTGATCTAAAGGATCTCTTCATAAATTCTGCAGTGTATGTACATAATTTTATGTGTGTTCTACAAGAAACTTTTCCGTTCTCTTCTCTCAATTTTCTGCTTTTCCTCTGGTGCCAGGTCTATTTGCTAAATTTAAACTTTGCAAATTTTGCAGTCAAATAGATGTTGCTGGAAATCGCAAAGCTATTGTCATTTATGTTCCTTATAGACTAAGGAAGGCTTATCGCAAGATTCATCTTCGTCTTGTTAGAGAGCTGGAGAAAAAGTTTAGTGGGAAGGTAATGTTATTTCAGATTCTTAGTTTTCTACATGTGTAATAGAGGAGGGGGAATATGAAGCTTAGAGCTTGCAACCTCAAGGCTGAAGGTTCAAGTCCATAGAAGGAGGTGCTTAGCATTTGTAGTTCCTAGTCGTGGTTAATATACTATGTCAATCCCAGCTTCAATTCAATACTTGTTTGAATCTGAATTCTGATTCATGTTTCAATTCCTCTGATATTTTGGCAGGATGTTGTTCTGCTTGCTACCCGAAGGATTGTGCGTCCACCCAAGAAAGGCTCTGCTGTTCAGCGCCCCCGCTCCCGCACCCTAACTGCTGTGCATGAAGCCATGCTTGAGGATTTAGTTTATCCTGCTGAGATTGTTGGAAAGCGCACCAGATACAGGATTGATGGATCCAAAATTAGCAAGGTAGCTTTCACACTTTAAGACAAAGGAACAGAATTATAGTTGGAATTGTATTCTCTATCACCATAATCTTTGCCCTTCTCGTTAATTCTCTATTTTTTTGTTTGTTTGTCAGATCTTCTTGGATCCCAAGGAGCGCAATAACACCGAGTACAAGCTGGAGTCATTTGCTGGAGTTTACAGGAAGCTTACAGGGAAAGATGTGGTTTTTGATTTCCCCATCACAGAGGCCTGAAGAGCTGTTGATGAGTTTTGTTTTGTTATTTTTCAAGACTCAAGAGTTTTATAAGTGCAGCACATAGGATAATACTTAAAATTTTGACTCATGAATTTGGTTGAATGTCTTTTTGAATAGGAAATAACTTTCTTCAATGTTTCTTTTGCTATGTACTTAAAGTTCCTCTGGATTTTTCTTATGAAAATTCTCGTGGATTGATGGCTGTATAGCGTGCCACTTTCATTGAAGTAATTTGGTTTTACCATATCTGCTGCTGGTGAAAATTTGTGAGGGTGATTTCATGTGACATGTCTTCTAGATGCATCTTGGTTTTGTAGAACTTGTATTGGGGATTTAGTGGATTTGTGAATGCATGCTGAAGTCCATATTTAGTCACTGGCTGCCTATGATTCAAATTTGATGACGACGATGTAACATTAAACTTGAAGTTACCCGTGGACAGGTTACATGAGATATTCGAAGACAACTTTCGATATAATAATATTAACAAAGGTATCAGAACACTGCAACAAGACACAAAACTAGGGTCCCGGGGTTATTCAATTTTTTAATGTTTTGCCAGCACAATAAAATAATTATTATTTTTAAAAGCCAAAAAAATAAAAAAAAATATCTAGGGATTTTTTTTATATTTTTATCATGGTTTTTTAGTTATAAACAATGTGAAAACGACGCTCTTTGAGTGGCGTTTATGATATCTCTTGTGGCTCAAATGCCACCTTCTTCTTTGATGGCGTTCAAATTCGTGATATTTTCTTCAAGATGATTAGGAGCTTGTGCATGGTGGAGGTTTTTGTTTTTTCTTTTCCTTTTCCTTTTTTTCTCTTTTTGCCCAATGTTTTCAAAATTTAAATGTATCCAGCAGTTTATATTTGCATTAATTTTGATTTTTATTTTTTAATTGTTTTTTGTTTTACTTCCAATATTTTTTTTAAGTTGGTTTTTTTTCTTTCAATTTTGTTCTTACATATTTTATTTCATTTAATTTTTGTATCTAATTTCATCATTATTTTTTATAGCTATTTTTTAAATTTATTTTCTTGATTTTTTTTCTTAATTTTATCCCTTGATATTTTATTTCATTTAATTTTTGTATCTAATTTGGTTCTCATTCTTTTGATTGTTGTTTTTTTATCCTTTTCTTGATTTATTTTATTTTCAATTTAGTCCCTCATTATTTTCTTTCATTTAGTTTTTGTACTAAATTTAATTCTTATTATTTTGATTGATATATTTTTTTTAATTGTTGATGATTATGAATTTTGCTTTGTGATTTTTCTTATTTACCTAGTAATCTTTATTTTATGATCTAAGGTTATTAATTTTGAAGAGTAGCTTGATTTAACTTATGTCTCTCTTTTTTAAATTGATTTTTTTTAATTTTATCATTCAATATTAGGTTATTGGGCCTTAAGTTTCATGATTGTTTTTTATTTATCTTTCTATGGGGATATCCTGATCTCATATCTCAAGTCATGAGTTAGTCATTCAATATTAAGTTATTGGGCCTTAAGTTTCATGATTGTTTTTTGTTTGCCTATCTATGTGGATATCCTGATCTCATATCCCAAGTCATGAGTTAGTCGAGTTAATCTTGGTTGACTTGGTTTTTTTTAATATTTTTTTTTAATTTTATCATTCGACAGAAAGTTATTAATCCTTGAGTTTTGTGGTTTTTCCACTTTATTTTCTGTTGAATTATCTTGATTTTAAGTTCTTGTGGCCTCAAGAGTTTTATTAACCAAAGCTCCTCTACTATCATCATCTAAAGTAAAGGAATATTATGCATGAGGGTTGTTGATTCAAAAAAGAGGCGACAAGCACTTTCAAAGTTCAATTTCAAACATGACTTCCTTTCCTTCTAGATCAAAATTGCTAGCAAAAAGGGAATCGAAAGCTAGATCATTTTCTTCATGATTTCTTCAAGCTTCCCTCCTTAACTTGTGCAAGGTTCTCTCTATTTTTAGATCACACAACAAATCTCTTTAATTAAAAGATTGAGTTACAATCATAAACAATCAAGGAAACTTTAATAAACCATGAAAAACAAATCAAGAAAAAAAAATCTAGAGTGATGAAAATAAATAAAAATTATATGCAAAAACACAAAAATGCCTAAAAACCCTAGAAAACAATGGAATTTGGTCTCGAGAAGGTGGGGCTAATGGCCTAAAGGCAACTAATCTTGCTTGGAATGTCGTTTACCTTTAAAACACTATAAAATCAAGGCCTAGTTCCAAAAAAATTAGAATTATGTCGAAACCATAACTATAAAAAACTAACGATTGTTTTTAAAAGATTTGGTGTGTTATTGTAGGCATTCAAATATAAAACCTAAACTCTTAAAAATACATGTAGTGGTATAAGTAAGAATTGTTCTCACGAAGAATATCTAGTCTAGTGTTGCTAAGTGAACAAGGATGAAGGGGGTTACGAGTATAACAAAAACATTTATAAGAAAAACAACTAGAGAACAATTCTAATTAAAAGATCGAAATTAACCGGAAGAACAAACTTTGGTCTAAGTCTGTAACTACCCCAATTATATAAACTCAAATTATATGAAATATATTCGTAGTTATCAATATCACACACACACACACACACACACACACACATATATATATATATATTATTAAAATTTCAGCAGAGTTTTCTTTATATTCTTTTGATATCAAGTTATCGACTCAATATTTCTCAACTTGTAAATATTAATTATAATTTTTGTCCTATCATTTGGACTTTTAAAACTCAACCATAATATCATTATCTCATTTCTATTTTTTATAGAACAATTATTTAAAGCTAATTAATCCATAACATATATCGATTTCTCAAAATATGTATATAACCAACCGTAATTCAATTTAATAATAGCAATATCATAAATTAAATCATTCATAAATAATTAAGTTAAACATTACAATTCTTAAATACAATAGTATATTACAACAAAATAATAGTTCTTCCACTTACATCAATTTCTTAACAAAATTATCTATCCACGCATCTACTTTCCGGTCTGAAGGTGTGATGTGGTTAAATATACACGAATAGTTAAACATGATTAAAATTGCACATTTCGATAAATAATTGATTAAGGACTAACTATTCGTGTATATTAAAGTAATTCTCGTGTCATTAAATGAATTATCTTATCTTTAGTAATTTAATAATTTCATAAATTCTTAATACAATTTTCAGATAAAAATAAATTCATGAAAATACGAAGAGTGTCTCTAACAACCCACATATTTTACAATTTATCTATTATGCCAAGTATTTATCCCATTAACCCAGAAATTAATTCTTTTAACTTGCTCATTTATTCATTATTCCTTTCATCCAAGAAATAATCTTCTCAACTTGCCCATTCAACATGATATTATTTCCAATAACCAGGAAATAATTTTCTAAACTCGCCCATTCAATAGGACATTAAATTCTCTCTCTCTCTCTCTCTCTCTAAAAAAAATTATACTAAATTATAATCTACAAAAAAAAAATCCTTCTACAATCATTAAAAAAAAGCTATTTAGTTAATTTAAGGTGTCAAACACTTACCTCGTGTTTGTGCGCGCAAAGAAATCCCTTGTTGCTGATAGGTCCTGCGGTCTTCTCTGAACCAACACAATTTACTATGTCATTGTTCATTCATTTGAACAAGTACAATTCTAATACCAATTACATATTTCTTGATTAAACCCAACACCTTTAATTAAGTTTGATTAAACTTTTAATTCGAGGAGGATAAAATCCTGTTTTTAATTATTTTTACAAAAATCATTATTCAATTAACCTATCAACGTCAATTATTTATAATTTGGCAAGATTTCTTAATAATTTTATTAAAACTCAATTTTCCTAATTTTCTTATTCTTTTAGCCAAAATTCACCTAAAGAAGAAAGTTAGGATTTTTCTTCTCTCTTTAAAAATTCTTACTCATTTCATATAATAACACTTACAAACCTATATTTTCCTACATTCTCCAAATAATTGCATTAAAACCTTAAATCGCCTTTTTTTTTCTTTGGCTGACAATTCTAATAAAAAAGGGGAAAGGAATTTTGTTTCTTTTATTCAAAATTAAACACATACTCAATTATAATTCATGTTTTCTAACATGGTTCAATCATAATTTGCATTATTCCCATAATTTATATCATAAACTCATATTTTCACATAATCACAATTCTATATAATCCTTCATCGAACATAAAATTAAAGGAATTAATCACTTGGAGCATGTTATTTAGCTCACTTTGATAATGATTCAAGGAAAGAATGCAAGAAAAAATCAAGTTTTCTTCTCCTACCTCTTCAAACCCTAGCTTGAACTTCTTCTTCCAAAGCACTCACCACATTAAAATCACCCTTCTTGATGTTTAACTAAGTTAATCACTTTGATTACACACTTTTATTAGTGAAATCAACAAGAATTTAAGTACAAAAGAATCACACAAATGCTCCCCTTCTTTTTGTTTCAAACCATCGGCCAAGAGAGAAGAAATAAAGCATTTATAGTCTAAAATTTTATATATTTACATATTGACCCTCATTACTTTTTATTTCTATTTTTGTTCGTCAATTTTTCTTTTTACTTAATTTACACTATAACACTTTCTCTTTTATTCTATTATATCCCATAAATCCTTTTATTTACTCTATTTAATATTTTATTTATTTTGTTTAAATTATAATTTATCAGGTTTTCATAAACTCAATATCCACCATCAAAAGTTTTACAATTGATCATCAATGCAAGTATATATCAATTCACATTTTGAATTTTCATCATTGGAATTATTTTCACCATTGTAGTTAATTAGAAACAAGCGATTTGATTAATCCTGACTACTAAACAACTCAAGACAAGCATGCCTTAACAATTAGAGAGATCAATAAAAATAAAAAGCATAAGCACAAGCAATTGCATTTAATTTAGTCAATTATTCTTCTTAAAATTTAATAATTTTTTATGCAACAAATCATTAAATTTTAGTTGCTCACAACTTAGAGGGATCAAACAATTATGGATTTGATAACTAATCTAGCAGCAGATTGCAACGAATAATACACTAGTATGCCTCCAACTAATTATAAAAATTCAGGCATGCAAGACCATGATGAAAACTTGAAGTAGTTGTTAAGGAAGAGGGAAGAATGAGATCCCTAGTCTGTTGTTTTTTTTTCCTTTTAAAGTTCATCCCTATATTAGAAGCCCTTTGAATCTCCTAAAATATTCTAAATATTATCCTCAAATAATAACAATCAAATTTGAATAATTAAGAAAAATATTAAACAATAAAGTTAAGTCCTAAGATATCTCTAGGGAAATGATGTTTTCAGCTAAAATTCATGCATCAAATTTGAAAGCTTTCAAAAATAAATCATATTAGGTCTATGTATTAGATTTACAAGCCAAAGAACGTTTCAACATGTTGGTAGTACAAGTACAACAACTTTATGCCCCATTTCGACCTTAATGCAGTCAGTATCTCTCAAAACTCAACACATGAAAGTTATAGAGCTTTTGCTTAGTGTTCCATATCATCTTGAACCATTCAATCGGAGCTTGGATGAGAGAATTATGCTCAGATTACAAAGCAATGTCGAAACTATCCAAAATTACCCAATTTGCATTGTTTTGCCTTTAACGCCTCCATTTACATCTTAAATCAAAATATAAGAATAATGAATAGATTTAGGCACCAAATAATTATAAAAGACTACACATTAAGGGAGAAAAATATGATATTTTGCATTCTCATCAAGAGGGAAATTTTATAGTTTAATAATATTAAAAAAATGGTTGACGCATACGTTACACGTGTCAACAAGTGGACAATACCTACTGGTTTGTTTGTTGACTAAACACCACCTTTCATAGCCATGTTTGAATAATCTTAGCATCTCTTTAGTTATGAGGCAGTTTGTGTGGTTTACGATAATCTGGTTTAGCGTCTATGGCTTTTTTCCCTCTCTCCTCTTTAATTTTTAGATTAATCCCTTTAAAATTTCAAATTAGCCCTTTAATTTGTTATTTCTTTGTATGTGGTCTCAATTCTTTTGATTACTATTTGTCTTATTTGGAATAATTTATCAAATTTGAATTCCCTTTCAATTTCATTCCCCTTATAGGTTTTTATTTTTAAAATTTTTCCTCTATTATTTTGATTACTATTTTTTTATTTGAGATAATTTTTTTTAAATTTATTTTTTTATAATTTCATCATTCTTAAGTTTTTTTCTATTAAATTTGATCCTTATTCTTTTGATTGCTATCCTTTTCACTTTGATAATTTTTTTAAATTGATTTTTTTCTTTCGATTTCATCATTCTATATTAAATTGGTAGGGAATTGAGTTTATTAATTGAGTACAGGTATTTGTTGCAAGTTTTAGAGGTTAACCCAGATTTAAGTGATTCACCTGGGTTTGGTTGCTTTTTGTTTTTAATAAGCTCATGTTTTTTTAGTTTCATTTTTCAATATTTATTTAACTGGAGATTCAACTTCTTTATTTTTATTATTTGCTTTTTATAAGATTTTTCATTGATTTTAAAAATGACCCAGGTTATCTCGGGTCTATTTATTTTTTTTTCTTTTTAAATTTAGATTTTTTAAAAGATATTTCATGTGTATTGTGCCCTTCAACCATGGACCGAACAAATCTATTACCATTTGTAAGAGACTTGTTAATAAAGAAAAAAATAAATAGCCACTTCGAGGGGGCTAAGTCCCCCAAGTACTCATATTGGATGAAATTCTGGATACCTTTTCATTTATAATAATAACTTAAATAAGAGTATAATTAACCAACAACCCACTACTTACATAAATTAACAACTCATAATTAATAATTACTGCGCTTTGACATAACAACCCAATAATTAACTGCATATCCCAGACTATACTATGTGTGCGTTTGGAAATGTGGGTCAACCCACGTTTCTAAAAAGATAAAATTTTTTTTTATTAAAAATTAAATTTTTTTTTGTATTTTTTGGATCGTTTTAATATACTGATCTTAAAAATAATTTTTTAAAAATAAGAAGATATTATTTTAATATATTTTAAAATAAAAAATATTTTAAAAAATAATTGTAACCACATTTTTAAATAGACAATAAATACCTAAAACACAGCCAACATTACAACCCCACTTTTAATAGATGCCTTAGATCCAAGACCCCACGTCCTAACAGGCCCATGACATTTTGTTGTACACCGCTCACAGCCCTTGCTTTTGTGTGGACAGATCTGACCGAGACTGGAAACCTGGAGAGTGTTACCGAAATAATCAATCAGTATTCGTCTGCTTCGCCTTCTTTTCTTTTCTTCTCTCTTCTCTTCTATTTATGCTTATTTCCATACCCTTTATCTTTATTTGTATTTCCGCAATTTAAAAAGCGCAAACAAGTTTTAGGGTTTGAAGGAAGTAGGTATTAGTGAAGTGGAAGAGGCATGGCAAAAAGAGGGACCCAACTGGGACGGATTGCTCAAGTGGAGCCTTGCCCATTCTGATGGGACTGCTCCAAATCGCAATCTCAGGTAATCATTTATTGATGTTGAGAAGAATTAGTTGTTTTTTTTTTATAGAAAAAGATTGAAAAACGCATTGAATTTGTGTAATGACAGTGAGGAGGATAGAAGATGGTTTACGGAAGCTATGCAATCACAGAGCGTTGATGTGATAAAGAGAATGAAGGAGATAACTCTTGTGATGCAAACCCCAGAACAAGTGTTGGAATCTCAAGGAGTTACTCCTGCTGATATTGAAGGTACTCTTTGTTGGGTCTTAATGATTTGGATTTGTAATTACTTATGTAATGAACTTGTTCTTTGGCAGATTTGTTGGATGAGCTGCAAGAACATGTTGAGTCCATTGACATGGCCAATGGTACGTTTTGTCTTAGTATATCTTGGCAACCTCAACTACCCACTTGTCTCTCACCTATTCTCTTATTTCATTTCTCAGGTTGGGTTTGTTATTTATTTTTTTATTATTGTCTTATGCACATCGAAACTGCTCATCTGAGTATGTATGGTTAGCATCGGGATGCTCCTTGCATTTTGATACCTTTCTCTTGTAGTCCATATTTTTATGTCCCTTCTTCTCCAAGCCCTTTAGTCAATATTTTTCTCTATCAACATCTTAGTAGTTGATATTCTTGGCACTTGGCAGGGAATATTTTGTACTGTGGGTAACACTGTGCAAGACAGCTCTAAACTGTTATGGCCCTTTTTTATGTTTCTGTTTATTGCAAATTGTGACAGTTTGGATCGTTCTGATTAAGTTGGAAATTTGTGGAGTATCTACTTGCATGGGTTGCATGATGACATGTTTTATGATTTGCATATCTTTTGACAAATTGGAATGAATATGCCTGTGGAGTTATTACTATATATGAAAATTTGATTGCATCTTTCCTTGGATATGTACTTGTCAATATGCAATAAATCAGTTGATTTTGTCTCTCTTACAAGTACAGATTCTGTCATGTATGCATATGTGCAGATCTTCATTCGATAGGAGGTTTGGTCCCTCTCCTTGGTTTTCTGAAGAACACCCATGCTAGTGTTCGAGCAAAAGCTGCTGAAGTTGTAACCACCATTGTGCAGAACAACCCTAGGAGTCAGCAAATGGTTATGGAAGCAAATGGTTTTGAGCCTCTGCTTTCTAATTTCACTTCAGATCCTGATGTGACTGTAAGAACCAAAGCGCTAGGTGCAATATCATGTAAGTACTGTTTTCGTTTGTATGTGTCAATCTTAAGCATTACAGCTTTCAAGTTGGTTCTGTCCACTGCATTCCTTGGTTTAGAAGGATCTTAATGTGAGATTCATTGTTGGTGATTCTCAGCTTTAGTCCGACATAACAAACCAGGTATTGCTGCCTTTCATCTAGGAAATGGTTTTGCAGCTCTGAGAGATGCCCTGGGTTCTGAGAATGTGAGATTTCAAAGGTATCTGGAGTGGTACTTGTTATGCTGCAAATAGTCTTTTTGTTTGACCACAGATGAATTTGGCAGTGCTAATTCATTATAAACAGTTAAAGAAATCAAAATCTGTTGTTCAACTGAAACAATGAGAGTTTGATTTTTCCAGTAGCTCCAGGACTGACTGAATTGATTCTTGATTTAGTTCTCCATTTTTAGTTTCTAATTAAATTTTCAGGAAAGCATTGAACTTGATCCACTACCTACTGCATGAGAATAGTTCAGATTGCAGCATAGTCAGCCAGCTGGGATTCCCACGCATAATGTTGCACCTTGCCTCAAGTGAAGATGCAGAAGTACGAGAAGCTGCCCTTCGTGGCCTTCTTGAACTTGCTCGAAACAAAATAGATGGGAACACTGGTAGATTAGGTGAGGATGATGAAAAATTGAAGCAACTCCTTGAAGAACGGATTAATGGTATCAGCCTGATGTCACCTGATGAGCTTGGGGCAGCTATGGAGGAAAGACAGCTTGTAGACACCCTCTGGGACACTTGCTACAATGAACCATCATCTCTACATGATAAGGGGCTTCTTGTACTCCCTGGAGAAGATTCACCTCCTCCTGATGTTGCCAGCAAGCATTTTGAACCTCCCCTCAGAGCTCAGGCTGCTAGACCTGATGCTAATAAAAATTCCAGTACTGAAAATAAACAAACCCCCTTATTATTAGGATTGGGTCCTGCACCAGAGGCTGCAAATGTCCAAGGGACCTCTAGTGGTGAAGTCAATGCTGATGAACCACAGAACACCTCTACATAATGCTGAGGCAGTTTCCAAGGTTTTTAAGGTGATCCATAGGTTTTGGAGTATTTGTTGTATGTTCTTTTACTTGATTATCATTTTCCACTTATGTTACATTTATTTTCTCACAGCAATTTTGTTTTTTGTGCCCTTAGTGAAGGATCATATTAGGTACTCTCTATACTATCCTTGGGATAAATTTGAAATAAATTCATGGATTGTTTAATTCATGTTATGCCCTGACCTGACTCCTGATGGTGTCTGTAATTATATATCACCTCTTAGTTCCAACTTGACTTTAACCGAGCAATCCTTTGATTGTGATAATGGAATATAGAGGGTGACTTTGTTGTATAAAATATGAGTATGAATTAAAGATTTATCCATGTTTTTAATTCGTGTTGAAGTGTGCATATTCCCCCTCTAATCTGTTGGAATTTTGTGGCAAACTTGTTCTTTGGATTATTGTATTTTGTGATTTTGATGTTTATCTGATTTGTTCCATTATGCTCCTGGTCAATCATCCAACTCTGCATAATATCTTCAAGCAGGACGTTGAGTAAAGAACTATTACGTGTTCATGATTTGATAGTATTCCTGTCATGTAATGCAATTAGTCTTTCAATAACGTGTTGTGAATGACATAATAACCTTCACATTTGAATTATTATACGTACATTATTTCTTTGATAGGTTATGTAAACTTTTGTATTCTAATATGACATGCATTCATGATGATTCTGCACTCAGTGTGACATGGTTTTACATGGCCTGCAGGCAGTCTAGTTCTACAATCCATTTCCTCATCTCGGTTAACAGTGATGCCTAGAACTAGAACATGAGAAAGAAAGGTGGTCAAAATCCAGAGGGTCTTCTTAGCAACTGAAAAGACGCAAGTTGGCAAGTTGGTATCGATCATGGTGTATTGGAAATGGCTTCTCGGAGGATTGAATGCTAATAGATCCTAATCTATCTTGAGGATCTGTTTTGGTGAGTCCTCATTACTTCTCTGAAATCTTCACAAAGGCAAATGATATGTGATTGCTATACTGGGGATGTACTGTAACAAGCTCAATATCTTTCTGGTGAAAATTTTGGATTTAGTGTCGTGTTTCAGTGTTGTCACTAGTGAAATGGATTTATAGTTTTCTTTTCTTTTCTTAAATATTCCCCCTAGAAATTGGTCCACACCTCTTCCCTTGAACACACCAATTGATCAGTGAGCATCAGCATCTTCGTTCTGTAAGGGTAAGGCTGCCTTCATTTACTAATTGAGGCTGTTCGTTGAAACTGGAAGCAATCGCTAGAGTTCATCTGAATGTGAAGGAGGTGGATGTGTATGTCGTGTAAAGATTACAGCTGCCTCTTCCATAGCTCCCATTTCGCTCACCGCTACTACAGCTTTCGCTTTCTTTCGCGAGGTTGTTTCTTGCCTGCCCATGGATTCGGCAGCAGATTGGAAGGTTGACTTATTTGGGACAATCTTCTAAAAATTAAGGAATCTGGTAGTCTACATTCCTAAACGCAGTATCAAGAAGATCAAGTATAAGCCTTTGGGCATATAGCCTTAAATAGATGGGCAAAAGGGTAAGCTTGCAAGTCTTTGGGTTTGCAATACTCGGCCGATTGCATGGCACTTTTACAACCCACTATTTTGCCGATTGCTCTTTACTTCCATTGCAGCTGGGCCATTGAAACTGTCAAATTAAAGCCACCAACTAAGGCTGTGTTTGTTTTACACTTGATTTTATGTTTGTGGTATAACAAACACAGCAAGGTGTTTGGTAACAAATCAAATTGTAGTTCATACTATGGGATCCACTAAAAAATTGAGTTTGAAACACAGTTTTTTTAAAGCAGTTTTTACATGTTTTTTTAACTAAGTTTTGTAAAACGTTGTTTGTTTTTGCGTTTCAAAAACGCTTTTGAAAAAATTTGAATTTTTTTTAATTTTTTCTTTGCTTCAAATTAATTTTTTTTTTGATATTTTTAGATTATTTTGATGTGCTGATATCAAAAATAATTTTTAAAAATAAAAAAATAATTATTTTGATGCATTTCTAAGTAAAAAAACTTTAAAAAGCAACCGCAACCACACTTCTAAAAAAACATTTTATCCTCCTGGATCGGGATTGTTGGGAATGATGTGGGTGAAAAAGATAAGAAATTCTTATCCTTTATTAATAGAAAAAGAAGAATGAAAGTCACCATCTAATATTTTGGTCACAAGAAACCCTAACAAAGTCCGGGTAAAAGGATTGATTGCGTGAAGGGAAAATATTAACACTCCTAATAAGCTTTACCTGAGGTAAATTGCATTGTTTATTTGTTTGATGTAAACTAAGGTAATGTTATGTTTTTTAATTGTTGGTCTATGTAGAGTTTAAGAAAAGTCATTCTCAGTAAGAAAATTCTTATCTTATCAGGTTAAAACTTAGTCATTCTAATGCCAACATAAAAATAAAATAAATTAGTTTTTTTTTATTTAATACCAGTAATACTTCGTTCACAATTCCACATATTAAAATAAATAAAATAATTTTTTTGTGGTATTTTTGAAATGTAGGTCAAAATCTTTTAGAATTTTACAAATTTGTTGTAAAATCTATGCAATATATTTTTTTAAAACATGTAAAGGATTTTAGATTTTTTTTTAAAAAATACTTAAATAATTTTAAGATTTTTAGCCACATGCAAGAAAAAAGAAAATATATTTTTTATTTTTATTTTTTAGGCCTTTAGTTTTCAAAAACTCATTTTTCTTTATAATAAAACTACTAAAAATATGTCTAAGGGTGTTTGCCAAACATATTTTTAAACAAAAAAGCCCTTTTATTAAAAATATGGCAAACCAAATAGGGTTTTAAACCTTTGACCTAATTTGACCTAATCGGGTCAACCTGACCGGGTTGACCCAACTGGCTTGTTTTTAAATTTTTTGTTTGACCATAAACTGAACCAAGAATCCTGATTTGACCCGAAAATAATTCAAAAACAAAACTAAAGCCATAAAACAAATTAAACACCTAAAATACATAAAAACTTACAAATTCTTGAACAAAACGGATTAAACATAAAAAAATGATGAAGAACACTAAGAACATCAAGAACACCGAACATGAACCTAGCAACATGAGTTCCAAAACAGACTAGTTTTTTTTTTTTTTATCAAAACAAAGGCACATATATGCTGAAAATCATGCATGTATCAATAATCTAGCATCCATTCACTTCAATTATCTCTTAAACATCATGATTTTGTCGAAATAGGTTTCAATTAGAATCGAAACCCTTAAAAACCATTAAAATCATGTTATTGATGCAAATAAATACTAGAGTATTGGTTAATCATGCATAAGGAAGGATTCTTTGCGAAGAAATGGACCAAAACTGGTCCAAATTAAAGGGCTAAGACAATGTTCTTTTTAAAAACACAAAGAACATTGCTCATAAACCTAGAAAAAACTCAGCCATGCCCAACCACTGCAAAGCCCTAAAAATAGGCATTTTTAGCTTCTTAAACATGTTATTTTTATTCCAACAAGTTATAATACCATACACAAACATGTTTAAATCCAAAAAACCAACAAAAAATAAATCAAAACATTAAAATCAAACATGAGGTATCGATCCAAAAACTACCAACCTCAAATAGTCTACATGTTCATGCAATATGGATTTAAAATTGATTTTTTGAACTCATTTTGTGCTTAAACAGACCTAGCAAACCCAGGATAAACACTCTTGCTTTAACATACATGGCTTTAGCTAAACAAAAACTCAAACAACATTATATATATATAAACTTAAACAACAACTGTAATATATCAAAAACATAAAAGACATTAAAAGAATATCATTAAATAAAAACCACAACAACAAATAGGAGAATGCAACATCACTTGTTAAGCATTTCAAATCTCTTTTTTATGCTTGTAAACATAAATATAAAACAAAACAAATAAAAAAACAACAAAAGCGGGTCACAAAGGACTTACTTTTGAATCAACATGGCATACCTAGAACAACTACTCTCTTTTGGCTTTTCTTTGAAAAATTTTGCCTCTCACAAACTTGCAAAGTTTAAGAAAACTTTTGTTTAGGTTTTTAGACATTTCTTATTTCTATTTATCTTTTTTTTTTCTTATCTTATCTTATCTTTTTATGTTTTTCTCCCCCTTATTTTTAACCCTTTTTTTTTAATTATTATCTTGAGGGGGGTATTTATAGGGATTTGCTAGGGTTTTGGGAGGTCTTGAATCTATTTCTAACTTCTTGATCTTAATGGAAGTATTGTAAACCCTTGATAAGAACCTATTGAGGAGCCTTTATGTGTAAATACATGAAAAACAAATTGGTTTTTACATGATGGTTGCACTGTTAGAGCTGACTGAGTTGCCCGCTTTCAAGGTCTCGTTAGAGCAATATTGATGTCATCGTCGTCTGAGACCATTTAAAGTTGATAGAGAGAGTGCACACCTTTCATTTATATCTAACTTTGCTCAATATAGAGGTCAATAGCTCCACATTCATTCATTTGAAGTTGCCAACTCGATCAGCCGAAACTGTCAAAATAGAGAAGCTGAAGAATGACATGTCATTCACCTTCTTTTCAATAAGTTTGAATGACATGTTGTTTAGGGTCCTTAATTTGGGATTGATAAATTTTAATTGAGTTCCTATTCTTTTAATTGCTTTTAATTGTACCCATAATTGCTATTAGACTGTTAATTTCATGTAATTTTACCATTGCCAAACTCAATTGTCAGCCCCAAAGTTGACTGTTATTTTCATTTTAGTCCTTAGTTATAAACTTATGCATTTTGACCCTCAATTAACTAATAAACTTTCAATTTATTCAATTTGGCCCATGATTTGGTGAATTTCAGCCCCTACATTCATGTGCCTTTTTCGGTTTGGTTATTGATTTTGAATTTCTTCAATCAAGTTCCTAATTGCCCATCAAACTTCAATATTTATGCAATTAAGCTCATGATTTGACTAAATTAAATTTTAAAAATTGCAATTCAACCCTTAAACTGTAATTTCTTCTAATAAAATCCTAAATTAACTTCAAAATCAATGTTTCTTGCAATTAAGGCCTCAATAAATTGAATTAATATTGAAAAATTACAATTGAGTCCTTAACCATTCAATTTTGATTTTTCCTCCTTAAATTGATTTTTCTTTGCCAAAAAGGCCTTTATCAATAAAAAATACACTATCAAATTTTTGAATCTCGTATATTTTGATATTTCTCAACTAGTCTTCGATAATTTCTTAGGCATTATGGTATATTCTTCTCACTGAAATATTTTATTTTTTTCAATTGTTTTTTTTTGTATTTTTCTTATATATGTGGTGCCCTAAAATGGGTAACAATATATGCCCCATCTTTACAATACTTATAGAGCAAAGTATTGTTAAATGCTTTGCGTGATAAGTTTGTAAAGACAAATGAACTGTCCTTCAAAACTAATCTTCTTAAAGTTTTTAGTTCAATTGACTTGAAATTCTGTCTTTGCAGCAATCCCCTTCAATCCAGAACTATAATCCAAGCTGTTTACAACTTGATTAACCTGAAATCCCAATATAGGGATTCACTTTAACCAAAACTTCATGAGGGTGTCTTTAACTATTTTGATTGAATCCAAAACATTTTGATTGCAGAATTCAAAACTGAGATTCTTGATGGAACGGTTCCTAAAACTCATATTCTTGATGGTTGTTTTTCTTGTTCTTCCTGATGACAAGGTTTGCATTTTCTTATTTTCTTGAGAATTTTGTCATAGTAGGGTTCTTCTCACTTTTCTTTCTGATTACAAGGTTGAATTTCTCAGTGCTTCCTGATAGTAGGGTTGACTTAAAATTCTGTATCTCAATGGTTCCCTTAGAACTAAAATTTCATGCTATAGCTCGGTTAACCTGAAATCCCAGTCTGACTATTTGCTTTAACCAGAACCTTGTTCTTTGTCTTCAGCTCGGTCAACCTGAAATCTCAATTTAGCGATTTCTTTTAATCAGAACCAAAATTTATGCCTTCAGCTCAGTCAACCTGAAACTTAATTTAACGATTCCCTTTAACCATAACTGAAATTTCTATTGATAGCTTGGCTAACCTGAAATCCCAATCTGACGATTTTCTTTAACTAGAACCAAAATGTCTGTCTTTTTATTTTTTAGCTCAGCTGACCTGAAACCCTAAATCTTAGTGATCCTTTTCAACTAGAGCTTTCCAAAAACTCCTTCTTTGTTAATCTTTTGACTCGTGTGAGTTTGATTTCAAGAATTTTTCATGTAAAATAAAACCTTGTGCAATGCTTTGGGGTTAAATGAATGTATCCTTACCTTGTTTGGAAACATAGGTCTCACCCTTTCTTTAGTTTTCTGTGAACTCCTTTTTGGTATGAGCTCATTCATTTGCTCAAATTTGTATGCTTGAGCTAGGATCTGTTTCTTATGATGCCTTTCTTACCCACCTCATTTTTGGGAAGAAGTCTACAACTTTTGTTACTTGTGGGGCCCTTTCTTACTCCACTGAATATGTGATTTGACATTGCTTTCTATCATACTTTTGTCAATGCTTTAATTGCCTTTTCCACTTTAAAGGCTTTTTGGTTTTTTTTTCAACACATAAATCTTTTTCAAGAAGAAAATCTTTGAAAGACTTAGCTGCGTTCATGAAAACTGAATCTTTCAATGTATGCATCAAAACAGTTCTTTAAGCAATTCCTTTGAGGGTTTTATTGATTTTAAAGTGTGGGTTGTCTTTAGGTCAAGATTTTACTAGAAGTGACCTCTGTTTCATTTTTCAAAAAAGGTTTCAAGTATTTACTTGAAAATATGTATAGAATCTAAGTTTTACCTCATGTTAGAATTTACATTTTTCTGTATGAATAAAAGTGAGTTGCTACTCATTTATCACTTCGCGTGAATGATAAGATTGTTGTTTATCAACCTAAGTTGTGTGTGCTTGATTAGAAAAGACTTTTAAAGGCATGTAATGCAAGTTAGACTTTCTTTCTTAATAAAGAGTCTCTCTTCAGGATCTTTGCTTTAGTCTTTGAGTATCATCATACCATCATTTCATTTTCTTTTCCTTTCTTTTACTTCTTCCTTTTCTTCTTTCTCTTTGTTTTCTTTTTTATGATGACGCCCCCTAGTATTGGGTTTTGACTTCATAGATCCATGCGTGTATTTTAGCAATTTGCTCATATTGTTTTGTTACCCCTAGTATGGGGTGCGATCCTAGTAAGAGTTTTTCCAAAGAAAAACTTATTTAGGCTCAAATGAGGACCACAGGGGATGATATATTCTTAGAAAGTGAAGGGATAACAAAGACGAATTTTCCTCATTTCAAACTCACATCGTTAGTATTGATAAACTTTTTCATTTTCTAAAAGAACTTGCAGGTGATTACACAGAGTGACTACCAACCATTTATCTATGCAACTCAAAATGCCATTCAAAGACAGGTTTTATATCATAGTTATCTTTGGTTTATTTGGTTTGGTCACCTCTTAATTGAAAATTGCTTGAACCTTATCTTGAGCATAGTATGATTCATTCCTTGCAATCACGCACAAAATCAGTTCTTTCAAGATTTTTTTTTAGTAAAAGGATTTCAAATGTTGTAAGATCGTGCAAATTATAAAGAAAGGTTCTTTACATGAAGAATTCATGGCCAAACTTCACTATATTGATGTGGGAAGAAAACTAGATACATCATACATAATATTTTTTTTACAAAATCGAAATTAACAGGTCTAGCTAGATCTTCTCCATCCATTCTAAACAACCTTAGATCTCTTTCTAAGAAAGCTTCTTCACTACATAAGAACCCTCGTAGTTTGGCTCTCATTTACTCCGGTCTTCTCCTGGTAAAGACAATATTTTTATCAGCACTAGATCTCTTTCTTGGAACTCTCGAGGTTAAACTTTCTTGTCATATGCCTTAGCCATTCTTTTATGGTAAAGTTGGTGATAACAAATCACAACTACTCTTTTCTCATTGATCAGGTTTAGATGTTTCTATCTTACTTTGGCCCACTCGGCCTCTTCTAGCGTAGAATTTATCAATACTCTCAACGAGGGGATCTCTACTTCTAAAGGCATCATGACCTCCATTCTATATGCTAAAGATTACGGGGTAGCTCTTGTTGAAGTCCTGACTGTAGTACGATATACGTGAAGGGCAAATGACAACATCTCATGCCAATCTTTGTAAGTGATTACTATTTTCTGAATAATTTTCTTGATATTCTTGTTGGCAGCTTCTACAACACCATTCATCTTCGACTTGTACAGTGAGTAATTGGAATGCTTGATTTTCCATTTGGCACAGAGCTTTAATATCATCTTGTCGTTGAAGTTTTGTGCATTATCGGTCACTATCTTTTCTGGTGGATCATATCGGCAAATTAAGTCTTTTTCTATAAGTCTTTTCACCACTTTCTGTGTTACATGAGTTAGGTGGTGCGATTGGGATCGGACCTTAGACCGAAAAAGGGCACCCCACGGGAGGAACAGGTAGGTGACTTCCACCCCTTCTAGCATAACGTTAATTCCCCAAAGTGAATTTCTTATGAAGGGTTTTTTTATTGTGTTATAGTTAGTACTAAGCTGTTATAGAATGTTCATACGAATATCATGAAGGATCTACTATTGTGATATAATGAATGTTAAATTGTTATGAAATTTTTATACGAGTACTATCATCAAGGATTCATGCATACACTAGGATTTTATCTAACAATCCCTCCTTATTGTTGAAAACACTATACTTACAAAGTATTTTAACATCCCTTTTTTATTTATTGATATTCAACACTCTTAAATCTTGCATACATTGGCCCTTATATTTATAGGGAGATTATACCTCTAACTATCATAATCTAATAAGGATTCCAATTAACTAATTAAACAATGATTCTTATTAACTAGTCTATATCACAAATCCTTTTTTTTTTTTTTTATCAAGGATTCCCATGTATAGTAGGATTATATTTAACAATCCCTCCCTTAAACTGATGTTCTTAACACTCAGTTTCACAATAACAAACTCTTCTCTAAACAAGGTCTTCTTGAATACGAACACCAAGTAATCTCCTAAGCTTCATAAGCAATTCCAATTTTAGAGACTTGGTGAATATATCAACGACTTCATCTTCAATTTTGCAATACATTATCTCAATCGTTTCATCCTTTGTGAGATCTTTTAAGAAGTGAAACTTCACATCAATATGATTTCTTCTACCACGTAGAACTGGATTTTTTGATAGTTTAATTGTTGAGTTATTGTCACAAAAAATTATCATAGGCCCTTATCTCTTGAAATTAAGTTCTTTAAGAATTTTCTTCAACCATATCGTTTGACATGCATATGAAGTCACAACCATAAATTAAGGTGGTTAATAAGTGACAATTGATTGCTTCTTTGAAGACCATGAAATAACGCTTGAATTAATCTTAAAAACAAACCTATAAGTTCTTCTTCTATCATCTTGATCTCTTGTCAAATCTGACTTTTCTCTTTTTTATAGAACAATCTATACTCCACAGTACCTTTCAAGTATAAAAGTATTCTTTTAACAATCAAAAGATAAAAGTATATTGGATTCTCCATATATCTACTAACAATACTTAGTGAATACATTATATTTGTCTTTGTTGTTGTCAAATACATCAAACTCCCTATAATTTGTGATGCAATCCTGGCTATGACATCAAAAGATCGATTAGGAGTGTCCATTGGGTCTATTATAGGCCTAAATTAAAGTGGATCCAAGAGAAGTTTAATCAGCTAAGTCAAGAGGCTTAGGTAAAAATGGTTCAAATTTATCAATTTGCACCTTTGTCTATTTTTAAGGTCATATCTAAAGCTACAAGAGAAGTTTTGATGCGATTCAAATAGGTTGGAAAATAGACATTTATACCATTCCAAAGATATATGGTAGGCCCGATAATTAATCTGGAAGAGAGAGAATGACATGTTTAAAGTTGTGTCTAGAATCTGCTAGCAAAGTACGAAATGAAAAATATATTGTTTCCTTGAGAGTTGTGGATTCCATTCACTACAAAAAGTCTTTAATGCTATTGGGAACTTATGTGACAACCTTTAGCTTATTTATTTTACAAGGATTCCATATCAAACAAGAAGAATTAACTAGTCAGGAATTATTTCTTATTTTATAAAGCATCAAACTTGTGTTCAACAAGGATTATTCAACAATTATTTATCTTAATATTTTTCACTATCATATGTGGAAAAAGGGTGAAAAATAATTTAGACTATTTTTTTTATTTTTAAACCTTAATTTAATTAGTTTGGGCTTTTATTTAAATTAAATGCATGTCTGATCCATTAGCATTAAGGTTTTTTTTTCCAAGAATATAAATACTCTTTGTAAGCACAAAATATAAAGACTTGATAATACTATTATTGTCGAATTTATTCAACTTTTGTGAGAGATGTTTTTACATTATTTGGTTCTCTAACGAACTAAATTGACTTATCGAAGATTAACTGGTTTCGTGGTGTCTTTCTTATACTTCTAGTTCGCAAATTTGTATTCGTAGGGTGGAGATTTTTATTCCAATGATGCTGGTGCCTTGAGATAGGTTTTGATTATGTCACACTCTTATCAAACTTGTTTTAACTTTTCGAGATTCATTGTTAATCTTGTTGTGGGTTGCGTGACTACATGATAACGAGGTTCACATTAATTTGCTTGTAAAGAATGTAATCAACTTGTTTTTTTTTTCTCCATGATCCTCATTTAGCTTCAAACTAAATTTAATTGGTGTACTCATGAATTACAATTCTTCATTCAAAACTTTTCTAAAATTTCTCAAACATATCTCTCTTAAGAAATAAATATTCTACCATTTTATTGAACCACTTCAAAATCATGAAAGTAATGTAACTTTCCAAGATTGACATATCAAATTCAGGTATCATAGGCCTTTTAATTTCTCCAAATATAACATCTTTCCTCCATCTTTAATTTTAATAAAAAAATATATTCTCATATAGACATCTTTTAGATCATTCATTCCTTCAATAAATAAGTATCTATACGACTATACCAAACTCTTGGAGCTTTAACTCATAAAAAACATTTTACAAATTATATACCTCATGCTCATTACCAAATTTCACATAACCTAGAGGTTGATCAACAAATACCTATTCTTGAAGATCATGTAGAAAAGCTGACTTCATATCCAACTGGAAGATAAGCCATGAATTTTGAGTTGCCAAATCAATGATCAATCTTATTGCATCATCCCTTGCATCCAGAGCAAAATAAATTTTTGTAATCGACACCGTACTATTACTTGTAACTTTTAGCTACCAAGCGTGATTTATAATTGTCAATTTTACCATTCTCCTTTAATTTTTTTTTAAACACTCATTTTACACCAATGATCTTTTGTCGTTTTAAAAACTCCATCAACTCCCGAGTGTTTTTTTTCCTCAATGACACCAATTTTATTATCCATAGTTTTTTTTTTAATCACGATCTCTTTAACATCATCTTTAAAATTCATTTCATTGAATCAAATGTTGTTTATGTGGGCTGCATTTAGAGGGAGGAAGATAAATTGCTCACAGGACATTCCAAATCCTCAAAGGACTTGTTTTTCTGAGTTAAATGTGGCACAATATTGTTTGCAGATGCTGCATTCCTCTGCTCATGCGAGTAGAATTCTGTCTCCCTCAAATATTTTTAACAATACTCAACAAACATCAGACTCAGGAGAGATGCCCTCAAATGTGCCTACTCTTGCTCTTGCTGCAAAAACAAGGTTTCTTCTCCAATTCAGAAGTTTTTAGGTTTTCAAATTTCTGACGAATGGCTGAGTTCTGATGGATCTTCAATGAAGAGGAATGTGAAAACAATGACACCCTTATCAGGGGCAAGAAAAGGAAAAAGAGGAAAACAAATAAAGAGTGAAACAATCAATAAACACTCACTTGGGGATGTTCAAATACTTGCGTGTTTAGTTTCCAACAATTGGGACATGGAAGTTGCATGATCATCTGCAGCAAAGAGTGCGACCTAATGCCAGTATAACGCTTAAGAATTACTTTGTTTTGCTACCAAACTAATTTTGTTTGGGAGGTTTCTGAAGCCATTTCCCTTGAGCTAAATTTATGAAGCTAAAGCATCGATCATCTGCTAATTTGACTGCTTCAAATACATAACTTTGATTGTTCATTGTATCCCATCCAAGACCTGCCTTCTCAGGATGCAGATGCTTAAAAACAAAATTTTCTTGATCAGATACAGATCCTGTCCAAACCAGTTTATAATGCTCACAAACCAACCATGACCAAACACAAAGTCACTTGTTCAGTTTGAGATGATAAAGTCCATGGTGAGCATTTCTTAGCAGCATGGACAGGTATTGTTACTATTACAGATAGAGCACTATAGATTTCAGAGATGTGGTTCAAGAAACTCTGCTCAATTCAACAAATTCTCAGGTGCTAATCCTTGATTCAGTTGCACCAGTTCTACTTCACTGTAACTCATAAGATGAAAAACTGAAACCTGATCTTCCCTCATTAGTGGATTTCAGTTCAAGCTTCTGAAACGGGCTGCAAGATAAATGAAGAATGATTCATTTCCATATTTCATTCATGAGTTTGTTTTGCAGTACAGAAAAGTAAACAGTGACTATACGGCGGGAACATGCTTGATCTAGTTTAACGCATATGATATTTCTAAAAATAGATAGAAATTGCCATCATAACATTTAATATCCAAAGAAAACAATAAGTAACGTTATGTAGAATCTCAAGCCCAAGGAAAATGGGAGAAGTACCTGCTGTTAGGATCATAGTAGAAGCCATTGATGGAACCATCAGTACAAGAGAAGCAAACATAGT
The DNA here is from genome assembly GCA_019202695.1 of Populus x sibirica. Classification (NCBI taxonomy): domain Eukaryota; kingdom Viridiplantae; phylum Streptophyta; class Magnoliopsida; order Malpighiales; family Salicaceae; genus Populus; species Populus x sibirica. The sequence goes on from JAGMVL010000318.1 coordinate 774,517, forward strand.
AAAAACCAGCTATGGTCAACCCACAGTCTGTTCCAACGTTGACAAAGTATTGCTCTTTCCATCTCTAGACACAGAGACCACACAAAATCTCAAGTTACTAATTCTGATATAATGATTCTATCACCAACTGCTCAAATGTTTTGATCATGCATTACCATAAATATGTACGGATAGTTAATCAAGTCCAAAGACTTGCCACCATCAACCTTCACTTGTTCCTGTGAATAACAAAATCAATCAGAGAGCAGATATCCGGCGTATATGCAAAAGAAGTTCTGGATCTTACCAGAAATGGTTGGAAAGACGGAAACTTAGTCCAGTGCCTTATATCATCTTCTGACCTGTAAATTTTTTTGAAATAATTAAAAAGGAAAGTATTGTCCACAATCACTCATATCTAACATGATCCATGCATTAAAGATGGAGTTAAGACACATACGAAGCTTCCCATTTGCCAGTGAAGAAAGTGTAATTCTTGCCATCAACGATTTCTCCTTCCCAAAAAGTTACTACCTGACACACATCATAGCTAAACAAAGTAAACATAACTGCAAGTACATTCTGCATATTCACCAGACCACCATAAACCTGCAAGAATAAAAAAAAGGTAGCATTTTACAGAATCCATGCATCCCTTTGATTAGGTCCAACTGCATTCAAGTCCCGTCCTAAGGATACTCTAGCAGGAACAAATCCATTCCAAATTGGATCTATAAGAATTAAGAGCGAGAAATGAAATAGCAAGACACCAATATGTTACAATAACATGAAACACCCTACAAAGTTAATACCACAGGGAGATCCAAAGCACGTGTTGTTAGCTCAGACTGCAGGTGATCACAGAAGCATGGAAACATAGTCGCACATTAACAAATGAGTTAAATCCTAATTAAACCTTTGATTAGCCAAAAATGGAAGAAATTTTTTTTATAAAAAAAATACTTATTTTGCAGGTCTCAAAGTAGGAAGATAGAAGGAAATGGTAACGTACGGGAGTGTCAGCCATAGGAACATTAAGGGCTTCCATAGTACCACATAGGTAACCATGATCAAGGTCACATCCTTGAATGCGAACATTAACTCTCCAAGCTTCATCCTTCTGAAGACTAGAAACATTCTGGGTTCCAGAAAAGGCCTGTTTCAACCCAACAACAAAAAATTAAACAACGCATATGAATTCACAAAAATGAACAGCGAGAAATGGGGGGTATTTTCACCTTCACAGTGTTAATTGTCATTAAAAAAATTAAAAAAGAGAGAGAGAGAGAGAGCAAAAGGCTTACCTGTCCAACAGTCAAAAGAGTACAAACTGGAGGTGAAGTGTGTCCTGATGAATTTTCACCTTCACAGTGTTAATTAATCATCATCATTGATTATTATATTATAATTAGATACTAAGCCTAATCAAATCGAATAATTAAATTAAAGGTGGTGGTTCGAACGAAGGAAGCAACGAATACCTGAAAGTTGAGAAGGTGCGGAGGAGGAAGAGGAGGTGGAGGAGGAGGAGGAGGTTTCTTCTACTCTCACCGGCATTATCTTTCTGTTTTATGTATTTTCTTTCTTGATCACTTGCTGTTGTTGTTTTTGCTATTTCCTTTTCAACATACAAATGCAATTTCACCCTCTCTCTCTCTCTCTCTCTGAAATGATTTTCTTTCTCTGCTATTGTATGACCTGTAGTCTATTATAAGTTACGCGTCGTTTCCAAGGCCCTATATATTTATTACATTGTTATTGATTAACTTAACAAAAAAAAAAAGAAAAAGAAAGAGGGGGATTTAACTTTATATCTACTTAAAAAATATTATTTATTTAAATAGTTTTTATTTTTTCAATTAATTTTTATTTAAATTTTATCTTTCCATATTAGATTTATTGATGATTATTAAATTTTATAATTTTTATAATTTACTTTTTATGTATTATCTTAAACTCATGATTTAAATCACTGATTTAATAAATTAATTTAGTTGACTTGAGTTTTATTTCTTTTTCTACTTGGTTTTTTTTTTTCAATTACATCCTTCAATATTTGATTTATTGATATTAGACTTTGTGATTTGTTTCGGTTTTCTTTCTAAGAGGTTACCTCTGCCTCATGACTTAGGTTACGATTTTGACAGTTAACTCAGGTTAACACCAGGTTAATTGAAAATTGAGCTTTATAATTTTTTTCAATTTGCTTTCTATTGCATTATCATGGTCTCATGACCCGGGTCACGGGTTTGATAGGTTAACTTGGATTGACATGAGTCATCTTTTTTAATTGAATATTTCTTAATTTCATCCTTTAACATTATGTTTATTAGAAATTGGATTTTATAATTTTGTGGTCTCATGACATGACATGCGGATTATCAAGTTAACCCAGGTGGACCCGAATCGATCCAATATGTAATCGTTTCAATATTTATAAAAAAAATCTCATTTTAAATATTTATTTTGAGTCAAACTAGTTTTTTCAAGTCATTGAGGTGGCTTTTGAGCCTGCCAAAGCAACCAGATCACATCGGGTCAATATCTACACGGTTTTTTTTTTACTAGAAAAAATATTAGCAACGCCTAGATATTTTTTTCACTTAAAAAAAATTAATCCGACCCACAGCGTATCGTAAGACAATGATCTAGTATAAACTAAAAGACATGGGCAAAATATTATAGATACAGACTCATTATATTGTGGATTGCCATAGTGTAATTTTTTTTCATCCTATTTTTTTTTTATTTCTCTTTTATATAACCAAATTGAAGGCCAATTTTAGTTAATTTGTTAGGAAATGACAAGGTTAAAAGCCAAAGGACTATAGTGAAAGAAATAGAAGACATGGGTGGTGCTTTCAAAATTATATTAAAATATTCATTATAGTCCTCGTACTTTCTGAATTAAAAATGTTAGGCACTTCATATTTTTTTAAATTCTAGGAAAAGTCAATTTTGGTCAAAATTTTATTTTTCTTATTTTTTTTCTCTATTTTGAGAGAGGAGAGAAAAAATCATTGGATTCTAAAAGTAGAAAGAGAAAATCATTACTTGACACTCATTTCAGCCACCAAAATGATCGATCTTAGTGTCAATGAGTTCTATTTAATTAAGGAAGTTCCACTTAGCTATTTTTTCACTTTTAAATTGCCTAAAAAGTAGATTTGACATCAAGAAAAAAACCACTGATTCTTATGTGTGTGACCAATGTAAGTTAGCCCAAATATAAATTATAATAGTAAATAAAATAAGATTAAATAAATTAAACGATTTAATTTATTATTAATTTAATAATTGAATGACTTATATTTGAAGATCAAGAATAATGTCTAGCAACTTGTCATGATCCTCAATATTAAGAAAGTCATAAATAATTTGACTTAACCTTTCAGTGACTAATTTCTTAATGTAATTTTATATCTTCATCATGAATATTTTGATTTAGACATTATAGCATGTAGTATGTCTACTTTGTTAAATTATGTTAGTTCTCAACACTATAGTAATTGATTATTTGAATATTTAAAATTCTTTTCAAATCTTATTCCACTTTGACCAATGATTTGACAATCATACTATTTAATTACTTAAATATCTTTATATAATTTATATTATACCTAATATTTGTCTGTTTGTTACCCTTGATTAGGACAACATGTAGTCAGGATCAAAACATAACACTCTTTATATAATATAATTTAATGATCTCAAGTTTAAAAATCACTTACACAACTATCACATTAGCCTTTCTATAGACATAGGTGCTCTTTGCATATGGAATTCTCTTGCAGGCTAATTCAATGTACATGTCATCTAACAAGCAACTGCATATTAGTTCCAGGTATTCCTCACACCGTAATTTATTAGAGCGACTGCTTCTTTTCATAAATGAAGGAATATAATCTACAACGGTCTCTATAACTTTAATTAATGTCCAATACATTGAAACAATATGAATCTCATAATTATAACAACTTTATAATTTTCTATATAAAATATTTTTGTTCCATAGACTTTATCTTTGCTTCAAATTCATTAATAAAATATAATTGAAGATTAAAGATAAAGAAAGCCTTTGTTAATGATAAATATATTTTACATGAATAAAATCAGTCTTTGCGTATAACCAACCGATTAGTTACATGGCATATTCACTAACAAACATCTCAATACTTTTATAGAAAAAATATATATATCCAATATGTGTCATATTTTGAATTCATGATTAATTTTTATTCTCTTAAAAAACACATTAATGATGTCTAGATATTTTTTTTATCTGAAAGAAAAATATTAATTTTTCTTTTCATGTTTTTTAAATGATTATCCATTATAATAATAATTGATTCCAAGAAACAAAGTTATTTAACACAACGGAGTTCGTTGTCCATGTTGCGAGATTATATATCTTGATACACATATCTATCACATTTTCAATTTAGTCTTTAGTTATCATCAACTACTTTTGTTTGAATTTATTATCACAAATGATTCCCAATTTATTTAATTAAATGCATGCATAATATTTTTTATTTTGTGATTATAGTTTTTTCTTTGTGCCAAAAAACACATTGTGAACACTTGCACATTCATATTTTGTGCTGAAAAATAAAATTATCCAACCTGCAACCGAACATGAGCCACATAACTAGTAGAAAACACTAAAAGATATAGGTAAATCATTATAGCCCATGCCATTACTCACACATACATAAGGCATTATGGATTGCCATATGCCCTTTTCCCCCCTTAATTTATTTTCCTTAAACCATTTTAGGACCAAATTGATGGCTAATTTAAGTAAATTTGTAAAGAAATGATAGGATTTAGAGTCAAATGACCAAAGTGAAAAAGGTCGAGAAGATGGGTGACAATTTCAAAATTATGGCGAAAATTTTACTTTTTAAGTGGTAAATTTTAAGTCCTTTAATATTTTGAAAATTCAATTTTGATACAAAAATTTATTTTATTTATTTTTCAGTTCTTATTTTGAGAGAGGAGAGAGAAGGTAGTCGAACTCCGGTTGTAGAGAGTGTTTTGGTTGACATCGATTTTAACCACAAAAAATATCAATATTGGTGTCAACGAGGTCTATTCGATTAGGGAAGTTTTACCTATGTGTTTTCTTCCCTTATCATCGTCTAAGATGATAGATTTAAGCTCAGGAAATTTATTATTCCAAGTTTATTTTGGGGTTTTGTTCTGATATTTGTTTTTTTGAGACCATTGAAGGATTTATCAAGATATTTTTCTAGGTGTTTTGGGTTAAGAACGGGTTAAAAATAAATTATTTTAGTAAAATAACCCATGGCCTAACTTTTCAGGAACCCTCTGGTCATTTAAAACTGGACTAGCAAACGACATGTTGTTTGCACATTATTTCTAGGATGGACGACGCGTCATTCGCTCTTTAATTAAAATATAAAATTAAAGAGGCATGTTACGTAGGTCATTTCTCTTTTAGATGATCAGGCGCGCAAGCCCATGCAAGTGCCTAACATGTTTTGCTTTCTTTTTTCTCTCTGTTTTTTCTTAGGTTTTCCCTACATTTTACATTTAAGGCCATCAACTAAAAAATAATTTGAATTTCTTTTTATTATGTTCCATAGAAATTCCAATTTTCTTCATCAAATCATAGCTTTTTTTTTTTTTAATATTGAGCACTCCTTTTAGACCCCCTTAATAATTACAATTCAATCTTTTGTTTTTTTTTTGAAAAAAATTATGGCATTATTTTTTATAACATTAGCTGACATTTTGTTTATAGCCCTTTATAATGGTTTTGGCTCAATATAAAAAAAACAAATTACTAACACTAAAAAAATACATTGCTAATGGCTACAAAGAGAAAATGAGTGCTGGTTTCAAAATTTGTAAGAAAAGTTCACTTTGGCCCTCCAACTTTTTTAATGATAAATTTCCAATCCCTTGATATTTTAAAATTTTAATTTTGAAATAAAACTTTATTTTTATTACTTTTCAGTTCTTAATTTGAGAGAAACGAGAAAGAGTGGCTAAATTATGGTTGTAAAGAGAAAATTTTTTAATTACCACTAATTTCAGCCATTAAAAAGGTTGATTTTATTGTTAATGATTTCTATTTGATGAGGGGAGCTCTCCACCAAGGTGTTCCTTGCCCTTCTCATTGTCTTAGATGATAGATCTAAACTTGAGAAGTTTTTTATTTCACGTTGATTTTTGAAAAAAAATTTAGTTGAGTTTTGGGCTATTTGAGGTTGTGGATGAATTTATCAAATTATTTAGAGTATTTTTTTAGTCTTTTAGATCAAAATAAGTTGAAAATTAAGTTTTTTGATATAAAAAATCCATTGCCCAACTTTCAAGCAATCCTCAAATCGCCTGAAATTGGGCCAGCTAAACAGCACACCACATGCAATTTCCTTTTTACAAAAACAAATAGACTAAAAATGAAGAGCTGGGCATCCTTTAATATAAAAAATTAAAGAGGCCTGATGCACGAGTCATGTATTTTTAGGATGGGCCAAGAGAACAGGCCTGCATGTGTGAGGTCTATTTTATTTTTGTTTTTTTTAATATTTTCAATATATCTTACATTTTATTTCATTGACTAAAAATAATTTGAAATGTTTTTTTATAAGGTGACATTGAAGCTTCAATTTTTGTTTTTAATGAAATTATATATTTTTTATTTATACTAGCAAGAGTTATTTTTGGACAACCCTTCATAAATTAATTTTAGTTTTTACTCTATCGCTATATTTTTATATTGTTTGATTAAATATTATTCAATTTTTTTCATTAAATTGTATGAAATTACTTTTCATAACATTAGCTAGTATTCTGTTTTTGTAACCCTTTGCAATAGTTTTGGCTCACGATAAAAATTATTTTACTCACATTAAAAAAAAAAATTGATGCCTGGAAAAATTACATTGCCAATGGCTAAACCTTTTTTTTTAAAAAAAAGAAAATTTTATTCAGCTCACGCGGAATTCGAGCCAAATACTTTGTATTAAGGATTTCTGGCCGGAAGCTTCACATTTGAATGTGAATGAGAAATGGGTTTGGCAATTTCAAAAGAAAAAACCCAAGCAGCAATGAATGGTTTGTCCTAACAATTTAGTAGGTGATGCAGTAATAAATATTTAAAATTAAAAAGTTTATTTTTCTTATAATTTCATATTCGAGCTCTGTGATTGCTAATATGATGATCACTGGAAACTTATATAGTTGTTAATTTTAGGGCTTGTAGGATTAGTTGAGATGCACACAAACTAACTCGGATACCCATATTAATAAAAAAAAAGTGAATGGTTCATCCTAATTCCTATACATAATTAATAAATTATTTGGAATAAATAATTTCTCTTTCTCTTGTCAATAATTAATAAATGCAAGCTCTTAAAAAGGGACATCATCGCTTCGTTTTTACTGGAGGAGCTACTGTTTTCTTTCTATTTTGATCACACACTGCAACTTCATTCTCTTTTTTGTTAGATTAAGTATGATTTAATTTGATTATATATATTAACTCACATTCATGTGACTGTAATTTTCATTCGTCTTTACTGTTCAGAATTCATTCCCCCTCGATTGCCTCTTGCAAAAACCAAATTGAAATTGAAACTTTAAGCGTGTATTTGATGCAACGTATCGGTTGAAGGGGAACCGCGTCAAAAGGGATGCTGTGTTATGCATCTTTTTAGTTTTTCTGCAGGTGATCTTGATCTTTCATATGTATCTCCAAAGGACAGTTTACTACATGAAAAATCCAGAGGATAATATCTTACATATTGGCCTTTTCAGGAACACCTCGGATTCCCCAGATAGATTGTACATGAATTCTTGACAAGGTCTTGAAAGAAAACGAATAACTAACGCCCCCATGAAAGGAGGGACTCTGCAATAGAGGACGTATGTGAGAATGCCTTGTCCATGGAAGATGGATAAGACATGGCAAAATCGTCTAAACCTTCACGGTGTGAAAATGTTAGGCCCCCAGCAGAAAGACAAAGTGGTGAAATGTCTGGCAGAGGAACACACCCCTCCAAGAACTGCATTACTTGGCGCATGCTTGGCCTAGCAGCTGGGTCAGAATGAGAGCACATCAAACCAAGTTTCAACACCAATTCCATTTCTTCTGCAATATGTTCTGTACCCAAGTTTGGATCGCTGGCCTCTAGAAATCCACCTCTAAGCCATTGAGTGAACACCCAATCAACCAAGACTACATCCTCTGTCGGTTGTATTGGTCTTCTTCTACCAGAAGCAACCTCAAGCAAGAAGGCCCCAGAAGAAAACACATTAGTGCTTGTCGTCGCCTTTCCATTTCGTGCATGCTCAGGTGCAAGATATATCCAAGAGTTCCAACAACATGGGTTGTTTGAGGATCTGTTCCGTGATCATACAATCTTGCAAGGCCGAAATCTCCTAATCATCCATTCAGTTCACCATCTAGCAAGACATTACTAGCCTTGACATCTCAATGAACCACAACTTGTTCCCATTCTTCATGTAGATAAAACAGCCCTGAAGCTGCACCTTTGATGACCCTAAATCATTGGCTCCAATTGAGGGTGACTGTTGGTTGGTCATAGAGGTATTTGTCTGAACTTCCATTAGGCATGTAGTCATATACCGAAAGTAGCTCTCCTTTACTCCGGCAGTAGCCTAAGAGTGGGACTAAGTTCCGGTGAAGAAGGTGGCCAATGCTGACAATTTCCGCCAAAAATCCCTCATCCCCTGTCTCGATTCATGAGACACCCTTTCACTGCAATCTCAATCTTAGAGGTTGGCAGGACACCTTTGTAGACTCTGCCAAAGCCACCACCACCCAACAGTTCCTTGTCCCTAAATCCTTTAGTGGAATATAGAGATCTTTGTATTTGAATAAGTGAGGTCCATAGTCAAGCTTCCCATCTTCCAGCACTTCTGCGAATTTCCTTGTCCTTCTTACAGCATAAACTATACATGAGACTGCAACTAAAACCAAACTTAAGCAAATCACAGGCAGTCCAATGGTTAAAAATCTGGATGTCTTCTTGGGTCCTATTCAAGGAACCTTAGGAAGCTGGGAGATATCCAGTGCTTCAGTTTGGCAATTTATCTTGAAGCTCCAGCCCAACAAATAATGAGATGTTAAAAGACCATAGTTTTGAAACCCGGCCCGGCCCGGCGGGTCGATCTGGGATCCGGCCAACCCGGGGCTGGAACCGGGCCGGGTTTAAGAAAAAATAGGGAAAGGAAAAACCCAAGGTGACCCGCTGACCTGGTGGGTTGACCCGGCAAGACCCGGTTGCAACCCATTGACTTTTGTTTTTTTTTTGTTTTTACTAAAACCACATCGTTTTGATTAAAAAAAGAAATTGACATGGGCAACCCGGTGACCTGGTCAAAACCCGGAACCCGGGCCTTGAACCGGGCCAAGTTTAAAAACTATGGTTAAGACAGAACCAGTAGATGATGAGAAGCCTATATAGATAGTACATGATGCGATCCTCACTACAACATTAAAGAATCTATTAGGAGTATCTATTGGATCTATGCTAAGACCTAAAATAAAGTATATTCAAGAAGAGTTCAATGAGCTAAGTCAAGAAACTTGAATTAAAAAGGTTCAAATATGTTAGTTTAGATGAGATGATTCATTCAAATTCATTGAAGGAGTCAATGCTTACAAATTTAATTTGCAAGATGAGGAAAATGTTATTGGTATAAGCAAAGTTTATGATCTCTTTTTGTTTGATATAGGTGATGATTTGAAATCGAATGCATGCTTTTGAGGAGAAACGAGATGATGTGATCCTGGTTACGACATCAAAGGATTCATTAAGAGTGTTTATTGGGTCTATTCTAAGGCCTAAAACAAAGTGGATCTAAGAGGAGTTCAATAGACAAAGTCAACAGGCTTTGATTAAAAATGTTTAAATATAACAATTTAGATTTTTATCTACTTTTCGGGTCATATTTGAAGCTAGAGGAGGAGTTTGGATCGATTTCAATGGAGTTGGAAACTAGATATTTGTACATTTCCAACGATATATGGTAGGTTTACTAATTCTTTCGGATAAGAGAACGATATATTTGAAGTTGGGTCTAGAATCAGCCAGCAAAGTGCGAAAACATATTAGACATTTGTTTTCTTAAAAGTTATGGATTTCATTCACTACAAGGAGTCTTTGGCTTACTTATTTTACAAAGATCACATATCAAACTAGAAGAATTAATTAGTCAGAAATTAATTATTATTTTACAAGGCTGATATCACACTTTTGTTCAACAAGGATTCTTAACCAATTATTGTTTTGGGTATTTTTCACTATTATATGTGGTAAAAGACTAAATAATCTTAAACTATTGTTTTATTTATCTTTATTGTTCAAATTTTATTTTAATTATTTTGGATTTTATTTAAAATGAGTGCAGTTTTACCCATTAGTTTTAGAGTTTACATATAAATACTTTTATGTAAGAAATTTTATGGAGTTGATGAATTTTTATCTACAAGTTACCACATATTGTGTGCTTATTTATGTTTGTGTGGTTGAGTAATTCTCAAGGTTGTCAATTCCGTTTCGGTAGGTGTTTCGTTTTTTCAATTGGAACGGAATGTTTCAGTTTCGGAGTGTTTCGGCGTGCCGTTTCGGGGTTGTACTGTTCATATATATATATATATATATATATATATATATATATTCAACAAACATAATTCAAATTCAAGATAAATTAATTATAAATTATGCAATACAAACACAATGCCAAACAAATATAATTTCAAAATTTAAAATATTTCTAAATAGTCAAGATTAAATAGATCTTTAACTTAAAGTAATTCAACTTAAACAAAATATCAAAATATTATGAAAGTAAAATGTTTTAACACAAATATTTTAAATATAAAGTTAGGTCAATGTTATTAAGGCTAATGGAATCTAAAGCATCCCTTGTTTTACTCAAATTCCTACAAAGTATAAACATGAAAAAAACAACATGAATATAAACCATATATATTAGTGATAAATCTAATTTTAAAAAATTAATATTATTGTTAATGAAAATAGTAATAATAATTTTCAATGTTATTATTAATATCATTGTTATAGAAAATAGTAATAAAAAAGAGCTTTTTATAATTGGGTGGTTTAATTAATTAAATTGAATAAGGTTTAATTTGATTCAATGGCTTTTCAAGAGCGGAACGGAACATGTGGAATGGAACCGGAACGTTTCGGGCGGAATTTAGCCGAAAAATCCGGAACGGACCGAGATTTAAAATGAGATGAAATTTGTTCTGTTTTGTTCTGTTTTTTGAATTGGTATGGAATGTTTCGGCCATTCCGGGCGGAACGGAACGGAATTGACAACCTAATTCTCATACTAAATTTTTGATTGAACTTATAAATTCTTTGAATGATTGATTAATTTCGTTGTGATTTATATTTCTTGTTTGCTTCTCATTATACATCTAGGATATCTAGGATATGAGCAATCAAAATTCTGAGTGTTATGTTTTTTTTTCAAAATCTCAAATTAGCAATTCCGTAGTAGTACAGTTCAAGATTGGTGACAAATGAAGAGGCAAAAACAAAAGTGGCTTACTGTGTTTAATAACATTAGTTGGAGCTAAAGTGACACCAAGTTGCTTCTTCATGCCATCATATTCCACCCAAACTTGCATTGGATGATCACTAATAAGTGTTAAGTTTGTGAACTTACCATCAGGATTGGAAAAATATCCTGCTGAAGCAGATTTTACAGATCTTAAACCATTAATATCAATCCCAACATCTTTGTCATTGATATCTTTGAACTCACTGTATATCGTGTCAAGCTCCACAGCAACAACATGGTTGGTCTGATTCCCATTAATGCTCTCGTTAAATAGGCCAAGCCACTGGCTTGGAAGAACTCCTGGGAGACCTCTTGTCGGTGCAATGACAAAGACAATACCATGGCCACTAAGAGTTCATATTCAGGTCTGATACCGAAAACAAAGGTAGTGGAGAAGGCGAAAGCAGTGTCATCTACAGAGTTCTTGAAGGTTGTACTGGGCTTGGATAGAAGGCGTGACCCTTTTGTTGTTTGGTTTCGTTGGTTAGCCTCGAAGGGCCATTGGGGGTTACCTCGGCTAACCCATTTGCAAGTGAAGTTGAGATCTTCAGAAGCTGTGAAGCTAACTGAGACATGCACCAGAAAGAAAATCTGGAATAACATTGCAACTGTCTCCATCTGTTACTTGTTCATGTTTGGCGATTATATATAATGGAATATCCAATCAGCAACACTAAAAAGAAAGTCTATGCATTAGAAGATCGTGATCCTATAACCTACACTTTCAGAGCGTAATTTTAAGGCAATATGAAAATTAGTCAAATCTGGCGACTCTTGTCCCATGTTTTCTGTAAGGACTTCAGTTTGGGAAATTCCCTACCTATAGATTACGCTACTCTTAAGAGTTTACCTTTTTTGCTGATTGGTCAGATTGAATCTGTGGGGACCCGCTTATCTGCAAATGAGATAAGCACAAGCTTGCATTGAAGGTTCATGGGAGGCTGCTGTTGGAAGGCACCATGCCCATCATCCATTAAATATTTCCGGTGAATAGGACTGGACTTTTGTTAATTATGGGTTAGTTGCCACTGATATTCTTTTATATCGTTCAGACTTGACCAGCAGACTCAAGAACCTTAAGGCTTATCTTGTTGTCCGCGTGGTTTTTGACTAGTCCAACATCCCTATTGTGATGCCCATGTAAGAAATATATTTATCTAGAAAGACAATAAGCTTAACTTAGTGTTACATTTGTAGATTCAGAAACCAATTATACATCAAATCTCTCTTCGGGCTTAGAGTGTGAATTAACTTAGTGTTAATTTTGCAATGACAATCCAGAAGATGTTGTCAATTGTATGGTTTATTTTCTTCCGGTTTACACACATTTCAACGTCAACTCGGATCCATTAGCCATTGGTGGCCAATGTCCACTCTAATGTCATTTTCAATTTATACTTTTCTTTCCCTTCTTTTGCGTAGAAGACGCATAATTTTCAACACGACTTGGATTTCGACGGATGTATGTTGACTCATTGTGTAAAATTGAGAGAGCTCCTAGAATTGGGCTGTGTGCGTGAGAGAATGGACTGAACAAATAAAGACCTTATGCTGGTAATTGATACGAAAATGCTTGTGAATGTTCTCTATGATTTCTTCTTTCCTTTTCTTTTCGTGTTTTTCACTTTGGCTTGTCTTCAATTAAGCAAGCACGGAAATAGCAAAAAAAAATAGGGATAAATTTTGCGAATAGCACCTAAAATATAATTAAATGCTGAAATAACATAGGATAATTTTTTTTTTTTGGTAAAATAGCACCGTTTGAGGATATCACAGTTCAAAAATACGATATTTTAATAATGTTGTGATCATAAACCGTGACATTTGATACATATCATGTTTCAGAACCACGACAACTAATGTCATAATTCACAATCATTTTGAGAAACGGCTGGATATTTGATAAAACGGTTAGACTGTAGCCAAAACAGTCAGACTGTTTTGGCTACTGTAAGGTTTTTAGTCATTTTTTTTAAGCCTAAAAAGGTTTATAAAATCTTAAATTTTATTTACTTTTTGATTTTAGAGAGTTGAAATATTTATAATTTTATCAAAATTTGGACAGATTTTTCTCTATATAGAAACTATACCCAAAATTTTATCACGCTTAAAAAAACCTGTAAAAAACCATAATAACCGCATTTAACAAGTTCCAACTAAACTCAACATATTCTCATATTCCATAATCACAAGTAGCCCCAAGAATGTAAAAAAAAAAAAACATGTATACATGCAAAATGAATATAAAATAATTCAACAATACAATATTCAATTAATCCCAAAATATATCAACATAACTCATCTATCTATTTATGTCTACATTGTTTACTGAATGATTTGGGCTCAATAGTAGCACCACCGGATTCAGCTCCTACTCCTGCATGAGTGGCCTTATTCTCTGCCACGATATCATCAGAAGTTAGCATCTCTCCAAAGGTTTCAAGTCTAGTAAGCAACCATTTAACCACCTAAATGTTACGGTGTGGACTTCACTTTCTTTGTCAGTACTACAAAAACAAGATGCAGCCTCTCGACCCTCCTATAACAAGAAGCCAACCTAATATTAATGAAACATTAATGTTAAATTAAACGATAAATGTATAAAACTCAATGATTAACATATATTAATCATAAAAAGACTTTATTACTTACGTGATGATGAATCCTCTAGGCATGTTGCTTGTATTGCGTATATCAAAGTGGAGGAACCTGCTCGGGATATGGAGTAATGATCCATCGTGTTATACTCATGTACCAAATCATATATTCCTCATTAGTAATCATATGATGCATCTCTATAAATATCTCATTCCTCCATGCATCCCACTATAATACATAAGTATTATGATGGCTTAACCAATCGTAATCATTATTTTTACCTCTACGAGTAATGGTATGCAAAGCATCACTCGTATTGATATCAACTGGAAAGTGTTGTCTGAAGCTGAACTGTCCATTATTCAATTCGGGCAATGTAGCTCGACCATCTCAAAACATATTAGCGGGACCACTGTTGTCCATGTATCTATCCCAGTAATGTAGATAGTTGGAGTAACAACCAATCTTTCTTCCGAGTAAGACGTCGAAATTACCCGTAGATTATAAGTTAAATAAATATCAAACAACAATAATTTGATAATTTGGTGCAATTAATTATTTTATTTAACAAATAGTTTTTTAAAAAATACTTGGATAGCATATTGCCTATTGAGCTCGCTCTGATAAAATGCTAGCATATGTGATGAATTATTTTCAAAAACTCATCAAACACACCACCTAGCATTAAAAACATGTTAGTTTAATTGCATTTTTCAAAGTTTCAAAAACACAATATAAATCTATATTGCAAAAATAACATCACATTATCTGCATTCTAGTAGGAGATAAAGTGTAAACCCCATAGTTTGGGCTGTCATATCTAGCAATCTCAATATCTGGGGCCTTTCTATATGGAGATGTTCCCATGATTATAACTGATATTAAATAAAAAAAATTTGTTAATTTTCTTATACATATTCATGCTCATAATGAATATCATAAGTATGCTCTTCATACTCCTAATAATGCTTACCCTAATCATTGTCCATCTAAATGTGGACACTTCGATTTACCACCTCAAGTATGTGGAATCTATATAAAATCTATATAATAGTACTTGTGACTGATGTGAAATTATATAAATTTAATATATTTAAAAAATATTATAATATATTATAACATAACCTAATAAATTGTTATATATATTATCGATTATAACATGTTTTTCATGTATCCCTTGTGTCATTGCATATTAGACAACCAAAACTCACATAGAAAATTATTAGAGAACCTGAAATTCACTTGAATGATGATACCCACTGTCAAAGCTCAATTCCACTTTAAGATCAATAAT
Organism: Populus x sibirica; assembly: GCA_019202695.1. Lineage (NCBI taxonomy): Eukaryota > Viridiplantae > Streptophyta > Magnoliopsida > Malpighiales > Salicaceae > Populus > Populus x sibirica. The sequence goes on from JAGMVL010000318.1 coordinate 789,983, forward strand.
TTCTATTCCAGCATCCAGAATCAATAAATCCGCAGTTCCAGACAAATGAAAAGAAGCAAAATCAATGGAGGGGGAAAAAACCCATAAATGAACAACTCATTTTCATCAAGTAGCCTTGATAATTTTTCACACAGACACGATTTGCAGTTTTATTTTACAGGGAAAATACTAGAGGGAAAAAATCAAAATGAAACTTGTTATGGCTGCACAACTTTGGGCCGGCATATAGTTATCCTGTAAATTGGCAAACTTCGACATTCATATGAATTGTGGTAAGAGATGATTTGTCAGTCTCAACAATCTTTTCCCAGAAAAACATTCCAATCAAAATGGGCAGAGCAATAAGAAAGAAAAACTTTTCTTGTCAACCTGAGTCATTCACTACCCAGTTTCCCCCCTACCACGGAGAAGTGATAGCGGGGAAGTAGAAAGTGAGGCAAAACTAGCACCGCCACCACCATTTTCCATGAAAGAACATGTGCTCATTTTATCAAATGAGGACGAAGCAAAGGAGTGTGCAAAATCATCGAAAACCTCGCTCATACCCTTCACTCCTTCATATGCACCATTTGGATCCCTCAAATTTTGAGGAATCCCGACTTCCTCATCCAGATACCTCACTACTTGCCTCATGCTAGGCCTTGCTATTGGAGCATTATGTGAGCACATTAGACCCAATTTGATCACCATCATCACCTCGCTTTCGTTATATTCACCATTTAGCTTAGGATCTATCACATCAAGGGCTCTCCCTTCTCTAAACTTCTCCCACACCAAATCCACCAGCACCAGTTCTTCAGGCAATGCTTTGGGTTCAATAGGCCTCCGCCCACACACAACCTCAAGCAAAAGTGCACCAAACGCATACACATCCGAGCTTTCTGTGGCCTTTCCTGTTCTTGGCAATTCTGGGGCTAGATAACCCAATGTACCCACAACCCGGGTCGTATTTGGGTTCGCTCCATGTTCGTATAATCTTGCAAGACCAAAATCACTAAGCCTACCGTTTAGCTCTTCATCAAGCAAAACATTACTGGCCTTAACATCTCTGTGAATTACCACTTGCTCGTAGCCTTCATGTAAATAGAGAAGCCCAGAAGCGACATCCTTTATGATCTTAAACCTCTGCTCCCAATTTAAGATCATTTTTGGCTCTTCAAACAAGAACTTGTCTAAACTACCATTAGCCATATAATCATAAACAAGAAGGAAATCATCTCTTCTGCGGTACCAACCTAATAATTGAACTAAATTTCGATGGCGAAGCCGACCAATACTAGCAATTTCTGATACAAACTCCCGCAAACCTTGTGTTGATTCTTTAGAAATTCGCTTCACCGCAACTTCAATCTTTGAATCAGGTAATATCCCCTTGTAAACTTGGCCAAAACCACCTTTTCCAAGGAGCACCTTGTCACTGAAACTATTAGTTGCCTTCTTGAGTTCTTGATAACAATATCGATGTGGCCCCATTTCCAGCTCCCAGTCTTCTACTATGTCAGCATTCTTGATTTTTCTGATCAGATAAATAGCAGTTGATATTGATACGATAACAAACACAACAACTGCAGCTGAAACACCGATTACTAAACCTGTATACTGCTTCTTGTGACCAGCTGGAAGAGAAGGTAAAGAAGAAAGATCCAGAGCTGGAGCTTGCCCATTTAACTTAAAGCTCCAACCCAGCATATAGTGTGAACTAGCAAGCAAACCTGTTGAAGCAGATAAACCCACATACATATATTCTTCAAACAGAGACGACAGATCTACGTGAGAAGACAAGATTGGAATTTTGGGTTTCTTAGAAGTAGGCGAAATAGTTACATTGACAACATTTTGAACTGAATCGTAGTCGATCCAAACTTGGATTGGCTTTCCTCCCTTAAGGTTTAAATCTTGCTTTGAAGAATCGGAATCACCAGTGTAATATGCAGCAGAAGCGGATGCGTTAGACTTCAAGCTGCCGAGATCAATACCAATATGGTTGTCATTAATGTCACCAAACTCAAAATCTTGAACCGTGTCGAATTCAACAGCAAAAAGATGATTTGTCAAGTTAACCACACTCGAATTGAGTAAGCCAAGATACTGACTTGGAAGAGCCTTTAGATCCTTTGTAGTTGCGATTGTGAAAGCAAGACCATGGCCTCCAAGTTTTGGATACTCGGGAACTATAATGAACACAAAACAAGTGGAAAAGGAGAGAGCTGTGCCATTACTGGAGTTCTTGAACTTGAATGGAGAAGGATAAAAAGCATGACCCAGTAATCTACTAGTTTCATTGGTTAAGCGAAGTATACCATTTTTTTGAATCTCTGAAACCCCACTCAAGGTTATGTTGGTGGCAGCATCTTTGAATCCGGAGTACAAGAATTCATTCAGCTGGCTTGAGACTGGGATTATTGAGAGAAAGATAAGAGCGGAGAAAGATTCAACAAGATAGCCCATGCCAAGAAAAGATCAAGGTGCAGTGCAGGAGGGAGAGGAATCAAACAGATATTATGCTACGATTTTTGTGAGTTTGGTGAGATAAAGTAAGAGCAAGCATGGTGGGTCATATTATTTTGAGAAACAAAAGAAAAACTAGGCTGTAAAGTGCTCTCTCTCTCTCTTCGCCTTCTAGATAGGGGTGCACATTTTTTTCTTCTTCTTCTTTTTTTATTTTAAAAATATATAACAAAATAAAAAATATTTTCAAGCACTGTTTGTGAACATAGTATAAATCATATTTCTTAAAAATTTAATTTTATTTTTATAAAAAATTAATTTTTTATATGTTTTGGATCGTTTTGATGGTTTATTTAAAAATAATTTTTAAAAAATAAAAAATATAATTTTAATACAATTCAGCATAAAAAAATACTTTAAAAAATAACCATAACTAACATTTCCAAACAAGTATATTTAAACTATAGTTAAGAATACCATCAAGAGCGGTATTTGAAACATAATTTATTTCACAAAAAAATAAATTTTTTTATGGATTTAAATAGAATATAAAAAAGATGAAATTAGAAAATGATGAAATATTCAACTTTTTTACTCCCTCGATTTTGAAACCCTATATATCTAAGTCCCTTAATGGTTGAAAAACTACAAATTTGTTCTGACTCTTGCAGACAATCGACATGTTAGACCTCTGTAGTGTTTTTTTTTTTCTTCTAAACCCGGCCCAAGCATATTATTATTATTATTATTATTTGATTATTATTAGCATAATAGGGAGTTCGGAGAAGAAGCAAGATGTACATTATAATAAGGGATTAAAGTATAGATTATAAAAATTCTAATTGCATCAAAATCCCGGACCCAGTGATCAATGAATAAAACACTAAAAACAGAAAACAAACTGTGGAGTGGAACTCAACAGGTACGGTCTCTCTCATGGATATAAAACACCTTTGGATTTGGCGCAAGACCAGTACACCACACCCAAGTCCGAACTATCCCATTCCCACCTCAATCTCGTCAGAATATATATATATATATATATCTCTGAGGTTCGTGACGACACTATCAACATGGTTTTTATGTTTATTACCTTTGCGACCCTTGCACTGACAACTGACACTGCTGTTTCTCGACTTTCAAGCTAAACAGCTAGGCGCGTTGTCGTATGGATCTCTTTTGCTCTCTTTTTTTATTATTTTTATTAATGTGAATAATTAAACTAGTTTATTTATTTTTTGATTAATCTTATAAATTCAAAACTTAATAATTATATAAATTTTTATTAGCTCAAAAAAACTCGAACTTATAAATATTTATAAATATTAATAACCTAACCAGTTGAGTTACTTCTCAGGATTAACTTCTTATTTTTTGAATTACGAATATCTGTTTTTTTTATATAATTTTTTTTTATATTCTGTATTATTTTTTATTGAAAAAACATAATATAATACTTATAAGTGCTAGTATGTATGTGGACATAGCTACTGGCGGCGTGACAGAATAATTAATATATATATATATATATGTCAAGTGGTATTAAGATAATGTCAAAGGAATAACAAAAGGCTGCTATATGGGCAGTGCTGATTTATTTTGTAAACAGTGGGGGTAAGAATAGTTGCGTTTATACCTGAAATGACCCGAGCCATCTTAATTTGATTTGGTTTGTTCAGCAGCGGATTCGTTTATTTTATGTAAAATATTTTATAAATAAAAAATATTTTTAAATATAAATTGTTTTCTCATGTAAAATGTTTTTAATGTTTGGCTACAAAATGTTTTCAAGTAAATTAAATATTTTACATGTAAAATATTTTTTTAATGATCGTTGTAAAGAAGGAAAAAAAAGTAAGAGAAAAAGATGATTGTAAAATTATGGTGATAATAATTATGGTGGTAGTAGAATAGTGCTAATAAGGTAGTTGTTGTGGTGGAAAAGGTGGTGGTAAAGTGTAGTGCTGATTGAGATGAAAAAAAAAATAGTAGTGGTGGTTGAAATAGTTAAAAAATATCATAAGTAAATTGTTATTTATATGAAATTTTATGAGTTGAAAATATTTTTCAGAAAATCAACTAAGTATAAAGGTTGACTGTAAAATATTTTTTATTGACTAGTTTTTATATAAAATATTTACAGGAAAAAAATACAGGAAAACATTTTTTGAAAAATATTTTATAGGAACAAATATGAAAAAATCTAGAAAATATTATAAAATATTTTACATGTAAAACAAATGAACCCTAAAGCAATCAAACTAACCAAAAAAAACTAAATCTTTATTGTTTTTCCTTTATCTTTTTTTTTTAAAAAAAATGAACAATTTAGTTTTAGAAAATAGGAAAACACTATAATATTTAAAGGTTGTTAGATATCGTTTTTTTTCCTAAACTTTTTTTTAAAAACATATATATATAAACTTTTTTTATTAAGTCGTCTAAGGTTAGGTTAAAATTGGATCTAAGGTGTTTAATATTGAGGAGTCTAGAGATCTAGCCATAACTAGTTCAAGGAAGGTTAAGGCCATAAGGAGTCATGATAGTGATCAATCTAAAACACCTAAAGTTAAGTCAAAGTGACATAGACAAAAACAATATAAGAAAGATAATAAGTACAAGAATACAAAATTATACTGAATATAGATCACACATAAACTCTAATTTAAAATTTGCTAGATATTTTTTCTTCAAGTACTCTGCCTCTTTAGGAGGTTTACAACTCTTTATATAAAATTAAAAAACTTACCTAAATAAACTAGAAAACCTGAAAATAAAGGAAAATTAATAAAAGTCCAAAATAAAACTGGAAATATAATAAAAAAAGTTCTAAACAAAAAAAAAAAAGTTATAAACCAACTAGGAAAATATAGCAAATCTCGAATAATAACTTCTGGGCATTATTGGAAATCCCTTTTGATCTCTAATTCCTTCAAAATTCTAACCCTGATGAAAATTAGACCTGTAGAATCTTCTGTCAAAATTTCATCTCAGTTCAATGATCGAATCAAAAGTTATGCCAATTAACATATAAAGTTACGAATTAAAAAAAAAAATTCTTTTATTTCAGTCTTCTTGGTTTGGAAAGAACTCATCATTATGTTCAAATTGCTCTTATCTCAATCTCGTGAATGGCTAAATAAAACTCTTTATTCCCTTTTCTTTTTTCACTTCAAATGTATAAAAATTTTAGACATCAACTTCAGTCCTTTCATCTTAAAATTTATATATGAAACAACAATTAATGAATTATTTATTTCCCTTCCATTGGCTTCTAAAGTAATGAATTTCAAACCTTAAATTTGCTTCATCAATATTTATTCTATCCGCATAACCATTGAGCACATTGACGAGTATCAAAGTTGTGCAAATTTAAACTCTTAAAATTAATGATTTGTAGTATAAAATGTAAGGGTATCATCCCATATAGATATTAGTATTATAAATTAATTACTCAATCAAAATAAGTTATTTAAGTTTAGATTAAAACAAACCAAGTAAAAATACACAAAATATGTCAATTTGATGAAATCAACTAATATATAATTTAAACGATAAGTAATTCAAAGGGGGATTTTGTTTATGATCTAAACTAACTAAAACCAAATTAGAAAGTTAAGAAAACAAAATAAACCAATTCTAAAAATCAAGAGGCTAATTTTGTAGAATATAAAATACAAAGAGAAAATGTTTAATATCAATTTTAAAAAAGTGTTCCTTAAGGATAATTAAACATCAATTATTGAATTATATATGTTTTCTAATATGATTTGTGATCATAAATAAATCAACCATGAAAAATAATTTTTTCTACCTATCCTTACTTTTTAGTTAACCTAGCATTCGTGTATCAAATAACCTTAGTCACATAATAATATTCATTAAGCATATAAGATTTAATTATATGACAACATTAAAATTAAGATTGGTGTTATTGATTCATAATAATTAAACAAGTATAAGGAGTTAATTTAATCAAGACTTATTTTTTTCAAGTAACAAATAATCAAACATGAGTTTGAAAATTATATACTTCTATTACTTAAGTTAATTATTTATGAATTCATCATAAAATAATTAATAGTAATAGATTTAAAACCAAAAGCATATGTTGCGCATCATATAGAATTTTAGTCATCTATCATCAAATTTAATCATAGAAAAACATAAGATAGTCATGTATTACAATCAGATATATAATATTTTTAAGCACAAACACTCGTAATAATTTAAGATCCAAAAGTACTAACATCTTAAAACTAAAAACTAAGTTTGTCACAAATTAAAAAAAAATGATATAAAAAAATAATTCTGAAAACAATAATAGCCATCTTTCTTTTCTCCATGTAGAGGTTAGGACTGGGTATATATAGAGTTGAGGAGGTGGAGGAGTTTCCTAGTTAATAATCATTTCCTAATAAGACTACTTTTAGGTGTCTTTATCCTATTTTGATTCTAAAGACTTGTGCATTAACTTTAACCTTCTAAAAAGGTTTCTTGGTTTTATAAGACATTTTCCATATAATTAATGAGATACCGTGTTATCATTCGAACATGAAAAGATGGGCTAGACTCAAGTTAATCTGGTTGTAGATTTCAAGTCAATTTCAAACATATTTTTAGGCATACCATAAATGGATGAAAAGCTTGAGATATCTAATTTTTATTGCAACTTGAATCATAACAAAATTCTATTTGTAGCTTCAAATATGATCTAAAGAGTACACAATGGTTTAGTCTAATAGATTTTCTCTAACCAATCCTAATCCCACTAGGATTCTTTTATCAAGCTAGATTCCTAATTCAATTAGGATTTTCTATTATTATTTCCAATAACTAATCCCAATGTTTTCTTTTTAATCCTTTATTTAAAATTGTGCTAAAAATAATTCATTTAGCTCTTTTTTACACTTTGTGTCTCTATAGCATTATTAAGTACAAAATAAGTTAAATAAGCTATTGTAAGACATAAAACATGAATAAAAAACTAAGAATAAGAAACTAAAAAGATATAATAATATGATTGTATCAAATTCCCCCAAACTTAGATCTTGCATATCTTTGAGCAAGGAAAAGAAAAGTCAAAGACAATAAACTCTAAAAATAAGACTTAAAATTCGAAAAGAAAGAAAAACTAAGGACTCAAAATAAAAACAAGCAAATTAAAAAAAGAAGAGAAGAAACTAAGACAAAACCACCTCATTATTCAATTTTTCTTCCAATTTATCAACAAAATTAAAGATTACAAACATTATAGGCAAGAAACAAGTTTGAATAGTTTAAAGCATAAAATTTCATGAATTTATTCACAAGGCAACTTTCAAACCTTCCTTAGCTTTTGGAACTTAAATGAAATGTCTGTTATACCAAAATAATAAGTCCTCTCATTAGTATACTCTCTACCACTGAAGTGTTTATGATTTATATTTTTTCACTTAAAATCATTCAATGTTATGATCGGTCATATGCTTGCTTTTCAATCTTATCTCCACTACTAAATATTATAAGCAACATATGAATCAAATGGTCTTTATTTATAATGGAGATGTGGTTAAGATGAGGTAAAAAAAGGGTAAAGAAAAGGCTCAACTACTGAATATTATAATCAACATATGAATCAAATGGTCTTTATTTATAATGGAGATATGGTTAAGATGAGGTAAAAAAAGGTAAAGAAACGGTTAATAACCAAAGAATCTAGCATAACATATAAATGACAAACTCAATAATGTATAATCACCTAAGCACACATATTCATCATCATCAAAGCACAAATACTTAGCTTCTTTTGATTTCAAATCCCACAATATATTCTCATTAAAATTATTAAGGAATTTTTTTTTTATTCTGTCTAGCACCATCGTGTTTCAACTTCTTTTTTTTTATACTTTTTTTTTATACTTGATTTGGCTAAAAGTGATCATAATCAAATTCAACACAAAACTCCATCACATAACCATTTTTTCTCAAACTTTCCAACCATGAACCCATATAAACATCACACATATGTTTTACTAGTCCTTGGCTAGGAATAAAGAAACATATGAAAAATTAAGGCTCGTAAAATATAGGTAAAGAAAAAAAAGATGAATAATCTCAAAAGGGCTTATTAATGAATAACATACTTTAGTTGGCTTTTTAGGTTTAAATGGTCAAATTCCTACATGCTCTTATCATATTTATGCAAACATGTAATGTAAATAACTAAATATAGTCTTTATAATATATTAAGCAAGTTTTGGAAATGCATAACCTTTGAATGTATAACACTCATCAAATAATCATGTTGGAGACTAAAAAGCTCACAAAAGGTAAAATCATATGCTAAGTTATCATGACATACTTTCAAAGTCAATTCCTAAACTAATTAAGCTTAAAATATTACAAGTAAACTCATTCGTCTAGTTTATATCTTTATCAAATTCAACTAGTTTGAACCTATAATACACATATTATCATCAATCATTAGGAGATTAAAAGATAAAATAAAACTCTTAGGTTTTGAGATAAAAATCCAACATATTGTTTTGTACAAAAACAAGCACTAATACCCAAAGTAAAGTAAATCACACATGTAAAGGGAAAACACCCAAACATGAACAAATTCAACTAAACTAGATAAAACTTATATAAACACACCCAAAAACAAAAAAGAAGATGAAAATAAAAGAGAAAAGCAAATCTAATTTTTTTTTTCATATGTTGGGTTTTCTCCAAAAACAAAAGTTAATTAAAAAATAAAAAAATACTTGAGTTAATTGGGTTAACTTGTCAAACCCGTAACATGGATCATGACACTGAGATAACCACAAAAAAGACAAACCACAATAAATTATGAAGTTCAATATCTAATAAATCAAGTGTTAGATGATGAAATTAAAGAAAAAAATATTTTTTTAATAAAAGCAAAAACAAAAAATACTATTTGGCAGGAACAAATTGGCTGGAATGGAACCAAAATGTTCTAGGCGGAATCCTAGAATAGGCTGAGATTCTAAATAAGATGAATTCTATTATTGTTTGTTATGTTTCTTGAACTCAAACGAGATATACTACTCATTCCAAGCGGAACAAAACAAAATTGACAACCTTAATTTATTATTTGCAAGACATTTAATACTTTAAACTTTTCAAGTGTTAATGTAAGAAACTTATCACACAAACTACTAAATTTGGACACATTTTTTATGGATTGACATAAAAATAATTCTTTTGTACCAAAAATTTATTTATAATAAACTCAAACCCAAACCCAAAACATTTAATTTTAAAACTCACATAGCCTATGTCCTCTCCCCTCTAATAATTTTAATGTCTTGCAAGCCTAATTTTTATATTTTAATTTTCCACTATATAAATCACAAAAAAAATCTTGTAATTTTTTAACTTGAAATTAAGATATTTTTGAATTTGAAAAAATATGTCAATCAAAATTTTTTTAAGATTAATTTTTCTTTCACCCATAAATGATTTTAAACATGTTAAAATACTTATATTGAAGAATAATTTTCAACAAAATCTTAATTCAATACAAGTGAATCCCATATTTAATTTGTAAATTATGTTCATTAACCACAAGTTAAAACCAAAGTTTTCGAGGAGTGGCTGGACTACATCAGCAACTTCAATGTACAATTAAATACCAAGATAACTAAACTTGATATAGAAAAGGAAGAACTGCAAAGGGCCAGAAACAAGATCCAATGGCTAGAAAAGATGGTTCAAATGCTAGAAAAGAACAACAAATCATTAGCCACCAATAATGGAACATTGCTTCATGATAACACTTTGTTCCACTACAAGATTAAACAAAATGATAGGCTAATTGATATAGTGGCCCAGAAGGCAAACGAGTTGCGGGTAAAAGCTTCTAGGATTAACAACAACGTCCATAAATATGAAGAATATTTGAATGAAATCTCCTCTTTTATCAAGAATGTACCAATAGAGGAGTAATATTTGAGTAAAAAAGACTCTTTATATGAAAACTTGTTCTTCATAAATGAAATAAGCGAATACCCACTTTTTAAGTACTTTTTAATGTGTATGAGATTCAAATGACCTAAAAACTTGGGTAAAACATCTTTAAATTTATGAGACTGCGGATTCTACCCGTGCTTGATAAGGAGATCATTGATTAGCTCCTTAAACAGGTTTATCCATACCTGATGTGCATGTGCATACATTTGCATCCACACACATACATCTATTCATTGTAAATAACAAACATACATGCACCAGATTAAAATATAGGTACCCAAAAAGCTCCAATCCATAAAGTCTACAACACTCGACTCTAACAAAGAAACACAGAAGATGAAGAACGCGCTTACCATGATGCTCACTTCCAAAAAGAGTTGGATTCTTTAAAAGTTAGTGTGGCTCTCCTCACTAGCTTACTCGAGCAAGCACTAAAGAATGCCTTTGATGAGGGTCTTTCCAATAGACCTGCAATTTTTGTTCAAAATCAAGCAACAACTCAACCCAAAGAAATAACAGGAGAAAGGGCTCAGGATCCCCAATATAATCCAGCATTTGTGCAACCAACGATACCAGTACCTACACCCACAATCGTATATACATTCACAAATGAATCCCATAAAACAAGATCATCTAACAATATTGATCAAGATAAAATGGCAACACTAGAAGCCAGGATAAGGGCTATTGAAGGGGTAGACTTGTATGACCCAAAAAAGCCGCAAAGAAGTGTCTAGTCCTGAACATGGTAGTACCATATAATTTTTAAGTTCCAGAATTCATCAAATACACCGAAATACAATGCCCCATTACCCATTTCAAATTCTACGCAACAAAATGATAGAAGTAGTACATGATAAGAAGTTACTGATACACTTTTCCCAAGATAGTTTGAGTGAAGCGGTATTAAGTTGGTACATGAGACTAGACAACACCAATATCCGTAGATGAAAAGATTTGACAGATGCTTTCGTCAAACAATATAAGTACAACTTGAACATTGCTCCTTGCAGAACCAGCTTGTCTAATTTGGAGAAAAGGGACAAGGAAAGCATAATGGAATACTCCCCTGCTCTTGGACAATGAAATGGTTACTTCATTTGCTGACGTGCTCAAAGCACTTTACTACGAGCATGTGATGAGTAGTTCGGCAATGCTATTCACTAATGTTGTGGTAATGGCAAAGCATATAGAGCAATAAGTGAAGAGTGCTAGAATCTCCGCACTCGTGGAGAAAAAAAAAGGCTTTGGAGAAAAAAAAATAAGAGATTGATCACGTTGAAAGCAGCTATAAAGGTAATAAAAGCCAATTCCAAATATACAACACTGTATTCTAATCATCCCAAATTGTCAATATCAACTTCAACTCCTAAAACTTATTAGAAAACCTAAGCCGCAAAACAACCAAGTGAAAAATCAACTGAAAGTTTTCCAAAGAAATAACTACAACGAGTCTATGAACAATTACCTTCACTGTAGCTACTCCTAAATAAAATGTACCAAAAGCTACTGAATATTTTACAGATAGCTCCCTCCCGTACCTTTTGCGCCTGTACATCATCTTTATTAGCTCAATTATAAGTTAAACCAATACATGAGACAGAGTTGCCACCTCATTCTAGAGTATACCATCTTTACAACATAATAACATTTATAAGCAAGGCCTAAAAACAGAGGCAGCTGCAATCATCACTCCTAGCGGTTGGATGAAAGTTCTCTGCCAATGAATTAGTGCAGTCTTCCGGAACAGGAAGGTTGACCTGTTGGGCGGCTTTGCTTGTGTCCAAAAAATTATAGAAAAGCTTGATTATTTCTTCTGATATCTTTATTGCACAATTCTAAAGCCAGATGTAAATATCTCATCAAGGCGTTTAATTTGGACCAAGGTCTAACCATAGAAACTTCCGTTCTTCATGGCATCTTCATTTGCATCTCCAAGAGCTGCCTCTTTCAAGTATTTGTCAGACAACCGGACTCTCTTCACGTTCTCCTGCTCCAGGACAAGCATGTTGCCATACTCAAGGAGCTTCTCGAGAGTCATCTTCGGTTGTTCCAAAATTGGAGGTCCTTCCTTTGAGTTCACAAGCCTTTTCCCAACATTTTCTACACCCACACCAGAAATCCACTTCCTCACTTCGTCGTCATATGCTCTTGCCCTAAGTGCACCGAAGAAGTCTACACTCAAAACAGAGATAGTCATCAGCATTCATATTCTAGTATAACAAAATCACGTCTCACAATCAAAACCAAATTGAACATGGCTTAATCAGAAAACTAGTGGCTTGAAGTTCGAGAGTTGTTCTTCTCACTCTAATGCAAAACGTGTTCAGTCAATTATTTACTAACTAAATTGCTCAACCATATATGCTTATCTTCAGCTGTTTCGTGGTTTGGATTGCACGGCTTGAATGCACCATTGACTCTTAGATCAAAACTTTTCTAGGAGTAAATATAAAATAATTGTGTAAACCTTACCAATGGATTGCCCATGGAAAGTGTTGACAAGCTTGACAATGTCCTCCCTGGGAACATTATCACTGCCAAAGATCCCTGTGCACACACCAATTCGGTCTTCCCGAGTAGGGGCCCAGTAGAATTTCTCCATTCGGCCATCACGGATGAGAGGGGCATACAACGTGGAGAAGTCATTACCAGTGACAATGATCGGAACGCGGGGGTTCTCCTCCTTGTTGTACATACCTGGGAGCTGGACACTGGTCGGGTTATCAGCAATGTTCATGAGGGTAGCATTAACCATCTGATTGTTTACTGTGTATTGGGTAGTTCCACCAAACCTACCGGCTCCTGCATCTAGATCATTGATGAAGAGGCAGCACATCTTTCCTCTCTTCTTGATGATGTCCGCTGCCTCGCGATACCTTTGTCTGATCAATTTTGCAGGCTCACCAGCGTTCCCACTTTCCAATTCTCCAGCACTCATCACAATGGGGCTGGATATTCATCAGCATAATATCAGAGAGTAAGCATTCAAGTATTTGTAGTCAAATTTTTCAAAACTGGGCTTCCTCTCTTATCTTGAACTTGAAATCAAAATCCTTGGAAAAAAAAAACAGAGAGAGAGAGAGGCGAAAATTATATCAACTCACTTGATTCCCATCTTGGCAAAGACAAGCTCACACTGAAATGATTTTCCTTGACCTTTGCCTCCCCAGATACCCAAGATGAGAGGAACCTGTTACAATAATTATTATATGAACCACGTTTTTTTTTTCCTGCATTTGTCAAAATAGCAATACTAAAAAGTTGAATAATTCTCAAAAATACAAAAAATAAAAAGCCAAATACTTGCCTTAATGTTTGGGAGTTGCAAGAAATTCTTGGTGATGTGAACAACAAGTTTGTCCATAAATGAAGATGCGATGTAGAAACCATCCATATTGTTGTCCAGTTTGTACCTAAATACAGCTCAGTAATTAAGACCTCGAGGTTCAAAATTCCATGTCCAATAACAAGGATCAAGCATAGTTATCCATCCCAGCAATATTTATAAATCGAGTTCCTGGATCTTCAACTCAGAAAAATTGATCTACTTACTGTCTTAGACCTTTGCTGGTATAGTCATAGGAGCTCATGACAGCATAGTGAGTTCCTGTCCCCATGGGAGCTTGGAAGAGAGAGTCAACCATTCCCTTACCTCTGGTAATGTCCTGTTGGTCATCCGATGTGTCAAATGCAAGTCCCTTCCATTTGTCTTTCGAGGGCTGCTTTTCCTTATCATATTCGGCAGCAAGCTTAAAATTCCGTGTCAAGAGCCTCTGGTTGGTGATCTTTGAGCCCAGTACCGTTTTCAAGCTATTGTCAAAGAATGCAGAGGTTGGCCATGAGGGTCCAGAGCCAGCGCCTTTTAAATTCAACTGCACAAAAGAAACGTGTTTCTTTGTCATCGATGAACCAAAACACTGTAAACACAGCACCAACTCCATCTCTTTCAATTGAATTTCAAACAAAAAAACAAGACAAAAACAAAAAGGTTCTTGAACTAAACTTATAATCATGTGATTATCTTGTAATTTCCCAACAAAGAACAACGAATCTTGCTTGTGTGCTAAAATCGAAAAGCTAGAAACAATGCCACATTTTTTTTTTGGATGAAAACAAGAAAAAGATTCATGGGCTCACTCGATAAAATCTAACACAATATATAGGTAAAACTGAGAACATGAAGAAAAGGGCGGGAAAATCAGTACCAGCCCTCTGTTACCAGCACCAACGGTAGAGACAGATGCAGCCATTTATCTAACGGTGGAGATCGAGTTGGAGGTTTATAGAGAAGAAGACGAAATGGAACAGAAGTAGGAGTACTGTTTTATAGCTGCCCTTGGGAGAGGGCGAGGGACTTACTTGGATAAGGATTTTATAGAAACGCAGAATTTAAAACAACACTTTCCATCTCTGGATCCCATTTTGTATGTTCCATTTTTTCTCCATGAATTTAATTATCAAAAGGGCATATTAGGGATTTAATAAAAAGGGGCTAAAATGAGTCAGAGTCAAGAAAATAAATTATTAATTTTCAAAAAGGAAGGACTCAGCCACAACATTTCTTGAAACCAGGGACTAAAGAATAACTGAATTTTGTTTTGGAGCGTGTGAGAAGGTGAAGTGGAGAGATGAGATTATAGTCTGTGGATTGGCTTACGAAATTATAGTCTGACGGCCGCCCCGTTGGGATTTGATTTTATTACGTGGCACATTGGTTGAGGTGGACGGTGGTTTTGCGGCAGCGGAAACCACTCCAGTTTTCACACACAAAACGGAGGCTTCTGAGCTGGGAACTTGTTTGAGGTCAGGGTTTAACATCCCGTGTTTGCATTGTCATACCTTCTACTATAGAGAGGTTTTTTTTTTAATATTGTTTTTAGTATTATTTTTTTTATATAATTTTAATATGTTAATATAATTTATTTATTTTTATAAAAAATACTATTTTAATATATTTTTAACTAAAAAATACTTTTAAAATTAACTATACCACCACCTTACCAAAATATATTATATGCTCCACTAAAAATTAGTTAGTTTATTATGCCACTACTAAATTTTGTTTTTGTTTGAAAACGAGGAAGTTTATTGTAATATACATTTCTAAAAATACCATGGTCCATGGGCCATGTTTTTAAATAGATCATCTACCCAAGCATTTAATTAACTTAAGGTAACTTAGGGTATTTTAGGTTGATCCATCGTTGAACAATTTAGATTTATATTAAATCTTTCATAAATCATTAATAAAAATTAATAAACAAGGTTTTGACATTGTTTAAGTGAACAGTTAAGCCTCTTTCAAAAAATTTTAGGAATAGGTCCGTCGGTGAAGCCGTCGGCAAAAGTTAATATATCCTCTCTTTATCGACCCTCTCCTCCCCTATTTCTCGTTTTTCTTTCCCATCTTAACTCTCCCGAACTGCAAACAACCAGCCCCCCCCAAAAAAAAAATCTCCCTCTTCTCAGCACAACAAGTCATATTTCTTGAAGTCTTCTCGTCACAGCATCCGTGATCTGATTTACTGACGGATTTTTATCAGTTTTTGTAAGTAATTCTATCTTTTTAAATTTTAACATTTAAATGTGAATTTCATTATTTTTTTAGTATATGTATTTTGTTAGTATATGTACATGTTTTATTGTTATTTCTCAAACAAACTTGTAGTATATGAATGTATAATTTTATACTTGTTATGGTTTGTTTTAGATTTTGTAAGATTATATTTGTTTGTAAATTGTTGAAATTTTATTGAATTACCGAATTACATGTGTTGTTTTGAAATAATTAATAGCTTGTTTAATGGGCCTGTTTTAATTTTTATCATCAATGGTATTGCGGAGTTGTAATTTTCGTAAATTGATATATATGTATTAATTTGTATGGACGTTGATAATTGATAATGAATATTTAATATTTATGAGAAGTTGTAATTTGTTTGTTTGATAATCTCAAGGTAAACCAATATTTTTGCAAATTTATTTACCTAACATAGTTAATTAATACGAGTTGTCATTATAATTTTATAGAGGTTCGATAGAAGTCATGGATGATCGTTCATGGATGTATCGAGATTCACCCTAAGGATTGCGGAAGATGGATTATTGTAACGGGGTTCAGGGTTTTATTAATTTCGCAACATCTATTCCTAGAAATTTTACTAGAGGCGGTATTAGGTGTCCATGCAGGAAGTGTCAAAATAAAAAGTATCTGCATCCAGATGTTGTAACGATGCATCTTCTACACAAAGGGTTTATGGAGAATTATCAGTGTTGGTATGCACACGGAGAAGTATTTGTTAGTAAGAGGAGAATGGGAGAAAGGGTGGTTGGGTCAACTTTTAGTGCTAGCAACGTGCATGAAGCGGCAAATGACAACACTAATCCTTACAGGAATATGGTTATGGATGCAATGAGAATGAATCAAGGTAATGTCAGTCAATGTCCAATTATAGAAGAAGAACTTAATGCAAATGCAGCTAGGTTTTTTGATTTGTTGAAAGATTCTGACGAACCATTATGGGATGGCTGCACGAACCACAGTAAATTATCGGCCGTAGCGCAGGTGTTCACCATCAAGTCAGATCACGAGTTGAGTGAGGCCGAGTATGACAAGATTATTGAATGGGCGAGAAGCATTTTACCTGAAGGGAACAGGCTGAAAGAGAACTTTTATCTTTGCGAAGTCCATGATGAAACCCCTCGGTTTAGGATATCGGAAAATTGACATATGCCCTAACTTCGCATGTTATACTACCTTGAAAATCTTTGAGATGACCGAGTGCATGACATGTGGGCATTCCCGTTACAAACCCAGAACTGGTAGGGGAAAGACTTTAGTAGCATATAAAAAACTTAGATACTTCCCAATCACATCTAGACTGCAGAGGTTATTCATGTCACCAAGGACTGCTGAGCACATGACATGGCACCAATCACATGATGCCGTTGATGGAGTGATGGTGCATCCTTCTGAAGGCGAAGCGTGGAAACACTTTAAATGAAGTATATCGTTAAATTAATTTGTTGTTAATTAATCTTTATTCATTATAGGCTACGTCTCTTGGACGTGAGCCGAGCCCGATGGAGCTGTTTGTGGAGACGCACGTGCGGAGTTAAGACCGCTAAAAGGGGGTGCAACAGTTCGTTGACAACCGTGCTCAACACTTCGTGGAATGTTTGTTCAACCATTTTATTTTGTACGTTATTATTTTTATTGAATTGAATATGATGATTACTTTTTTTATTTTCAGGAGACCTATAATAGCCGGTTGAGGGAGAGATATGGGGACGATCCTTTGACCCATCCGGAATTCGATCCGGATTTGTGGATGGAGGTTGGATCGTCTGGTGGACCCGATAAAAATCGGGTTTACGGGCTCTCCAACACTACGGCCGAGAACTTGTGGGCGACCCGTAGTGTTTCAACCGTTGGGAGCTCCAAATCAATATCGAGCACCCAATCTAAGGAGTTCGTGGCCTTGCAGCAACACACGGCTCAGCTCACCGAAAAATACGACCACCTATCAGCAGAGTATGCACAACTCAAAGTGGAGTATGCACAACAAAAAGCGGATCATGAACAGCTTCACGAAATAGTCATGAACATGGCATCACAGAGTGGTGATACATGTGCGCCTCATCCTTTTTGGCCGTATAACCACCAACCTCCTCCTCCCCCTCCTCTAGCTCCACCTTTATATTAATTTGTAATAAATATTATTTACCTTTAATAGTTCATTTAATATTTTTTTTGAAACACATTTAGTTTGTAATGAATATTATTTAACTTTATTTTTTTTTGTTGATGTTTAATAAAAATTTTATTTGCATAATTGGTTTTTATTACCATTAATTTATATAATTTTATATTATGTATTCTAAATAATTTTTTAAAAACATATTTAAAAATAATCACAGAGGGTTTTACCGACGGAATATATCCGTCGGCATTTGACAGTAGCTGCCACAGTCACCGACGAATTTACAGACGGATATATTCGGTCGGTATTTCACACTCACCGATAACTTTACCGACGGACTTAATCCGTCGGTATTTGACAGTACCTGCCACAATGACCGACGAATGTACAGACGAATATCTTCGGTCGGTATTTCAAACACTCATCGACAACTTTACCGACGGTATGTATCCATCGGTATGTCACACTATCACCGACGGGATAAATCTGTCGGTATATTTCAAGTGGAAAACTTTGTTTTTGGCGTGCAATTTCTGTCTGTAAAACCATCGGCAAATGTTTTTTTATGTTGCCGACCGATATAGCGACGGACAGTGGTATTATTGACGAACGGAAAGCCGACGGACGAATTCTGTCGGTGAGGACGTCGGTAAATAAATTACCGACGAACTCTTAATCACATACCGACAGAATATTTTCATCGGTAAAACTGTGAAATCTTGTAGTGGAAGGTATAACCAATGCCTTAATCATTCATTTGTTTCTTTTTTTGGTCCCATGTTAATTCTTCTTTTACTTTGTTTCCCAAAGTCCATTATGTCATGTTTTTTTTAATGGTATGTATTCTTTGACATTGTTGTTGCCCATGTATTTACACAATTATTTTTGCTCAATATCATACTTTTTTTTCTTTCTAAAATCACAATAAGGATAGAAAAAGCATAAAATGATTTTCCTCAATATCATACTTTTTTTATTTCCTGAAATTTTTACGATGTCTTCCACATACTTTGTACCCATTGGTTCTATTGTGTTTGTTTGTTTTTTCCCTTATTCTTGGCTTAACCATGGCAATTATGATGCAGGCGAAAACACAATACAAATAACAAAAAACACAGAAAAATAGAGTAGTGGCTGAATTAGGTTTATCACAAAAAAAAAACCCTTAGTTGTAGTTTTACTTTTAAAATAAAGTTCTATAAGTTTTGCCTCTCTAGAAGGTTTATATCCCTTTTAAATAGGTCAGAAAATCAAGAAAAAATAACAAAATTGGCTTAGACAATATTCTTGGGGCCTAATATGAGGATCTTTTAAGGCTTAACTAGTTATAACAAGGTGGGCTTCCTATAGAACCATGCTTATAGAATTACTTGGAAAAATTTGAATTTGATCCAATAATAAGATATGAATGTGATGGCTTTTTATTGTTATTATGTTGGTTTTGTGTGACCAGACCTTCTTTTAGGTTTATTTTCGTCCAACTAGTTTATAACTATTCCATCTATACTATCTGTATGATCTATTAGTAGAAGATATTTATATGACTGTTTAAACACTATACCATTAAACAGTTTTACCGACGGATTCATTCCGTCGATGTAAGGCACACAATTCGTCGGTAACATTTTTATTGACGGAATACATCTGTCGAAATATTGATCGTCGGTAATTCTCCTTTCTGTCGCTACTTCTGTCAGAAAAAAAAACCAAACACCGACATTCTTACAAATGGGGGAAGCGCACAAAAAAAATATATTTCCCGCGAGAACTTTACTGATAGACCTATTCCATCTGTATCTCCAACGGTAAATCACTGACGGAATTACGCCGTCAGTGATTGTGGCATGGATAGTAATTTTTTTGCAACTCTTGATAAAATACCAACGGACCTATTCTGTATGTACGACTGTCGGTATTTATTTAAAAATATTTTTTAAAAAATATTTTTTTAAAAAAATTAGAATAAATAATTTTTTTTCAAATATTATATTGATTAATAGTAAAAAAAAACTAATTAACCAAATAAAATTGTATTAAACATTAAAAATATAAAAATAATGTTAAATAATATTCATCCAAATATTCATTACAAATTTAATGTGTTTCAAAAACAAAATTAAACTAGAATAACGCGGAAAGCTGGAGGAGGATGAGGTTGGTTGTTCCAGGGACCGTACGGCCAAAAAGGGCTGCACATGTATCATCACCCATCCTTAATCTAATGTCCATGACCATTTGACGGAGCTGATCATAATCCATTGAGAGTTGTTCATATTGTTGTTTCAAGGTCATGAACTCCTCAAACTGGGTGCTCGATATTGATGGAGAGCTCCCAACGGTTGAGACACTACTGGCCACCCGCAAGTTTTCAGCCGTAGTGTTGGAGAGCCCATAGACCCGATTTTTATCGAGTCCACCAGACGATCCTATCTCCATCCACAAATCCGGATTGAAATCTGGATGGGTCGAAGGATCGTCCCCATATCTCTCCCTCTACCGGCTATTATAGGTCTCCTAAAAATTAAAAAAAATCATCATATTCAATTCAAGAAAATAATAACTTACAAAATAAAATAATTGAACGAACATACCATGAAGTGTTGAGCATGGTTGTCCACGAACTGTTGCACCCCTTTTTGGAGGTCTTGACTCCACACGTTTCTCTACAAACGGCTCCATTGGGCTCGACTCACGTTCAAGAGACGTAGCTTGTAAGGAAAAAAATGGTTGCAAGTTAAATATATTTATAAGCAACAACAAAATTAACGATACATTTCATTTAAATTAATCTTACCATCTACTTCGCATGTGCATTGAACGGGATAGAGCCGCTGGTGTGCGTGGTCATCGAACCATGAATTTGCCGGTTCCAGTTGTCAGCCCCGGACTGTGAGCGTTGTGCGAACCGCTTAGATGTCACGTGCTCAATATATTGCATCCATATATCCCCCGATATGAATGTCGGTTTGAATTCTCGTCTAACCGCCATCTCATTCCAGCCTTCTAGATCATTAACTCTCGCATATCTTTTTGCTTTTTTTGTGTGTCATACTAAAAATCACGCAACCTACTTCCATAGCAATAAATTAGAATTTAGAACTCAAAATTATAAAAGAAAAAATTATATTATTTTTTATGTTACCTAGTTGCCGCGTGATTCTCCCATACCCTCCTCACAACATTGTTGTTCGGGCTATCTCACTCAAATTTGTGATGTGTATAAATAATTCATTTAAAATAAAAATAGTACAAGATATAAAATTATAAAAATAATTTATTAAAAATAAGCTGGAAATTAGAAGTTAACACCTACCTGAAATCATCGAAACCATGCATCGATATTAGGTCTCCACTCAGGATGTCTGGAAACCTGACTCCATTAAAACAATGGAATCTCCATTGATGATTTCAACGTCGATGTTATTGTCCGGGCAGCCTTAATGTTTGTGAACCTGAAATTAAATAAAATTAATAAAATATTAATTAGTTGTCCCTAAATTATGTTATAAGTACATATAAAAAAACTAAAACCTAAACAAACTGACATTGAAAGGTCATCCTTCCATTGTGCCTGATACTAGCAGGTGAATTGACCCCGTTGTGAAGGCACACCACTTCTGCGCTGTGAAACCGCGATAGAAGAGGCAACATCACAAGTTGGCGCAGGTGCCTCTTCGTGATCAGTACCTAAAGATAAGTCATCCTCACTACTAGAAGAACTAGCTGCAACCGTCTGCTGACGACATGCTGTTGATTTCATTCTACGCATGTACACAAATTTATACGAATAATTACATAATTAACTTCGATTATTTAAAAATATTCGGCAACACCTCACCTATACTGGAGACTACCCACAATTTTCAAACCTGCAAATATTTATAATAACCACAAAATAGTTGGAAAATCTTATATACAACCTAACATCTATAGAAATTTAATATCTATATATTTTCTACTAACATCTATATAAATACATAAATGACAATTAAAATAATTGAAAATAATAAAAAAACATAACAAGCAATAATAGAATAACATTGAGATAAAATAATTAAATTTAATTCTTCATTTCCAATTACCATTTCCATGGTAAATTCAACAAAATTTTCAAATAATTATTACAATACAAACAATAAAATAATTAAATTTTCATTCTACACATTGACATAAATTGATACGAATAATTAAATAATTAAATTCAATTATTTAAAAAAATTTCGTAAACACCTCCCCTATATTAGATACTACCAACAGTTTCCATACCTATAAATATTGATAATATCCACAAGTCAATTGACTCCATTGGAAAATCTTATGTACAATCTAACATGTATAGAAATTTAACATCTATATAATTTCAACTAACATCTATATAAATTCATAAATAACAATTAAAATTAATCGAAATAATGCAAAACATAACAAGCAATAATATAATAAAATTAAGATAAAATAATTAAATTTAATTCTACATTTCAATTAACATTTTAAAGGTAAATTCAATAACAACAATTCAAATTTAACAAAATTTTCAATTATTATGGCAATACATACAATAAAATAAATTGAACAAATAAAAAGAAAAAACTAAAGACTTTAGGAATGAAAAATGTTTACCTTAATAGTGTGTTGATTTCAAGATTTTATCTACAAACAATACACAAAAAAAAAACACAACAAAAATAATCATAATTAAAATAAATAAGTAAAAAAATACAAAGATAAAGAAAGGAGAATCATACCTTTTAATATGTTGAAAACTACAATCAAAACAATAACAATGAAATGAGAAAAATGAGAAACGCAGAGGAGAAGAGAAGGTGAAGAAGGAGGACCGGAGAAAAAATGAACCATGGAGGGGGGGCTGGGTTTTATACTACAATTTTACCGACAGAATTACCGACGACAATTAAAATAATATTTTCTTGGGCAGTGGCATTAATTTTCGTCGGTATTTTTTAAATTTTACACTAAATTTTTAAAAATCCCTCCAGATTTTTCAAAGTTTGTCGGCATGTCCGTCGGTAAATAGGTCTCAGAGCACGCGTGCATTGGATTTGCAGCTACTGTTGGTGATGCTGTCGGTAAATGTGCCGACCGACCTAGCAGTCTGACAGTCGCACGCATTGAGAAAATATTTTCTTATCTTTTTTTTTAATGTAGGTGATGATTCGAGGTCAAATTCTTTTGAGCAGAAGAAAAATAATGAGAATCAATAAGCACCACTAAATAATCTATTAGAGGTGCCAATTGGTTCAATTACAAGGTCAAGGAACAAGAAGATTAAAAAGATATTCAATGTGTCAATTCAAAATATTTAGGTCAACTCAAGTATCAAGATGAGTTCAAGAGATGATTAGGATTTAATTAATATAATCCAATTACCAAAGAGTTAAGAAAGCCTAATAGCTCATGGATTGGGCAAGAAATCTTGGTAGCTTATGGATTGGACAAGAAAAGGTGATTTTGAGCTTATTTTTTCTAAGCACAGTTTCACACTAAAAAATATAAATTTTGATTCGACTATTAAATCAAGCTAAATTTTTTCCAGAAGATTACGGAGGCCTTGTTTCGTATAGGGTTAAAATATCATAGTGATAGGATATCAATAAGGCTTTGCGATAAAGTCTAGAATCTACTATGTAGGAATTGCATTATTTTTCTAGTTGGTTTAGAATTATTTTTTCTATTTTATTTAGAACTCTTTTGTTATTTTTTTAAAGTTTGTTTAGAATATTTTATCTAGTATAAATAAAGCTATTTAATTTTTTTTAGACTTAGTTTATTCATAAATAATATTGTATATGTGCGACGTTGCTCATATTTTTTGTTCTTCATTAAACTTTTTAGGACTTTTCAAAGATTAATTGTTTTTGTAGCATTCATCCTTACACTTTTTATTCTTGATTTTTTATAATCAATGGAATGAGGTCTTTCATCCAATAACTTTGATTTCTTAGTTTAGATAATCATTAAGTCGAGTTTTTTTATAAATTTAATTTTAGTTTTCTAGGGTTGTTTTTGATACTGATTGTGAGTTTAAGTTCTTATTCTCCGGGTTTAATTACATTAGTCAATTTTAGCTTTCTTTATTGATTTGCCTAAAAACTATCATTAAATAATCATTACTTTTAATCAAATCAAATGACATATAGATGAATTATTTTTATTATAAACAAATGCACTTGATGATTTTGAAACCGAAGATACTTTGACGAAAAAGTTTTTTTTTTTTTTCATGGGATCAAATCTCAAGCCACTTTTTTCAAATATATATCTTTAATTTTCTAAGAGGTGGTTTAGGTTATCTCTTTCTTGTATGAACTTGGTCAAACAAGACGTGCAAATTCTCGCAAGGAACCGATGATTTAGATATGAAACTTAGCAAGTGAGGTAGCTTTTTCAAACCAATATTTATTTTCAACGAGGCATCCTTTTTTCTCGATGTTGAATTCAAGTTCTTAAGTTCTTTAGCCATTTTTTCTCAAGGAACCGACACTACTAAGCATGTCAAGTTTCCTTTTCAAACAAACATTCATTTTCAACAAGGCATCCTTTTCTTTTGGCAAGATCTCAAGTTTTTTTTTTTCATTTTCAACAAGGCATTCTTTTTTTAAAAAAAACATAAATCAAGGTTCATTTAAAGGACTTTTTTTTTTCTTGCATGTTCTTGTGAAATTATCATGCAATTCTTCAAAAGTATTTTTCAATTCTTCACAGGAAATATCATTGTCAAAGTTTATTACCTAGCTAGATGTGATCATCGGTGGAGCTGCTTATCATTAAGCACATCGTCTCCTCTTTCGAATTGGCCTCCTCGAGCTCGAACATGAACTAAAAGGTTAGCCAATTCCGTCAAGTTTGAATCTCCATCATAAGGTGGATGAGCTACCATCATCATTACATAGAGAAACAATTCGGATCTATCAAGTTTGAAAGTGTAGTTATGTTTGTTTTTTAAAATATTTTTTACTCGGAAATATATTAAAATAATATTTTTTTTATTTTTTAAAAATTATTTTTAACATCAACATATTAAAATGATCTAAAAATATCAAAATAATATTAATTTGAAGTAAAAAAAAAATTAATTTTTTTTAAAATATTTTTAAAACATAAAAAAAAACAGGATGTTAAAAAAAACATATGTACAAGGTGGTTAAAGTTACATTGCATGCCTCTGTGAATTGTCCTTACTTTTAATTGTGTGGCTCTATATTATTGGCTTTTCAATTAAATGATTGATTTGGTCTAAATTGTGAATTAGTTTTGTTGTTTTAGTTAAAATAAAGGTGCATGAATACTCCAATGTGTATGGAATTTTTGTTCTTATCCACATGAATGCGGATTTGAGTTATGTTGTGTGCCATTGATCACCTGGGCTTAATTAGTGTTCTAGCTGGACCGTTTTGGTCCTGCAAGTTTATTTTAGCCCAAACAATTATGTCATAAAGCTAATTATTTGAAGCACTGAAAAGTTACGAATTATGGGAAAAGTGATGAATTATGGCTTCAAAGTCTTAAGACTTTGATGAGCCTGCCGATTCATATTAATAAAAAATAAGAAGTCCATTCAATTATGAACTATTCCATTTCGTTTAACTGCAAGTTGCAAGCTCTAGCAGATTCGCAGGCAATTATAGACTTGACAGTCGTTCAAACAATTTGGTCTGCAATCATGTTAAAACCAAGAACTTTAGGCAAAGTTAATTGGTTTTGATGCCATGCCAGATCTAAATTAACCTTAAATTACTTGAGTATGATACCCAAATAACTTGGATTTGACTACCATACTAGATAAAAAAAAACCTAATTAATAATAATAAAAATAATAATATTTATAGTGATATTTTTTATTAATAATAATAATAATAATAATAATTTTTAATCTTACCCTTCAAATTAAATCTATGGTTTTTTTTAACAGTAATAATATTTTTTTTTCAAATTTATTAATAATATCAATAATAACAAAAATAATAGTATTTATAATATTAAACATGCATGACTCAAGTTCTTATAATTTTTAATTTTATCATTCAAATCAAATCTATGGTTTTTTCTTCAATAGTAATAATATTTTTTTTTCCAAATTTAATAAGAATAATAATAATTATTATTATTTTTAATTTTACTCTTCAAATCAAATTTATGGTTGTTTTTCAATAGTAATAATATTTTTTCCAATTTTATTAATAATATTAATAATAATGACAAAAATAATATCTGTAATATTAATAATAATATTAAACATGTTTGACCCAAGTTATTATTGTTTTTTATTTTATCCTTAAAATCAAATATATGATTTTTCTTCAATTGCAATAATTTTGCTTTTCAAATTTAATAATAATAATAATAATAATAATAATAAATATTAACACTTGGGTATAGCATCACCTTCCAGACCTAACTAATTTGGATCTGGAGCTCCTGTTAGGTCCAAGTAGCCAAACTGATCACTGCTGGATTCAAGTTACTTGGGCTTTGCGCTCCTGCCGAATCCAAGTTACTTGATCTAGTGCTCTTGTCGGACCCAATTCACTTAGACCTTTCACCCTGCAGAACCAAAGTAGCTTGGGTGTGGCGCCACCGCCGAACCCTAGGTACTTCGGTCTAGCGCTTCAGCCGGACCCAAGTTACATGGGTCTGGCTTCTCTACTGGACCCAAGTAACAATAATAATAATAACAACAACAACAACAATAACAACAACAACAATAACAACAATAATTTTTAATTTTACCCTTCAAATCAAATATATAGGTTTTTTTTCAATAGTAATAATATTTTTTTCAATTTTATTAATAATATTAATAATAATGACAATAATAATATTTATAATAATAATAATAATATTAAACATGTCTGACCCAAGTTCTTATAGTTTTTAATTTTATTATTCAAATCAAATCTATTGTTTTTCTTTCATAGATTAATAATAATAATTAATAATAATAATAATAATAATAATTAATAATAATAATTAATCTTAATAATAATAAAATATTAACACTTGTGTATGGCATCACCTTCCAGACCCAAGTAACTTGGGCCTGGCAGGCAGGCCCAAGTTACTTGGGTTTGACATCTCTACCAGAACCAAATAACAATAAATTTTTTTAATTTTACCCTTCAAATAAAATATATGGTTTTTTTCAATAGGAATACTTTTTTTTTAATTTTATTATTAATTATATTAATAATATTAATAATTATGAAAATAATGATATATATAATATTAATAATAATATTAAACATATCTTACTCAAGTTTTTATAATTTTTAATTTTACTCTTCAAATCAAATCTATGGTTTTTCTTCAATAGCAATAATATTGTTTTTCAAATTTATTATTAATAATAACAATAATATTAATATTAATAAGAATAATACTAAAAATCATAATACTAATAATACTAATACTAATACTAATAACACTTGGGTATGACATAATAACACTTGGGTATGACATCACCATTTAGACTCAAGTAACTTGGGTTGCTTGACCCAAGTACCAAGTTACTTAGGTTTGGCGTCCTTACTGGACCCAAGTAACAACAACAACAACAATAACAACAACAATAATAATTTTTAATTTTACCCTTCAAATCAAATATATGTTTTTTTCAATAGTAATAATATTGTTTTTTTAATTATATTAATAATAATGAAAATAATAATATTTATAATAATATTAAACATGTCTGACCCAAGTTCTTATAGTTTTTAATTTTACTCTTCAAATCAAATCTATAGTTTTTCTTCAATAGCAATAATATTTTTTTTCAAATCTAATAACAACAATAATAATAAAAAGAATAATACTAATAATCATAATATTAATAAAAATAATTTTAATAATATTAATATTAATAATAATAAATATTAACACTTGAGTATTTAGATGTAAATAACTTGGGCTAATGTCACTTCTAAACCTATAACTTGGACATGATGTCCCAGCTAGAACCAAGTTATATGAACGTGGCTTCTTTTCCGGATCCAAATAAGAATAATAATAGCCAAAATTAAGGCGATGGTCTTAGTCAATTTCAGCAGCCGCATCCAACCGAACCCTCTGAAATCAAGCAAAATCCAAATCTAATAACCGAAATAACCAATCAAGCACAGTGAGAAGGAGCTTACCTGCCTAGAAAGAAGCCACACAGTAACCCACCAAGTCTCTAGGACCGAAAGGAAGGACAAACACGCCGTGTAAAACCAACCCAAATCAAACCCCATTGTACCAGCCTATGAGCTACATCAGAACGATTCTGTCTGCCAGAAGAAAGAAAGAAAGAAATGATTTCGTGGACTGCATCAGTAACAGTAGATGCATGCAGAAAGAAAGAAACGATGTGAAAAAAATGATGGGAAAGTCCTGAGTTGTCAAAAAGGACGTGTGGCAGAAGAAAGAAAGAAAAACGATATGAATAATGTTGGGTATAAGTGTGAAAGCTATTTCTAATTGGTTTTTAGTTTTAGTTCATAGAATTGCAAGATAGATATTGATAAAAAAAAAAAAATTATACTTCAAGTAATGCCAAACTAAGGAATAAAAAACAAGTTGATAGAATAAAATTTTGTATTCGTTATTGATGTTGAATTAAATATAAAGCTAAAATATGAAGTTTTTACTATTCTCATCTTCAGTTTGTACTCTCTCACAAACTGTAAATTGAAATAGTTAATTTTTTTAAACAATTTTTATTTTGATTCTCAAATTTATTTTTTTACACAATTGAGCCCTTTTAAGTATAAATTAAAACTCAATTGCATCATTTTTTTTTAGACTGAGGGTTGAATTAAAAAATAGAGGATCGAAATGGAAAACATTGTAAAATAGATGGCTTCTCTGCAGTTTATTTAAAAAGTTTTTTTATTCCCACATCTTTTGAAGTTATTAGATAATTGGTTCCTCTAATTTTAAAAGAATATATTTTAGTATCAAACTTCATTTTACTCTTGTTTTAGTCCTTTTTTAATTAGAGGAGAAACAGAGGGTCGTTAGATTCCAGCTTAGAGAAAAAAAGTTATCGTTGGTGAAGATTTCGATCGCCACAATAGTTGATTTTTGTGTCAAATAGTTCTATATGATAAGAGGAGTTAAGATTAGATGTTCTTTTACCTTGAACACATCTAAAACACATATCTAAGCTTTGAATTTTTATTTTATTTCAGATTAATTTTTGCATTTGTTTTGAGGCCATGAATGAGTTTACCAAGATTTGTACAGTATTTCCTAGATATTTTGAGTAAAAAATAGATGAAAATTGATTTTTTTATATAAAAAAGCAAATCCTATTTTTCAGGGCACACTAACTAATAGACTAGTGGGGAAAGGGCTTAAAACCAGCTCTAGAAAAAGAGCGAAGGGAGGAGGTGGGTCACGTACTATTGATAGCTAGAGAAGCTAGCTTTGAAACATAGGGAGGAATTTTCAACTTACAAATGCTCTATTTGAAAGGTTCTCTATCAGAGCTTTAAACATGTAATGAGAAAGTAGTTGAGGTGTAATTTGTGGCTGGAATTTCGTAACTAATGAATGCATAGTCTGTTTTTTTTTCAGGTTATTATAGGTGGACGATGCATTCACTTAAAAAAATTAAAGGCTTATGCGCGTGGGCCTCAACTTATAGGCCCACACGCGGACCCTTTCTATGTAAGATAGGTTTATAGCCTAACCTTATTTTTTTTTAATTTTTTTAATAGAAATTCATTCCCCTTTCTCTATAGTATGCAAATTTAGAATATTATCCTACTTTTAAACAATTCACCCCGAATCAATTGGTATGAATTTAAACAATAAATATACCATTTTTTCCCATAATAGGTTTCATAATCGCCCTTCTTCAATTATTATAGAATGGCCATTTATTAATTGCTTGAAGTTGCTATTATCTTTTTTTTTTTTTTTTGCAGAGTTAAGTTGCTACATTAATGCTTATTATTGCAAAACAACACTTAGCTTGGGTCAAAGAGTTTTTTTTTTGAAAAAAAATCACTTTTAATTGGTTGACTTCAAGTGCTTAATCATCATTTTAGAGGCAATTTCATCTTTTGCTTACTGTCAATAATAATTAAAAAAATATTTTTTTTTCTGGTTTCATCCATCAATGTTTAATTAATTGAGAAATAGACTTCGTGAATAGTTTTTTTTTTATTGTTTTAATTAGGATTATCATGATTTCAAACAAATATCTATTTTATAATTGATGCTCGATTTTTTAAGCATCTAATTTCTATCATTTAAGCAAGTAAAAATTGTTTTAAAAAATTATTAAACCCAGTTAAATTCATGAACCGAGTCATGTGTGACCGAGTTCATCAAATATATCATTGTCTTAATACTTTTTTAAAAAAATATTGGTTTTTTTTATAAGTTGATCTATGCTTTTGCTAGTCATTTGAATTTTCTTTGAACTTATTACATCAAATAATTCATATTGGGTTAACTCTTATATACATGGTTTAGTTGAAAATTCACGCCATACAAGAAGCCAGGTCAAGAAATTTCAAGATTTACTTGCTTGCCCGGATTTAATAGGATTGCCATAAAATCTCCACAATCTTAGTATTTTTTTTATATATATTTTTAAAAAATTAGCCTAGTCGGTGGTAAAACGTGTGCCAATATATAGAATAGTGGATAGCAAAAGCATGAGAAAAAAAAAAAAAGATAAGAAAGAAAGTAGGAACTGAATAATTTACATGGAGAGGAGCTAATAATGGTAAACTATTCTGTGTTTCTCTCCTATATGATCAATGATCCAAAACACTACATGGTTGTTGGGTTTTATGGAGGAGTGACGCTCTCCATCTCATTGCACCCTCTGATGTTGACCTGCACCATGCTGCTCATCCTGTTTTCTCCATTGATTACCTCGCAGCACTGTCTACGTGGTGCCTGATAGTTCAATTATTTATGGAAACGTGTTAGACACTTATGAGATAAAATATCAGACAACCAATGTTTTCCATTCAGCAAATCAAATATTCAGTGCCATCTTTTCTTGTTTCTAGCACCAATTGCGCATAAATTGTAGTGGCACACAATACCAAATAGAAAAAGAAAAAAAAATGGAGATGCGTTTTGTTCATGCAATGCACATTCCTTAGTGCGGGTCCACGTTTTAAACCCTATTGAAAATTCAGAACTAGTTGAATAAATAGTGAGCCACCCAATCCATACGCAACATAGCATGCTAATTACGTCAGAATCTTGACCTAACAGACCCACCGAATCTCTCCTGACTGAGTAATTGGACCTTTCTTTCTTGATTTCTGGAATTAACTATCAAGCATTTTGCCCTTTCAATGCCACTTGGCAACTAATACGGGCATTGTAAGGACGACGGTCTACCAAATTAACGGCACCACTTTTCCTACCTTGAATTAAGGATAGAGCTAGACAATGTTGTCCTAACAGATCCACCAAATTGAAAGCACATTGATTTTCCTCTTCAGTGTTCTTAAGCTTTTTCAAAGAACGCTGAAAGCGAGGCTAACAGATTAAGAGAAGAGTAGCTCACCATATTCCAAATGTCAGGTTTCAATGACGTGGATGTTATGACATTGACTAACTGGACGGCATAAACGGGAGCATAATCAGGCCGATCGCAAACTTTATCGAACTCATCCTCGGACCTTTTATACGTTGTCAAGGTGCCATCCCCGACTCTTTCAACCCGATCCAAGAAATAAACAACCGGTCTTAGACACGGGTGTTGATTCATGGGTCGGGTGTTAAATGTGAACGGCCCTTCGCCCCATCTCCTCCATGTTTGAAACGTTCTAAACACTGTTTGTAGCTGCATTGCCGTCAGTAGAGCAGGATACAACTGTATGGTGTAACCCCAAGATGCTGAAACAGACCAATTACGCGTCAAATCGTAGCAGAAACTATATTGTAAAGTCCGACCCGGATCCGTTTTATAAGCAGTAATTAACTTGTTGACAGAGTCAAAGCGGCTCAGCCCTGGAAATATTGACTGGACGTAGTCTAGATGGTGCAAGGACACCAATGGCGCCAATGGGTGCGCTGCTAGTAAACCATATGGATCTCCTCTTATATCAACCTGTAATTAATCATCATCCTTTTTAATTAATCAACTAAATAAATCGTAATGGAAAAAGTAAAAATTATCACGGGATTAATCATATCATTTTGGAAAAAGCAAGAAAATAACCTGATGGAATCCAAGCTCTTTAGTAAGAGGAACCCCAATCTCACTTATGCAACCCTGAACTTTCTGATCGGAACCGTAAAACGATGCATATCGATCAAGGCAGCCATCCAAAACCCTAACGAGCTCTTTCGCTAGAGGATAACTAATAGCAAAGCCGCCGCCACCGTAGGCCATGGTATATGAATGTATGGCATCTTGCTCAACACTCTCTGAATTGCCGCCAATGTAATACATCTGATTATGATCGTACTTTGCTAATACCGTTACCAAATTCTCTATGAAGAACACTGTATCATCATCTCCCATGACCAACCATCTCACATTTTCCAGTCCTAACTCAAAGCTCTCCTTGACTATCCTCGCAATTCGTAGCGCTGACCGAGAGCCATACGAGCAGGTGTACTTGAACCGCGACGTATCGGCAGAGACTTTGTACGGCGGTGAGGTTAATGGCCACGTGTCATTCCCCGGAGGGTTCTGGTCGAGCCAAACATAGCCACGGGTGATGTTAGGCATCCACCATACCTCAGTGTAGTGTCTGCGCTTATTCCACGTCTTTGCAGAGCCACCAATGCCGAATAAAATGTGGGAAATATTTGTCTTCTCATAGCTATAACCAGAAACCTCACCGTTTGTTATCTTCCGGTGATCAGAGATTAATATCTTATTGCATTCAGGGCAAGGTAGCCGTTGAGATGGATTAAGGAAGGAGTAGAAGACGAGGGAGATTGAAACGACGGTACAAATAGCTATAGTTGCTTTTAGGAATAAAGAGAAGACATCACTGACTTTTAGAGTTGGCAAAACCAGGAATTTCCAGGCTTTGAAGGGGTCTTGATCGATTGGAGATGGCATCTTTTCCCCTAAAAGATAAGAGTTTCAGGGGATAGCGGGTTTTTTTCTTTCTTTCTTTAATAAAGAAGGAAATAAGGAAGAGTTCTTAGCGAAGTTGATGACCACTTTAGTTTTTGTCGCTTGAAGGTTTCCTTTTTAAAGGGGATATTTTGAAGCAAAAATCTATGAATTGGCCAGAAGGACGAGAGAAAGGAAAGATTCTGGTCAAGGTAATAACAAAGAGGAGATAATAACCACAAAGCTCTCTTTATTTAATTATCTCTTCAACCAACAGATCAGAAGTGAGAGGCATAACTGTGTTTGGGATGGTTAATTCGTCAATTCGAATCATATAGGTATTTGGCAACGGAGAAGTGACAGGCACAACTATTTGTGGGAGAGTTAATTCGCAAATAGGAGGGTTAATTCGCTAATTCAAATTGGGTATTTGGCAGAGTTGCAGCAGAAATAGTTTTGAAATCCGGCCTGCCTGATGGGTCGACCCGAGTTTCAGCTGATCCGGAGCTGAAATTGGATCGGGTTAAAGAAAAAATAGGAAAAGTCATGATCCGGTGTGACTCGGCCAACCCGACGAGTTGACCCAGTGATTTGGTTGACCTGACAAAACCCGATTAAAAACTTAGTTGCAACTCGTTGAGTTTTTTTTTTTTTTTACTAAAATAATACCGTTTTGAATTTTTTTAAAATAGAGATTGAACCGGCCAACCTGGTGACCCAATCAAAATTCAGAACCCAGATCTTAAATCCGATCCGCCACTAAACCAAGTTTAAAAACTATAATAAAATATCTTTGAGGTTACGCCATAGACATGGGCGGGTCTATCA
Source organism: Populus x sibirica (assembly GCA_019202695.1). Classification (NCBI taxonomy): domain Eukaryota; kingdom Viridiplantae; phylum Streptophyta; class Magnoliopsida; order Malpighiales; family Salicaceae; genus Populus; species Populus x sibirica. The sequence goes on from JAGMVL010000318.1 coordinate 823,991, forward strand.
CTATGTACCTTTTTTTTTATTTAGAAGAAAAGAAAAAAAACAGAATTAACTAAAAAATATACTTAAATTAGCAAAATTAAAAACTTATTTCTTAAAATGGCTCATTTTTATAAGACGCGTAAGTCACACATGCACGATCCACCTAATGCACTGCATCATGAATACCATCGAACTAGAACAGAGGCTTTTCGGCCCTTCCGCCCTTCCGTATACAATAATTCACTTAATATATAACAAAACGTTTATCATCATATATTATATAAAAATAATAGATTTATTAAATGTTATAAAAACTAATGCACATCAATTTATTACATCTCAATTCATGAGATGTGTAACTCATTGGATTACATGATGTCATATAATACACTCCCGTGTCACTATAATAAATTGTCTTGTTATGTTTATATATCATGTCATATAAATATTTAAATGAGAAGAGAAGAAGAAAATGAGAATAAGGAGAAAATAAAAAAAAAGGATTTCTACCAAAATTTTTTTTTAATTTGATTGGACGCGTAGGTTGCCTGCATGTCTAGGTGCGTCGCGCAACCTATACATCTCATAAAACTATATTATTATAGAAAATAAGTTTTCAAGTGTGCTAGTTGGGATATGTTTTTTAATCAATAAGCTAGTTTTGAAAAACAAATCAAAATATAAATTACTTTATTAAGTCTAATTTAACGTTTTAGTGTTAGTGCATTTTAATATTAAAATAAAATACTAGTGAAGTGATTTAAGTTGTGATAATTACCTAAACAAATTAAAAAAACTGGATAAAATTATAGAGCTTTATTTTTCATATTAGTGAAGGTCATGATTCTTTTGATTTTTTTTCAATTCAGTCCCTCTCTAGTCTAATTGGATGAAATTGGCCTTGAAATTATAATAGATGTATATATTAAAAGATAAAGGATTGAAATGTAAGATATAGAGAGATTATATGCTTAATATCAAATTTTACCAATTTATACTTTGATCCTAAAATTTATTTTTATTAATTTTCAATGCTTTGAGAGAGACTTGTTGAAAAATGATTCTAGAGAGAAACAATATTTGATTGTTGTTATTCCGACAACAAAAATGATCAAGTTTGATGTCAAAATGTTCAATTTGACGAGAAGAGTTTGATGATGGTAGTTTTTGGTCCTTATTTTGACAAAAAAAATAAAATCAGGGTTTGGTAAGATTTGTGGTCTTAGTTTGGTTTTTTTTTTGTTTTTAACCGGCTTTTTGCTACTTTAAAGGCTTAAGTGGGTTTATTGAGGTTTGTTAGGTGTTTCATAGATATTTTCAAGTCAGAAATTGGTTGAAAAATAGGTTGCTTGGTAAAAAAAAAAAACTTGCTTTTTGCTGGGTAAAAAGAAAAAAAAAGCTCGTTTTTTTGCTTAGTTTCTGACCATTTTAGCTACCAAAAAGTAGGTAAAAATATGATATGTCATCTGTCACAGCAAACGATGTGTTGTCATCTAATTTTTTTTTCAAGAAAATAAAGAGGTGGATGAATTAAAGCAAGACCGTGTATGAGGGCCTAGCCTCCGGGCACATGGGACGGTCAGCTATGGAGTAAAAGGGAGGATGGTTTTTAACAGTGAGGAAATGAGATGGCGTTTTGCCTTTGTTTTTGATTTCCTCTTTCTTCAAATGTTAGTGTGGGAAGAGGATTGAGATGGGTTACCAAACTTCGATGGTGGCTGGGTTAGTGGTGTCTACTGGTGGTGAGACCAGTGATGAGCTAGAGGAGATGGGATTTTGGGTTTTTTTTTGTCTTTTTCATGGCTAGCGGCTGGTCTTTTAAATAATGGGTCTAGAGTTTTTTTTTTGTATAGCATGGGTGTCTTTTGGGAGAGTGTTTTTGTGTGTGTGATTTTTTGCTCTCACTAATGCTCTCCCCTAAAATCTCTCCCCTTATTTTTGTGTGGTATAACCACCTATTTATAGGTAAAATAATTTTGTCTTCTTCCCCTTAATTGTTTGGTCCCCAAGCAATTTGAATTTTTTTTGGTCCATCGTTTTCTTCCTTTTCACTTTGGTCTCTTTGTCCATTTATATTTTGATTTTTTCTTATTTTTTTGTATTTTGATTTTTTTAAAAGAGCAACATCAACGTCGACGGCTCAATAAGCACGTTAACAATTGAACGTGTTGAAAGTAGATTTTTTTTTAATTTTAAATTCTTTAGAAAATATGTTGAAAGTGATGCAAATACATCAAGATCATATTTTTTGGGCTTTTTGTTGTTTTATTCTATTTGTTGTTTTTTTCGCAATTCTTTTTTAAAAAATAGGGTAAAAAAATGGGTAGCAACAAATGCCTCCTCTTTACAATACTTAGAAAACAAAGACTTTTTAAGTCCTTGCAATAATACGTTTGTAAAGATAAATAAATTGTTCTTCTAAAACAAATTTTCTCAAAACTTTTAGTTTGGTTGACCTGAAACTTTATCTTCACAAGAATCCTCTTCAACCAAAACTATGATCAAATTGTTTACAACTCGGTTAACTTGAAATCTTAATCTAGCGGTTCCCTTCAACCATAACCTTGATCTCTGATACCTTTTGATTACGAGGTTTAAAAACATGGTGCTTCTTTATTGTAGAGTTGAAATTCTTTGTGTTTCCTGATTGCAGGGTTGACCTGAAATTGCGCATCTTCGTGGTTCCTTTAGAACCAAAATTTCATGCTATAGCTCGATTAATCTAAAATTTCAATCTGTCAATTCCCTTTAACCAGAACCAAAATTTCTATAAATAACTCGGTTAACATTAAATCCCAATTGGGTGATTCCCTTTAACTAGAACTAAAATTTTGCCTTCAGCTTTGTCAACCTGAAATCTCAACCTAGAGACTCCATTTAACCACAACCTTGGTTTTTGCCTTTAGCTTGGTCAACTTGAAATCTCAATCTATTGATTCCTTTTAACCAGAACCTTGATCGTTTTCTTCAACTCGGTCAACCTGAAATCCCAATTTGGCAATTCCCTTTAACTAGAACCAAACTTTTGTCTTTAGCTCAATTAACTTAAAATCCCAATTTAGAGACTCCTTCTAACCAGAACCTTGGTCTTTGTCTTCAACTCGGTCAACCTGAAATCCCAATCTAGCGATTCCCTTTAACCTGAACCTAAATTTTACCTTCATTTTGGTCAACCTGAAATCTCAATCTAATGATTTCCTTTAACTAGAACCTTGGTTTGTGTCTTCAGATCGGTTAACCTGAAATCTCAATTTGACGATTCCTTTTAACAAGAACTAAAATTTTGCCTTTAGCTCGGTTAACCTAAAATCTCAACCTTGAGTTTTTAACTAGAACCTTGGTCTTTGTTACTTCCCGATCACGGGGTTTGAAGACTTGGTGCTTCCTAATTACAAGGTTAACCTGATACTTCCTGATTATAGAGTTCAAAAACTTCGTACCTCTTAATTACAAGGTTGACCTGATACTTCCTAATAACGAGGTTTCAAAACTTGGTACTTCCTGATTGCGGAATTGACCTGATATTTCTCGATCATGGGGTTTAAACTTGATGCTTCTTGATTGTAGGGTTGACCTGAGGACTCTTCCTGATGACAGAGTTGATCTTCTTGAGAATTTTTTAATAGTAGGATTTTTCTAACTTTTCTTCTTGATTACAGGGTTTAAAAATTGAGTTTCCTTGTTATCATAGCTCAAGGATTCTTTCTTTGTCAACTCAAATTCATCAAAATCTTGCTAGATTTCATTAAGGATCTTCCTATATATATAATGCTTTAAGGTTAAATGACATGCATGCATCTTTACCTGGTTTTAAAAATAGGCTCCCTCTCTTTGATGCTCCATTGTCATAGGGTGCCTTTGTTTGCTATCCAAAGCCTTCTCAGTTTTTCTAATTCACTAGCTCATTTGAGTTTACCGTATGTCAGTCCTCCACTAAAATATAAGTGCAGTGCCCATCCTGGTTGTATGCGATGATTACTGCTCTCATTGTTTATTAAACGTGACGATGCCCCCAAGTGTGGTATTGCTTGCTTTATTATGAAAGATTTTAACAAATCATTCACTTCTTGGATTCTCTCAAGAACTGCCTTGTGATTAGCTGTGTTAAATTGTCAATCAACCACAAAGTTGCTTTCAGTTGAACTATACTCTTCAAACATATGTTATCATCAACCTTCATAGAACTGTTAAGTCATCTATACATGCAACAAAGGCTCATTGTTGTATGCTCAATATTCTTCTCAATAAATTTCTCTCAGCCCGTCTAATCAAATAATGAAAAGAAATGCATTGTCATCATCAATGATGTTTCTTTTATGACTCACATTCATGTGGTGAAGTGCATTTTGAATCGATGGGCTTCAAAGTTGATTGTTCCACAATCAGTCTAGGTAACGTGCATATTTCCAACATTTATCCAAATATATCCATGTGACAACAACATCTTTCTGGAGTCATAACCATATTTCAGATGGTAAACCAAGATTTCAGACATGAAGATGTCCATCAAGAGCAACGTTACTCTCAACTGCCTATTAGATTTCACTAAATCATAAACTGTCTTTGAGCAATATTGCCCTTAGCTAATCTAGTCATGGTTATTCTTCTTTCTATCATTAATAGGCATTTGTCATTGCCAGAAACTAATCATAGCTTTGATGGATTTCACTAAATCATCATTTGATTTTGCCTACTAGCTAATTTGAATATTGTTTGTTTTCCTTCGTAGGGTTCACTACATTGCCCCCGACTACTCAACTTTTCAAGGATGATTAAGGAGTGTTGTAACCCATTTTGGGTCCTCGCACAAAAGGGAGAAAATACAAAAAAAATCAAATAAAACAATACATTTGGAAGAAATTAAAAAAAAAGATAATAGCAATGAAAAGAGGGTGTTAGAGCGCCCGGAAAATGGCTAAAAATTGGTCAAAAAGGTTCACAAATACAAAGATTGGAATTTGACAGTATATCGTAGACTTATGAGAGCTCGACTGACAAAGAAAATTCAATTTGAGGAAGAAATGTCCAAAATCTGATGTTTATTGGACTCAATTAAATTTATTAAAGGTTTAATTGAGTTTATAAAGAGTTTGATTGCAAGAAAAATTGATTTTGAAGTCAATTTGGGCTTTAATTGGAAGAAATTAAAGTTTTGGGGTTAAATTATAATTTTTTAGACTTAATTTGGTCAAATCGGGGGCTTAATTGCATAAATATTGAAGTTTGATGGCCAATTAGGGACTTAATTGAAGAAATCCGAAACCAAGGAACAAACTGGAAAAGGCGCGTAAATAGAAGGATTGGAATTAACCGAATCAGGGACTGAATTGAAAAAATTGAAAGTTTATTGATCAATTAAGGGTCCAATTGCATAAATTCGAGACCAAGAACTAATTGGAAAAAGGCGACCAACTTCAGGGTCGACGATTGAATTTGGTAGGGATGCAATTGAATTGATTTTTAAAATAAAAATTGCAATTGAGGACTTCATTGAACAAATCACAAATTAAGGATTGATTTAGATTTTGACTTGTTTTTGGCACCATTTTCGTTTAAATGAAACGATGTTGTTTCATCCACTGTTTCAAAAAAAAAAAGAAGAGAAAAGCCCCAAATGGTGTTGTTTTGAATCAAGCACTGTTGGTCTTCTTCTTCCCTTGGACTTGCGAGGCAAGGGAAGAAGAAGCTTTCATTCCGCTGTTTTTTTCCTCTCTTTTTTTCTCCAAAAGCCCCAAAAAGACGCCGACAAAGACCCCCACTTGCCTAAGCTCTGACCCATGGCTTACCACGGGGTGAAAATAGAGGGGACGTGCCCTTTAAGGGGTCCTAGGGCGGCTGCACAGTGGCCGCCCCGGCCACCCTACCTTTGTGCCATGACTGGATAGGGGTAGTAGGCCTCTCTCCCCATGTTTTTGCCTATAAATACAAGGAAGAGAGAGCAGAAGAGGAGGGCAGAAAGGAGAGAAAAAGGAGAGCAAAAGAAGAGAAAAAAAAAAGAAGAGAAACAAAACAGAGAGAGAAAGAAAAAAAAACAGAGGAATAGAAAGAAAAAGGAGAGGAGAAGAACAAAGATAGAGAGGAGGGAACCGAGAGAGTGAAAACAGAAAAAAAAGGAGAAGACGTAGGGACTAGTTTCTTTACACGGAAAAAGAAGAAGCATTGCAGCGGCAGCCACCGAGCTTCCCAGCCACCGCCTCTGCCATCACAATCCACCGCAAATGACAGTGAATACGCTCCTTCACTCCAGGTAATCTTCTCTCCTTCTCTGATCTGTCTTCTCGGTTGGTTTCATTTGCATGCAGAACATGAGCAATTCACGTTCTGCAACAAATGAAATTATAATTAGCCAGTAACTAGCTAATTATAATTAGCCAGTAACTAGCTAATTATAATTAACTAGTTTATTCAAGCATCAGCCATTCCTCAAAGAGATGAGATTTATTTGACAAGATTGGGAAAGATCCTTGTTGGTAAAAAGAGAAGAATGAAGCATATTTGAATCATCATTCAGTTAGAATTATGCCGTTTGGAGAAATGAAAAGCTTCCTAGAGTGTTAGGATCCTCAACACCTAAACAGCCAGAATCAATAATAGAGCAACTGAAAAGAAAAAGGACTAATAATGAGGAAGAATTAAGAAAACAGCTGGAGAGATGTAGAGTTGATCTCAGCAAAAGCAAAGGGCAACAACAACTCTTGGAAAAGCAACTGGAGGAAGAAAATACAATGAGGAATTACTTGAACCAGTAGTTGGAAAATAAAGATGAGCAGCTAACATCTTTAAAAGAATGGCAGAAAAGGGCCGAGATAGCTGAAGAAATAGCAAAAAGGGTCTAGGATGAGTTAAAGAATCAAATAACTTAACATGATGAGCTGGCTAACAAGAATGGGCTCACAAAAAGAGAGTTGGTCAGGATTAAAAGATCAGTAAAAGGCAAGATAAATGCAGATAGGGAGGTGTTGGATTCCTTGAAGAAAGAAAAGGGCAGTCTCTTAAAGAAGTTGGAAGCTGAAAAAGAGAAGAATCGGCTGGCCCACATTGGTATAGAAGAAGAAGGAAGAATTCGTTCCCAATATATGGTGCAATCAGAGGAAAAGAGAAATATTAGAAAAGCTGTTGAGTCTAATATGAGAGATTACGAGAAAAGAGCCGAGTCTTCAAAGGGATGGATAACGGCTCTACAACCCGAGCTAGAAATACGAGAAGAAGAGTCGAGGAAGTGGAGAACCCATTACTTCAAGATGGAGGAAGAGTTGAATAAGATTCAGCAAGAGCATTAAGAATGTCAAAACTATATTGACAGCTTTGTAGTTCAAATTAACTCCAAAATAGCCGAGCTAGATATCGAGAGAGAAGAGCTACAAAGGGCAAAGGCTAAGTTAGCACGGTTGGAGGCTATGGTCCAAGTACTGGAAAGAAGTAATGAAGCTTTAGGAGCCACCAACAAAGTAATAATCGCATATAACACCTTGTTCCAGGACAAGATAAGACATATGACAAGACAAGTCGAGCAAGTGGCCTATTATGCGGAAAGGTTGCAACAACAAGCCACCCAAGTTGGGAATAATGCCGCAAAGTATCGAGAATACATGGGGACCATCACCTCATTTATTGGGGACTTAACTAATAGAGGAAATGCCTTTTAAGGTTAGCAATGTATAGGGCCTTTTGTTTTTAAACTTTTGAATGAGCTACGGTTAGTTATAAAAAGGCCTTGACGTATCTTTCTTTCCAAATGTGTTATGGTAATAAATCATGATAAGAACTTAGCAAACACTCTTTTACAGCAATCAGTTCAACTCAGAAATCTTGCCTAAAGGATTCCAAAATTCATGAATCAGTTCTAAAATATACATCGCATATGCATCTCATTTTCATCATGCATTTGTTTATAACTTATCATTTGCACCACCAAATCATGAAACATAGGTCCCTCATCCAAGGTCCACTACACCAGGCTAAGAACAAGAATGGAAAACGAAGAGAGGGACCTCCTAGAATCCCGTTACCAGAGTGAATTAGAATCCGTGAAAAATGAAGTTGCCCGGATGACTAATCTACTTGAACAACTTCTAAGAGCCAAAAATAGGGAGGGAACATCTACCCAACCACCTATAGGAGCACCAACAACTCATATCCCCGCAACATCTTAGAACTTGGGGGAAGATTCAGTAACGGAGCATCACTTTACACCTGCCATCCCCATCCAGCTAACTCAAGCTCTGATCACTGTAGATTTGACAGCGGATGGGCCTTCTGACAACAGGTCCACTGGTTTCATAAACCTCGATAAGATATCCGCCTTGGAAGAATGACTAAGAGCAGTCGAGGAAAATGATTGGTTTGACCCCATGCAGACATTTGAAGTATGTTTGGTACCAAACATCACGGTACCAAAAGATTTTAGGATACCAGAATTTATTAAATACACTGAGTTGGAATGCCCAAACACTCACCTTTAATCCTACTTCAACAAAATGGCTGAGGTGATCCATGATGATAAGTTGCTGATTTATTTTTTCCAAGACAGTCTAGCAGGGTCTGCGCTAAACTGGTATATCAGGTTGGACAATGCCAAGGTCAAGAAATGGAAAGATTTGGTGGAGGCTTTCCTTAATTAGTACAAGTTCAATTTGGAAATTACTCCGGATCGAGCGAGTCTTATGTTAATGAAGAAAAAAAACCAAGAGTCAATAAGGGCTTATGCGCAAAGATGGAGGGATGAGGCAACACATGTCCAACCCTCTTTGATAGAGACGAAGATGGTGACTCTATTCGCCAATAACTTTAAGGCACCTTATTATCAACATCTAATGGGTAGCTCATCCCAGTATTTCTATGATGTTGTACGCATAGCAGAAATGATAGAGCAAGGCATTAAAGTTGGGCACATAGTAGAGCCTTTAGAGAAGAAAGGTTTTACTTGAAGAAAAAAGAAAGGTGACGTTAACAAGGCGAGTACAAAGACAAGAAAGTAAATTACCAAAATCTACAAATACCTACCCCTCAATTCGCCAACATGAACTTTACCAAACCTTTTAACACCAATCGAACAAATCACCAGCCAAACAACCAAAACAACCACCAAAGGCCATATACAGGATATACTTCGGAGCAATTGCCTCCACTGCCCATGCCTTTAAAAGACTTGTACGCTAAACTGCTGAGTATTGGACACATAGCTCTGATCCTTCTACCGCCAATCCAACCACCCTTTCCCATATGGTACAAGCCAGAATTAACTTGTGAATACCATGCTAGTAACCCTGGGTATGGAATTGAAACTTGTTACGCCTTTAAAAGGAGGTTGTTAGAGCTTATCAAGAGGGGGTGGGAGTCTTTCGAAGACGCGCCCAACATCAATTCAAATCTGTTGCCTAATCATGCTGCACCAAGTAATAGTGGAGTGGGCATGATAGAAGGTGGGAATCAAAGCAAGGCTTTGAAGGTATCCATAAAGAAGTTGTACGGCATGTTGGTACAGTTAGGATTCCTGAAAATAAACACTAAATATCATCTAGAAATAGGTGACTATTATGAGTTCCATGGGAAAAAAGGACATCATATTGATGATTGTATCGAGTTTCGCCAAAAGGTTGCGAAGATGTTAATCATGGGGGAGTTGAGGATTGAAACCATGGATGGCAACCATGAGGTGAGTATGATGGAAGGTCAACATAAACTGTTAGAAGTATGTATAGTCCAACCGACAACTAATGGGCCACCGAAGTTGATCCTGACTAGGCCTTCCTTTATAAAAAGAGATCACAATACAATGCCTTATAATTATGACTATGCCTCCAACATTTGAGCCCCTCTTTCTTTATTCCAAACTAAGATCAGTGGGCTGACTCGAAGTGGCCGATGCTTCACGTCCAAGGAGTTAAGGAAAGCAAAAGGCAAAGAAGTGGTAGATCTTGACAAAGCACTAGAGGTTAATAAGCTAGTAACTGAAGAGGAGTCAAATGAATGTTTAAAGTTGATAAAGCACAGCGAATACTACATAGTAGATCAACTAAAAAAGACTTCAGCCAGGATCTTTCTTATGTCCTTGATACTCAGTTTTGAGCCACACCAAAATGCCTTGCAAAAGGTATTGAAAGAGGCGTATGTACCCTACGACATTGAACAGAAAACCATGGAGCATCTGGTGGGGAGGATCCATGCAACTAATTACATGTACTTCACGACTGATAAGTTAGATCTTTGAAGGAACCAGACATAACAAACCCTTGTACATCACTGTTAGGTGCAATGATTGCCTCATAGGAAAGGTGCTCGTCGATAATGGCTCAGCTCTTAACGTGTTGCCGAAACACATGCTGAAAGAAATGCAGGTCGATGAATCTCATATGAAGTCTAGTACCATGATGGCAAGAGCGTATGATGGCTCACCTAGACAGATAATTAGAACTTTGAAAGTGAAGCTATATGTGGGACCATAATGTTCTTGGTGACACTTTAAGTTATGGATATCCACCCTTCTTATAGTATATTGTTGGGAAGACCTTGGATTCATACAGCTGGGGCGGTAACTTCATCATTACACCAATGCTTGACATATATCATGAATGGGATACTGGTAACTGTCAAAGCTAAGGAGACAATATCTATGATAAAGAACGTGGCTATACCATTCATCGAGACGAAGGATTGCAAGGATGAGAATATCCATGCTTTTGAGATTGTGAACACTACTAGGTGCCTGAGAACACGATGCGAAAAGGCCAAGGATTTCAGAAGCAATTAGGATGGTGGCTAAATGCCTTTTAGAATGAGGGGTTCCATTTCAGTATAACCCTATCACCAGAGCGCCAGAAAAGGTTAATCTGAAAAGATAAAATGTGATGATCAAACATTTGGGTTGGGGTATAAGCCTAAAAAAGAAGATCATCGATGGGCTGCTAGTAGGATAAGGGAAAGAAGAATGGCTAGGATTGAAGGAAGAGAGCCTAAAGAAGAAGAGCTAGAAATCCCTCCCTTTATAGTGTTGTTCTGTTCCCTAAGGCTGCATATGTAATGCAACCTGATAAAGGATCAGAAAGCCTTGTTCAAGAACTGTTAACTATGAGCATAAACACTTTGGAGGAAGATAAGGTAGAAGGAGGTGGCACGAAAACGGTAGCGGGAAATGAAGATGAAGCACTACCACAACTGACTGTCTATATTCTAGAAGAAGTCTCCGCTAAGACCTTTGTGCGAAAGCTGGCAGAGGGTAATAATTCTCAAAACTGGGTGTCCCAAGAAGCTCCAGTAGTGTTTAAAATGTAAACCAACCTTGTTTGCCTTTGCATGCTTTTTTCATTGCCTTTTGTTTTCTTTTATCTTTCTGGTTGAAAATCAAGGCTCATGATGTCAGCCAGATTTTGTCTTTGTCATTGAGCCCACCTTTGTTTTAAAATAATGAGATCATATGTTTTCTAAATTTGTCTCTTTATTCGTGCTTTTACACCAAACACTTTTCGCTTTCAGGAATCCTGAAAGCAGATCTTCCACAACATCACATACATTTAGCATCAAGAATGAATGACCAAACTTTAATGAACATGTGATCACTATGGAAGAAGAAGAATGGGATGAAAGCAGTATCAAGGAATTCACAAAGCTAGTGCAGCAACATGAACAAACCTGGAAACCTACTGAAGAAGAACTTGAAACCATAAACGTGGGTAATGACCAGTTTAAAAAAGAGTTGAAAATAGGGACTTTAATCACGCCGGAGCAAATAGCGGAGGTAATTGCCCTACTACAAGAATATGTAGATGTTTTTGCTTGGTCTTACGAGGATATGCCTGGTTTGGATACAAATATCATGGTACATAAGATCCCATTAGAGGAAGGTTGTAAAGCAGTCAAACAGAAATTAAGGAGAGCCTACTTGGATATCTGGATCAAATTCAAGGCAAAACTCGAGAAACTGTGGAATGTGGGTTTCCTAGAAGTAGTTAAATATCCACAATGGGTGTCCAACATTGTTGTCGTGCCAAAGAAGGGAGGAAAGATTAGAGTTTGCATGGACTTCCAGAACTTGAACAAAGCTAGCCCCAAAGATGATTTTCCACTACCACACATAGATATTTTAGTTGACAACGCTGCCCGTAGTTCCACATATTCCTTTATGGATGGTTTCTCAGGATACAACCAGATAAAAATGGCTCCAGAAGATAAGGCGAAAACAACTTTTATCACCCCTTAGGGAACATACTGCTACAAGGTTATGCCATTTGGTCTAAAGAATGCAGGGGCTACCCATTAAAGAGCCAATGTGACTCTATTCCATGATATAATGCACAAGGAAATTGAGGTGTATGTAGATGATATGATTGCCAAGTCTAGAAGGGGAGAAGATCATGTAAATATGTTGAGGAAGTTATTTGAGAGATTAAAGAAGTATGAACTAAAGCTCAACCCTGCAAAATGTTCGTTTGGAGTTAAGTCCGGCAAGCTGCTAGGATTTGTGGTCAGTAGCAAAGGTATAGAGGTGGATCCTGATAAAGCGAAAACCATCCAATCCATGCCAACCCCAAAGATAGAGAAGGATATGAGGGGATTCTTGGGAAGATTGAACTATATTGCCCGATTTATAGCTCAACTAACCACAACATGTGAACCTATCTTCCGGTTACTGAGGAAAAAGAATAATAGGACATGGAATGAAGAGTGTGAGGAGGCATTCAACAAAATCAAACATTATTTACAGAGTCCACCTTTGCTTGTTCCTCCTGTATCAGGAAGACCTTTAATACTGTATTTGACAGTGACTGAAATAGCTATGGGATGTGTACTGGGTCAGCATGATGAAACCGGGAGGAAAGAAAGGGTTATTTATTACCTAAGTAAGAAGTTCACTGAATATGAGTCTAGATACATGGTGATAAAGAAGCTATATTGTGCATTGGGATGGGCGGCAAAAAGATTACGACATTATATGTTGTATCACACCACTTGGTTGATTTCAAAAGTGGATCCATTAAGGTACATATGTAACAAGCCCTACCTCTCAAGCCGAATTGCAAGGTGGCAGGTTTTGTTGTTAGAATATGACATAGTGTATATGACAAGGAAAGCCGTGAAGGGAAGCGTGATTGCTGACCACCTAGCTGATAACGCTTTTGAAGATTATGAGCCATTGGATTTTGATTTTCCTGATGAAAATGTACCATCAATAGAGGAACAATAAAAGAAGACAGATTGGTGGACTATATTTTTTGATGGGGCAGTGAATGTATATGGTAATGGGGCGAGCACGGTGATAATCTCTCCTGACTAGAAACAGTATCCAGTTTCGGTTAAATTACATTTTGAATGCACAAACAATACAATTGAATATGAAGCTTGTATCCTCGGCTTAGAAGCTGTATTAGAGTTGAAGATCAGAAAGATGGATGTATATGGTGACTCAATGTTGATTATCTGTCAGGTGAAAGGAGAATGGCAAACCAAGGAAGAAAAGTTGAGGTCGTACCAAGAATATTTATCCACACTGTTGGAGGAATTCGAAGAGATAAAATTCACTCATCTAGGAAGAGAAGGGAACCATTTTACGGATGCTTTGGCCATGTTGGCTGCTATGGCTACGATTGATCTCGGGCATAAGGTATAGCCAATACACATTGACATTAGAAATAACCCAGCTCACTGTTGCTCAGTTGAAGGAGAGAAAGATGGAAAGCCTTGGTACTTCGATATCAAGAATTTTGTGTAAAATCAGGAATATCCAGTGGAAGCTTCGAAGATGGATAAGAAAACCTTAAGAAGATTGGCCATGTATTTCAATCTAGACGGAGAGACTCTATATAAAAGATTTGACGGAACCTTGCTAAGGTGTTTGAATGAGATAGATGCTAGAAATGCTGTACGAGAGGTCCATGAAGGGATTTGCTCAACTCATGCTAACAGGCATATGATAGCAAGGAAAATACAAAGGGTTGGTTATTTCTGGATGACATTAGAGAAAGACTGCATCGACTATGTTAGGAAATGTCACAAGTGTCAAGTGCATAGTGATAGGTCAATGCGCCTCCGACCCCTCTGTTTAATCTGACATCTCCCTGGCCATTTTCAATGTGGGGAATTGATGTGATTGAGCCTGTTAACCCAAAAGCTAGCAATGAGCATAGATTCATCCTTGTAGCTATTGACTACTTCATGAAATGGGTAGAAGCCAGTTCATACGCCCATGTAACATAGAAAGTGGTGAAGAGGTTTATAGAAAAAGATTTGATTTGTCGCTATAGTTCACCAGAAAAGATAGTGATCGATAATGCATAGAATTTCAACGGTAAAATAATAGTAGAGCTTTGTACCAAATGAAAAATCAAGCATTCAAATTCCTCACTATACAGGCCAAAGATGAATGGTGCCGTAAAAGCAGCCAACAAGAACATCAAGAAAATTATTTAGAAAATTGTAGTCATTTACAAGGATTGGCATGGGATGTTGTCGTTCGCTCTCCATACATATCGCACTACAATAAGGACCTCGACAGGAACTACTTCATATTCTCTGGGATATGGAATGGAGGCAGTGATGTTTTTAGAAGTAGAAATCCCTTCGTTAAGGGTGTTGATGGATTCAGAATTAGAAGAGGCTGAATGGGCCAAAGTGAGATATGAACAATTAAACCTAGTTAATGAAAAAAGGATAGCTGCAATCTGTCATCAACAACTCTACCAGAAAAGGATGGCCAAGGCATATAACAAGAAGGTTAGACCTCGCGTGTTCCAAGAAGGAGATCTAGTGCTGAAGAAAAATCAGATGACTTGTCGTCTAGTACACCGCTATGATGGCCAGACATCATTAACTCGAAAAAGTTGCTTGAGTGACTACCTTTTCAGAGCATTTAATGCTTCATCTCTTCACCACATTTGACAAAACATATACTGTTATGATGGCCTAACATTTGACCATCCCTGGTATGGTTATTTCCTGCTGATTGACACCACAGCGGCTGCAATACTGACTCATAGAAGCTAACTCAGGTAGCCTTTAACTATCAAAATTTGACAGTTCATGATGACCACTTTGAGCCAACGGTTAAGATCCTCCCAAGATGAATCAAGGGCCAATATTTGTCCCTAATAAAGATAAAATGTCCCTCTTCCACCTCCCATAAATAAAGGTGAATTCCATGCATTGAGAGAGAAGAAATTTGGGTGCAAAGTTGAAAAACAAACTAGCCCCCCCCTAATTTTATTTCTGCCATTGCCACCGCCTTCATTCTCTCTCCGCCACAACTTTGACTTGTACATCCGCCTCTCCACCAACATCTCCATCGCGAGCCGTTGACATAATCATTAGCCATCCACCCTCACATTAGGAGTAGCTACTACAAACTTCTTCCTCTTTACCACAAACTTTTCCTCCGTAAAACCACATAGCCCCATCATGAGCCACCAACGCCTCCACCATCCACCAGTCAAACCTTCTAGCCACTAACAACTCTCTTCCTCCAACCAGGCCAACCTTCTTTTTCCTTTTCTTTTTCTTCCTCTTATCCTCCATTCTATAGCTGTTGCATGCATAATTCATTTTGCATGCAATGACAAATTTAATTAATATGGTCATTGGATCGGGTCCAACCTAGCCGAAAAAAAGAGAGAAGGTTGTTGGGCTGCAAGTCGGCCACCCCGACTGAGTTGGGCTGGACTCGTTTCAACCCAGCCTAGATGGTTGGGCCATTTCCAGGCCATTTAATAAATAAAATAATATAATAATATTTAAAAAATATATTTAAAAAAAATCAAATTTTCTAAATGACATTTTAAAATTATTTGTGGGTCTCTTGCATGTTTATCCAACTATTTTGCATAATATCAGGTTGTAGATTTACATTGTAAGATAAGACCAAGTATTAAAAATACTCAATTTTCTCCAAAACTTTTTTTTAAAAAAATTCAAAATTTCAAGAAAATTAAAAAAAAATTAATTTTTTGTTTCCAAAAACATAAAAAAATATGTTGTCTTTGTGCATACGACCAAATCCTAAAGGTTTTTCATGCATATTTTCTAAAAGATAAAATCCCATCTTTATCATGTTAAAAAAAATGCGAAAATGGATATCATAATCAGTTTATGATTATCCATTGGGGTTTGACCAAAATACAAAAAATCTTGTTATAATTAGTTTGTTATTCGAAATGTTAGGACTTAGTTATATTCAAGAAATAAATAAGTCTGGCTTTTAGAATGGTTAGAATTTAACCCAATGAGATAGAGAATTCCTCACAAAGGGAGATCTTCCTCGAGCCTTAGACAAGATCAATAGATAGAAACATGAACAATGCAGTTTACCTCAGGTAGGATGCACCAGGGATGATGTGTCTTTCCTTTGCACAATCAGTCCCTTAGCCGGCCTATATAGACCATAGGTTTCCTAGTAACCATAATACTAGATGGTGAATCCTGAACTTCATAATCATAATTTTATGATTAAACCCAAAACCCTCTTTTCACCATCACTCAAGAGACAGACCCGTCATTCGACACCGAGCATGCTGCGACACCTAACAGGCTAACACCGTAAAAAATTGACAAATCTTCCTTTCAATAATTAACTAAAATCAGGTCAAAAGGCTACTGGAACAGTGGTGGCGTTGTACCACACATCACTGCCACTAGCGGCGCGTGAATCCACACATCGTCACTGATTGAACAGTGAAAATTGGTGGATTTGAAGTGGCTCTTTCATCTCTTCCTTTCCCTATCGACAATACTCCTCTACACTCTCTAAGAAAGGAGATCGAGGCATATCAAGCCTTAACCTTCTCTTTTTTCTTCTTCCTTTCTTTTTTACTGGTTTGTTTTCTATCTATTGCCTCATGATTTTTCTTCTCCTTACTAGTTACCTCAATAATCAATAATGGAGGGAAAGGTGCTCATCAGTTGTGGTGCATTATTGGCCATCGATTTGAAAGGAAGAAGTGTCATCATTTCTTTTTTCAAGGAAGAAAGAAGCACAATGATTGAAGGAAAAGGGAAGTTGTCATTGGCGAGGGACGTCACTACCATTGGCTGGAGGCTAACATGGAGGTTCATGACTTGAATGAAGGGGATATATGGATGATTTGTATGAGGTTGTCTTATAGGTGTTTTGGAGATGGGGTCTGTGGTTCTAGGGGAAAAGCTGCCTTAATGGTTATCTTTGGTGTTGTTTTGTTGTCAGTGATAAGGATGATCACGACTGTGATAGTTTGGACAACAATCACTGATGGGAGAGATGTCATTGCTAGCATAGTGCTAATTGGCTGACAGTGGAGGAGTTGACTAGAGGAGGATGGATGGTCACCTGTGGAGGGAAGGGAAGGATGGTTTTCAACAATAGAGAAGGGAGATGGCTTTTTGCTTTTGTTTTTTTCCTCTATCTTCAAATATCAGTATGGAAAAAGGATGAAGATGGGTTGCCGAGCTTGGATGGTGGCTGGGTGAGTGGTGGCTACTGGTGGCGAGATCAGTGGTGAACTAGAGGAAATGGGATTTTGGGTTTTCTTTTGGGGTCTTTTTCATAGCTGGCGGAGTCTTTTGAATAATAGGTCTAGGGTTTTTTTTTGTATTGCATGAGTATCTTTTGGGAGAGTGTTTTGTGTGTGTGATTTTTTTCTATCACTAATTCTCTCCCCTAAAATCTCTCCCCTCATTTTTGTGTATGTATAACCACATAATTATAGGTAAAAGTTTTTTTTCTTCCCCTCAATTGCTAGGTCCCCAAGCAATCTAAATTTTTTTTTGGTCCCTCATTTTCTTCATTTTCACTTTTGGTCCCTTTGTCCATTTATATTTTGATTTTTCTTATTTTTTTTTGTGTTTTATATTTTTTTTTAAAAAGAGCAACATCAACGTCGACTCAAGAAGCATGTTAATAACTAAACGTGTTGAAAGTAGATTTTTCTTTTAATTTTAAATTCATTGGAAAAGATGTTGGAAGTGATGCAAATACGTCTATATCATATTTTTTGGGTTTTTGTTTTTGTTTTTTGCTATTTGTTGGTTTTTTCACAATATTTTTTTTAAATGGTGTAAAAAATTGGGTAGCAATAAAAACAAAGGCACATACATGTTGAACATCATGCAAAGATTAATAATATAGCATCCATTCACTTCAATTATCAATTAAACATCATAATTTTGTCAAAATAGATTTCGGTTCTAAATCGAAACCTTATGATTAGAAACCATAAAAATCATGTTATCAATGCAATTAAACACTAGATTTTTTTATTAATCATGTATAAAGAAAGGTTCTATACAAAGAAATAGACCAAAATTGATCCAAATTAAGGGGTTACGACAATGTTCTTCCCAAGAACACGAAGAACATTGCCCATAAACCCAGAAAAAACCCAGCCATGCCTAGCCACTACCAAGCCTAGAAATGGACATTATTGGCTTCTAAAACATGCTCTTTTATCCCAACAAGTTTGAACAAAAAAACATAAAAGCATCAAAATCAAGTATGAGATATCAAATAAAAAAAAAACTATCAACTTAAAACAACCTACATGTTCATGCAACATGGATTCAAAATTAATTTTCAAAACCTATTTTGTGCATGAACATGCCTAACAAACCCAAGGTAAACACTTTTGCTTTAACATGCATAACTTAAGTTAAACAAAAACAAAAACTAAAACAACATTGTATATCCAAAACAAACTTAAACAACAACTTTAATGCATAAAAAACATCAAAATAAATTTATTAAATAAAAATCACACCAATAAAAAGGTGAATGCAACATCATTTGTGAAACATTCCAAACATCTTTTTTATACTTGTAAACATAAATATGAAACAAAAAAAAAACACCTTAAGCAGGCTCTAAATTTCTCTTCTAGAGGAGTCCATTTACCATGGTTCATGGGACCAACAAATCAATCATTAGAGGGTCCTTTAGCTGTCAAATCCACAGTAACTAGAGTTTGAGCTGGCTAGATAAGGGCAATGGGGATAAAATGTTGCTCGATTGCTGAATCTACCCCTAAGTTTTAAGTTGCATAAGGGACATGAGCTATTGGTGCCTCCATAAAAAGCTGTGCAAATTTTACATTTCTACTCTTGAAACTCAGCGCTTGTTCGAGCAAATTTTTTAGTCTAGCCACTTCACCTTTAATGCTCTCATTTTTTTTTTGACAATGAGCCTCTATCTAAGCCATTTCTTTGTTTTTTATCATTTCTCTCAGTCATGTGTAATAGACCTTCGGTAGGAGACTTACGTTTCAAACTGTGAACATGCATGCTAAATGTAAGAGCATGTATTCAAAATGATGAGCTTGCCCTTCATAGGATGACACACATTCATAACTCTTGCATGGTGGACAAAAATTTTGATTGTTCAAACTCTACAATGAAAATTTCCCGAGTGATGACCATTGTGTCACTTGTAAGTCTTGAACTTAAGATGCTTCATAAAAGGCTTTCCTTGATGAAAAACATGTGTAGGGAGCATACACTCTAAGGGTATGTTCTAATTCTTCTTCGTGTGACGGGGTAGGTTTACTACTTGGTCTTCAAAATGGTCTCAGATCTGCCTAGTTATGGTCTTTGTAAAGATAGTATGTGGGTGTTATAAGGAATGATTAAGGTATGCATACCTACCATTACCAAGCAAGCACTTAGATATGAGTTGGGTGTTTCACGCGTCTGAACCCTGACCAATAATCATAGGGAAAATCGCTAAATGTATGAGCATGTATTCAAAATGATGAGCTTGCCCTTCATAGGATGACACATATTCATAACTCTTGCATGGTGGACAAAAATTTTGATTGTCCAAACTCTACAAATTTGCTAAGCTTAAAACAAAAACTTGAGAAAACTGTGTTAGCCTCTCAAACATTCATACTTAGCTTCCTTGTCAATTTTTTTTCTTTTTTTCTATTTTTTTTCATCCCCTTTTTCTTGATCTTGAAGGGGTTATTTATAAGGTTTTGCTAGGATTTTGAGAGATTTTGAATCCATTTCTGACCTCTTGGTCTTGAGGGAAGTGTTGCAAACCCTTGATAAGAATCCATTGAGGAGCCTTTATGTGTGAACACAGGAAAACCAAATAAGTTTTTTGTATAGTAGTTGCACTATTTGGGTTGACTGAACTACCCACTTTCGAGGTCTTGTCGGTGCAATTCTGACATCATCATCATCTGAAACTACCTGAATTTGGTAGACGAGGTTCACGACTTTTATTTAGATCCAATTTTACTCAATTTGAAGGTTTATAACTCTACATTTATGCATTTGAAGTTGACAACTCGATCAACCAAAACTTTCAAAACATACGTGCAAGCTGACAAATAACATGTCATTCATCTTTTCTTCTTTAAGTCTGAACGACACGTCATTTAAGGTTCTTAATTTGAAATTTAAAAAATTTCAATTGAGTCCTTGTTCTTCCAATTGCTTTTAATTGTACTTGTAATTGCCTTAAGACTTTTAATTTCATACAATTTCACCCTTGCCAAACTTAATTGTCAGCCCTAAAGTTGACCACTATTTTCATTTTAGTACTTGGTTCTAAATTTATGCATTTCGACCCTCAATTGACCAACAAACTTTTAATTCCTTCAATTTGGCCCTTAATTTGGTCAATTCAGCCATTACATTCACTCACCTTTTTCAATTTGGTCATTGGTTTTGAATTTCTTCAATTAAGCCCTTAATTGCCAATCAAACTTTAATATTTATGTAATTAAGCCTTAATTTGACCAAATTAACTCTTAACAATTGCAATTCAACCCCCAGACTTTAATTGCTTCCAATCAAAGCCTAAATTGACTTCAAAAAATCAATTTTTATTGCAATTAAGCCCTCAATAAATTCAATTACACATTAAAAAAATTCCAATTGAGTCCTTCAACATGAAATTTTGAATTTGCTTCCTGAAATTAATTTTTTCTTTTTCAATACGGCCTTTATCAATCGAAAATACACTATCAAATTTTTCAATCTTGTATATTTTGATCTTCCTCAACAAGTCTTCAACAATTTCCTAGGCATTTTGGTATATTCTTCTCACTGATATATTTTTTGTTTTCTTCCAATATTTTTTCATTTTTTTTGTATTTTCTCTCCTTTTTTATTTTTTCTTATTTTTTATTTTACCTAACATGGAGGATGAAATTGAAAAAAAAAGTTGAAAACAAAAAAAGCATTCTCACAATTTTTTATTTTTGAGGACTAAAGTGTACATTGCCTTGGCATCTCATTGTTCACTTTTATAGTGAAATTCCAAGTGCTTTTAGTATATTACTAGATAATTTCTCACGCTACTCTATGGGTCGGATTAAACTTTTTCTAGACATACAAAAATATCTAGGTGTCGATAATGTGTTTTTTAGTAGAAAACAATTAAAATTATATAACAATTGATTTGATATGACATAGTCAACTCAACAGGTCTAAAAACAACCTAGATGACAAAGAAAAATGAATTTAAATTAAAAACAATAAAGACGATATATTTTTTTAAGTATTGAAACAACATATTAGATCGACTCGGATCAACTTAGGTTAGCTTGTCAAATCTACTACCCATGTTATGAGACCTTGATAACCCTATAGAAAGCAAATAAAATTTTTTATTTAACCCAATTCTCAATCAACCCAATGTTGAAGGATAAAATCAAATAAAAAAAGACAAAAACAATGACCCGACTTAACTTGTCTAACCCGGGTGAGGAGAATAGGATAACTCCATAGAAAGCAAATAAAAAAATAATTATAAAGTCTAATTATCAATTAATCCAATGTTGAAGGATGAAACTGAAACAAAATTCAATTAAAAAAAGGAAAACCAATCGAGTCAACTTGGCTAACCTGCAAAACTCGTAACCCGGGTCATGAGACCATGATAATCCTATAAAAAGAAAATTAAAAAATAATTATTATTATGAAGTCTAATTCTCAATCAACTCAATGTTGAAAGATGAAGTTTAGAAAAAAAATAAAAACATGAAAAAAAAACCTGAGTCAACACGGCTAACCCGCAAAACTCGCGACATGGATAATAAGACTTGGATAACACTATATAAAACAAATCGAAATAAATTTTAAAATCTAATACCCAGTATACGTAATATTAAAGGATAAAATTAAAAAAAAAATTGAATATAATTAATCCATCTATAAAGGAATAAGTGACATTTACTGTTGGATTATCTACCAATATGTCTATATATGACAACGAGAAATCATATTTTAGATCGGCGTGATTTTGGTTGTGAAAGTCCACACATATTCAAATTCTCTTGTCTTTCTTCTCTATTATGAAAATATTGAACACCTATGTCAGATACTTTATCACTTCCAAGAAGCCCGCGTCAAACTACTTTCTTATTTTTTTTTTTTACTTTCTTCAGCTTTAATAGTTATGAAATGACCTTCATCAACATATTTTAACATCTAGTGTAAAGAGTTAATACCTCACTTAGAAAGTCTCCAAGAACTGATAAGGCTCAATACCCAAGTTGATGTCTATTTTCTTAATCATTTGCCTAAGAATGCATCATAAGCTTGAGCTATCTTATTGTTAGGCTTTATGTGCGAGGCATTAATGAGAAAAAAAATTAATAATATAACGAGGTAGCACATTGAAGGCAGAATTGTAGAGGACATGGTTTTATAATTTATTTTTTTTTGGATTCAAGGAAATCCCATCCTCGGAAAGCATATTTTATGGGCTCAGGTAAGTGAGTAAAACCCCAGTTGTTCCAGGCTCTTACAAGAGGTGCACGCCCTGACTCGAACTCGAGACCTGCTATGCAGATTTCAAGCCCTTTGCCATCACGCCATACCCCTTGGGGACTGGTTATATAAAATTATGAATAGGGTAAATAGGGTATTTTTAAAATTTTAAATATATCAAAGATATTAAATTAAATGCATAGTGTAAATTATTACCCATATTCCTCTAATTGTAGAGGACATGGTTTTATAAAATTATAAATTAATTAAATATTAAAGAAATAAAATGAAATTTATCAATCAAAGTATCTTTCTTTCTTAAATAGGGCTATTTAAATGAAATGAAATGAAAATATTTGACCATGTTGTTAAATTTTTTCATGTAATACATTTATATTCCTTGACAAGTAGATTTTTGTCATACGACATCTGATATAAAAAAAAATTAGACGGATAGAATTCATTAAAACGAAATGTACATTTCTTTCGATGTTGGATTCCATGATTTTATTCCATTTGCTTCACATTTAACTTTTATGTTTTACATAAAATACACAAGGCTGCCTTGAACAATAGAGCATCATCCACCCAAATCCCAATTGAAATTGAATATTTTCTCATTCTTAAATATTTTGAACTGATTGATCCACACTAAAGAGCATTATGTGTACAGTATTGATGTTTAACTCTGCTGTTCAAAAACAATTCCTTTTCCCAGAGTACTTCAGATCATAGCACACCAAGATACTACTTATGTTAATTTTGCAAAAAAATGAGAGTATCACTTGCAAATTTGGAGTAATTTGTTTTCTAGTTGATCCATACTTATTGAATGCCTTCAATCAGACGCATTTATCAACGTTAAAGATTCAGACCATCACGGATAATTTCATTGTTCTCTCGAGAATAATTAATTCATACCTTCAGAAACAAGGTTGAAGAGAAGATGAGACAATAGGTCCCGGCCTTATCTTGGGACCTTACTTAGAGAGAATTTCTTGCTCGGAGAGCTACAACTCAAAACTGAAACTTTTGATTACAGTATACATTGGTATTCGCCATAAACTCCCAGCCCTATAGCAAGCATATCCTTGTGCAATATTCACATAAGATCGAGTTAAGAGTTTTGTG
Source organism: Populus x sibirica (assembly GCA_019202695.1). Taxonomy (NCBI): domain Eukaryota; kingdom Viridiplantae; phylum Streptophyta; class Magnoliopsida; order Malpighiales; family Salicaceae; genus Populus; species Populus x sibirica. The sequence continues at coordinate 847,775 of JAGMVL010000318.1, forward strand.
AGAATCTAGCTTAAGTAAGCAACAAATTGATTTTTCAATCTAATATCTTGTTTTCAAATTTGTTGGCAATTCTCAAAATTTTGATTTTGGTATTTCTCGAATATTTCTCAATTTGTTGTTCAAATTTGTTTATATTTTTTAAAATTTCCGAGTAAGAAATTCTATATTTTCTTGTGTCCATGTTTAATAAAAACAAATGAACAAAATCATGGTGTATGGATCATATTAAAAAAAATCTTCAACAAAAGAACTTAATCATTTTTTTTAAAAAAAGGAACCACATTAAAATATATAAATAATAAAAGTACGAAATATGCTATTAATCTTATTGTTGATTTTATAAGGTAGAACTTGCCATAAGGTTCATCAGGGCTTTCACAACCTTTTAATACCACTTATATGGTAATCATCAAACGCCTATTTAGCACAACCTTTTAATACCACTTTTATGATATCATCAAATGCCTATTTAGCATTATGTCAGTGTATGATATTAAGTTTATATATATATATATATATATATATATATATATATATATATATATATATATAGTAGTCGAGGAAGAATATTATTAAGATTTAGCCAATGCTATTAAGAAAATGACAAACTAACTAAAAGAAAAATTTATAGTAAAAAAAAAAAAGAAATAACAAAAAATATTAATCACGAGCATTAGACCACCTCAACATATAATCTGAACATCTAGCTAGGTCAATATTTATATAAAAATTTTTTTGAAATCCAACACGAAGCCATTGAATTAAACGATATAAAATTAAAACTAATTTGTTATGGGTAATCCAAATAGATTAAAGATACCACAACTTGTTAAAGGATTTCATTAGTATAATGGCATATACTATTTAGAGAAATACTGATTAGTTAAAGTATGTTTGATAATGTAGTTCAATTTTCATGGATTGAATTTCATTAATGTGCCATCAATTTAGTTAACATGATGTTAAGAGTACATATGACTTGCATAAAAATTCCCATTAAAAGAAAATTAAGGCTAGAAATTAAATCATTTAGAGAAAAAACAAAATTATATAAGCAATGGAAAAGAAAATGAAATTCAATTCATTACACGTGATTCTTATTTTTATTAAGAGATTTTGTAATAATTTTATTCAAACAATCTTTTTCTGTGTAATGTCCTTTTAATATTTAATTTTAACTACATATTCTTAATAAAATGCAGAGGGAAATTTATATTGTCCTCCAACGGTGTTCTTTTATATCATGATATTTACAGTCTATTACTTAGCATCGATTATTTCTTTTCTAGTAAAGGCGTTAGATATAATAATGCAGAATTTTCAATGTATATAGTTCAATTTGAGAAATATATTTATTAATTTGAGAAACTCATTCCATGTTTAAGATGCAAAATGCCTCATCTATTTCACTAACAAACATAGAAACCAGAAGAAGAAGAAAAAAATATTGAAAATATTTCTGTATATGATAGGGAAGATTGGAGCTCGTGGAGCGTGTAAAATGACTACATGCTTTAATTGTCTTGAGTGAACAACTTTCAAAGTCCAAATAATTGTCAGATTATTTAATTTGAGATCTTTATACTGCCCATGATTTGAATATAAAATCAACAAATTAAGTTAACAGCTCTTTTTTTTTAATTATTATTATTAATTTTTTTTTATAAGCACCAGTAAGTTCGTTATAGAAAAAGCACTTGCAAAGTGGAATCTACTGAAAGTTTGATTTTTCAAATGGATGAAGCCCTGAGTAAACAACTTTGGAAGAACTCTAATAAAGTCTTCGTCAAACAACACAAAAGTGGAAATTGATGGGAAAGGAAGAAGCAACATAACCACCCTTGGTTTTATGATAAAAAGTGGACTACTTGATAAGATTTCTTATAAAATATGAAGAAAAAAGATGAGGAAAAAAAACCTCTTTACTAGATTCCAAACATCTTGCTGCTCGACCAAGAGAACTTTCTGGTACTCGATCTTGTAGATGATTCGTGAGGCTCGGACCCTAATCGAAGCTCAAGGTCCAATCCTGCTTGCGAGGTAGCTTGATTCATTTCCATCTTGTTTTCTTCACTGCCATCAGTGCCTACCTTCGCATCAACGATAAAGGGTAGCTGCTGAAATTCTTCGCTAGCCTTATTTCTAGGAGTAGCACGATCATCTTCAATAGATGGAGCACATGGGGTTTCAGGCGCACTGCTTGTTTCCTCAGTCGAGTTTGTGATGTTCAAAGAAAGAAAGTTTTCGTCCAAAGCTTGTTTGAGTTTTGCCCTATCTCTTCTATGGATATTCATGTGGCCTCCTAATGCTTGTGCATTTGTGAAGCCTCTGTTGCAGAAAGAACAAGTATAAGACCTTACATGACTTGAACCCTGCAGGTCATCTGAACTGCATGCCTTCTGGTCGGACTTTCCGGTGCTCGTGAGACTAATATCCATTATTTCAAGCCTGAGAGGAAAGAGAGAGAAATTGAGAAAATAGAAGAAGACAAAAGGATGGAGGCAATAATTTACGGGTCAAATGATCAGTTGCAAGAGAGGCTTGGATCATTAAGAGGAAGTATAGCAGGCCAGGATAATTTTCTTCTTGCTAGGTAGCTTAGATGCATGAACAACAAATTTTATTTTATCAACTGACTTTTAATGACCAAATTGTCCTTCAAAACTGGTCAGAATTTTTTTTTTACCGAGTTTAATAATAGCAGCCATTTTACTTGTCCGAAGTTCCCTTCTGTTCTATATTTAATACAAATTAGATACGTAGAGGAAAGGTTCTAAGAAACTCATATTCCAACTTTTAGAGCTTGTGAAAGGATATTTGTATTCTATAGAAATTGCGGACTTTCCACAATCAATCTTTTGATGTGGACGTTTGAACTCCTCTCATGTGCTGGTCAAAAGCCTAGGTAGTCTGCAAGTGCATAGCTTCAAAGAACGGTGACGTTTACACATAAACGAAAGGGGAAGAACCGGATAGATGGAGAGAGAGGAATCGGACATGTCTCTTTCGTATTAGGTTTTGTTGATTATCCATCGGAATGCATAGAGACTTTCTATACCCTGTGAGATAATTTTTAATTACATCAATAAAATATATATATATATATATATATATATATGCTACTATCTTGTTTCATAGTAATAATAATAAAAAAGGGGATGCCTCATATGTTCATAAGTTGCCCAGGGAATTAGATCGACTCTTGGCTTCGTGATTTTACATAAATGAGTTTAATTACTTTATTATTTAACATATAATAAAATGGCTTGGCTTTACTGTAGCAGCAATGACCAATGAAAAACCATGTAATTCTTCACTTTTATCCTTAATGGTTATTTTGTATAAAATTATCTCGGTCTTATGACCTGAGCCGCAAGTTCTACAGGTTAGTCGTGTAGATTCTAGTAATTTTTTTTGTCTAACAAAGGGTTGATTGGGAATCAGACTAATAATTTTTTTCAATTTGTTTTTTATGGAGTTATCTAGGTCTTCTGACCCGGGTTTGACAGGTTAATCCAAGTTGATTCAACTCATTTTTTTATCTTTTTTTATTTTTTTAATTTAATTCTTCAAAATTGGATTGATTGGAAATTAGAATTTATAATTTTTTTATATTTATTTTTTATATGGTTATCACTATTTTATAACCCGAGTCATGGGTTAAGCCAGTTGACTTAGCTATAATATGGTCATATATTAAAATCAATGGATCACCACTATAATAGCGTGAAATTGTTTTTGAACCCTAGTTAATACATATCCACCCTCAATTAATACATAGCCCCTAATCTTTTGGTCGACCATTTTATAAGGCATAAGCCCATAATGATATTTCTTACACTAAGACCAATAAGTAGCCCCAAGCATAAAGGTCTCCACTCCGAGACCCCTTTTAATCACCCTTTAGAGATCTGATAACATAATTAAAAAGTAATCATTGTCCACCCACGTCTATGTCGAAGATGTAACATCTTTCTAGTCTTTGTTTATATGACTAACTATTATTCAACAACTACCTCTAAACCTGTGTTTGGTACTAGAAAATTGAAATCAAGCCCACATTCTTTATGGCCAATCTAAAATAACCATTTAGAGTCCCACTCCTGTGACTGACTCCTATGAGTAAAATACGCATCCAACATGTCTTTTTAGGAATCTCAATTCTAGCCCCACTCATGTGGCTGACTTCCATGATTATAACTCATTCACACTTATCTTTAATACCTATTTACAAGTTAAACCCCTCATTGGGGTTAGTTTCCATACAACATGACTATTATTAGATATCAGTCTGTCCCCCTTTCAAGTGGTTGGCAACCATACCACAACACAATTCTCATGATAAATATAACAATAACATTTCATCAATCTTTTTACCAATGCATTATCACACAACGTATAACTCATCATCAATATACTACTTAAAAAATAAAGAATTGTATATAATATTGAAAAATTAAAAAGGATGAAGTGACGAGCACCTACCTGATTCCCTCACTAGTCTGATCCCGCTCGCTCGAGGTTCCACAACTGATGCCTCTTCTACATCACACAAATTTGTGCATCAAGTACACTCCTTAAATATTAAGTGTTTTCTTCTTAAAACTTTCAATAATCTAAGTACTTATTGCACATGAATTCTATCCCTTACATTTTCACACCTTCCGCATAAGGTTTCCAACACTCAAACTTTTCCAATCATAACAATATCTTTCTGCAAGCTAGTTACATGCACACATGCATTATGTTTTCCTTTCCACATTTTAATCACCCAACTTTCCCATCCTAATTAAGCTTTCGGGCTGCCCAAATTTGCCCCTTTACATCCTACAATAGGGCTATCATGGCAACCCTATTTTAGGCACTTTTAGCCATCAAAGAGTTTCTAACCTTTTCAAAATCAGGCCTACTACTTCAACTATTATTTTCACCTTCTTGTGGTGCCTGAACAACCCCTAATTAATTACTTTTAGGGTTGCTACAATAGCCCCAAGTTTTGCACCTAAAAACCTCTTATTCAATCTTCCTTTCTCTCAAATTTAGGGTTGTCGTGAAAGCCCCCCCCCCCCCTCTTTTCCTTTGTTGAAGTGTTGAATCAACTATTAACACACATATTATAGCTATATTTGTAGCTATGGTTCTCCCAAAATAGATCACTATCTTAACCCCTAAATTTCACAGTACACCTTACACAATGTTTTTGAAACGTACAACTTCAAGCCCAATAAACAATATCATCCAATTATATACAAAATAATACATCCAATGATCATGATCATCTGGGCCAAAATTAATCTAATGGTTTTTTTTTGCAATTTTTTTTTTCAATTCCCTTTGCTATTTACAAATAATTAAGCTCTACAACACATTGATTAATCAATTTACATGTATAGTAATTTTTTTAAAAGCCATTCAAGATCATGAAATTCAAGAATCCAAGAACTTAGTTCTTTCTTCCACATTACATGTAAGAATCAAATTCTCCATAATCAGCTATCATTAAACATTAAAAATCAAGAAATCCAATACAATAATACACTCTCCTATAGGTGGCTATTTTGGCCAAACCCCCCCATCCCTCTTCGCCGTAGGGATTTCCTTTTAAAATTTATGACAAGAATTCATTAAAGCATCACACACATTTGTATTGTTAATTCCTAATGAGATACTTTTTCTCCTCAATCTACCTAACTCTAAAATTAAAAAAATCAAGAATTCTTAAAACTTCATGCAATAAGTCATGTTTATCACACTAATGAGGTTCATTCAACAGTAATTGTTCATAAATTCAAATAAATAATCATCACCCATACATAACCCCAATTGGTTGAACCTATCCCCCTCTTTTTCTAAAGATTTTTCTTCAATCTTAAACAACTCATTACTTAATATATACTACTCTTTTTTTATGCCTATTAACTAGTTTTCTCATTACTTTCCAGTTTTCCCAAATTCCCAACATGAACCTTAAAATCAAAATTAGGATTTTTTCAATATGTTTCTAGGTAATGGAAATTATTTGATTCTACACCTTTTAAGTTGCATTAACATCATTAATTCATCAAGATTTTCAAGAAAACACTTTCCCTCTAAATATTTCTTCTTGGCCGAATCCTTTACCCCTAGAATTCTTAGTGGTTTTCATTTTATTTTAAGCATAGAACCATTTGATCATAATCCATCCTCATCTACTTTCATGCATTTAACAAGAAACAAGGTTTTCACAATACTAACATTCAAATCTCTAAAAATAAAAATTTTAAAAACTCAATCTTTCATCAAGATTTCATGCATATAACTACATATATTTCATCAATGATGTTCCTTTTAATATTAGTCATGCATAAATTTTAAAATGAATACACACCAAAAAATCCTTGTCTTCGTCGAACCTCTCTAGGGTTTCTATCCAAAATTGTTCTTCAGGATTCTTGCTTAGTTATACCAATTATCCTTATCTTAAGGTTACTATGTAATATTTGCAAAGAACACATTTTTCATAATTTCTCATAAATCCTAGTTTTCACAAGAATTGAGGATTTTGCTTTTTACCCCACAATCTAACATCAACATATATTATTTGAGTTTAATAGACACTTTATCTTATTTCTTGAACTCAATTGACACTCCCTTGAATAAGTTCTTTAAGTTCTTGATATTTTTTAAGTTTTTGTTTTTCTTTATTGTGTTTCTTATTAGACATGTTTTCTTTCTTTCTTTTCTTTTATAAAAAAACAAAAAAAGCTTTCACTCCCACAATACCCTCTATACTCTTCTTTCAATCGCTCTTGATAATAGTTTTCTCTAAATGTGAGAATAAGAGCTACAAGTTTAAAACTTCTCCCTCACCCCTCTTAAAAACCACTGGCCTCCTCTCTTTGTTTCTAAAAGAGACTTTATTTTTTTAGTTCTTAAGTTTTTCCTATTTCCTAATTATGGTACTCCCCTCCTAGGTCAATCTTAGTGTTCAACCCTAATCCCTTTTTTTATACAATTTCACCCCCCTTTTTTTTCCGATTTTCTCTTCTTTTTTTTATTTAAGGGTTTTACAATTTTTTTTTCTTTTTAGTCTATTTTTTTAATTTTATCATTCAATATTATGTTGACTGAGAATTAAGCTTCATAAATATTTTTGATTGATTTACATTCTATAAGATTATCCTAGTCTTATGACTCCAGTCATAGGATTTATCAGTTGATTTGGATGGTTTCTTGTGTCCTTTTTATAATTGATTTTTTTTAATTTCACCGTTCAACATTGGGTTGATTAGTGATTGAGTTTCGTAATTGTTTTTTATTTGCTTTTTATGGGGTTATCCCTGTCTTATGACCCATGTTTGGAAGGTTAATCTGAGTTGACTTGACTTATTTTTTTAGTTGAATTTTGTTTTTAATTTCATTATTCAGTATTGGGTTGATTGAGAATTGGGTTTACTAATAATTTTTTTTATTTTCTTTCTATAGGGTTATCAGAGTCTCATGACATAGATAGTTATTATAAAATGTACTTATATATATATATATTATAGAATATACCTATATAGGAAATATTATAGGCATACTCTTATATTGTAATTTCCACCATTACTATTGTATATTTCCCTACACATATATATAGAAAAAGTTGGTTAACCGATAGGTCAAGCCTCTTATTTATTCTTAACTATAGTGGTTTTGACAGGTTAACTCGAGTTGATCTGAGTCAATCTAATGTGTTATCATTTCAATATTTTTTTGAAAATATTGTTCTAATTTTTTTCAAGTTAAACTACATTTTTATCGATTGTTTGGGTTGTCTTTGAATCTGTTAAGTTGATCATGTCACATGAGGTCAATCCTCATATAGTTTTTTTTAAAAAAACAATACATTAACAACATCTGAATATTTTCTTATGTTAAAAAATAATTTAACCCGTAATATAGCATGAGTAATGATCTAGTACTCATTAATTAGGCATTGATCAATAACTATATATAGAAGTGCAATTTTTTTTAAAATAATTTTATAAACTATTATACCCTTAAAAAACTACTATTGTTATAATTTACCTCAATACCAACATGTAATCTTACTTTATTTTGTCATATTTTGTATGAGGCTAACCGTATGACTGAGTCATACAACTGTGTAAACAAAATGTGAGAAGAATATATGATTTGGCTTCACCTTAGTGTTAATTTGGAATCAGAAGAGAAATAATAACAATACTCTTTTCTAGGAGTTAGTAAATCAACATAACATTATAAACCCTAGGAATTAATTTACTAAAATTTCATATCAAATACCTCCAAGCCTTTATATATTAAACCATTTTGGCCGCCTTGTAGACAGTATTTGAGTACATGCCTATCCTTTGTCTCTCATTCTCGCTATCTGTCTGTCTTTTTTGCAAAAACAACTAATTTAAAAAAGGAGAAATGTCAACAGACGGTTTCAGCTAGTACGAAGCTTTGACCAAGACGGAGCTAGGCGATACAGCTTCCAGTACGGCCATGCTGATCGATCCTTCAGAAACTCTAACGTTCGTAGTATAATTTATTATTCATTCCAACTAATTCAATATTAAAGTCACATCTAGCCCTACGTAATTTTGCACTCCACAACTTAAAAGTTTGGACGCAACTTGGCTTGATTTTTTCCCCGATCTCTTTACAATTTTGACATTGAGTGCGTGCTTGTGACCTGGCACGAAACAATACTTCCATTGATGGTGTTATTTACTAAGTTTGGATGTAATTTTATTTATTTTTTGAGTTTTTATATTTTCAACTTTATTAGCTTGTTTTTGATATTATTGGTGTTTTAATTATCTAAATGAAGTGCTTCTATGGTAACATATATAGATTAGCCTATGATTGTTCTATTTTTTTTTTTTGTTTTTGATAAATTATTCCGCCAATAATTAATAGGAATGCTATGTGTGTAAACGACATTGGGTTCCTTGTTTATCTATAAAATTTGATACTTTCACCTACAGCTATTTTGTGCCTCATTATTTCGAGTCTAGAAAAATGCCAAAAATAAAAAATAATGCTATTAAGAATACTTTCACCTACATATTATAGATGGAGGTCTTAATTTGTATTAGGGATTCAAATAAGTCCACCACCATGGATAACTCTTCTGCTGAAGCTTTTGCATTGGCTGTAATTGGCAATTGCAAGTTCAACATATTTATCATGAAAGAAATCAATGTGCCAAGTGGCTAGCAAATAATGGTTCCAGTTGCACGTTGCGTGTTGTGTTTGCTGGGTGTTAAAGAATAATATAAATCATATCTTGGGACCTTACATAGCAGTTTAAGTTATTGGGTTAAGATAGTTATTTGACATGATATCAGAGCCTTAATAACCAAACGGTCACGAGTTCGAATCTCATCATCCCTATTTATATGATAAAAATTAAACACAAGATAATATAGGTCTGTGCAAGTTTCAAATCCAAAGAGCTTTCACTTAAGGGTGTGTGTTGGAGAATAATATAAATCATATCTTGGAATCTCATATCATAGTTTAAGCTATTGAGTTGAGATGGTTTTTTGATACTGTGCTTAGGCCTCCTTTTGTCACATAAACAAAACAAAGTAGGTAAATATTCTTAGTTGAAGGTCATTAGACCTAGAAATTTGTTATTAGACCACCTCAATGGTTAGAAGACATGCCGAAACTCTAATGATGATATCACTAGTTTCGTTAGAAAGATCTCAACGAGAGAATTGCAACGACACCAAAAAAGATCACCAATAATGAACGGAGTGGATCACACGAGCTGCTCAAAGATAGCAGGGCTCACTTAGCTTTGGATGGATCATGTTATCTATTCCGGTCACCGTTGATGACTTTTCTTTATGTTACTAGATTCTTCCCATCGAGATTTTTATGATGGCACTATTGTTGTTATCATTAGAGTTTCAGTGTGCCTCTAGGATATTTTTTTTCTTTGTTATTTTCTCTTCTCTCCTCCTTGTAATTTGTAAAGAGAGAAGAGAGAGAGAAAAAAAGAAAAAAAAAAACTCGGATGCACACCGAAGCTAGAATAATGACACTACTAGTATAATTAGAAAGATCTCAATGTTAGGAATCAAATAACATCAAGAAAGGTAATTAATGGTGATTAGAGTGAGCCACACCATCTCTCCAAAGATAAATGAACCCTATTATCTTGGCAATTTATGTAGCTCAATCCGTTCATCATTAATAACTTTACTTTAAGCATACAACTAAGCAACTGGCATGATGATGTGACGACATATGTCTGATATGGACACTTTGCGTCCCTCATCAACTAAGCACACAAGTAATGTCGTGTGTTAGTAAATATTAAATAAAAGAAGTCATTGTAGTTTATGAATGGTTGCATATGCAATTACGCTTGCAGCTAGCCATCACCGTCCAAAATCTGTATGAGCCCGTGATCATGATCAATATTCATTTGGCCATAGTGAAGAGGTGAGGACCTCCATACATTGATGTGTTAACCGACTATCTCATCATCACTCTGAATAAAGATGTTTTTAAGAACATATTAATTGTTCATTTTTCTGGAAAATCTAATATTAGAAAATCACAAGTTTAAGACACGTGGAGAAAATTATGTGCCTCACCAACCGGCATTGGTTTTTTTTAGGACAACAAGCTATAACTCACGGTGGGTGGATGCTCCTCTGGAGCAACCTTCCCCGGTTGAAGTTATATATTATTATATTTATAAAATTCAGTCTGCCTAATATGTTGATCTACGACCCGGATGAATCGGGATCTTAGCTTGATTAGTAAAAAATTAAAGTTGTAATTAGCCCGGTTAAACATGAGTGATTGTCAGATAAACCTGAAATTCGGATCACTCGGCACAACTTACATTCTTCTTTTTTCCTATGATTAAAAAAAAAACACCATTTCTGTTCACCTTCTTCTCCTATTTCTTCAACAACAGTCTTTTCACCTTCTTTTCTGTCGAGAAAAAACTCACTTTCCCCTTCTTCCCCTATTCCTCTTCACCTTTCCCCTTATTTTCTTCTTTCATCTCAGCTGCTTTGCTCAGTGATAAAAAAATCCTAACCCAGCAAGTCCAATCCCCCCACTCGCTCCCTCTAATCTCAACCACTTCGACTGCTTCAAAAGTAAATTACAACTTGATTAATTAAAGCTCTTTGCATGTGAATTGCGATCCTCTTCTTAATTACTTAATCTTTGTCAACTTTCAAGTGTTTTATTTGTATTTCTATTTCTATTCATGGGAAAACTGTATGTTGATGTGGGCCATAATTTCCCTGATTTAAGTTTGAACAAACTATAGATAAGGGGGAAAACAATTAGGGAAATAACTAGCATGTGCTTGCAGAAAACGCGAAGAAGTTGCCAACCATGACAATTTATTAGCAATTTGATAGTTTATGAATTATGTGTTCGATTTAGCCGCTGTACGTTTATGATTTACAGGGTAAGAGTAGAAAATAAGTCTACTGATCAGCAGGAAAGAATTAAACTTCAATTTTCATGAACCTAGCTACTGCATGCCCTGTTTGTTTATTTAACACTCTTGTTCACACCATAATAGTCTAATTTTTATAAACCGGGTATTAGGTCCCGTTTGTTTTTTAGAAAGTATTTTTTTTTTTTTTTTTAAAAGTGAATTTCGAGAAAGTGAATTATTTTCCGATATTTGATAGTGTGATGGAAAATAAGTTGAAAAACACTTTCTAGTATTTGGTTGTGTCATAGAAAATAAGCTGGAAAATAACTTATTAATGTTTTATTTTTTTCAAGTTTATTAATATAATGAAGAACAAATCTTACAAATTAAAAAGTTGAATGAGAATGAAATTGAAAAAAATATATAATTTCATAAATTATCTCAAATAAAATAAATAATAATCAAAATAATAGAGATCAAATCCACTACAACATTATCCAGTTTTACCGACGGACTCATTCCGTCGGTAACAGCAATTAAATCCGTCGGTGAAAATAATACCGACGGACTCACCGACGGAACACGTCCGTCGGTATAACGATCGTCGGTAAATCCCATTTCCATCGCTAATTCTGTCGCAAAAAAAAAAAATCACCCACCGACGGAAACACCGACGGTAATACAGACGGATACGCGCGCGCCAAAAAAAAAGTTTCCCGCGGGAACATTACCGACGGAATAAATCCGTCGGTAATTTCAAGGGTAATTACAGCGGCTTTACCGACGAGAAAATCCGTCGGTAATTATGGCATGGCTGGTAATTTTGGTGCAACTCTCTGTGTAATACCGACGGATATTATCTGTCGGTAATGCCATCGGTGATGCCGTCGGTAAAAATGGCATGGATGGTAATTGTTCGGCAACTCTCTGTTTAATACCGACAGATAGTATCCGTCGGTATATCCGTTGGTAGGTATTTAAAATATATATATAAAAAATAATTTATTAATTGTAAAAAACCTTAATAAACAAATAAAAATGCATTAAACATTGTAAAAATAATGTTAAATAATATTCATTACAAATTTAATGTGTTTAAAAAAAAATTAAACTAGAATAGCGGCGGAGCTGGAGGAGGAGGCAGAGGAGGAGGAGGTCTGGTTGTTCCCGGGACCATACGGCCAAAAAGAAGCCGCACAAGTATCGTCACCCATCTTTGATCTCATCTCCATGACTATTTGACGGAGCTCATCATAATTCGTCGAGAGTTGTTGATATTGTTGTTTCAACGCAATGAACTCCTCGACTGGGTGTTCGACATCGATGGAGAGCTTCCAACGGTTGAGACACTACGAGTCGAACGCAAGTTGTCGGCCGTAGTGTTGGAGAGCCCGTAGACCCTATTTTTATCGGGTCCACCGGGACGATCCCGCCTCCATCCACAAATCTGGATCGAAATCTGGATGGGTCGACGGATTGTCCCCATATCTCTCCCTCAACCGGCTATTATAGGTCTCCCGAAAATTCCATCGGTAAAAAAATCATCAAATGCAATTCAAGATGCAATTCAAGAAAATAATAACTTACAAAATAAAATGAATGAACGAACATACCACGAAGTGCCGAGCACGGTTGTCCACGAACCGTTGCACCCCCTTTTGGCGGTCTTGACTCCGCACATGCGTCTCTAGAAACAGATCCATTGGACTCGGTTCACGTTCAAGAGACGCAGCCTGTAAGAAAAAAATAGGTTGAAAGTTAAATATATTATAAGGAACGATAAATTAATTAACGATATATTTCATTAAAATTAATCTTACCATCTGCTTTGCATGTGCGCTGAATGAGACGGATCCGCCAGTGTGCGTGGTCACCGAACCATAAATTTGCTGGTTCCGGTTGTCGGCGCCAGATCGTGAGCGCCGTGAGAACCGCTCCGAGGTCACGTGCTCAATATATGTCGTCCATATTTCCCCCGAGATGAATGGCGGTTTGAATTCCCGCCAAACCGCCACCTCATTCCATCCTTCAAGACCGTTATCCCTCGCATGTCTTTTTTATTTTTTTTGGGTGTCATACCAAAAATCACGCAACCTACTTCCATAGTAACAAATTAGAATTTAAAACATAAAATTATAAAACAAAAATAAATATTATTTTCGATGTTACCTAGTTGCCGCGTGATTCTCCCATACCCTCCTCACAACATTGTTGTCCGCCCTATCCCACTCAAATTTGTTCTGTGTATATAAATAATTCATATAAAATAAAAATAGTACAAGATATAAAATTATAAAAATCATTTATTAAAAATTAACACCGACCCGAAATCGCTTAAACCATGCATTGATATTAGGTTTCCACTCAGGATGTTTGGAAACCCGGCTCCATTGAAACAATGGAATCTCCATCGACGATTTAAACGCCAATGTTATAGTCCTTACGACCTCAATGTTTGTGAACCCGAAATTAAATAAAAGTAGTAATTAATATTAATTAGTTGTTCATAAATTATGTTATAAGTATATAAAAAAAAACTAAAACCTAAACAAACTTACATTGAGAGGTCATCCTTCCATTGTGCCGGTACTTGCGGGTGAATTGACCCCTTGCTGTGAAGGCACACCGCTTCTTAGCTGTGAAACCGCGCTAGAAGAGGCAACATCACAAGTTGGCAGAGATTCCTCGCCGTGATCGGCACCTAAGGATACGTCCTCCTCGTTGCTAGAAGAACTAGGCCGCAACCGTCTTCTAATGACGTCTTTGTAGATTTCATTCTACGCATCTACACAAATGTATACGAATAATTACATAATTAACTTCGATTATTTAAAAAAAATTCGACAGAGTCTCCCATGTACTGGGAGGTCCCAAGTTGTCGACAAAATCATATTACACTTCTAATTTTATTTCACATCCCGATCCAATCATCCTGGATCTCAACCCAACTCATCATCATCAACACAACATTTTATTCAATAACATCATATAGAATTACAACTATGAACATTCATTGTTAAATTGGTACTTAGAGTTACAAACATTAGATTTAAGTTATACATTCAAATTTACGGATTAATATTACATTTTTAACATAAATTCAACAATAACAATTATAGCAATACAAACAATAATATCCTAAATTAAGATAAACTAATTAAATGCAATTCTATATATATAAATTAACATTTTTAAAATAAATCAACAATAACAATTATATTTATAAATTAACATTTTTAACATAAATTCAACAATAACAATTATAGCAATACAAACAATAATATCCTAAATTAAGATAAACTAATTAAAAGCAATTCTATATATATAAATTAACATTTTTAAAATAAATCAACAATAACAATTATATTTATAAATTAACATGTTTAACATAAATTCAACAATAACAATTATAGCAATACAAACAATAATATCAAAACTAAAAAACTATAATTAATAAATAAAATTAAAAAACTAAAAAACACTACACAACACACAACATAAACACAAAACAAACAATACACAAAACTAAAAAACATTATATCAATTCAAAATACATTTGGGAATAAAAAATGCTTACCTTAATAATGTGTTGAATTTAAGATTTTATCTACAAACAATATACAAAACAAAGAACACCAAAAAAAATAATCATAATTAAAATAAAAAAAATACAAAGATAAAGAAAAAAAATACATACCTTTTAAAACTACCACCAAAACAATAAAATCCTTCTAAAAGCTAAATATAAATGAGAGAAGAAGAGCAAGGGAGAAGAGAAAGGGAGAAGAGGAGAAGAGGAGAAGAGAAAGGGAGAAGAGGAGAAGAGGAGAAAATGAACAAAGTGGGGGGATGGGCGGTATATAAAGCAATATTTCCGATGAAATTACCGACAGAAATTAATTCTTTGTCGGTGCAATTAATTTCCGTCGGTAATTCCGTCGGAAATTAATTGAAATGCGCACCAAAAAAGTTTGGAAATCCCGCCAAACTTTTCGATCCGTCGGAATTCCCGTCGGTAATGGTGAAGACGGACACGTGTTAGACATGCGTGATCCATCGGTAATTCCGTCGGTATTGGACGTCGGAAATGCCGTCGGTAATTGTGCAGATGGACACGTGTCAGACATGCATGCGACAACCCGTCGGTGATTCCGTCGGTATTGTACGTCGGAAATGCCGTCGGAAATCCGTCGGTGAATGTGGCAAAATCCCGTAATTTGTTTTGCAACTCTCTGTGAAATACCGACGGTTTATATTCCGTCGGTATATCCGTCGGTGAAAAGGTAAATTTTTCTTATTTTTTTTATGTAACCCTCTCAAAAAATCTTGAATTGCAATCTTACAGCACACACAACACAATAACAAAGGCTGACCCTTAAAGAAGAATTAATATTTCATGTTTCAAATTATTACATTATAAAAATAAGGCTTTATAACATGTTTAGTTAGTTGGAATTTTCATCTTCGTCCTCTATTGAATTGTTATCATCAGCTTCATCGCACTCTTCAATTTTATTATCATCTTCTTCAACAACATTCTTTTTTCCACTAGTAGAGCTTAGAACAACATTCAACTCCTCTGCGTCAACATCAACAAGACTATCGTTGAAAACACGAAAATTCAAATTTTCTTCTAAGTCAATCGACGGAGCAACTCGGTATGGTTCAACCAACTCACTAGCTTGAAAGACTTCATCTATCACACTTGTGTCTTCGTTCTCATCTGAACAACCTCGACACGACCCTTGGGTTTTGTTTTTAAAACGGATAACCAATCAACTCTTGATCGGTCCTTTCTAAAGGAAGGGGTGTATGTGTAATAAACTTGTTGGCATTGCTTTGCGAAAACAAAGACGTCGTTTACGTTGCGGTGTCTAGCTTCCGAATTGATTTCAACGAGACCATAGTGAGGATCTACTCGATTCCTCTGTCGGTTGTGTCATACCAATAGCATTTGAATAAAAACACTCTATTTTGCTCGCTATGATATTGCGGTTCGATGACCTCTTCCAATCTACCGTAGTAGTCAACTTCAAACTCACTAGAAGTCGATCCCTTAATACAAACACCGTTGTTGTATGTCTTTCTTCCATGCCCGTATTCTTCGTATGAAAGACATATCCATTGACAAAATATCCATTATAGCACTTGACTTTTCTTTCGGGGCCCGAGACATAGTAAAGACAGTGAAATAGCAGCACTACCTCCCATTTGATAAACCTAGCTTGTAAATTAAATACAACAATAATCAATAAACAGATATTATGTAACATTGACTACAATTAATTACATTGCAAGAGATAATGGTTTGTGATAGGACTTACATGTGTTCTAAACCATGTGGCAAATTGTTCATCTTGTAATTGAAAGATCCGGGATTCGGTCATTTGTGAGTTATTGGACAAGTAAGTATCGTCGATGTTGCCCGCAAGGTTGTTCCAAAGTATATGAGTGTATGGTATCACAAAACATAAATAGTACACTCTTGACAAAGTTGAAGTCGAACATCCACTTACTTAATAAAAGGTCTAAGCTCATCATAGTTAAATAGGACATAATTGTGTGCTTGTCTGAACTCTATTTCAGACAAATATCTTCCCCTCACGACATTTTTAGGTGTGGGTCGTCCAGGATTGGAGAATATTGACAAGTTCCCACTTGAATGCACTTCACCACCATCATAATGCCGTGGAACACGGTTTATCCTCGTTCTCAAATGAGGTTCGAAATAGTATGAGATAAATGTTGAGATCTCCTCAACAATATACGCCTCAACATGCGCCTTGTTCTTAACCTTTTTTTTAAGATTGAACAAGTACCTGCATATATATATATATATATATATTAATAAAAAATTATCAATTAAAAACATTAAAATAAAAATAAAAACATTTAATTATAAATGTCATAGCAACTGTAATATCTAACCTCTCGAATGGATACATCCATCATGCTTGGACCGGTCCTCCAACTTTTACCTCAAACGGTAAATGTACGGGTAGATGCTCCATTGAGTCAAAAAATGATGGAGGGAATATCATCTCAAGTTTGCATATTGTCTCGACGATATTCTTTTCAAGCCTTTCAATGTGATCAACATTCAACTTGCTTGGAGCATATGTCTACGAAGAAATGACTAATCTCCGTTAGTGCATCCCATATCCCCTTTGGCAACAAATCACGAAAAGCTAATGGGATGAGTGTTTGCATAAACACATGGCAGTCATGACTCTTCATTCCATATAATCTACATTCCTCCGTATTAACCGGCCTTGATATGTTCGAGGCATGTCCATCGGGGAAACGAGACTCTTAAGCCATTTGTAGACTAGTAGTTGTGCGTTTTTCTCTAGCACGAAGCTTGCTCTTGGTTTTGCGACCCATGACCCATCACAAACCAACTCCATATTTTTACGGTTACTGAACGGCGTTACATCCAATCTAGCCTTGATGTTGTCCTTTGTCTTCCCCTTCACATCCATGACAGGTGTTGAAAATGTTCTCAAACACGTTCTTTTCAATGTGCATGACGTCAAGGTTATGGCGGAGAAGATTGGTCTTCCAATAAGGAAGCTCCGAAATATACTTCGCTTCACCCAATTATGGGTCAAACCAAAACCAGGAAACTTCGCTTACCGATTGGAGACCAAACACAATTTCACCGTACTCTAACACAACATCAAACAATTCTTCACCGGAAAGACGCGGGGGTGCAACATCATTTTCAACTCGCCAACAAAGAAATCCTTTCTGTTCTTTACGCACTGTGGTTATGTGGCAAGAAACGACGGTGATAGTAAAAAAAAGAAGCTTTACCCCCGTTTGTTAGCGTGAATGCCTTGTTGTTCTCCATACAATATGGACATGCTAGCTTTCCATGCGTGCTCCAACCAGAAACCATTCCATAAGCTGGGAAATCATTGATAGTCCACATCAAAGCCGCTCTCATAACAAAATTTTGTTTCCTCGAGATGTCATAAGTCAAAGCTCCAGAGGACCACAACTGCGTCAACTCATCAATCAACGGACGAAGACAAACATCTATATTCCGCCCGGATTGCTCGGACTGGTATGACCATAGATAAAAACATGAACTCCGGCCTCATACACATCCCCGGTGGCAAGTTATAAACCGTCGGTATGACCGGCCAACAAGAATAAGGAGCAAAGACAAATGACACGAATGGGTTGAATCCGTCTCGTACACAACCCAAGACGCACGTTCCTTGATTCAGTTGAAAAGGGAGGATGCATACTGTTAAAGTGTTTCCGGGCTTCACCGTCGAAGGATGAACCATCACTCCATCAACCGCATGGTGTGATTGGTGCCATGTCATGTGCTCGGCAGTCCTTGGTGACATGAATAACCTCTGCAGTCTAGGTGTGATTGGGAAGTATCTAAGTTTTTTATATGCCACGAGAGTCTTCCCTCTACCGGTTCCGGGTTTGTAACGGGAATGCTCGCATGTCATGCACTCGCTCATCTCGGCATTTTCAAGGTAGTATAACATGCGAAGTTAGGGCATTTATCAATTTTCGGTATCCTAAACCGAGGGGTTTCATCATGGACTTGGCGGCATAGAAGTTCTCTTTCGGCTTGTTCCCTTCGGGTAAAATGCTTCTCGCCCATTCAATAATCTTGTCATAACCGGCCTCACTCAACCCATGATCGACTTGATGGTAAACACTGTGCTACGGCTGATAATTCTCTTGTGGTTCGTGCGGCCATCCCATAATGGTTCGTCGGAATCTCTCAACATATCAAAAAACCTTATTGCATCTGCATTAGGTTCTTCTTCTACGATTGGACATTCCCTGACATTACCTTCACTCATTCTCATTGCATCCATAACCATATTCCTGTAAGGATTCATTGTTCTCATTTCCAACTTCATGCATGTTGCTAGCATTAGAAGTTGACCCAACCACTGTTCTTCCATGCTCTCATCGAGGAACAAATAGTTCTCCGTGAGCATACCAACATATGTAATCTTCCATGAACCCTTTGGTTAGAAGATGCATCATTACAACATCTTGATGCAGAAACTTTAAATTTTTACACTTCCTGCAGGGACACCTAATATCGCCATCAGTAAAATTCCTCAGAATAGATATTGCGAAATTAATAAAACCCTGGACACCGTTACAATAATCCATCCTCCGCAATCCTTGGGGTGAGTCCCGATACATCCATGAACGATCATCCATGACTTCTATTGAACCTCTATAAAACATAACAAAAATATTGGTTTTCCCCGACATTATCCAACAAACTAAAACAACACTTATGTTAAATATTCATTATCAATTATCAACTATCAACGTTCATACATACAAATTTATACATATATAAATTTACAGAAATCACAACTTTGAAATATAATTGATAACAATTAAACAAGACACTTAAACAAGCTATTAATTATTTATTTCATCACAACGACACATTTAATTCGGTGTAATTCAAACAAAATTTCAACAATTTACAAACAAATATAATTTGACAAAATCTAAAACAAACTATAACAACTACAAAATTATACATTCATACTACAAGTTTCTTTGACAAATAACAATTAAACAAGTACAAACGTTAACAAAAAAACATATACTAAAACAATAAAATTCACAATTAAATATTAAAACTAAAAAGGATAGATTTACTTACAAAAAAATGATAAAATCTACAAGAAACGGATATTGTGACCACGTACAAGATATAAGAAACTTGAGTACTCGTGTTGAGAATAGTGGAGAGTTTGGGATGGGTGTTTGGTCTGCGTTTGGGAGGGGAGAGGTGGGATGGGAAAGAAGAAGAAGGAGAAACGAGAGGAAGAGAGTGTCGTGAGATGGGTGCATATAATGCTTTTTTCCGACGGAATCACCGATGGATTACTTCCGTCGGTGACAGCGCCACGTCACTGTACGGCCATCTCAGTTTAAATCCCTCGGTAATTTTCGTCGGTAAAATCGCCTGACGTCACCACGCCGTTGCTATCTCTAGACGAACTGTATACCCCGTCGGCGAAACCGTCGGTATATACCGACGAAATATTTCCGTCGGTATATACCGATGGGTTCGCCGACAGAATAAGGCCGTTGGTATATACCGACAGATTTGGAGACGGAATTTTTTCCGTCGGTATAAATTACCGACGGAAAAATTCCGTCGGTAATTCCGTTGCTTTTCTCCGGTTTTCTGGTAGTGATCTAACAAATAAAAAAATTGAAAGATGAAGAAATTAAAATAATAATAATTATCATTTCATCAATTATTTCAAATAAAATAAATAACAATCAAAAGAATGAGGACCAAATTTGATTGATAAAAAAATTTCAATTAAAAAATGATAAGGAAAAGTAAATAACAATTATAAAAATGAGGACCAAAGTAAATATAAAAATTAAATTCTAAGGGATGAAATTGAAAAAAAAATTCAAAACAAAATATATATAGCAATCAAAAGTTTGAGGAGCAAATTTGATATAATCAGCAAATAATATAACATTTCTAAATTTTTTCACAACTTACGAAAAGTATTTTCCGCCTAAAATAAAAGGAAAACACTTTCCTGGAAACCAAGCCAAATTTTTCTTTGACTATAAAGTGTTTTCCATTGACCAACTTTTCTAATGACAAACAAACACAGAAAAGTTTGGAAAGTGGTTTCCTAGAAACCACTTTCCATCAAACAAACGCCCATTTAGTTCCAATACTAGAAAAAACTAACCCCTTGTACCTTTTACTGACATTTGTTCCATTGTTAAGAAACTAATTTCTTCTCCCATTATCAGGCATTAGTCCCCTCACCAGAAAACTAATTTCTTCACTAATTAGTTTTTTTAACATCCTGTTGACCTCAAGATTTCAAGATGCAAGATCCCACATTTCACAAACTAGAAACAACAAACCTAAAAACCTTTTAAAAAAGCTATGGCCCACCAAAATCAACATGGACATCCCTCACACAACCAAAACACCCAAATCCTTCCACCTCCACGTACCTTGTCCTACACACACCACCCTCAACCACATAAGTTCTATTTAGAGAGATATCCAAGTTACCTTTCCTACCATGATCTTCGAGCTCGCCTTCTCCAAATTGGATCTGTCCAAAGCCTTTTTATTGCAAGAAAACCAAACAAAGCTGGAAAACGATTTGGGTTTTGTACCCTTTTCTCTAAAGACTCAACTGGTGATCTACTTCGTAGCTTAAATAATATTTGGTTTGACTGTTACAAGTTGCGAGTCAACTTAGCAAGATTTGAAACAAGACACACACCCAAGGCAAAATCCCACAAAATCCCCTTAAACCTGTAGTTAGACTGAAAAGCCCACCTTTTAGAACAAGAGACCACCGTACCTATGCGACAGTTCTACAAACTATGGATACCCCGCACCATCTAATGTCTGCGCAAGAAAATTTTCTTCCTCAAAAGCCACCTAAACTTGATTCGATGAAAGAAACTATCATTTGCTCTTCAAAACCACCATGGTTGAACAGTTGTTTGCTTGTATCTGTAGGTGCAGAATATGGAAAGATTCAAGATGACCTTATTAGTTGTGATATTCAATCAACAGGAATGAGATTTCTTGGTGCTTTATAGGTTTTGATCCTATTTGAAGATCATCCCTTCATGATGCATGCTTTTGAGGCTGACTTGCCTTATTGGGACATATATGTTGATGATATAAAGGCATGGCTTTCTATGGATTGTGCTATTGATAGGTTAGCATGGATCTCCATACAAGGATTGCCAATAGTTGGATGGAACAGAAATTGTCTAACAACTCTTCTCAGATCTACAAGAGATATTATTGGCTTTGACCGTTTAGGCCTTAGACGCTTAGCCTTCGTATCTTTAAGTTTATTGCTGGGTACAAGAAGTGATGAAGATATAAGGAAGACAATCATCTTGCACATTGATGGGGAAGATCATACCATTCGTATTCTTGTCATAATTCATTTTTGGGTTATTCCCCAATTCACATTTTTTCTCTCTTCAAAAAATACAAAAAAATCAAAAAAATTATCAAGAAAATATAACAGTGAAAAGAGGATGTCAGAACGCTCAGAAAATGGTCAAAAATTGGTTGAGGAGGTTCTAAAATACAAAGATTGAAATTTGATGGTATTTTGTTGACCGGTGAGAGCCCTATTAATAAAGAAAATTCAATTCGAGGAAGAAAGCTCCAAAATCAGATGTTTATGGACTCAATTAAATTTTATTGAAGGTTTAATTGAATTTATGAAGAGTTTGATTGCAAGAAAAATTGATTTTGAAGTCAATTTGGGTTTTAATTGGAAGAAACTAAAGTTCTGGGTCAAATTATATTTTTTGAGAGTTAATTTGGTCAAATCAGGGCTTAATTGCATAAATATTGAAGTTTGATGGCCAATTAGGGATTTAATTGAAGAAATCTGAAACCAATTACCAAAATGCAAAACGCGCGTAAATAGAAGGGCTGCAATTAAACCGAATCAGGGGCCAAATTGAAGAAATTAGAAGTTTTTTTGATCAATTAAGGGTCAAATTGCATAAATTTAAGACCAAGGACCAATGTGAAAAAGACGACCAACTTCAGGGTCGGCAATTGAATTTGGCAAGGATGTAATTGAATTGATTTTTACAATCAAAATTGCAATTGAGGACTCGATTGAACAAATCACAAATTGAGGACCGATGTGAACTCTGACACATTTTTGCCGCCTTTTTCTTTTAAATGAAACAACGTGTTTTGTCCAAAATAGCGTCGTTTCATACACTGTTCATGAAAAAAAAAGACCTATACGGTGTCGTTTTGAACGGCAGTGTGGGTCTTCTTCTTCCCCTGGACGTGCGAGGCAGGGGAAGAAGAAGATTTTTCTTCCCCCTGTTTTCATCGACTTTCTTCCTCTAAAAAGCATAAAAAAGACGCCGACCAAGGACCCCTACTTGCCTAAAGTTTCCACGTGTTGAAGAAAAGGGAGTAGATGTGTCCCTCGGGCGGTGGAGGGGCGGCTGCACAGTGATCGCCCCTGCCTCTCTCTCCCCTATTTTTCCTATAAATACAAGGGAAGAGAGTAGAAAAAAAAAGGGAGCACAAGAAGAGAGGTGGAAGACCGAAAAAAGAAAAGGAAGAGGGAAGGAGGCAAAACAGAAGAGCGAAGGAGCTGAAGACCAAAAGAGAAAAAAAAAGAGAAAAATAAAGGAAGAAAAGAAAAAGAAACACAGAGAAGCAGAGGAGAGAATAGAGAAAGACCGCCGCCTGGAGCCACCGCCATTTCACTGCCAGCATCACCGTCGCCAGCTAGCACCACCGTGAGCCTTCATAGCAGCCACCACATGTCAGTTCCCCCGCCTCTCTCTTCTTCCTTCTCCTCCTTCGCTGCCAACCTCCACTGTTCATGTAGCATGTGAACAGTGGAGAGCCATTGTTCATGGCTGGGCCAATTCTGGTCCAGCCTGAATAGTTGGGCCCAGCCCAAATAGCAATCAAAAGTTTGAGAACCAAATTTGATATAATCAGCAAATAATATAACATTTCTAAATTTTTTTCACAACTTCCGGAAAGGGTTTTCCGCCCAAAATAAAAGGAAAACACTTTCCTGGAAATCAAGCCAAATTTTTCCTTGACTGGAAAGTGATTCCGTTGACCAACTTTCCTAATGACAAACAAACACAGGAAAGTTTGAAAAGTGGTTTCCAAAAAACCACTTTCTACACCACTTTCTATCAAACAAACGCCCCTTTAGTTCCAATACTAGAAAAAACTAACCCCTTATACCTTTTACTGACATTTGTTCCATTGTTAAGAAACTAATTTCTTCTCCCATTATCAGCATTAGTCTCATCACCAGGAAACTAATTTCTTCACTAATTAGTTTTTTTAACATCCTATTGACCTCAGGATTTCAAGATGCAAAATCCCATAGTTCACAAACTAGAAACAACAAACCTAAAAACCTCTTCAAAAACCATGGCCAACCAAAATCAATATGGACATCCCTCACACAACCAAAACACCCAAATCCTTCCACCTCCACATTCCTTGTCCTACACACACCACCCTCAACCACATAAGTTCTACTTGGAGAGATATCCAAGTTACCCTTTCTACCATGATCTTCGAGCTTGCCTTCTCCAAATTGGATCTGTCTAAAGCTTTTTTTTTGCAAGAAAACCAAACAAAGCTGGAAAACGATTTGGGTTTTGTACCCTTTCCTCTAAAGACTCAATTGATGATCTACTTCATAGCTTAAATAATATTTGGTTTGACTGTTACAAGTTGCGGGTCAACTTAGCAAGATTTGAAACAAGACACAAACCCAAGGAAAAATCCCACAAAATCCCCTTAAACCTGTAGTTAGATTGAAAAATCCACCTTATAGAACAAGAGACCACCGGACCTATGCGACAGTTCTGCAAACTATGGATACCCCGCACCATCTAATGTCTGCGCAAGAAACTTTTCTTCCTCAAAAGCCACCTAAACTTGATTCGATGAAAGAAACAGTCATTTACTCTTCAAAACCATCATGGTTGAACAATTGTTTGCTTGCATCCATATTTGCAAGGTGCAGACAATGGAAAGATTCAAGATGACCTTATTAGTTGTGATATTCAATCAACGGGAATGAGATTTCTTGGTGCTTCACGAGTTTCGATCCTATTTGAAGATCATCCCTTCATGATGCATGCTTTTGAGGCTGACTTGCCTTATTGGGACAAATATGTTGATGATATAAAGCCATGGCTTTCTAAATATTGTGTTATTGATAGGTTAGCATGGATCTCCATACAAGGATTGCCAATAGTTGGATGGAACATAAATTGTCTAACAACTCTTCTCGGATCTACAGGAGATATTATTGGCTTTGACCGTTTAGGCTTAGATGCTCAGCCTTTGTATCTTTACTTGGTACAAAAAGTGATGAAGATATAAGGAAGACAATCATCTTGCACATTGACGGGGAAGATCATAATATTTGTATTGACAAAATTGATAGTCTTCATTATCCCATGGCTGACTCAATTTGCTACTCCATGGACACCTTTCATAGTAACTTAGTTTTGGAAAATGGGTGCACAACCTGTGGATCTCAATCTAGTTTTGATGGAACTATAACAAATATTCCAGTTAAAACTGCTCATAACATGGGGCTTGATACGAGGGAGAAAATGAAATCTATTTCAAATTATGAAGAGGAGGCAACTGTTATACCACATCTAACTGGTGATCCAGCTCATAGGGAGGCTACCTATTTGGCTCCAACTAGGCTCCAAGACCATAACTCTCTTGTCATCATAAATGCACTGCAACAACTAGGGGGCAAGTCCACTTCCTAACAATGTCTACAGATCTTTTCCCTGAAATTTTGGGATATACTCCAAACTTAAATCATCACATCAGCACTACTAGTAACAATGTTGCAGATGTAAGCAAGGTGCAAGACTTTAATTTTCAAGCTCATCATTTGGTGGACCTTGTTCATGTTACTTCGGGCCACCTCTTATGTTAGAAGCCCAACTTAGTTTAGGTACTTAATGCTCTGATTCCTTCGACAGTACCTCCTCTTTTTCTTACTCCAATTATGATTTGGCCTATGAGCCAATTCAAGATACATAACCCCAAATAGATGAAGCAAGCCAACCCTTAAAGTTGGGTTCTACCATATATACCAACTCTAGAGATCTTACTCAACAGGACAACAGTTAAGTGAAATTTTGCTCAAGACGAAGAAAGACAAAAGTTTTAACAATTCATGGGACTTTACAGAAACACACGGATGACATAGAAGAATCTACATATGACTCAGATGTTCACATGGGGAATAGACGTCATTTTCAAAATGTTGGGGACTCTCATAAACATCTTTGTATAAACAAGATCCGTACAATCAGGAGATGAAGAAACTAAAGTGAGTTTAGAATATCAAGAAGTTTAGGGTATGGTCTAGATTAGGGAAGCTTTACTTATTAGGGACAATTCCAACCTTTATGCTTTTGAAGGAGATATTTGGAAACAACTTCAACAAGAGAAGGCTGATTGGAGGGTTGTCTAATAAGTCTTTTGTTTCCTTTGCTTTGGTTAGGATTTTTTTCTATTTTCTTTATGAAGGTCCTTTCTTGGAACTTATATGGACTGGGTAGGGCTGGAAAATTACGGGTTGTGGGTAGGCTTATTGATATTTATAATATTGATGTGTGCTTTCTTCTGGAAACAAAAATTAAGACTTACACAGACTCTTTCATCTTGCGTATTTGGAACAATAGCAATGTTAATTGAGCTTGTAATGAGGTTAAAGGAAGTAGAGGGGGTATGATTGCTTTTTGGGATGATACAAAATTTCAGGTTTTATCTGTTGAATATGGTTATGGGTGGATTGGTTTATATGGTCAGCATATGCAAAGTGGTTTTATTGGTGGTGTTTATGCCCCTTGTTCTATGTCCAAAAAATGGGATCTTTGGAACAACTTGTGTATCCTCAGACATGCCTTTCCTATTTCATGGTTGATGGTGGGAGATTTTAATAAGACTTTAAATGAGATTGATAGAAGTAGTAGCTATCTTCACATCAAGGGCTCTTCAGCTTTTAGGAATTTTCTGGATTCTTGTCACCTTATTGAGTATCAACTAGCTGGAGGTTATTACACTTGGTTCAGGAATCGTTTGATGAGCAAACTAGACCATGCTTTCTCAGATGACTCCTTTCATCTTCAGTTCTCCAATGTAATGCTCCATTGATTACCTAGAGAAATGTTAGATCATTGCCCATTGCTAGTGTCTGATTGCCTCTAGAGAGTGGTTATTGTCCTTTTAAATTTTAGGATTTTTGGCTTCAATTTCCTAACTTCAAAAACATTATTAGAGGCTTTTATTGCTCATTGCTAGTGTCTGATTGCCTTCTATCCATTTTGAAATTTGAAAAGGATTTTGGAAGGGGTCTCAATATCTGGAAAACCTGCCCATTTTAAAGATCGTTTTTTTTAGAAAAACTCCACGCTTTTTCTAGGAAATGGTCTCAATATCGAATGACCTGCCTATTTTAAATTTTCTTAGAAAAACTCCACATTTAAAAAAAAATGGTCTCAATATTAGGTGACCTGCCCGTTTTGAACTTCAAAAGAAATCATCTTACCTCGTGGAATGAAGCAGTGCCGGTTCACAATTCCTATCATTTTTCGTAGTTTCGTTGACCTGAGATTTTGTACCTCAACAGTTCCTAAAAACTTGGAAACTATTTTGGCTTTCATCACACCTTTTCCTGCCAGGTTGGTGTTATGACAATATAGCATGCATGTGTTTTTTTTTATTATTATTTTGGAAACATAGGTCCCCCTTTTCGTTGTAACCTTCTTCGAGCTTTTGTTTCCATTTGTTTGCCTGACCTGTCCTCTTTAACCAATATATGTTTCACGTGCTGCATTTCCTATCCTTTTCATGTTTCATGAAGAGATCTCCAGTTCCTTATGGGGCCCTTTCTTGCTCCATTGAATATTGCTTTTTATTATACTTTTGCTGATGTTTTAATTGTTTTTTCCATTATTTTCAGAGGAAAACTCAAAAGATCTGGTTTTGTTCATGAAAACTGAAACTTTTAATGCAATCACCATATTTTGTTTTAAGCAATTCTCATCAAGGTGTTTCAGAGGTTTTCATGATGATACCCTTTAATGTTGGGCTTTGGTTCATTATGTACCCCTATGTGCCCTTCTTGCACTTCTTGCCTCTAGTGTGGTGTGCAAATATATGTCAAGTTTAGATTTGATTTGGTTCCCTCCAATTGATGGAGTCATCTCTTTAGTCATGCGTAAAAAAAAAACAGTTCTTTTAAGTAAAAGATTTCAAACGATATAAGATCATGCGCTTTGTGAAGAAAAAGTTTCTTTACAGAAAGAATTCATGGCCGAACTTTATTTTATTGATTGGGAAGCATATTATTTCTTTATAGAGTCAGCATTCATAGGTCTAACTAGATCTTCTCCATCTATCCTAGATAACTGTAAAGCTCCTCCCGAGAATGCTTTCTTTACCACGTAAGGGCCCTCATTGTTTGGCACCTATTTACTATGATCTTCTCCTAGTGAAGGCAATATTTTCTTCAGCGTACAAGATCTCATTCGTGGAATCCTCGAGGTCGGACCTTCTTGTCATATGTTTGGCCATCCTTCTTTGGTATAGTTGATGATGACAGAGATTGCAGTTATCCTTTTTTCACCGATAAGATTCAACTATTCCTATCTAACTTTTACCCATTCCACCTCTTCTAACTTAGAGTCTGCCAATACTCTTAATAAGGGGATTTCCACTTCTAAAGGCATCACCGCCTCCATTCCATATACCAAAGTGTACGGGGTGGCTCCTGTTGAAGTTCGGATCGCGGTACGGTATGCATGAAGAGCAAATGGCAACATCTTATGCCAATCCTTATAGGTGACTACCATCTTCTAAATAATCTTCTTGACATTTTCGTTAGCAGCTTCTACCGCACCATTCATCTTTGGCCTATATGGCGAGGAATTGGAATGCTTGATTTTCCATTTAACGCAGAGTTCTATTATCATCTTGCTATTGAAGTTCTGGGCATTATTAGTTATAATCTTTTCTAGTGGACCATATTGACAATTAAATCTCTTTCCATAAATTTCTTCACCACTTTTTTCCTCCACGTCATCCAAACATCTCAACAAAGTTCCGTCAGATGATTTCATATACAAAGTTTCCCCATCAAGATAGAAATCCATTGCCAACCTCCTCAAAGTCTTCTTGTCTATTTTGGATGCCCCCATGGGATATGTCTGGTTTTGGATGAAATTCTTCAAATTTATAGTACCAAGGGTTTCCATCTATTTCTCTTTCAACTTCGCAACAATGAGCTGAGTTATTTCTGTTATCAATGTGTACCGGCTATACCTTATGCCCAAAGTCTATTCTAGCCATAAAAGCTAGTGTGACCAAAGCATCAACAAAATGGTTTCCTTCCCTTCCTAGATGGGTGAACTTTATTTCCTCAATTTCTCTAGCCAATTTAGACAGGTATTCTTGGTAAGGTCTCAACTTCTCGTCCTTGGTTTGCCATTTTCCTTTCACTTGGCAAATAATCAAAGCCGAGTTTCCATACATATCTATCTTTTTAATATTCAGCTCCAATACCACCTCTAAAACGAGAATGCAAGCTTCATACTCCTATGTTGTTATTGCACCCAAACTGCAACTTAACTAAAACCGAATACTGCTTTTTATTAGGATATATTATCATTGCACCAACTCTGTTACCACATACGTTTACAGCACCATCAAAGTACATAGTCCGCCAATCTAATTTCCCTTCCTCAACTGAAAGCACATCTTTATCAGGAAAGTCAAATTTTAATGGCTCATAATCTTCCATAGTATGGTCAGCTAGGTGATCGACAATAACACTCCTTTCACAGCTTTCCTTGTCATATATACTATGTCATACTTAGCCAGTAGAACTTGCCATCTTGCAAATTCCTTCAAGCTCCTTTTGGTATTGAGCTTATAGGTGTGACCTTTCTTCATTTTTCATCCTTTTCCTTAGTCAAGTGTTGTGGATTCTAGAAGGGGGACCTATGTTTCTTAGTCTGTAGATGCGTGCATAGATGTATGAGAAAATGCATGATTGTGATAAAAATGTTTTGTATATTGGGTATGGATGCAGCTTTCTTGTGAACGATTAATAGCCACCACTTTATTTATAAACATAGATTCTCTTGTCACATTGCTTTGCTAGGAGTACTGCCTTTTGAGTTGTTTGCTTGAATCATATTCACCAAGAGACAGATTTTGCATAAGAAGATGAGTCAACGCCCTTTTCATTAATGCTTGATAAGTTTATTACATTTAGAAATAAAAAGAAAATACAAAATATATTAATCCATTTCCTCCACAAACTCTTTAGCCAAAGGTAAAAAGGCAAAGCCGCAGTTCTCAATCTTTCCTAGAAAGGCATCGGTTTCAGCTAAGCTTCGGCGATGGCGAATGATGTCCCTTCCAATATTTCGCGCATTGATTGTAATAATCTGAGCATGTGCGGCAGGTTTGTCCATTTGCTCATCTGTCTTGGTCATCTTTTCTATGAGCAACATATTGGTTATGTTCAAAGCAACATTGTTGGTGTCAATTTGATCCTTGTGTTTTTCCATTGTTGCTAGTTTCTCGTCCAAATACTTCACATTTTCGCGTTCCTTGTCAAGTTTTATCCTCATAACTTTTATCTCATTCTTCTTAACCACTAACTCTGCTACAACAACCTCAAAAACTTTCCTTTTACTTTCTTTTTTTGAAATCTCCATCGAACGGCTTTCCAAATCCATATATTTCTTGTTCAAATCCTCATACTTCCCAATCCTATCCATCAGTTCGAACTAAAGTTGTGCAAATTTTTCTTGGTAATATTCTATGCTTCCTTGGCAATAGTTAAAGTCAATCTCCATTGCTTCAAGCTCATAGCAACTTTGCATCCAATCCAAACTCATCCCTCCTAGCTCTTTCTCACTTTCTTCCCTAGCAATCTTCTCATCACCCAGCTTTAACTCAAGCTTTGTTATTCTCGCATCTCTAGATTGTATTTGCTCATCTAGAATTACTCTCCTTTTATCCCCTTCCAGCATCATTTCTTTCAACATTTCCTTGTCTTTTTTGCTTTTGCTCAACTCTATCTGAAGTTTTTCCACTTGTCTTCTCAACTTCTCTTCATTATTGACCCTTTTCCTTAATAGGCTCTTCTATAGTTTGGAGAGATTTGACTCCTACACAAGGCATGGCTGAAGCAGCTAAGTCTCTCCATCCTGCATATCCTTCACTTGCACTTGGATCCTTTAAACCTTCTATCTCATCCAAAACCAGATGCTTCCAATCTTGTTTGATGATCTCCAAAACTTCTTGTGCAATGGAATCTTTAAACAAACCAAAGAATTGAGCAATTCCCATAGTCCTTGGAACAAACTACATACCCCCAAGTTACCTTACCACAAGGGCAGGAGCATAACTCACATAACCTGTAATCCCTACCAATGGCACCCAACGTCTTTGTCCACAACTCATCAGGACTTTCATTGTCGTTACCTATGGGGCTCTCCACTTGAAATCACTATTAGGCAAACCTTCTAATTTGTCAACCCAACCTTGGTTGTCTAGATCTCCCCATTCATTTTCTTCTACTAATTTCAGGGGTCTTTGGGTGAACCACTAAAAATTATTAAAGACATGCTTTTTTGTTTCGATATGGCTAACCATCCAGATATACAATAACTGCGTGCAACATCTCATTGCTCCTTTTCCAGTCCTCCTATAATGGTAAAGTGTCAAGATGGTTTCAGCTAAAATAACAACCACTGGATTGATTTGTGTATTCTCATACTCTACATAAGCAGTAGCGGCCTCCAAACTCACTACACCTGTCTGGCTTGGGAACAACACAAGGACAAATATGCCCAAGGTAATCAATCTCTCTTTTTCTGATCCTGACCTCTTTTCCAGTTCAATTTCTAGCATCCTTCATTTCAAACTGGTAGCATTCTTTTCCAAAAACTTTTCCAAGTTGGAGATTCTGAGCAGTTTTGACAGTTCGGGGATGATCTTGTCAGATCTCAAAGGAAAATAAATCCTATACAGATTGTTTGGAAACTCATTCAACATTCCATATTCCTCCATTGTGGGACATAGGTCTATGCTTCCAAAAGAAAAACACTGGTAGTCTGGATCCCAAAAATGAACTAAGGCTCGCACAACCGGGCTTAAAACTTCTACCCTTGTAATTTCCACCAAACGTCTGTATTTCCTAAAAAATGCATCCTTATCCACATTCTGAAAGTGAGTCGTTAACTTGTTCACCTCATTCATAATGCAATTCAGGTTCTTGATTGGTGACAACTTCTTAGCATTGCTTCTAACGTAGTCTTCTTCAGTTAATTGTGACAGTTCAGAATTTTTCCCATATTCTATGATGGAAAATTTAGCAATGGTGGCAATTTGGTTCACAAGTCCTGCAATTCCAGATGCTTTAGGGTTAGACTTGTTTTGATGCAAAAGATATTATGGAGCATACACCCTAAGGATAGGTTCTAGTTCTTTTACGTGAGACATGGGGTATGTTTACTACTTGGTCTCTAAAAAAGGGTTTCTTGTTGTCCTAGTGATCACCCTCTTAAAGGCAATATGGGGGTTCAACAGATAGTGGGATGGCACGGTACCAATCACTATCAGTCTAAACACTCAACAAAGAGTTGAGGTTTACACAAACTTAAACCTTGACTCAAGTTATAAGGCAAGCTGCTAGTCCCCCACTCAACTTAAAATTTAATGTTGTATGCCCTCAAAAAGATAATAATAATAAAGTGATGAATGACTATATCATGTATGACAGAATGTAAAGATGTATGCTAAAGCTTTCAAAGTATCAATTCATATCAATCAGAGAACAACAAATACATAGCATAAACAAACAAATCCAAGCCCAGTCCAAGGGTCCCTAGTGGAGTCGCCATCCTGTCGCACCCTCGTGGCGAAGCGGTGACCCTCGATTGATTTCAGAGTTTTTGTTCATTTGTGGATAAAGGAGTCGCCACCTAGTATTTTGGTCACTAGGAACCCTAACTGGTCTTTTAGAGATTCTAAGGCAAGGGACTGGTTACGTAAAGGGAAGGTATTAGCACTCCTAGTACGCCATACCTAAGGTAAGCTGCTCGGTGCTTGGTTTGCCTTATAATTGTTATGGTGTTGGTGTTTTCTAATCCCATCAGTTTTTCTAGGATAAGTTTGCTATGATGAACAAACTTGGACTCAAAGTCTAAAAAGAAAGAACTCTTGGTCAATGTGGATCACACCCTTAGATATGTCTACAAAGTACCAAGGTGAACCAATGTAGATCTCTTGAAATTTATGTTCGATTCAAACTAAATTTATAACCTATGATTTATGAGATATGTAAGATAGAAATCTAAGGAGATTCAATGTGTTTAAGAAATCCAGAATGCAAGAAAATAATTTTTTTTGTGTTGAAGAAATCCATGCTAAAACACATTTTCTTTTAAACTTCAAATATTTGTTTTTTTTTTTAAAAAAAAGAGGAAATTCAAAATATGTTAGGGTATTGGTCGTATGCAACACACAAGAAAATATTTTTTTGTTTTTCATATATATATATATATATATATATATATTTGCAACATTTCGTGAAAAAACCGGGTATTTTAATACAAGATTTGTATTTCCACAATATAAAAAATACAAACCATAAACTAAATACACGAGAAAATCAACGATATTACTCGTTTTTTTTTTGCTGGGTCCAGCTCGGCCCATGTGGCTGGGCTGAACCCAGCAGGCCTAGCCTGATCAGTGGTCCAAATCAGTGACCCGGTTGGGCATTGTTGCAGGTTGCATGCATGAATTACTCATGCATGCACTGCACTGCGAAGGTAATTAATTTACCTTCGCACAGTGCCAAATCTTTTAAGTGCAAATGCAAAACTGAGAAAGGAGAGAAACAGCTTACGTACCTGGTCTGCTAGCGGTCTGGTTTTTTAGCTCTCCTTTGTCTGCGTTCGTCCGGCCTTCTTCTTGTGTCCTCGCCTTCTCCCCGCCTTCGAGTTCCCCGGTGCTGGTGTTTCTTGAAGATGAAGGTCGGGGAGGATATCTTCTTTGTCATGTTACTCGTTTGTTTGCTTTGGGAGGAAGGATTTGTCTATTGTGTTGTTCTTGCTTATTGTTGCTCATAGTGTTGTCGCCTCATTCATGACTGCAATAGGAGATCATGATGGGGAGAAAAGTTTCTTTGATGAGTTGGTCACAGCGCTGTTGCTACAAGTTACAGTGCAGAGGCTGAAGTTGCTGAAGCTTGCAGCCCTGTCATATTAATTTTGGTGTTGCTGTTGCTGAGGAAATAACCAGTGAGGGGGAAGAGTGCGAGAGATGAGGAATTGCAGTGGGCGGGGCTGTTTGGGTGAGAGAGGGAAAACCGGTTGGCTGAGAAAGGGGAAGGAGCAGTGATGGTTGTGAGAGGGAGAGCGCAAGTGAGTGGGGAAGAAGAAGCAAAAGGGCGAAAAGCTGGGGAGGGGTGTTAGTTTTGGTTTTTTCTCCAGCCCCGTGGGGGTGGCTGGCTGGCTTGATAAATATGGGTTTTTTTTTAGAGTTTTCTGTGTTCCTTTTCTTTAAAATCCCCCCCAATGCATATAGCTGGAGGTTCACTTATATAGAAAATCTATACACATGCTATTTAAGGAAATATTGCAATATAATTATTGCAGAGATTGTCTTCTATAACCAGCACCAACAAATCCTATATATATGGTATTTAATTTATATTGCAGTGATTATTTTCCATAACCAGCACGAATCAAATCATATATTTATGGTATTTTATATTGCAGTAATTATATATGATTCAATAATTATCTCCTTGACATATTGCTTCCTTAATATTAGCCATGATGCTCTATGTTATCGCCACATGCAAACCCTTATTTTTTTTTTATTTTTTTTTTGAAAATTTATCAAAACATGGGTAAAAAATTAGGTAGCAACAGATATTATAAAACATGCTCTAGTTAAGGAGTTATTGATACTTTAAGTGCAAAATGATAATATAAAACTTTGATAAAAATGCACTTTTAAGTACTAATCAGAAAGCATGAAAAGTGATAATGCTAGGCTCACCAATTAATTTGAACAAGTCTAGAGGTCCATACTTAGAGAAAGAACATTTGCTCCAGTTGCAATTATAAAAGCAACTCTTTTCACCTTCATTATACTAAATTTAAGGGCAAAAGGAAAATAATCAGTATCTGCAACCCGAGTTACTAAGCTCGTAGGGGTGTCTTAACACCTAATGCCCTAAGACCAACCGGGTCTCGGGAGTCATTAGCCGAAAGCTCCTTACATGGGTTAAAGATGCATTGTGTTTTAAGTATATGTATATATATTGAAAAAAAAAAGACAAAAAAAAAGAAAAAAAAGAAGATAATAATCCCAACCCAAGGAAGTTAACCTTAAACATTAGAACAAAATATTGTTTTCTTCCAATAAAAGCCCCATCATCTATGTTTCATACATTGAGCACATAACAAGGAAGGTTTATTAATATTTTGTTTAAGAGATATTGAATGAGATATATAAACTTAATGAGAGTTTGTTTATCTGGATAGATTAATGGAAGTTGAATGATGAATGCCTTGCTTTGTGAAATTTGCAAATTGTTTTTCTATTTTAACACATTGATTACTAGGGACTAGTAATAAGCTGGTTGGGGGGTGTGATTAGTGCTTAAAAGTGTATTTTTATCAAGGTTTTATATCATCATTTTTGCACTTGAAGTATCAATAACTCCTTAACTAAAGCATGTTTTATAATAACATATCTAATTATATAAGATACCTTTAATTTATGGTAAATGTTCATCTTAAATGCAGGCCTATCACATAAATGAAAGAATTGATTGATGAGTTGAAGTAATGAAATTGAAAGGATAAAGAGATGGCCAAACTTAGAAAAGAGATGCTGCTGCAGTCCAAACTGGAACACTGTTTGGTAATTGGGTAATATATGGAGTTGTAGATCTTGGATTTAGGTCCATTTTATATGGATGGCAAGATAAGACATAGGTCTACAACTTTCATGTGGAGCCCAAGATTTAACAAGGCCGTTTTCAAGTCCAAATTGTAGCAACAAAGAAGAAGTCCGAATTTGTCCTGTAGCCCAGACACTCTTCAGTGTTCAGCCTATATCTCGAGTTCTAGAAATCCAAATGATCTCAAAATTGTACCCTGGAAAGATGAGACAATTTCCTAGAACTTTCATGATTGAAGTCTGTTCACATTATGACGTTATCAATGACCTTTTTGGCAGACAAGAAGATAAGAATTGTCATCAAGTCAAGATGTGGCCACCCATTCATCAATTAGTCAACAAATCAATAGTTCCGAATTTTGGCCTATAAAAGGAGGCATTTGCCATGTATTTAGGCATCTTGATGTTCAGATCAAGATCATGCTCTTGCTCTCTCTTTATATTTTGTAATGCTTAAGTTTTGTTTATATTAATTTCTTGCTTATGCTTTTCATTTCCTTTTCTTGTTTATCTATGTTTCTTTCTTTCATTATGTTTAGCTAAGTTAATTATGTCAAGGTGAAAAGGGTACACTAATGGTGTAAAAATAAGTATAATATAAACTTAACATGGACCTTAATGTTGGATACTAACATGCTTTATATTTGTTATCTTGTTCACTTTTAATACTTTGCTTGTTAAA
Organism: Populus x sibirica; assembly: GCA_019202695.1. NCBI lineage: Eukaryota > Viridiplantae > Streptophyta > Magnoliopsida > Malpighiales > Salicaceae > Populus > Populus x sibirica. The sequence goes on from JAGMVL010000318.1 coordinate 884,444, forward strand.
TGGTTAATCTAGATTTATGTTGTATAACACTTGGTACAACAAATACTTGGCACTTTCATAGCCCATACCTGTATGGTATAACCGACACCTAAGCTATGAAAGGAACTTGATTTGTTGTTAACATAAGTTATAATCATGAATGCCCGACAACATTTACAAGTATTAGCATTATTCGAATAAGATAACTAATGTAATCATGTTAACAATTTATAATCGATTGGAACCTCCTTTGTGTGTGGTTTCCAATTGAATAAAAAGAGTTTATACTATACTTGTTTGAAATACCATTAGTGGATCCTCTAACCTTGACATTTGTTGTTATCATTGTTTAATCCTTACGTTAATCTTCCATCTCAAAGTTCTCATCAACTTCTTTTTCTTCTTCTTCTTCATTATTATTACTATTACTATTACTATTATTATTATTATTACTGTTGTTGTTATTATTATTATTATTACTACTGTTGTTATTATTATTATTAATGTTATTATTGTTACTATTGTTGTTGTACTATTGTTATCTATAATTTATACAATTAACCTCCTTATGGTTCGACCCCGGTCTTGCCGGGTTATTTATTACTTCGACACTCTTGCACTTGGGAGAAGACATCAATCTTTTGGTCGTGTCAAGTTTTTGGCGCCGTTGCCGGGAGGTAAATTCTTGTACAAATTATAGTATTTATTTTATTTTCTCTTTTCACTTTTCATTTTATCTAACTTTTGTTTCTTTTCTTTTGTTTTGGTTATTTTTCTTTCTTTTCTTCTTTTTATTCTCTTTCTACACGTGCATGAGAGTTTGGTCACGTACATTAAGTGGTAGACTTTGTAGGGTATCCTTATCATTTTCAGAAAATATAACCGAAGAAGATAACCAATCGCTTCACAATGAGAATAATGAGAATATTCGGGTTAAAACACTTAAAGACCACATGAATCCCACAAGAACAAGTGCACCCTCATGCATAGTTTTTCCACCTCGATGCATCTCATTTTAATTTTAAGCCGGGCATTATTCAACTTTTACCTTCTTTTCATGGTTTAGATTTAGAAAATCCATACGTGCATTTAAGGGAATTTGAGGAGGTCTCGTAACACCTATAATGACTCAAATTGTAGCATGAACACCATTAGGTTAAAGCTTTTTCCTTTTTCATTAAAAGATAAAGCTAAAACATGGCTACAAAATTTGAGACCTGGATCCATTCGTGCTTGGGATGATATGCAATAACAATTTTTAAAGAAGTTTTTTCCATCTCATAGAACGAACTCTTTTAAAAGACAAATCATTACTTTCTCTCAAAAACCAGGAGAAACATTTTATCAATGTTGGGATAGGTATCGAGACTTGCTTAATACTTGCCCCCATCATGGTTTTGAAACATGGAGATTGGTGTCATATTTTTATGAAGGGTTAACTCCTAGAGATAGGCAAATGGTTGAATTGATGTGCAATGGAACTTTTGAGGATAAAGACCCAAATGAAGCGATGGAATACCTAGACTTGCTAGCTGAAAATGCGCAAAATTGGGACACTACAGGAACTTATGAGGCACCAAGTAAAACCCAACCTCATACATCTAGTGGGGGTATGTACAACCTTAGGGAAGATCATGACCTCCAAGCCAAGTTTGCATCTTTAGCTAAAAAAGTCGAAGCACTAGAATTGAAAAAGAGTGGTCAATTAAAATCTGTTCAAGACATTGCGTGTCAAATCTGTGAAACCAACGAACATTCAACTAATGACTGTCCAACCTTGCCTTCTTTTAAAGAATGTCTTCATGAACAAACCCATGCATTAAACAGTTTCCAAAGGCCCAATCATAACCCATACTCACAAACATACAACCCTGGTTGGAGAAATCACCTAAATTTCAATTGGAAGAGTGATAACAATAATGCACAAACTTCACAGCCACCATTTCAAGCACACCATAATTTCCAAAATTCTCATGGATATGCACCTCCTTATGCTCCACCTCCTAGAAGAAATCTTGAGGAAACATTGCATGCATTCATGGAAAAGCAAGAGGCAATTAACACTCAACTTGCTCAAAACATGACAGATTTCAAAGATACTCTTGCAAAATTGACATCTCGCTCTCGTTTCCAAGAGAAAGGTAAGTTTCCATCTCAACCACAACAAAATCCCAAGGGGCAATACAATGTGAATGCAAGTAGTTCGGGAAGCCAACATATGGATCATGTAAAATCAGTCATCACTCTTCGCAAAGTGGTAAGGTTATTGAAAAACCCGGTCTTGAACCTTGTGAGAATGACGATGAGTCAATCTCTCGAGGGTAAGGAAGGGGTTGAATCGATCATTACAAAGAAAATACCGATTCCCCTGCACACTTCCATTTCCTCATGCCATGACCAAACAAAGGAAAGTCAATCACAACTCGAAATCTTTGAAACTTTCAAACTGTAAGGATCAATATACCTTTCTTTGGATGCTATTAAATAGGTTCCTTCTTATGCTAAATTTTTGAAAGATCTGTGCACTGTGAAGATAAAACTGAATGTGAAAAAGAAAGCCTTCTTAGCCGAACAAGTAAGTGTTATTCTTCAAAACAATAATGCTTTGAAATATAAAGACCCTGGTTGTCCTATAATTTCATGCTTTATTGGAGAACATAAAATTAAAAGAGCTTTACTTGATCTTGGAGCTAGTGTGAATTTACTTCCATATTCGAGTTTTCAAAGTCTCAATCTAGGTGAGTTAAAACCAACTTACGTAACTCTTTTACTTGTCGATAGATCCGTAAAAGTGCCTAGAGGAATAGTTGAAGATGTGTTAGTCCAAGTCGATAAGTTCATTTATCCCGAGGATTTTATTGTCTTGGACACACAACCTTGTTGAAGCATGTAATTCATTTCTGTTATTTTAGGACGTCCGTTTCTTGCAACTTCTAATGCATTGATTAATTGTAGGAATGGACTGATGAAGCTATCATTTGGGAACATGACATTGGAGATGAATATTTTCAACATTTGCAAGCAACCTGGAGATGATAATGATTTACAAGAAGTAGATTCTATTGAAGAATTAGTTTATGATCAACTTGAATCTACTTTGAGTAAAATTGAATTGGATGAATCTGAAGATTTGCAAATGATTTATTCTCAGGAAGAAATCACAGATGAAAAAGACACCGAAAATGTTGAAGCAGATCTTTTGTCAAGAGTGACAAGATTCGAAGATCCGACATCACACCAATCGATGATTACTTTCCTGATGAATCCTTACTTTCTCTTAGTTCAATGCCTTGGTTTGCTAAAAATATCAATTTTCTTGCTACAGGAGATTTGCCAACTCATTGGAGTACCGAAGACAAAGGTAAGTTTTTTAACGAAGTGAAGAAATTTTATTGGGATGACCCTTACTTATTCGAATATTGTCCTGATCAAATATTTCAAAGATGTATTCCTGACAATGAGGTAAGTAATGTCATTAAACTTTGTCATTCTCGAAGCATGTCGGAGTCATTTCTCGTCAAAAAAGACAAATTTGCAAAAATCGTACAAAATGGATTTTATTAGCCCACCATGTTCAAGGACACACATGCATTCTCGCAAAACTTGTGAAAATTGTCAAAAAGTTGATACTGATCAAAAGGTTTTGCTTTATAATTCTCGACTCCATTTATTTCCTGGAAAGCTAAGATCAAGATGGAGCGGTCCATTTATTGAGAAACATGTGTATCCTTATGGGGCCTTTGATATTGAGAATCCAAAGAATGACAATGTTTCTAAGGGAAATGGACATCGTTTGAAAGCTTACTTTGATAATTTTCCTAGTGAAAATGAATTTATTGGTTTGAATGATCCTGTAGATAAAGGTTGATTATTTTGTTTTTCTCACATTGTTTTTGTGTTTCCTTTTGGTGTGACTCTTGTTTTGCTAGTCTCTCATCCCGGTCAAATGACGGATAACGGTACTCGTGACTTCAGTCGGTTCTTTCAGTTTCCCATAATAACTCGATATTTGTATATATTTGTGCAATACTTTGCTTTTTCTCCCTTCTTTGACTCTTTTCTCCAATTCTCATTTGAAAATGGACACCACTCTTGAAAATTGAAAAAGTACTTTCCCGCTCTGCCTCAGAATGCGATTACAAAAATTTACCATGCTAGGTGTGCAAGATTGAAGTTGTTAATGAATCATGGAATTCCCGAAGATATTCGCTGGCCGATTGAAGCAAAGGTCCGATTATCGGTGAGTCCTCCAATTCTTTCATTTCACACATGCCTGGAACAGGTAAAAGCACTTTTGTAAAGAAACGTCGTGCAAAACGATTGAAAGTCTGTCACGGATGTGCCAGATGGACTTGTAATGCAACATGTCGTTCTTTAGGAATGGTATCTATAAACCGTGAAGATAAAATACAATTCATTAAGGATGGCCCGAGTAAGGGGTCTTTAAATAATCTTTTGTTGACCCTTGAGACGCATCCTAGTGGAGATGTGCATCGTGCAATTCATGATTTATGGCCCCATTTTTATAAAGAACATGATCGACTTAGTCTTGGGAATCGACTAAAAAACACCTGTTTGCCAGCTTTTAAGAAAACTGGATGGGAAGCCTATCCCCGACCCATAGAGGGCGTTTAAGCCGTTCTTGGACGTAAAACCAAGGGAAGATGTGAGCCACAATCACAACTACCCGTACATACACATGCTTTTTCAAAATAAATAATTAAATAAAGAGAGAGAGAGAGAGAGAGAGAGAAAAAGTGTGTGAGACTCCAGCTGGTCTACATATAGGGGTATGATTGCATCTTCAATTTCTCATCTATAAAATCTTCTCTTCCTTCCCCTTATTTCTACTCAACCCTTACATTAGACAGATATAGAAGTGTGTAGAAATGGCGAGGTCCCTCAAGTTATCACATAAAAAATATTTGTGTTTTCGGTGGATCCAAGTCCGGGAAGGAAATAGCATTTTTAGAAGACGACAAATCATCTTGGTCGGGTCCTAGCCGAGAGAAAGATTCATTTAGTGTATGGGGAGGCAGCCTTGGGTTAATGGGGGGTGTGGCAATAGCTGTATTTTTAGGAGGTAGTCAAGTTTTGGGGTCGTCCCCAAAGCTTTAGCAAAAGGGAACTCCATTGGGAAAACAATTGGAGAGGAACTACGTGTCTCCACAATGTTTGATCGAATGAATACAATGTTTAACCATCTTGATGCCTTCATTGCCTTACCAGGTGGTCTCGGGCACATTGGAAGAGATCTTTCATATTTCCTCTTGGGCCCAACTACACATTCACCATAAACCTATAGGTTTGCTCAATGTTAATGATTTTTATGATAATTTGTTGTCTTTTCTTGATCAAGCCGTGGAACAGGGAATTTCTAACATCTTCGCACGACAAATCATAATCTCTGCTACTATCTTGAACAATTGATCGACCAACTACAATCTTTCACCCCCGTAATTGATCCTTCCATGAGTCGCATAAATTGGTCAACTAAGGAAAGCCGTAAAAAGCTTAGATTGGATTTGAGCCTTCGTTTGTGAATCCTTGTGTCTTTTGGTTTTATTAATAGCATATTATTTTGTGTTGTTATTTCTTATATTTGTTTAAGTGTGTTTCGTGTTTTTCGGTGTTCGTTGTTTCAGGTGATGTCTTCTATACTCTATCTTTCTATCTTATGACATTGAGGACAATGTCTTGTTCTAGTTGGGGGAGAGGGTAGTAATTGACATTAAAAAAAAAACTAACTTACTAACTGTTTTTGCTATTATTAAAGCCATTTGACAAAACTGTTATTACTAGGATGGCAGAGTAAGGAGGAATTTTAGTGACTCTTGAGACGCATCTTAGTAAACATTTTCCAATGGTTATTTGCAATATTCATAACAAGGCCTATTAGAATACTTCTTGAAATATTCGGTATACAAACTCTCACATTATTATCACTTGATTCTCGCTCATATACTCATTTAACAAGTATTCTTAAACCTTCATTTTCACACACACACCGTAACATATGATTGTGGGTTGCACATTAGATTATTATATTATTTATGTTCTTTTGTTAAAGGTAACAACTAAGGGATAGGGATAGTCTATGCTTCTAAAAAAAAAAAAACAAAACAAAAATTATGATAATAAAAACGTAGATAAGTTTGATTTCGTAGCCTCCCCTAACCTAAGCAATTAAGCCCGAAGGGGTGTTTTAACACCTAATACCCTAAAGTCAACCGACTTGGGAGCTATTGGCCCAAAGCTTGTTACATGGGTTAAGGACAAAAGCTTAAGGGAATCAAACATTGCACTATCTACGTATCAGTATCTGCAACTCGAGTTACTAAGCTCCTAGGGGTGTCTCAACACCTAATGCCCTAAGACCAACTGGTCTGGGAGTCATTAGCCGAAAGCTCGTTACATGGGTTAAAGATGCATTGTGTTTTAAGTATATGTATATATATTGAAAAAAAAAAAAAAAAAAAAGAAAAAAAGAAGATAATAATCCCAACCCAAGGAAGTTAACCTTAAACATTAGAACAAAATATTGTTTTCTTCCAATAAAAGCCCCATCATCTAAGTTTCATACATTGAGCACATAACAAGAAAGGTTTATTTATATTTTTTTTAAGAGATATTGAGCAGATATATAAACTTAATGAGAGTTTGTTTATCTGGATAGATTAATGGAAGTTGAATGATGAATGCCTTGCTTTGTGAAATTTGCAAATTGTTTTTCTATTTTAACACATTGATTACTAGGGACTAGTAATAAGCTGGTTGGGGGTGTGATTAGTGCTTAAAAGGCATCTTGATGTTCAGATCAAGATCATGCTCTTGCTCTCTCTTTATATTTTGTAATGCTTAAGTTTTGTTTATATTAATTTCTTGCTTATGCTTTTCATTTCCTTTTCTTGTTTATCTATGTTTCTTTCTTTCATTATGTTTAGCTAAGTTAATTATGTCAAGGTGAAAAGGGTACACTAATGGTGTAAAAATAAGTATAATATAAACTTAACATGGACCTTAATGTTGGATACTAACATGCTTTATATTTGTTATCTTGTTCACTTTTAATACTTTGCTTGTTAAATGGTTAATCTAGATTTATGTTGTATAACACTTGGGACAACAAATACTTGGCACTTTCATAGCCCATACTGTATGGTATAACCGACACCTAAGCTATGAAAAGAACTTGATTTGTTGTTAACATAAGTTATAATCATGAATGCCCGACAACATTTACAAGTATTAGCATTATTCGAATAAGATAACTAATGTAATCATGTTAACAATTTATAATCCGATTGGAACCTCCTTTGTGTGTGGTTTCCAATTGAATAAAAAGAGTTTATACTATACTTGTTTGAAATACCATTAGTGGATCCTCTAACCTTGACATTTGTTGTTATCATTGTTTAACCCTTACGTTAATCTTCCATCTCAAAGTTCTCATCAACTTCTTTTTCTTCTTCTTCTTCATTATTATTACTATTACTATTACTATTATTATTACTACTGTTGTTATTATTATTATTATTGTTATTATTGTTACTATTGTTGTTGTACTATTGTTATCTATAATTTATACAATTAACCTCCTGTGGTTCGACCCCGGTCTTGCCGGGTTATTTATTACTTCGACACTCCTGCACTTGGAAGAAGACATCAATCTTTTGGTCGTGTCAAATTTTCATCCACATGTGGATAAATATAATGGCAAAAAATAGTCAAAAACTTCAAGGTGTGTCATGCAAGATATGAGGGGGCAATCCCTACCATTTTGAGACTCATAAGATTGACCCTTAAAATTGATCTCATGACTTTGTTCAAAATATTATGATTCAAAATATTATGACCAAACCAGTTTGATAAAAAAAATCCTTCACCGAAACAATCTTAAGAAATTAACATTTCAGAAAAGTCATGAGAGTTCTAAAAGCAACAAAAAGCACAAAAAAATCAAAATGTCAGGGGCAAGCCTAAATTAACAATAAAAAATGACAAAGTAAAAATGAAATGAGTATACCCCACTAAATCGATCAAAAAGGGTAAATAAAAAAATATGACAAAGAAAAAGAAGACTAAAAAACACAATGATGCAAGTAGATCCTAAGTCTTTGGAACTTTAAAACACTCTTTGATCTTATAAATCCCTTTATTTAATAGCCAAAATCCTCAACCTATAGTATGTGTCTTTAAAAGTAATTTCTAATCAAGCAAGCAATTTAGATAAATAAATGACACTCTTAAAATGCAAAGAATTTTTTCATAAGAGTCGTGAACTAGTCATTGTTATTCATGTTAATGAAATACATGTTCAAGAAGAGACAATGTTTTCTCATCAAAACCTGAAGCTTTCACTCGAGCCTTTGGCTTTGAAACCAATAAAAAAAACATAAGGTTACCTCATCACATACCTTAACTAATTACAAATCTAAATTGCATAAGAGACCAAATCACTTTTTTCTAAAGAAAGATTTTTATCCTGGGAATTATGAGAAATTAAAAACAAAATTGTTTCAAGCGTACATTGGGTATATTTATTTTTTCAAAATCCAAGACAATAAATTTTGGAAAATTCATTTGAGCCATAGATGAAATTTTAAGCTAACATTTTTTTCTTAGACTTTACATTGTCAATCATCAACAAAATATATCAAAGATTTGTCTTAGGGTCTAGACCAAAGAAATATTTTCCATGTTATATCTTAGTGATTTCATGCCAACCTTGAGACATATAAAGACACAATCATTAAAATTGGTGAAGTGGTCTCAAAACATGAAAAATAATTTCTTAAAAAATATTTATTGAATAATTTTGCAAAGTTATTAACAAAAAATGATGATTCATGCATTTCTTTTTCAAGTCCTTTAGAAAAACGAGCACATCTAGGTCAGTAGAGGCAATCCAGTTTGAAAAAGCATAATGAACAATAACAGTCAAATGATGATTACATGAACTCTATCATCACCATGAATGACATTTGATAATGAAGAGTGTCTTTTAATGATAGCTAAAATAATGAGCACAACTAGATTAGTTAGGGCAATGACACTTAAAATAGTCAATGATGGTGGAGGATTTGGCAAACTCCATTAGTAATTAAGAGTAACACCATACTTGGAGTACATCTTTATGGTTGAAATATGGTTTACACCATGAGTGTGTTTTGATTAATGTTGAAAGGATGCACTTAATTAGCTAGGAGCAATTTGAAATGGGCCTTGGTAGTAGAGGATTTGATGAGCTGCTTTAGAAAATAAGATTACCAAAGCATCGCTTCTCCATTAAAATAGATAATGAATGGGCAATGGTACAAGAATACCACACTTGAAAGGCATCATCCGATAAAGAGATAATATTTATGGCATAAGATCTAGGTTGTATGAAAAAAAATAATCTAGACATGTTAATAACATGGGCAAAACTTTTAAGAGTTGAAGAGTCAAGAGATTAAAAAGACTCGTCTCAGAAATTTCAAACCTTATCCATCAAGCAAACGAGATATTATGAAGAAAAGAGAGGGTTGTAGAACCAGGTAATGATGCATGCATGTCATCTAACTCTAAATCATTGCAGAATATTTTTGAAGAAAATTTCTAGGAAAAATCATCAATGGAGTCCAACAATGCTCCACTGTATCCAAGTCAACAAAGAAGTTATCTTTAAGTCATTATACAAATGAAAGTATTTATGGCATAAGTTTTTTTGTTGCCATCATGGAGTTTCAGACTCAACCATACAATCAAGACACCATTAGTCGAATTTCATGGCCAGATAAGTCATTTTTAAACCATGAAGCAGGTCACCTCTCTAAATGATAAAATTTCAAAAAACATTTTCCACCAGGTTGATCATCCATTACAATGACACTATTTTGGAAGATTTTTAATTTTTTCACAGCCAAGTAGATCACCAAGTACAATGAGACTATCCTGAAAAATCTTTAAATTTTTGACAACTAGGTAGGTCACCCATTATAATGAGATCATTTTGAAAGATTTTGAAAATTTCATAACTAAACAGGTCACTCGTTACAATGAGATCATTCTGAAAAATTTCTATATTTTTCACAATTAAGTATGTCACCCGTTACAATGAGACATCACAAAAAAATTTCAAAATTTTCACACACAGGTAGGTCACCTGAAACAATTAGACCATTTAAAAAAATATAGTTTTTTTCACATCCAGGTTAGTCACCTAAACAATTCAGCCATTTCAAAACATCATTTTATTTACAACAGTATTACATAAAGCCTTGACAAGACTTTGATTTTAATTGAATGAAATTGAAAAAATCCAAAAGTTAAGAACTACAATTAAAAAGGTAAAGATATTTCAGGGACTAATTGAATTTTTTATGTAACGTTTTTGAAGTTTTTTTTTTTAATTTAGTCAATCCAATCCAATTAATTCTAATTGAGTCTAATTGAATTAATTTGATTCAATTTAATCCCAAATCAATTCATGATCATATTCCAATTGGAGTTAAATTGACTCGAGTAATTTAACCATATTGCAATCTCTCAATTCCAGCTCTTGTTTCATGATACACCAACCAAATTTATTCAAAATAATTCAAATTTGTAGTTATAAATTAGGTCTTTAAAGTCTAGATTTTGATCCAGAAAATCAGGCCTTGATCTTTTCCATAATCAGCCAGCATTTCAATAAAAACAAAATAAAATCACCAGCCTTCATATTAGTCTCTCCTAGGTAAAAATATTTGGGGACAAAAAAAAAACAAAGACCACACATCTGGCTCTGTCTCACACACTTCAAGACATACAAAAAGGAACCCAAACAAAGCTACTCTCTATTTTTTTTGTCCAATAATCATCTTCTCCATCACACACCCATTTTCCTCACCTCTCTCAGCCTCCTTCACTATCAACTCAGCCTCTTTATTACCAATATAGCCAACACCCCTCTATTAATGCTAGCAACAACCTCCTCTAGTTGATGACCTATTATAACCTTTTAAACCACCAGTGTAGACATCCCCTCAAAGTTTCTATCTCTCTTGACCACTAACGCAGTTGTCACCCTCTCCTATCAAAAACTAAATGATAACCTCTATATCCTCAAAACTAATATAATAGCTAGCCAAAACAGCCCACACCCATAGCCCTATCTTTCCAATTTCTCCCGCCACTAACCATCTTAAAACAACAATCACAATGATCACCATCAATGCCAACAGTAGCCACTGTGACTCATCTCATAGATCTTATTGTCAACTTCATCCATACACGCAACCAATAACTCCTCTCTCTCTAGCTCCTACTATCATTAAGCTCCTTCCCAAGGTAACACAATAGTAGTGAACCATCACAAACCCGACTCCATTTCTCACATTGATAATAACCCCTCTCTTTTTAGTTGTGGATCCAACCACCATCTATCAAACCTCTCCCTCATTGTCACTGACAAAACTTATAATTGCACCACAATAGCACAAAACCATAACAATAACAACTTTCATAATGGAGAGAAGATGAAAAAGAGAGAGACAGAGAGAGGAACAAACCTTCAACTAACCAGATCTCCCTTTATAGATGTTCATTTGTTGCACGATAAGTAAATGATTGAAGAAGAGATAAAGGAGATTTTTTTTTTATCAAATGTAAGAATATATATTAAAGATAAAAAAAAATATACAACTCCGAGAATCTAGAGAAACCCAGAATAAAATACAACTCTGAAGAACCAGTGAAAGCTTCCTAAAATAATGGTTAGAAAAAGAACCAAATCCTAGATAGGGTGCCTAAACTAACCAAACAAACAAGATCCATAGAAGCATAACAAAGAAGCACATAAATCCAAACCAAAAGGGATAAAAAGTCTAACGCCAAATTGTTTGGTAACAACAAACAACCCAACATGTACTTCTTGCATGGCCAATACAGAAGCATGCAGTCACAATAATGGAGGAGTATGATTTTCGTGGAAATGAAGAACCATGAAGAATAAGATTTGGAACTTGCGGAAGACAAAATCAATCGACTGGGACACATGCTCGAATATTCTCTTGTTCCTTTCATTCCAAATTAAGTGCACAAGAAGAGTAAGAGAAACTCGTCTCATTTTATAGTGCAACCTTTTACTTCGGCCAGACAAACCTCTAATAGTAGAAGAAAGTGAGGACATAGAGTGATTCAGGCAAAGCCAGTGCTTGATACGACTCCATAAGAGAGAAAACCAATCACAATTGAAAAACAGGTGTCGCACCCTCCCGAGAGCTCGACGTCGCGGCGACCCATCCTTCGTTTGCGGGGATTGATTGTTGGGGTCTTTCTCGTTGTGAAAAAGGGAGTCGCCACCTAGTATTAAGGTCACTAGGAAACCTAACTGGTCTTTAAGAGATTCTAAGGCAAGGGACTGGTTGCGTAAAGGGAAGGTTTTAGCACCCCTAGTACGCCCTACCTAAGGTAAGCTGCTTGGTGTTTGATTTGCCTTATAACTGCCATGGTGTTGATGTTCTCTAATCCCATCAGTTTTCTAGGATAAAGTCTGCTCTGATGAACGAAATCTAGGGTGCTTTAAACCTATTTTTATCTTAGTGTTTTGTACTCTCTCACGGCTCGCAAACCGTGGAGTAAAAAAATTTTGAAATGTCCTCGATTATAATCAAGGCTTCTTTCAAGGATGTGTGCGGATTTATTATTCCTAGAAAATTATTTTGGATATTTACCACTCCGGGTTTCTTTATCCAAATATTAACAGTGAATAATAACAAATTACTCCCAATAATATTTTGGATATTCGTCCTTTAAGGATTTCTTTATCCAAACATTAGTGGTGAATAATAACAAATTATCCCCAATAATATTTTGGATATTCGTCCTTTAGGGATTTCTTTATCCAAACATTAGTGGTGAATAATAGATGAATTTCTCCAAAATAAGATTTTTATATTTTTTGGAATATTGGCGAATACCCTTTGGAGTTTTACAAACATGTTGTAAAATCCAGAAATGCAAGAAAAATGATTTTTGTTGTGTTTAAGAAATCCATGCGAAAACACATTTTTTGAAACTTCAAATATTTGTTTTTTAGATAAAAGACGTAAAAACAATGTTAGGGTATTGGCCGTATGCATGAAAACAAAACATTTTTTTTTAAATAAACATTTTTTTTTGTTGACGAAAACCGGGTATTTTCATACCGGATTTGTATCTTTATAGTACAAAAATACAAACTTGCGAAAATCACAGATTTTTTTGAATACATACTTGAAGAAAACTTTTGAATGGGCCATACCGGCCCAAAAGGAAAATGGGCCAAAATCGGCCCAACAGCATGGGCGACTTTCTTTCTGGGCTGGACTCAGCCCAAAGAAGATGGGTGGGCCGATATTCCGGCCGAAACAAACAAGAATCTGGCATCGTACATTAGTACAAACCGGGTTGCTGTACACGCATAGTAACCGGGGTTACTGTACATGAGCACAGTACCCCGTTAATTAATTAGCTGGTTACTATGCAATGCACAGTAACCGCCTAATTATTTTCTGGCTTGCAGAACGTGCAGGCGTTCTGCATGCAAGAAGATGACCCTAAACGGTGATAAGGGAAAGGGTTACCTGAGATGATGAGCTTGGATAGATGGGCTGACAGTGGTGCTGGTGGCCGGTTTGGCGGTGGCGTTGCTGCGGCCTTCTTCCTCCTCCCCGCTGTTTCGGCACCGCTTCTTCTTTTTGTTTCCTTTGCTCCCTCTGTCAAACTATTCTTCCCTCTCTACGGAAAGCCTTCAATGGAGGTGCGGGGTGGTAGGGAATGGCTGGGATGAAGATGGTGGTCGGTGGTTGTGGAAGTAAAGGAAGAAATTTGCAGAAATTGGGCGAAAATGCTGGTTTTTTGGCCGACTTTGGACCCGATTTCTTTCCTCCCCAGTGTCTTCAACAGAGATTCTATTTATAGGTGGTGTAAGAGGGTCATATTGTCTATATTGGGGAAAATTTTCAGCCCTTGATTCGACTCGAGGAATCCAAACCGTTGGTTCAAAGTGTGCACCTCGAGCCGCCAAATTTGGCGGCTCAAGGCCGTGAACCGCCCGAGGTGGCCACTTTGAGCCACTCAACGGAGCCGTTTATAAATTTGTCGACCCGACCGGACCATTCTCCGGGATAAAGGGGTTTCAGGTGGACATGTTGGCGCATGTTTTGTCGGATTTGAAGGCCGACGAGCCGGAAAATGCGCTCGGAAAGCAGCCACTCGGGCAGCTTTTTGAGGAAGAAAGTGAACAAGAATAAGCGACGTGTCACCCGGTTTCCCGCGCCGTTTTCAAATCAGTCCTCCAGTTTTCAATTTCTTCAATTTGGCCCCGGATCAAATCCAATACAGCCCCTCTCCGATTTACGCGCCTTTTCCAAATTGGTCCCTGGTTTCGGATTTTCTCAATTAAGTCCCTAATTGGCCATTAAACTTCAATATTTATGCAATTAAGCCCCCGATTGGACCTAATAAATTCCTAAAAATTATAATTTGGCCCCAGAACTTTAATTTCTTCTAATTAAAGCCCAAATTGACTTAAAAATCAATTTTTCTTGCAATCAAATCCTCTATAAAATAAAAATCCAATTAAGTCCATAAACATCCAAATTTGGGCTCTTCTCCTCAAAATTCAAATTTTCCTTCTCAACAGGGCTCTCATCCTTTAAGAATATACTGTCAAAAATCAAATCTTTGTATTTTTAACCTCTTTGACCAATTTTCCGACCATTTTCTGAGCGCTTCTCCTCCTGTTATTTTTCTAACTTCCTTTGGCTTTTTATTTTTATTTTTTGTGGGGACCCAAAAATGGGTTACAACAGATGCCCCCTCTTTATAATGCTTACGGAGCAAGGGTTTTGCGCAAGTAAGTTTTATAAAGATAAACGTAACTCCCGAAACCGATCCGGTCGAAGTTTGATTGATCGAAACTTGTCTTTTACAAAGAATCCTCCTCACCCCCCAAAAACTATGATCAAAATTTAGTTATCTTGAGATCCCTTCGGCGGTCTCTAAAAAGTCATATTTGTAGTTTGTCCAACCCGAAATCCCATCTCGGCGATTTCCCTTAGCCAAAGCTAAAATCGGTGTTACGATTGGGTTAACCCGAGATCCCTTTCCGGCGACCTCCTTAGCCAAAACCTATATTTGTAGCTTACTCACTTTGGAATCCCATTCGGTGATTCAAAACTAAACTCTGTGGGGTTGGGTTAACCTGAGATCCCATCTAGCGATCTCCTTTAACCACAACCAAAACAAAAAAATGTGTGTGGTCTCATTATGATGGGTGACCTACCCGAGTGTAGAAGGGGAAGAGTGGTCTCATTCTTATGGGTGACCTACCCAAAGGGGAAGAATGGCCTCATTATTATGGGTGACCTACCCAAGTAAAAAAAAATGGAGAATGGTCTCATTCTAATCGGTGACCTACCTCGAAAAAAAAAAAAAAAAAATGGTCTCATTATGATGGGTGACCTACCCAAGTGGAAAAGGAAAGAGTGGTCTCATTCTTATGGGTGACCTACCCAGGGGGAAGAATGGCCTCATTATTATGGGTGACCTACCCAAGTAAAAAAAAAATAGAGAATGGTCTCATTCTAATGGGTGACCTACCCGAAAAGAAGAAAAAAAAATGATGGTCTCATTATGATGGGTGACCTACCCAAGTGGAAAAGGAAAGAGTGGTCTCATTCTTATGGGTGACCTACCCAGGGGGGAAGAATGGCCTCATTATAATGGGTGACCTACCCAAGTAAAAAAAAGATGGAGAATGGTCTCATTCTAATGGGTGACCTACCCGAGAAAAAATGGTCTCATTGTGATGGGTGACCTACCCAAGTGGAAAAGGGGAGAGTGGTCTCATTCTTATGGGTGACCTACCCAGGGGGAGAATGGCCTCATTATAATGGGTGACCTACCCAAGTAAAAAAAATGGAGAATGGTCGCATTGTAATGGGTGACCTACCCAGAAAAATGTTGACAATGGCTCAAAGGCGCATTTGAAAGGAGGTAGGGTTAGAAAACACACTACCTAAGAAGTGAGGGCTCAAAGGCGCGCTCAAAAGGAGGTAGGGTTAGAAAACACACTACCTGAATGGTGGTGGCTCAAAGGCACACTCGGAATGAGGTAGGGTTAGAAAACGCACTACCTAAGAAGTGAGGGCTCAAAGGCACGCTCAAAATGAGGTAGGTTTAGAAAACGCACTACTCCGAGAAATGGTGATGAAACACCGATCCGACACATGTTGAAAGCAATGCATTATGGTCAATATGCATGTATGTTTTTGTTACCTATCTTGGAAACATAGGTCCCCCTTTCGTCGTAAACTTCTTCGAGCTCTTGTTTCAACCTTTTCTCATGAACTGAAATATACCATATCCTCTTAGTGAAGAGATATCTGGTTCCTTATGGGGCCCTTTCTTGCTCCATTGAGTATTGTGCTTTATTATTATTTCAAAAGGAAAACTCAAAAGATTTGGTTTTGTTCATGAAAACTGAAACTTTCAATGCAATTAGCAATTCTCATAAAAGATGCTTTTTTTAGAAGTTTTTTATTACGATACCCCTTTAGGCTTTGGTTAACTTTGAGCCCCTATGTGCACTTCGTACACTTCTTGCCCCCAGTGTGGTGTGCATAAATATGCCAAGTTTAGATTTGATTTGGTTCTCTCCAATTGATGGAGTCATCTCCTTAGTCATGTGTTAAAAACAGTTCTTTTAAGTAAAAGATTTCAAATGCTATGAGATCATACGTTTTATGAAAAAAAGGTTCTTTACAAAGAGAATTCATGGCTGAACCTTTTTTATTGACCGGGAAACATAGTATTTCTTTATAGAGTCAGCCTTTACAGATTTAACTAGATCTTCTCCATCCATTCTAGATAACAAATAAAGCTCCTCTCGAGAATGTTTTCTTTAATAGGTAAGGGCCCTCCTTGTTTGGCGCCCTTTTACTTTGATCCTCTTCTGGTAAAGGCTATATTCAGTACAAAATCTCCTTCATGGAATCCTCGAGGTCGGACCTTCTTATCATATGATTAGGCCATCTTTGATGATGACAAATTGCGCTAATCTCTTTTCACTAATCATATTCAACTATTCATATCTATTTTTTACCCATTCCACCTCTTCTAAACTTAGAGTCTACCAAAACTCTTAATGAGGGGTTTTCCACTTCTAAAGGCATCATCGCCTCCATTCCATATACCAACGTATAATGGGGTGGCTCCTATTGAGGTTCATACTGCGGTGCGGTATGCGTAAAGGGCAAATGGCAACATCTCATGCCAATCCTTACCATCTTCTGAATAATCTTTTTGACATTCTTGTTAGCAGCTTCTACCGCACCATTCATCTTTGGTCTATACGGCGAAGAGTTGGAATGCTTGATTTTCCATTTAGCGCAAAGTTCTATTATCATTTTGCCATTGAAATTCGGGCATTATCGTGATAATCTTTTCTGGTGGACCATATCGACAAATCAAATCTCTCTCAATAAATTTCTTCACTACTTTTTGCGTCACATGAGCAAATGACCCGGCTTCTACCCATTTTGTAAAGTAGTCGATAGCCACGAGAATAAACCTATGACCATTGCTGGATTTTGGGTTTACGGTGTCCAATCACATCAATTCCCCACATCGCGAAGGGCCATGGAGATGTCAAGTTAAATAGAGGAGTTGGAGGGGCGTTGATTTTGTCACTGTATACTTGGCACTTATGACATTTTCGGACATAGTCGATGCAATCCTTTTCTAATGTCATCCAGAAGTAACCGGCTCTTTGTATCTTCCTAGCCATCACGTGTCCATTAGCATGGGTTGAGCAAATCCCTTCATGGACTTCTCGTAAGGCGCTTTTTGCCTCAAATTCATCCAAACATCTCAATAAAGTCCCGTCGGATGATTTCTTATACAAAGTCTCCCCATCAAGATAAAAATCCAATGCCAACCTCCTCAAGGTCTTCTTGTCGATTTTGGATGCCCCCATGGGATATGCCTGGTTTTGGATGAAATTCTTGACATCATAGTACCAAGGGTTTCCATCCACTTCTCTTTCGACTGAGCAACAATGAGCTGGGTTATTTCTGATATTGATGTCTACTGGTTGTACCTTGTGCCCAAAGCCTATTTTGGCCATAGATGCTAGTGTAGCCAAAGCATCTACAAACTGGTTTCCTTCCCTTCCTAGATGGGTGAACTCTATTTCCTCAAATTCTCCAAGCCGGTTTAGACAGTATTCTTGGTAAGGCCTTAACTTCTCTTCCTTGGTTTGTCATGCTCCTTTTACTTGGCAAATGATCAGCATTGAGTCTCCATACACATCTATCTTTCTGATGTTTAGCTCCAATGCAGCCTCTAAACCGAGAATGCAAGCTTCATACTAGCCGTGTTGTTGGTGCACCCGAACCGTAGCTTAATTGAAACCGGATATCGCTTCTTATCAGGAGAGATTATCACCGCACCCGCTCCGTTACCACATATATTTACAGCACCATCAAAGTACATAATCCACCAATTTGATTTCTCTTCCTCGATTGCAAGCACATCTTCATCGGGAAATTCAAAGTCTAATGATTCATAATCTTCCATAGCATGGTCAACCAGGTGATCAGCAATAATACTCCCTTTTACAGCTTTCCTTGTCATATATACTATGTCATACTTAGCTAGTATAACTTTCCATTTTGCAAATTGGCTTGATAGATAGGGGTGGATTTAGTAGGTACTGCTTGATTTTCTCGAAAGCTTTTTCACACTCTTATTCCACATTCCAAGATTCTTCTTCCTTAACAATTGAAGATGGGGTCATAAGTCATAGTTAATTGGGATATCAATCGAGCAATGTAATTCAACCTTCCTAAGAAACCTCTCACATCTTTCTCAGTCTTGGGAGGTGGCATGGATTGAATAGCTTTTACTTAACCGGGGTCCACTTCTATCATTTTATCACTCATCATAAATCCCAAAACTTCCGCATTTCAACCCGAATGAACACTTTGTGGTTAAGCCTCAACTTATACTTCTTTCAAGACAATTCCTCAATATTTGGACATGATTCTCTCTTTCTCTAGGTTTAGCAATCATGTCATCCATATCTTCAATTTTTCTCTTATTTTTTTTCATTACCCGAATCTATGGTTTCAAGCTCCTCTCTGGCGGGTTTTCGAGCTTGTTCACGTTGTCCTATTTTCATCTACATCTTCCTCTTCTATAGCTACTATGTATTCTTAAGTTTGGCCATTCATTCTCAGTGTAAAGTGTAGATGTTTGTTTTGAAAGATCCGATTTGAAAATGAAAAGTGATGTGTAAAAACATCAAGATGAACTTTTGAAAATGCATGATCTCATTAAAGGGAAAAAATTGTCTCAAAACATTTGCTTGAGCAAACCGATTAGGTGCGCAACATCATTCCAAACTCCATCAAGCTTTCTTTGGTACCGAGCTTTTGGGTGTAACCTTTCTTCATTTTCCATCCTTTTCTTTAATCGAGTGTTGTGGATTCTAGAAGGAGGATCTATGTTTCTAGGTCTCGATGCGTGCATAGATGTATAAGAAAATGCATGACATAATGCATGATTGTCATAAGAATGCTTTGTATATTGGGTATGGATGCAGCCTTCTTGTGAACGAATAACAACCACCACCTTATAAACATAGGCTCTCTTGTCACATTGCTAGGAGTACTTGCCTTTCAAGTCGTTTGCTTGAATCATGTTCACCAAGAGACAGATTTTGCATAAGAAGATGGGTCAACGCCCTTTTCATCAATGCTTGATAAGTTTATTTCCTTTCCTCCACAAACTCTCTAGCCAAAGGTAAAAAATGCAAAGCCGCGATTCTCAATCTTCCCTAGAAAGGCATCGGTTTTTTAGCTAGGCTTCGGCGATAGCGAATGATGTCCTCTCCCACATTTCATGTATTGATTCTAATAATCCGAGTATGTGCAGCAACTTCGTCCATTTGCTCATTCGTCTTGGTCATCTTTTCTATGAGCAACATATTGGTTTTGTTCAAAGCAGCATTGTTAGCGTCGACTTGATCCTTGTATTTTTCCATTGCTGCTAGCTTATTTTCCAAATACTTTTTATCCTTTTCGCGCTTCTTATCAAGTTTTTATCCTCACAACTTTTTATCTCATTTCTTCTTAACCGCTAACTCCGCTTTAATAGCCTTAAAACCTTTCCTTTTACTCTCTTCCTTTACAATCTCCAAACAGTTTTCCAACTCCATATATTTCTTATTCAAATCCTCATACTTCCCAATCCTATCCATCAGTTGGGATTGAATTTGTGCAAATTTTTCTTGGGTATATTTTGTGCTTCCTTGGAAATCTTTAAAGTCAACCTCCATTGCTTCAAGTTCAAAGCAACTTTGCATCCAATCCAAACTCATCCCTCCTAGCTCATTCTCACTTTTTTCTAGCAATCTTCTCTTCACTTAGCTTTAACTCAAGCCTTGTTATTCTCGCGTCTTTAGATTGTGTTTGTTCATCTAGAAATGCTCTTCTTTTATCTTCTTCCAGCAATCATTTCTTCCAACATTGCCTTGTCTTCTCAAATCCTTTTCATTATTGTCCCTTTTTCTCTTTGATAGGCTCTTCTATAATTTGGGGAGATTTGACTCCTACACAAGGCATGGCTTAAGTAACTAAGTCTCTCGATCTTGCATATCCTTTACTTGCACTTAGATCCTTTAAACCTTCTATCTCAACCAAAACCAGATGCTTCCAATCTTGTGTGATGATCTCTACAACTTCTTGTGCAATGGGATCTTTGAACAAACCAAAGAATTAAGCAATTCCCCTAGTCCTTGGAACAAACTGCATGCCCCCAAGTTGCCTTACCAGAAGGGTAGGAGCATAACTTATATAACCTGTGATCCCTACCAATGATACCCAACGTCTTTGTCCACAACTCATTAGGACTTTCACTGTCGTTACCCATGGGGCTCTCCACTTAACATCACTATTAGGCAAACCTTCTAATTTGTCAATCCAACCCTGGTTGTCTAGATCTTCCCATTCTTCTTCTTTTACCAACTTCAGGGGTCTTTGGGTGAACCACCAAAAATTATTGAAGATAGGCTTTTTTGTTTCGATGTGGCTAACCATCTAGATATACAACAACTGCGTGCAAGCATTTCGTGTTTAAAACTTCTACACTTTCAATTTCCATCAAACGTCCGTATCTACTAAAAAATGCATCCTTATCCACATTCTGAAAGTGAGTCGTTAACTTGTTCACCTCATTCATAATGCAATTCAGGTTCTTGATTGGTGACAGTTTCTTAGCATCGCTTCTAAGGCAGTCTCCTTCAGTCAATTGTGACATTTCAGAACTTTTTTTATATTCTATGATGGAAAATTTAGCAATGGTGGCCATTTTGTTCACAAATCCTGTGGTTCAAAATGCCTTGGGGTTTTGATGCAAAAGATATTATGGAGCATACAACCTTAAGGATAGGTTCTAGTTCCTTTACGTGAGACATAGGGTAGGTTTACTACTTGGTCTCTAAAAAGGGGTCTCTTGCTGTCCCAGTGATCGCCCTCGTAAAAGCAATATGGGGGTTCAGCAGATAGTGGGATGGCACATGTACCAATCACTATCAGTCTAAACACTCAGCAAAGAGTTGGGGTTTACACAAACTTAAACCTTGACTCAAGTCATAAGGCAAGCTGCTAGTCCCCCACCTAACTTAAAGTTTAATGTGTGTGCTCTCGACAAGATAGTAATAATACAAGTGATGCATGATAGGGTGCAATAAAATCTATATCCATATCTGATATACCATGCATGATAGGATGTAAAGATGCATGCTAAAGCTTTTAAACAAAGTATCATTCATAGTAAAAAAAACAACAACACATGGCATAACAAAAAAACAATTACCAAGCTTAGTCCAAGGGTCCCCAGTGGAGTCGCCATCCTGTCGCACCCTCCCGAGAGCTCGACGTCGCGGCGACCCATCCTTCGTTTGCGGGGATTGATTGTTGGGGTCTTTCTGTTGTGAAAAAGGGAGTCGCCACCTAGTATTAAGGTCACTAGGAAACCTAACTGGTCTTTAAGAGATTCTAAGGCAAGGGACTGGTTGCGTAAAGGGAAGGTTTTAGCACCCCTAGTACGCCCTACCTAAGGTAAGCTGCTTGGTGTTTGATTTGCCTTATAACTGCCATGGTGTTGATGTTCTCTAATCCCATCGGTTTTCTAGGATAAAGTCTCGCTCCGATGAACGAAATCTAGGGTGCTTTAAACCTATTTTTATCTTAGTGTTTTGTACTCTCTCACGGCTCGCAAACCGTGGAGTAAAAAAATTTTGAAATGTCCTCGATTATAATCAAGGCTTCTTTCAAGGATGTGTGCGGATTTATTATTCCTAGAAAATTATTTTGGATATTTACCACTCCGGGTTTCTTTATCCAAATATTAACAAGTGAATAATAACAAATTACTCCCAATAATATTTTGGATATTCGTCCTTTAAGGATTTCTTTATCCAAACATTAGTGGTGAATAATAACAAATTATCCCCAATAATATTTTGGATATTCGTCCTTTAGGGATTTCTTTATCCAAACATTAGTGGTGAATAATAGATGAATTTCTCCAAAATAAGATTTTTATATTTTTTGGAATATTGGCGAATACCCTTTGGAGTTTTACAAACATGTTGTAAAATCCAGAAATGCAAGAAAAATGATTTTTGTTGTGTTTAAGAAATCCATGCGAAAACACATTTTTTGAAACTTCAAATATTTGTTTTTTAGATAAAAGACGTAAAAACAATGTTAGGGTATTGGCCGTATGCATGAAAACAAAACATTTTTTTTTAAATAAACATTTTTTTTTGTTGACGAAAACCGGGTATTTTCATACCGGATTTGTATCTTTATAGTACAAAAATACAAACTTGCAGAAAATCACAGATTTTTTTGAATACATACTTGAAGAAAACTTTTGAATGGGCCATACCCGGCCCAAAAGGAAAATGGGCGAAATCGGCCCAACAAAGCATGGGCGACTTTCTACAGGGCTGGACTCAATTTGACAGAAGATGGGTCGGGCTGATATTCCAGCCCGAAACAAACAGTAACCTGGTACTGTACATGAGTACAGTAACCGGGTTGCTGTACACGCATAGTAACCGGGGTTACTGTACATGAGCACAGTACCCCCGTTAATTAATTAGCTGGTTACTATGCAATGCACAGTAACCGCCTAATTATTTTCTGGCTTGCAGAACGTGCAGGCGTTCTGCATGCAAGAAGATGACCCTAAACGGTGATAAGGGAAAGGGTTACCCGAGATGATGAGCTTGGATAGATGGGCTGACAGTGGTGCTTTGGTGGCCGGTTTGGCGGTGGCGTTCTTTGCGGCCTTCTTCCTCCTCCCCGTTTGTTTCGGACCTTGCTTCTTCTTTTTGTTTCCTTTGCTCCCTCTGTCAAACTATTCTTCCCTCTCTACAGCAGCTTCAATGGAGGTGCAGGTGGTAGGGAATGGCTGGGATGAAGATGGTGGTCGGTGGTTGTGGAAGTAAAGGAAGAAATTTGCAGAAATTGGGCGAAAATGCTGGTTTTTTGGCTGACTTTGGACCCGATTTCTTTCCTCCCCCAGGTCTTCAACAGAGATTCTATTTATAGGTGGTGTAAGAGGGTCATATTGTCTATATTGGGGAAAATTTTCAGCCCTTGATTCGACTCGAGGAATCCAAACCGTTGGTTCAAAGTGTGCACCTCGAGCCGCCAAATTTGGCGGCTCAAGGCCGTGAACCGCCCGAGGTGGCCACTTTGAGCCACTCAACGGAGCCGTTTATAAATTTGTCGACCCGACCGGACCATTCTCCGGGATAAAGGGGTTTCAGGTGGACATGTTGGCGCATGTTTTGTCGGATTTGAAGGCCGACGAGCCGGAAAATGCGCTGGAAAGCAGCCACTCGGGCAGCTTTTTGAGGAAGAAAGTGAACAGTGAATACAGGCGACGTGTCACCCTGGTTTCCCCTGCGCCGTTTTCAAATCGGTCCTCCAGTTTTCAATTTCTTCAATTTGGCCCCGGATCAAATCCAATACAGCCCCTCCGATTTACGCGCCTTTTCCAAATTGGTCCCCGGTTTCGGATTTTCTCAATTAAGTCCCTAATTGGCCATTAAACTTCAATATTTATGCAATTAAGCCCCTGATTGGACCTAATAAATTCCTAAAAATTATAATTTGGCCCCAGAACTTTAATTTCTTCTAATTAAAGCCCAAATTGACTTAAAAATCAATTTTTTTGCAATCAAATCCTCTATAAAATAAAAATCCAATTAAGTCCATAAACATCCAAATTTGGGCTCTTCTCCTCAAAATTCAAATTTTCCTTCTCAACAGGGCTCTCATCCTTTAAGAATATACTTGTCAAAAATCAAATCTTTGTATTTTTAACCTCTTTGACCAATTTTCCGACCATTTTCTGAGCGCTTCTCCTCCTGTTATTTTTCTAACTTCCTTTGGCTTTTTATTTTTATTTTTTGTGGGGACCCAAAAATGGGTTACAACAACAGGTGAGCATTGGATTCATCTTCTCGGTTACAGAGGACACAAATAGTATTAGTAGAGAGGAAGCTGAGGCGATCACGAGTTCTGAGCTTACCAAGAACAACAAGCCAAAGGATAAACCTGTACCAAGGTAAAGACCACTGCTCCCATACAACATTGTTCTAGCTGACAGTAGAACCTTTAAGATGGAAGAACTCATGAGCATTAGCAATAAAGGAACTAGGCCCCTGATACCAATCATGAAGAGTAGCGATAGTCTCAGGAATACCTCCAAGTTGGACTACAAGCTGGTCTTTAAGAGAGCACAAGGATTTCCATAGTGGGTAGGAAGAGTGCAGCCTCTCTGAAGACCATAAAGAGTTATGTGGAAGGTAGAAGTGATTAACCCAGCGAATCCAAAGAAAATCAAACTTAAGATGAATGTTCCACAACTGCTTAGCTAGGAAACATTTATTTTTAGCCTTAATATTCAACAACCCTATACCTCCTTCTGATTAGGGCAAACAAACCTTATTCCAGGCAACAAGAGTAGAGTGATTAGAGGAGGCCTTACCGGACCAGAGAAACCTGCGATAAAGGTTGTTGATCTTATTGATAACCAGAGTAGGGATATGGAAAATAGCAAGCCAGAATTGAACCATGCCTTGTAAGACATATCTGATAAGCTCAATGATGTAACCATATTATTTGATAGTTCACCCACATTTAACTAGTGTTTAGCCTATGTTATATATATAAAATGCCTTGATATTCTTTGTTTTATGTTTTGAAGGCACCTTTAGATGAACGATGCAGAAAGGAGTAAATTGGAGATAATTGGCAGATTTGATGTTCAGTCGATGTTTTGTGCAGAGCGTGAGTTCTAAAAGTCAAAACGAAGTGATTCCAGTGGAATTAGAAAGATAACATCCATACCTTTCTGGAAATCCAAGTGAAGAAAAATAAAATGACAAAGAGCATGGAAATCACATCCTTCAAAGTCAAAACTCGCATTCTGCCAATGTTGACCTTTGTCCATTCACAATTCAATATCTGGAGCTGTAGATATCCAATTGATGCAAACTCAATTGTTTTGGATTCCTGACTCAAAGGTCTACAAACGCTCCAAATTTCAGCCCAAAACGATGTCATATGAGGGAGATATGAGTTTTCAAAGATGACAGCTGAATTCTGCCAGCAATCAGGTTTCGTGAAGAAACGAATCCAAATTACATCCCGAAGCATCAAAACCGACATCCAAGTTTTAATTTCAGCAATTTAGCTCATCAAGAACATCAATCCAGAAGGTCAAGGAAGGCAGCCACCAACCTCAAGCCACCAACCAGCTGCTACCGGCCACCAGCCACCACCACCACCACCGCCGCCGCCTTCACACTACCACCATCTCTTGATGTTCACACTTGAACTTTGATTTTTCTTACTTACAATTTATGTATAAATAGGCAGCTAAGTTCATGATATTAAGAGAGCCAAGAGAGAGGGAGAGAGAGTGCAGTAGAATCAAAGAAAGAAGGGTGGCAGCCATAAGAGAAGAAACACAAACTCTCCCCTCTACAAATCAGAAATCATGTATTCTTTCATCTTTAGGAGTAGTTGTTCAATAGATATGCAAGGCTAAGCTCGTTTTCTTGGTTGCAAGGACGCAAACACCTTCAGATTTCAAGAACTGTGAGATTTATTCTTCCATTTATTTTCAGTTTGTATTATGAATGAGTATGTTTGTTTTCCTATGCATATTTTCTATGATTGTTTATCTTAATTGCTAGAGCGGACTCTAAGTTATTATTGTGAACAATCTATTGCTAAGTTTGATATCAAAACCGGAGTTGTGGTATATAAACTTGTGAAGCAACTAAGCTTGATAATTGTAGCGGAACTACGTTATTAAACTTAGGGAGAACATTCGATCAAAGCAACACAAGTCGACAACTTGGTTGTTAAGATTAATGAATTTATCTAGATCTTAAGGCTGCCATTGGATTAAATCATTAGTGCGGACACTCGTGATTATTTGTTGGTTAGGGTTAGTTATACGGCGGATCCGTTAATTAACCAATGTTAAGAAAAGATAAAAATTCAGAATATAAGCTGAAGTTTCGTTTCAAGGATCGGTTCGATTTTCGTAGGTGGATGTGTGCTTGCGACCAAGGTTTGTTTTCTTGATATATTTCAGTTTCAATTGATTTTGTTTGTTAGTGTAATTTCTACCATAGTTTAGATCATTGCAAATCAAACCCCCCCAATTACATAACGTATAGCATAAAAATCTGAACTAAACCTTCCTCGTGGGATCGACCCCTTGCTTGCTCTATACTATCTGTTGTGTTTTAAGCTAGGGTAATTAATTTGTGTGACCGCGACATCGCAACAAATTTTGGCGCCGTTGCCGGGGAAGTAATTTTAGTTGATTCTTGTGCTTATACTGTTATTTTTATTTGTTGTGATTGTTATTTATTTTTCTGAAAAAAAAACAAAAAGAAACAGATTTGTTTTTTTGCTTGCGGCGGTACTATTCACTTACGACAGCGGTACTGTGCAAAACATATTTTTTGGTGGAATTAGGATCTGGCCTTTTGTTTCCTGAAGGGAAACGTCATTCTGAACAGGACTAGTGGTAAACCACTAACCCCACCCTATCGAGGCCAAATTCCGCTGTTTTCTAGTGTTTTTCGGCAGTTTTAGTTTTCTAGCGTAGAATTTTTGTACAATTTGTATTGTTTTCAATCTCTTGTGTGATTGGTTTATTTTGAGTTTTCTTGAAGATTTATGCCAGTAACCCGTTCTACTAATCAAAGTCAAGTGCAGTTGGACCTCGAAATAGAAAACACTTTACGCGAGTTACGAAAGGAAGCTCGCCTCAACACCATGGCTGTTGCACGACAACAAACACTCAAGGAGCTTGCTGCTCCTAACGTGGAAAACCAACCATTATGCATAAACATCGACAATAATGTAAACTTTGAGCTCAAATCTGGTTTTATACATTTGTTACCAACATTCAATGGTCTTGCGGGAGAAGATCCTCATACTCATCTCAAGGAGTTCCATATGGTTTGCATTGGCATGAAACCGAATGGAGTTGACGAAGAACAGGTTAAGTTGAAAGCTTTCCCTTTCTCTTTAAAAGGGGCAGCAAAGACATGGCTTTTCTCTATTCTCCCAGGATCTATTGGAACTTGGAATGCCATGAAGAAGATTTTCCTTGAGAAGTATTTCCCAGCATCTCGAGTTGCCAATATAAGGAAAGAAATATGTGGGATTCGGCAATCTCATGGAGAGACACTCTCCGAATATTGGGAAAGATTTGAGCAACTCGCATCCAATGTCGTCATCATCAAATACCCGATCATCTGCTCATTCAATATTTCTATGAAGGATTGATGCCTACGACCGTAGTATCATTGATGCTTTGCAAGTGGAGGTGCATTGGTAGATAAGACACCCGAGGCTGCACGCCAATTGATCTCAAACATGGCAGCCAACTCGAAACAGTTTGGCACTCGTGGAGATTTCTCAAACAAACAAGTAAATGAGGTAAGTGTTTCTAACCTTGAAAATAAAGTTAATGATCTTACTTCTCTTGTGCGTTCTTTGGCTTGTGGAAATGTACAGCAGGTAAAAGTTTGTAGCATATGTTCCTTACAAGGACATGCCTCAGATATATGCCCAACAATGCAAGAAGATTATATTGAACAGGCTAATGCAGTTGATGGAGCATTCAATGGACAACCCCAGCATAAATATGATCCCTTTTCCAACACGTACAATCCCGAATGGAGAGATCATCCCAACTTACGCTATGGGAACCCACCTCAACAAAGCAATCAAGGCCGACAGTTCCATCCCCATGGATTTCAATCCCAACAGAATTATCAAGCAAGACAACCCCCTCCTCCATTCACAAACTCCAATGTTATGGGGTCGTCATCCAATGATGATCTTCGTGAGATGATGAAAACTTTGGCTTCTAACACTGTGACCTTACAACAAAATGTCATGTCTTTTCAACAGAAACAAGGTCAAGTATTCACAACTTGGAAAAGCAAATGGGGCAAGTAGCTTCAAGTGTAGGGAAATTGGAGGCACAAATGAATGGAAAATTGCCCTCCCAAGCTTTGAATCCAAAAGAGAATGTTAGTGCAATAATGTTGCGAAGTGGGAAAGAACTTGAAAGACAAAGGTCAAAAAAAATTGAGATGGAGGAAGAAGAAGAGATAGAAACCGAATTGAGTACAAAGAAGAAACATCCTTCTCCTTCCCAAACTGAAATAATGACCAACACTCCAAAGGTAATTCCTCAATCAATGAATTCCAATTTTAAAACAATTCCACCCTTTCCTGTGAATTCTTCTAGGTCAAAGAAAGAAGACAAAGAAAAAGAGATTTTAGAGGTTTTCAAGAAAGTGGAACTCAACATTCCTTTGCTTGATGCTATCAAGCAAATTCCTAAGTATGCCAAATTCTTGAAGGAGCTGTGTACTACTAAGAGAGCTTTCAAACTGAAGGTCACGAAACGGTAAGTATGGGTGAAGTTGTATCTGCTGTTGTTCTAAAGAATATGCCTTTGAAGCAAAAAGACCCAGGTGCGTTTACTATCCCATGTGTTATTGGTAATGCTAGTTTCAAAAGGGCCTTGTGCGATTTAGGTGCATCCATTAGTGTTATGCCCAAACATGTTTATGATTCTCTTACTCTTGAACCTTTGAATAAAACTAGCATTGTAATACAACTTGCGGATCGTAGTTTTGTTTACCCACTTGGTGTGATAGAAGATGTCCTAGTCAAGATTGATAGTTTGGTTATTCCATGTGATTTTTATATTCTTGACATGGAACATGATTCTTGTGATTCATCAAACAACACTCCTATATTGTTTGGGAAACCATTTTTGAAAACTGCCAATACAAAGATTGATTGTGGTAAGGATACTTTGTCTATGGAAGTAGGAGATGAAAAAATTGAATTTAATTTTTATGATGCAATGACATATCCTTTCAACAATGTTTATTCTATCACATGCTATGACCAAGTTGATAAGTGTGTGCAAGCAAGTTTGCGGATTAAGCGTAGCTTTAAGCTATGGCTATGATTTTACGAAGATAAAAGAGATGGAGAGGCATATATGTGTTCCCCAAAGCGTGTACCAATCAGCATTGGCTTTGCAAGCTTTGCAAATTGTCCTCCATGATGCAGAAGTCATTCCCCCCATCACGGACAGTGAATGGGTGGCGTCTATACTTTTGGTACCTAAAAAGACTGGAACCACATTAGAAGAGATACAAAATGATGCTTATGAGAATGCAAGGATTTACAAAGAAAAGACCAAGAATCTTCATGATCAAATGCTTACAAGAAAAGAGTTTCATGTTAGAGACAAAGTCTTTCTTTATCATTCGTGTTTGAAACTTTTTCCTGGAAAGTTACGCTCTCGTTGGATTGGATCATTTGTTGTTTCTAATATTTTTCCTTATGGTGCAGTTGAAATTACAAGTTTAGAAACCAACAAAGTACTCAAGGTCAATGGGCATCGCTTGAAACCTTTCTATGAAAGTTGGACGGCAGAACTCACCGCTTCTGTGGAGTTAGCTGAACCAATCTATGAAGAATAAGCATGCAACATGTCGAGCCAATGACATAAAACAAAAGCGCTTACTGGGAGGCAACCCAACACCAAAAATAAAAAAATCAGATTTGCTTTCTTTTTTCCTTATCTTTTATTTTTCGCAGTTTACTTTATTTTTGTCATTCTCCTATATTCCTTTTCTTTTATTTCAACATTGAGGACAATGTTGTGTTTTAAGTGTGGGGGTATTGGGAGAATTTTGGTTTTCTTATTTTCGTTTTCTTTGTTGTCCTTAAAAAAAAAAATTGTTTGATCTTTAGAACTCCCATTGATTTTTGAGAATACGAGTATTATGTATGAGAATTAGTTGAGATAGATGAAGATATAAATCAAATGAATGAGTGTGCATGCCAATTTTAAGATTTAATTGTTTTAGGGATTGACTTTGAGAATATGCCATGTTGACTTTATAGTGTTATACCAATGCAAGCTTTTAAGCCTTCAACATTATATTTTTTTTATTGTGCATTCTTTCAATGATATGTATCTCTAGAACTTGCTTCATATCTTGTTGAGATTACATTCACATTACATGTGTACATGAAGATGATAAAGGCATTAGAAATTTTAACCACTTGAACCAAAAAGCCATCCTGAAGCATATTATCCTTAGTGAGCCTCTTTTGAGCTTGTTTATCTTTTCTTTGCTTTATCCATGTATAAGCCTTAACTTTTTATATGTTTTCCTTTTCCCCTGGCCAAGGATTAGTAGAGCATATACTTGTGATATCTCATGGAATTATAGTTGGAAATTATGTGAAAAGAAAGAAGTGATGCTTGATGAAAAGATGGGCAAAGTTGCCAAACGTGAAAAACAAAAAAAAAAAAAAAAAACGAAAAAAAGAAAAAAAAAGTGTTCCTTTATATTCTTAAGATTTTATGTTGAAAGAGCTTGAAATCAAAAGAAGTTAAGCATTAGTGATTAAAGATGAAAACTTTATGTGTTTTGATAGAATATTTTGTTTGAAGTATCATTTTTCAAAATGCTCTACTTTCTTTGGTTTGAACCTTTCCTTTTACTTTCTTTTACCTCACCTTAACCCTAGCCCCATTACAAACGGAAAATAAGACCTTTTGATTCATGCATTGCTTGTAATATGTTAGTAATGGAGATGAGATTGAAGAGCAAGCTTATGATAGAACATATTCATTGATTGAATTTGAGAGATTTAAACACATAAGCCCTAAACACGTGAGTGTTGGAGTGTATATCAATGAGAGGACCTATCACTTTGGCATGGCATAGATTTCATTTAAATCCTGGCAATTAATTGAGTTTTGAAGTTTGCATGTAAATGAATTCATAAAAATTTATACTCTTTATCTTTCTAGATTGTATTCTTGTTTATAATGCATATATTCTTGTACCTTGATGGGAGATTAAGAGATTGATCATAGTTATTTTCAATTTGATTTTATCTATCCTTTCTCGAGGACGAGCAAGAGCTAAGTGTGGGGGTATTTGATGTAACCATATTATTTGATAGTTTCACCCACATTTAACTAGTGTTTAGCCTATGTTATATATATAAAATGCCTTGATATTCTTTGTTTTATGTTTTGAAGGCACCTTTAGATGAACGATGCAAAAAGGAGTAAATTGGAGATAATTGGCAGATTTGATGTTCAGTCGATGTTTTGTGCAGAGCGTGAGTTCTAAAAGTCAAAACAAAGTGATTCCAGTGGCATTAGAAAGATAACATCCATACCTTTCTGGAAATCCAAGTGAAGAAAAATAAAATGACAAAGAGCATGGAAATCACATCCTTCAAAGTCAAAACTCGCATTCTGCCAGTGTTGACCTTTGTCCATTCACAATTCAATATCTGGAGCTGTAGATATCAAATTGATGCAAACTCAATTGTTTTGGATTCCTGACTCAAAGGTCTACAAACGCTCCAAATTTCAGCCCAAAACGATGTCATATGAGGGAGATATGAGTTTTCAAAGATGACTGACTGAATTCTGCCAGCAATCAGGTTTCGTGAAGAAACGAATCCAAATTACATCCCGAAGCATCAAAACCGACATCCAAATTTTAATTTCAGCAATTTAGCTCATCAAGAACATCAATCCAGAAGGTCAAGGAAGGCAGCCACCAACCTCAAGCCACCAACCAGCTGCCAGCCACCAGCCACCAGCCACCAGCCGCCAGCCGCCTTCACACTACCACCATCTCTTGATGTTCACACTTGAACTTTGATTTTTCTTACTTACAATTTATGTATAAATAGGCAGCTAAGTTCATGATATTAAGAGAGCCAAGAGAGAGGGAGAGAGAGTGCGGTAGAATCAAAGAAAGAAGGGTGGCGGCCATAAGAGAAGAAACACAAACTCTCCCCTCTACAAATCGAAATCATGTATTCTTTCATCTTTAGGAGTAGTTGTTCAATAGATATGCAAGGCTAAGCTCGTTTTCTTGGTTGCAAGGACGCAAACACCTTCAGATTTCAAGAACTGTGAGATTTATTCTTCCATTTATTTTCAGTTTGTATTATGAATGAGTATGTTTGTTTTCCTATGCATATTTTCTATGATTGTTTATCTTAATTGCTAGAGCGGACTCTAAGTTATTATTGTGAACAATCTATTGCTAAGTTTGATATCAAAACCGGAGTTGTGGTATATAAACTTGTGAAGCAACTAAGCTTGATAATTGTAGCGGAACTACGTTATTAAACTTAGGGAGAACATTCGATCAAAGCAACACAAGGCCGACAACTTGGTTGTTAAGATTAATGAATTTATCTAGATCTTAAAGGGTTGCCATTGGATTAAATCATTAGTGCGGACACTGTGATTATTTGTTGGTTAGGGTTAGTTATACGGCGGATCCGTTAATTAACCAATGTTAAGAAAAGATAAAAATTCAGAATATAAGTGAAGTTTCGTTTCAAGGATCGGTTCGATTTACGTAGGTGGATGTGTGCTTGCGACCAAGGTTTGTTTTCTTGATATATTTCGGTTTCAATTGATTTTGTTTGTTAGTGTAATTTCTACCATAGTTTAGATCATTGCAAATCAAACCCCCCCCAATTACATAACGTATAGCATAAAAATCTGAACTAAACCTTCCTCGTGGGATCGACCCCTTGCTTGCTCTATACTATCTGTTGTGTTTTAAGCTAGGGTAATTAATTTGTGTGACCGCGACATCGCAACACTCAAGCCGACCAGCATAGGATAAATGTTTCCCCATCCAACTCTGAATGAAAGATTCCAGTTTATGAAGGAGGGGGAAATACTGATTGGTTAATAGGTGATGGGGATTGAGAGGCACACCGAGGTATTTAAATGGAAACTGGCCTTCAGAGAACCCAATGAGTTGAAGGAAAGAAAGTTTGTTGGCTTCACCGATACCACTAAAAAAGATAGAAGATTTAGCGACATTAGCATCAAGGCCAGACATATGACTAAAAGAGAGGAGTTGTTGATGAAGGATGCTAACAGACGGAATATCACACCTGTAGAGAAAAGGGATGTTATCGGCAAAAGCTAAATGACTTATGCCAAGGGCTCTACATTTTAGGTGGAAGTTGAAAGTAGTCTGTTGAGTGCTTAGAGTAAGTATTCTGGAAAAATATTCCATACAAGCTAAGAAAAGATATGGAGAGAGAGGATCCCCTTGACGAACACCGTATTTACCATTGAAAAAACCAAATAAATCTCCATTGACTGAAACAGAATAGGAGGCAGTCTCCACACACTACATAATAAGGAAGACAAAACGATCAGGGAAGCCCAATAAAAGAAGAACAATGCACAGGAAAGACCACTGGATAGTGTCAAAAGCCTTTCTGAAATTAATCTTGATAATACATATGGGGTACGATCGCTTGCGCCCATAATGACGAAGAAGCTCCTGCATGAGGTGGATGTTATCAGCCATCTTTCTACCACCAAGAAATGCATTCTGAGCAGGATTGATGATGTCACCCAGAACATGAGCCATACAACCTACAAGAATATTATAGATGACCTTATAAATCACATTGCAGCAAGAGATAGGGCTAGAATCAACTGCAGAGTTGGCAGTGGTAGATTTAGGAACCAGGGAGATGATGGAATGATTGACTTGCTTAAGCATTTTCCTAGAATCAAAGAAATCTTTAATGGCAGCACAAAAATCTCCTCCAACAATACCCCAAGCTCTCTTGAAGAAAAGGGAAGAGAAACCATCTGGACCAGGCACCTTATCATTATCAATGCTGAAAAAAGTTTGCTAAATGAGCTCATTAGTGACCGGGGCCAACAAAATATCATGGGAAGAACTATCAAGACAAGGAACATAGTGAATGACATTGCCATTGATGGGAATGGTCTACTTAGTGCTACCCAAAAGATCAGAAAAGAATCTGACGAACTCTTGCCCCACCTCAGCACCCGAAGAAGTCATAGCACCAGAAAGTGTTTTAAGAGCTTGAATTGATTTCGACGATGTTTCTGACCCATCAAGGCATGGAAGAAATGAGAGCCTTTGTAAGCCTCCTTAAGAAAATTACACTTGAGCTTTTGCCTGAAGTACAGCAACTCCGCTTGCTTTAAGTTCAACAGGGAAGACCTGAGGTTCCTTTGCTAAAGCAAAAGTTGGTCATTATCAAGATTCTGATGAAGACGAGATTGATGAGTAGCAAGATCGTTTTCAGCATGGGCAACACACTCAAAGATATGACTAAAATGGAGTTTGTTGAGCTCCTTCAATGGTCTTTTCAAGATCTTTAATTTCCTGTAAAGAGTAAACATATAGGAGTCGCTGACTGGATTGTTCCAACTCTGTAAAGTAACCTCCAAGAATTAAAGGTGATCAGCCCACATGTTAAAAAATTGAAGTTCTTGTTCCCTCTAGGCTGGCGCTGACCAATCTGAACAGAGGTTGGAGAGTGATCATAGAAAACACTAGGGTGTCAAAGTGAACATGGACTTGTTGAGGCAAAGAAGACCAAAAGGGATTCATCATGACCCTATCAAGCTTGCTTCAAACATGACCATTAGACCAGGTGAAGAAGCAACCAATAGAATTTAAATCAGCAATACCCAAAAGTAGCAAAAAACATGGAGTGAGTTTTCAAGCTAGAAATAAGAACATGAATAGCCTGAGCAGAAAAGTCAAATAAATCAATATTGACAATGCTAGGATTCCAAAAAATAACAATTCGGGCATAAGAGGCAGCCACACTATTACTGAGATATTTCCAAGACTTTAACCGAAAGTTTTGCATGAGACCAACTTTAGAAGAGGATAGGTTGGTCTCTAACAAACAACAAACATCAACCCTGTTTCTTTTCATGAGGCTAATTACCCCATGCCGCCGAGGGGAACTATTAAACCCCCTGATGTTCCAACAATGTATTAACATGGATTATGAGTGGTAAGGGTGTTGTCCCCACCACTTCCAGTTGGAAGAGAAACAAGTCCCCTTGCAGACCTCCAAGTGATCTGTCTTGCAACAGAGACATTACCAATATTAGCCTGACCCAGTTCAATAGGCTAAACAACCTCCTTACCTTTAAAAGAAGTAGAAGGTTTCCTGACAACCGTTGTTGTGCTTCGTGGATGAGGTTACTTGTTAGCATTCTTCCTTGGCTTAACAGTTACCCAACCATCAGAAATCACTCTAGAAACATTCTGGACTGGAGATTAATTATGAACCTCAGGCAAAGACTTCTCCTGAAAGGGAACGATAGGGGAAGACTTTTGTTGAATTTA
Organism: Populus x sibirica; assembly: GCA_019202695.1. Taxonomy (NCBI): domain Eukaryota; kingdom Viridiplantae; phylum Streptophyta; class Magnoliopsida; order Malpighiales; family Salicaceae; genus Populus; species Populus x sibirica. Next base: position 920,283 of record JAGMVL010000318.1, read on the forward strand.
TAGGCTCGGGTGGCTAAAGATATTCCCCTGAGTAGGGTTCTTCTCATAAGCAGTAGCTTGACTCTTTATGGTCAAATTACCCTTTGTAGCATTGCCATTCTCTTTGTTTGCAACAGCAGCCGCCTTAGGACAAAAAAGACTAGAATGGCCAAGAACATGGCAGTGCTTATAAAATTTGGCAGGGTTTTATATATAACCTTTTGATGAATAGTAGAGCCATTTGGTAAAAGAACATCTACAAAATAAAGCAATTCCTCAAGCAAATCAATTTCAACCAGAACACGGGCATAAGAGAGTCTTGCAAGATTAGAAGTCAACTTATCGCATTAGATTGGCTTGCCAATAACACTAGCAATCTTGGATAAGGATATCGGCGACCAGCATAATAGAGGAAGATTTGGAAGCTTAACCTAGATGGGGACTCTGGTCATCTCTTCACTGGAGAAATCAAATAATTGAGTCATTAGCCTTAGAATAAGTGGTCGTCCATAAACAAGATAAAGGCCTTCTTGTAAAACTGCAAGCTTATCCTCCTCACTATTGAATCTGTACACCAGCCAATCGGATTCATGGGTAGAGAGGGTGGCTTCACATTTCCAAACAATGGAAATAAGGTTGTTCAGAGCCTTAAAGCCAGGGTATTTACCAGAGACGTAACCCAGGGCACACCGCTTCCAAACATCAAAGTTATGGTGAAAATCTTCAGAGGAGATAGAATAAGATTTGGTAGTGTGAAAAAGGGAGAAGTTACTAAGCTTAGTACAAGCGTTAGAGTTTCTATTAGAAGAGAAAAGATCCATCCACTTGCCATCATACAAAGGAGGAGGGGTACTCTCTGGTACAGAGTTACTTGGACACAGATCTCAACTTGGAGTACGAACAGGAGACATGTGTGGCGGAAGGCGGAGGGGAAGGGTTAGGAGATACGTCACCTTCATCCTCAGAGAAGGTGAAATCCAGTTGTTCCTCTTCCAGATCTACATCTTCAGAGACATCTTCGACAAGGACCGCTTCGTGAGGTTTAGATCTTGTAGCAACTAGCGGATCTGTAATTAGACCAACAATGTTGGGACAAACACCTTTATAGGGGGTTGATGTAGAGGAAGAAGGATCTAAGGTTAACACCAGAGGAACAGCCCCAGCTTGGGCATCGAGAGTAGCAATAAGGGTATGCAGGTTGTCTTGTCTACGTGGTACTGTAGAAGGAGCCTTTCTTTTGTTTTACGGCCATTTGAAATGAAGAATGGGCGAGAAAAAAAGAAAGAGGGGGAAACCAAGAGAGAACATTAAAGCCAAGACAGGGGAAACAAAAAAAACCAAGAGAAGATCAAACACAGTAAGTTGCTAGCGAACACAAGGGAATCAACTCCATGATGATGAATTTGATTTTATGTGAGCATGAAGCTTGCCAAGGTGGGTGAGTCCCTTTCCTAGAGAGATATAAGAAATTTTGATCCACTAGGTGATGTCCCTTAAAAGTGGTAGTATGTTGTTACATGTCTTTGGCAGTAGCGGTGGCACGTAATGCCATCACCATTATCCTAAACACTCCAGCGCTTTCCTAAACATTCTACCAACCCTTGGACAATTCTAACCATTTTAGAAGGTCAATTCCTAAACTGAAATGAATTTTTAGTTGATTTATAACATGATTGCAAATATTTATGGTAATTTTTATGTTTTTTCAAATATGTATTTATATTGTAACATTGGAAATTTTATGAGTTTGATAGCGATATTTGAAGTGTTGTGGGTTCATGCCTGTTACGTGATAACCTCAGGAGTATGATGCTACTGATGAATTTATTTTTATGGTGAAATAATGATGAAAATCAATACCATACGATGAGGATGGGAGGATGGGTAGCAACAGGTGTATCTGGGTGTGAATTTTAGTGTGAATTTTTAATGTGTGTTGATGTTTGTAATTTATGAAGGTGTGAATTTTTAATGTGTGTCGATGTGTGTTTGCAATTTGTGAAATTTGATGTGCATTGATGTTGTCTTTGAATTGTGAAATCTATGCATTGATGTTTTTTATAATTATGAATTTTAATTTGTTGATTGTGAATTTTAATGTGTTGATGTAGTTTTAAAATTGTAAATTTTAATGTTAGACATTTTTAAATTTTATGTGTTTATGGTAGAAATGTTTTCACATATAAAAAATCCACCAAAAGCATAAAACAACTATGAATATAAAAAAATGTCACGTTCTTTTTTTATTATCTTTATTTGTGTATTCCTGATATTTTTTGTGCATTATACTATTATTTCTTTTGTTATGAGAGGATCTTGGTCAGGTCAACATGACCTTGTATCCATTGAACACAGGTGACACCTTTTAGGACATGTTAAACAAAGTAGGTCAAAGCCCATTGTTTGCCATCCACATAGACCTAACGCCCATTTTAAAATCCTTAAAAAATATTATCCATTAAAAATCATAAAAAAAATCTTGCTAGTCACTTGTAATATTTGATATAATAGACTCATAACGAGATTTTATTTAGAAAATTGATGGGGATTAATATATCCTTTTGATTTTTTTCAAAGAATAAAATTTGCAGTCTAATATTCAGTAATAATGAAATTAGGAGTATTAAATTTTCTATGTTGATTAATGGATCTCCTTCTAAGGAATTCTTAATGGGTTGTGGGATTCACCACGGTTACCCCATTTCTTCGTTCCTTTTTCTAATTGCAGTAGAAGGGTTAACTATTTTGTTTCAAAGAGCATCTACAACTAATCTTTTCAAACGTATCCCTTTTGGAGACAGCTTTTACCTCACTCATCTGCAATGTGTAGATGACACTTTGATTTTCATGTCTACTAATCTTCACATGATCAAAATAGTTAAAAGGATTCTGTTGTGGTTCACTATTTGTTCAGGTTTGCACATTAACTTCCACAGAAGCTCTTTAATTGGCATAAATGTTGGGGAAGATAGTTGTGCAAGTATGGCATCTTTTGTCTTTTGCAGATTTGGTTCCTTGCCTTGCTCTTATCTGGCCATGCCTTTGGGATCCAATCCTAAAAGGTTGTCTATATAGAAGCCTATTATTGAGAATTTTAGAAGAAAAATGAGCATGTGGAGAGGTTGTATGCTTAGTATAGCAGGGCGTATTTGCCTAATCAAAAATGTCCTAAGCTTGTTGCCAATCTATTATATGTCTTCTTTTCTTATGTCGAAGGGTGTCTGTAATATCCTGACCTCTATTCAGTGAAGATTCTTGTGGCCTAGGGTGGTGAAATAGAAGAAATTTTATAAGGTGCGGTTGTGTATTGTGGTGAAAGCTAGAAAAAGAGGAGGCCTTGGGTTGGGTTCTTTAATGTCTAAAAATATATCCATGCTTTTCAAATAGATATGAAGGCTAAACTCGTCAGGCCATACCTCATGGAAACAAGTAACATCCCATTTTTACTCCCCAACTTTCAAGAATGGAATCCTAAAATTACATGGTAATATTTCCTTATTTTGGAAAGATATTTTGTCAATCTTGGATCAAAACAGTGTTATCGGCTCAGTATTGCGTCAAAACATTAAATTCATGATTGGTGATGGGTCCTTCATTCTCTTTTGGTCTGATGTGTGGATAGGATCAAATGCTTTGCGTAGCATTTTCCCCAGGCTTTACAAAGTTTATGCTATTCAGAATGGTTTGGTTCATGAGATGGGTCAATGGATGAATGATCATTGGCGATGGAATTTGGTTTAGCGTAGGAATCTCTTATCTTATGAAGAGCATCAACATCATCAATTGCTTTCAATCTTTGGAGCAAATGATAATTTAGCATAAAAAAGATGACAAAATCATATGGTCGTGTAATTCTGATGGAAGCTTCTCAATTAAGTCATGTTGCACCCTAATTGATAATACCTCTTCTACTAATGATAGAGTTTTTAAAGCCAATATCTGGATTAAAAGGGCCCCTTTAAAAGTTCAAGTGTTCTTTTTGTTAGCATTTCTGGACTAAGTTAGTACAAGAGCTTTTCTCCATCATCGGAATGTTTTGCCCGCCACTCAAGCTTCTTATGTCTTTTGCAGCTCAGATTTGGAAACTTCAGAGCATCTTTTTATACACTCTAACTTTTCTAGGAGTGTTTGGATGAAAGTTTTGGATTAGTAGGGTATCCAATGTTGTTTAGCTAGCACATTAGACTCGCTTCTTCTACAGTGGTCCAGAATGGTGCAAGGCAAATTCTAAAGGTTAGCTTGGAGACTGATCTCTAGTAGTGCTATTTGGGGTATTTGGTTGTTAAGAAACAATATTGTTTTTGATAAGGGAACTATAAGCTTGTTTGATTATTTTTCCACCATCCTTCATCGGGTTGCTATTTGGTTGCATACTTTAGATTCAAACTTCACTTATATAAAAAATGACCTCTTAAGATCTTCTGATAGCATCAAATTGTGGTGTAATAAAAAATCTTAGGTAGTCTCTTTGTTTTTGTTGTAGCATATTAGTTTTTTATTTCTGTTTCTCTAAGTCTGTCCCTTTTTTCTTCTTTCTTTTTTGCCATGTCCCTGTATTTTGCTTTGACTATTGGTTTTATAGCCTTTTTCAATATACTCTCGATGATTAAAAAAAATCTAATATTCATTAATAAAAAAATCAAGAATGTTAACATCAGTATCACTAGATACTACTTCCAAGTAGATCAACCCAAAATAAGTGCTACTTAGATATTTTAGGACTAAGGTACAAAAATCTCATTCAACAAACATTGCGAATGAAACTCAAATGTCATAGGATAGTGAACTTCATCAAGGTTTCTTCCATGGGCTTTCTCTAGTATTTAGGTTGGGTCTATAAACCTAACATAGCCCTACTAGTACATTTATGGACATAACTTGAGTTGTGATATGTGATCACCACATTATAGTTGTTAACTCACTAAAACAACTAGGAGTGGTAAAAACTAAGTAGATTTTTAAAATGGATAGGTGTTGAGTTTTTTACTAGGGTTTAATTCATCACAATAAATCTACATGCATCTTATAGACGGAACAATGGAAGTTTAAACACAACAAGACTTTAACAATTTAGGACAAGACAACCAATGTAGCCTATCTTAGGTAGAATGTTTAGGGGTGATAGTGTTTTCTTTTTAGCATAATCAGTCCCTTATTATAGATCTCTAAAAACTAATTGGGGTTTTTAGTGACCATAATATTAGGTAGTGATTGCTTTACTAAGATTAGACATTTTCTCTTTCTCAAACATATAGAAAAAACTTATTTCTACTAGTTTTGAGAAAAGAGGATGAGTCACCACGATATCAACTACAACAAGAGGCAATAGTTTAGGGACCATTTAGGTGGAACCATAAAATGTACCTTTCTCAGATGACACGTCATTTAGCCTATCAAATGGCATGTCATTCAATTACATCAGAAAACTCTAATCAGAAAACTCTAATTAGAGGAAATATAGATGACATGTTACCCAGCTTCTAAATCTTAATTACAAATGACATGTTGTCTGACCATAACCTAATTCCTATAGGATGACATAACCTTTAAATCTTATTAAAACCCTAATAATGATGCTTCATTTAAGCCAACTCATCACTTTTAAAAGACATGCATTTTTTTTCATGTATGCCAACCTATTTTCCTTTGACTTTTTCTTTTATAAATGACAAAGCATACACTTTCCTATAAACTGACCTCATACCTCATCCTTGTAGCCTTTTTAAACTTATAAATACCTTATGAAGCCCTTTCCAAAGATAAAGGTGTTGACCTTGCCAATATAATGACTCTAAAATCCTTCTTCATGGCCTATAAAAGGGATCCTTAAGACACTCTTTACGGGGGGTAATCAATAGAAAAAAATATGGAGAAAAGGAGAAAGGAAGAAACAAGAGAGAAATAAAGAGGAGATCATACAACAAGGTTTGGAAGAGAAAGAAAAAAGTAAAGAGTGAGAAAAAGAAAAGGGAAGAAAAAGGTCATAAACAATAAGAGAAAAAAGAACTATAACAAGGAAGAAAAAGAAGGGTGAGAGAGAAAAATAGTAAGGCAGCGTGGCAATTACAAATAGAGAGAATGAAGGGAGAAGAAAAAAATTGAAAAAATAAGAGTAAGCAAAAAGCAAAAAAAAAAGGAAAAAAAGGAGAGATCAAGGGATTATTTAAGGAATGGGAGAGAAATTACATTATAACTTTCAAATTTGGGCTCTAAATACAATGATTTTGATGATAGCAAGGTTGTAAGTTGTTACAGGTCCTCATCTTTCATAGAAATAAAAACGAATACCTAGTACCTTTGTGAGTACAAAATAAATCCTATACTCCACAACCACAAGTATCACTCTAATAACCCTCTTTTATTCTATGCATGAGGTTTATGCCTTATTTTTTTCTTTTGTTTCAACATGTGATATAATTCCTTCTTCTTTTTTTTGTGAACATGGTGCGTTAATAGGTAATTGTGTCTAGTAGATCTCTTATCTGATGGTTTTAAGTCTTGTCTTAGGGATGTTGCTTTGGTTTGTTTGAGAGGAGATATAGAAGCAATTTATTTCCTTCTCTTATTCAGTGTTTGAGTTTTTCTTTCCTTTAAAATCACGGTTCCATGTTTTAGCTTTCTAGGTTTATTAGCATAGTTTACTAGTCATAGGTTAAAGATATAGAAGGCTAATTTTAGATTTTCTTGGTGGTATAAGTTGTAGAACCTATGTAAGTTAGGTGCTAGGTGTAAGGTGTGGTGGGAACTCGTAGATACAAAAAGGGACTTTTTATACCTTTTTAGTTTCGAAAGTAACTTGAGTTATTCTTTTAGATAAAACTCTTTCTTCTCTTTCTAATAACATGAAATGTAGTTATAAAGGAACCGAGATGTTTGCTTTATTTTCTAAACCAAATATCTACCCCTTTGTCATTTGAGCACATATAGCAACCACACTTTTTCGCTTTCATTTGTGCTAACATGCACGAGCTAGGACAGTAAGATGAGGGAGGGGTTTTTTTATCTTTTAAATATAGTGGTGTGATGGAAAGAAGCTTGATATGAGAGTAGTGTTTTGTTTTTCAGGGGGAAGGCAGTGAACTCTAGGTCATTTAAAATTATTATGATCTTTACATGCATAATATTTTATGTAACTTAGTATGATTATTGTCTTACCATAGTCATTATAAAAAAATAAAAATCTCTTTCCATTCTTTTTTAATTTTATAATGGCCAAGTTTACCATATTAAAAAAACATTAAAAAAAACAAAAAGATGACATTTTTTCACATGTGTCGATATTTACAAAAAAACCAAATATTTTGGTATGAACATTTTTTTTTTCAAATTTGTTGCAGGTATTTATGGACTTAATAACAAGTTTATAAAATTCATTGGAACTTGACCCATATTGAAAGGCCCATTATACCGACATACCCAAAACCTTTTTAAAAAATCAACTTGGTTTTCCCAAAATCCAATTAAAAAATTGTTTTGCTATTCACTTTTAATATTTAAGGTTGATGGACTCACAATTAAATGTTTCCTTAGGTATTAAAAGGAGTAGCATATTCCTTAAATTTTTTATATAATAATTTGTTTTTGTGTAATATTCACTAATACCAAAGTTAGGAGTATTAAAGTTTTACTATGTAATATTCACCAATACTATAATTGGAGATATTATCTTTCAAATCAATATTCATAGATGCTATTGTCAAGAATATCATATCTTCTATACATAATACTCACCAAAGCCAAAATTAGGAGTATTATTTCTAATCCAATATTCATTGATGACAAAGTCAGGGATTTTAAGCCTTTTTAGTACAATATTCACTAATGCCAGAATAAAAGATATTATTTTCAGTTAAATATTCATGAACGCTAAAATCAGGGGTATTAAAGTACCATAAGAAAAATAAACCTTAATAAGGCTCCTTCCATGTACCTTCTTTACGACGACTATGATGTTTGAACCACTAATAAAGGTTTAACCAACCGTAGCAAATCCATTATCACCTTGTAGATAGATCTTCGGTAGAATAGGCATAACATATTATTACCAATTTAAGAAAAAACTATCAATGCAACTTACCTCATGTAGGATGTTTTAAGGTGATAGTATCTTCTCTTTAGCATAACCAGTCTCTTACCATAGATCTTTGTTGATTAATTAGGGTTTCTAGTGACCATAATACTAGGTAGAAACTCCTTTACAAAGATTAGACCTTTCGCCCTCTTAAAATATAAAAAAACTCCTTTCCTGAGATTTAAAGAAAGAGGGCAGGTCACCATAATGTTTGGTGCGACAAAAGTAACTTGATTCCCGTACAAACCCTCTAGCTTTTGTTAAGGGTAAGTTCCTTGGGTTATTAGGATTAAATCATGTACCAAACTCCATCATTCGAGGTCCTTTCATATGTAAAAGTTTGTCTAGCTTTCTATTCAGCTCTTCAAATTTTAAATCACTCGATTTTGATTGTTGTTTTACATTGTCTTTAATCTCACTCAGTTGGCTTTTTATGTGAACAAATTAAGCTTTATCTTTGCCTCGATTGCTTTTCTAGTGCAGCTTGGTTACATCATGGTTCAGTATTTTGTAGCACTTGGATGGTTTTAGGTTTAGAAAGAGATAGAGAAATATAATAAATGCGAGTTGGAGAGAAGAGAGATTAGAAATTCAGTTTTTGTATTGAAATTTTTGTGCTCATGTTGGCTGAGAGTTTGGCCTTTTATAAAGAATACGAGATGGCATGCCCGCGCGCTGCTGCAAGCTTATAAAACAAATGTACTTGATATTGTTATAATTGTGAACTAGCACTAGATAAGTAATAGAAACTAAAGGTATGATGGAGCCAATATTTCACGACGGAAAAAAAAGTTGTGTTGATGATCAAAAACTTACAGACTGAACAAAATGATTTGTAGCAATCCACAGTGTTTTGTGAGGAAAGATACAGTGCTTTCACCATATTATTTAGTTTTTTTGTTAATAAAAAGTAAATAAAATTACAAAGCTAAATTCTCTACCAACTTAATATTAAAAAAAACGACAAAGATAATTTTGGAAGGAAAAAACCCATGAAGAAAAACATTGTAGCAATTGACAATGTTTTGTGAGGAAAACTACAGTGTTTTCCCCAACAAAATCAACAAAGATAATTTTGAAAAATCATAAAAAAAAAACCATTTAGAGAAATACTGTAGCAATCCATGGTGTTTTGTGAGGAAAACAACAACGCTTTCCCCATATGATTTAGTTTTATTGTAATTATAATTCTTAACCAACTCAATATTAAAAAAAAAATCGGCAAAGATAATTTTGAAAAAAATCATATGGAAAAACACTGCAGCAATTCACAGTGTTTTAAAGAAAAAAATTGCAAAGTTAAATTCTCAATATTAAAAAAAATAAAATCGACAGAGATAATTTTAGAAAAAAAAATATAACAAAAAAAAACACACAAAAAACAGGGAAAAAAACCCATGTTGGAAATACTGTAGCAATTCACAGTGTTTTGTGATGAAAGCTACAGTGCTTCCCCACATGCAGGGGCGAAACTAGAATTATTTGTTAGGGGGGCCAAAATTAATATAACAAGATATAATATTTATTTTAATTTATTATATATGAGTTGTAAAATAAAACCTGTATAATTTAGTTTTATTCAAATAACTTACTACAAACATATAATGACATTTGTATAAGGTAAAAGGTTTGGAGCAATACCAAATTGAGTCAAAGCAATTAAGTTAATTTCATCTTCATAATGTATCTATCACTTTAATATTGTTGGTCTTTATACCTATCAAATATAAACATACAAAGTATATAAGAAACATTAACTAAAGTGAAGCATTATTTATATTTGATAAACTTTGAAATAAAGCAAAAAAAATAATAAAAACTTATTCTTACATATTTATTTTAATTGTGCTCGTTGTTCTTTCATAGAATAGAAATCATAGATTATCATATCAATTGTGAATCTTTCAGCAATTTCTTTTTTTTATATAGACAATCAAATAATTTGCAAGAAAATCATCCTCTATCCGATTGCGAAGTCTTGTTTTAACAATCTTCGTCGTTGAAAAAGCTCGTTCAATAGATTGTGAGTTATCAATATTTTTTCTTTTTTCTTAAAAAAAAAATCAATTCTTCTTATTTTTTTCATGGTTCAATCTAAAATCAAAACATATATCGTAAGAAAAAATTGATAATTTTGGTGGCTCTGCTAAAAATAAAACATAAAAAATCCAAGCATAATCAAAACAAACCAATAAAATATATCTAATTAATTAGAAAAAAATCACTATAACAAGAATTCAAAAAATAATTGGTAGAATTAGCAGATCTAAGAAAAAAAAAGAAGCAAAAATAGTAGAATTATATATATAAAAAAACCTCATTAAATTATTAACAAACATCTCAAAACAAAACAAAAATAGATTTTAAATTTAAGTTATCTTATTTTGTTTGATGAAAGATAAATTAATTAGTGGCTATGTTTTATTTTTTAATAGAAAAATTTTACTCGTGATTTGTGTTTTTATTTATATTTTTGATTTGTTGCATGATTTATATTAGGACAAATTAAGTGTTTTATTTTTTATTTCATAAAATAGTATTTTTATATTGTTGTTTTTCCATGTAAGTTAATAGTAAATGTCAAGGGGGGCCTGGGCCCTTGCTTGCCCCCTTGCTTCCGCCCCTTCCCACATGATTCAGCTTTATTTGTAATGACTTATAATTGTAATTCTCAACCAGCTCAATATTAAAAAAAAATTGATAAAGATAATTTTAAAAAAATCATAAGAAAAAAACCATGTGGAGAGACACTGTAGCAATCCACAATATTTTGTGAGTAAAGCTACAATGTTTTTCCCACATGATTAAGCTTTATTATAAAGTTAAATTCTAATCAGCTCAATATTAAAAAAATAAAATCGACAAAGATAATTTTAGAAAAAAAATATTATAAAACTAAATTCTCAATCAGCTCAATATTAAAAAAATAAAATCGACAAATATAATTTTAAAAAATAAAAAAAATCAAATAGAAAAACTATGTGGGAAAAACACCGTAGCAATCCACAATATGTTTTAAAAAAATTACAAAGCAAAATTTATAACCAGCTCAATATTAAAAAAATAAATTGAAAAAAATAATTTTTTTAAAAAATAAAAAATATATCATTTTAATATATTTCTAAATAAAAAATATTTTAAACCACAATCAATATTATAATTTCAAAAACCGTACGCATACCCCTTCACTCCTCCGAAAGAAAAAAAAAAAGTCATCTGAACCTCAAAAGGCTTCTGTTTTGGTCGCCCCCGACTTGCGGCCTGTACCAAGGTTGTCAATTCCATTCCGTTTCGTCCAGAATGGCCAAAATATTCCATACCAATTCAAAAAATGGAACAAAACAGAACAAATTTCATCTCATTTTAAATCTCGGTCCGTTCGGATTTTTGGCTAAATTCCACCCGAACGTTCCTGTTTCATTCCACATGTTCCGTTCCGCTCTTGAAAAGCCATTGAATCAAATTGAACCTTGTTCAATTTAATTAATTAAACCACCCAATTATAAAAAGTTCTTTTTCATTACAATTTTCAATAACAATGATATTAATAATAATATTGAAAATTATTATTACTATTTTCATTAACAATGATATTAATTTTTTAAAATTAGATTTATCACTAATATATATGGTTTATATTCATGTTGTTTTTTTCATGTTTATACTTTGTAAGAATTTGAGCAAAACAAAGGATGCTTTAGATTCCATTAGTCTTGATAACATTAACCTAACTTTATATTTAAAGTATTTGTGTTAAAACATTTTACTTTCATAATATTTTGATATTTTGTTTAAGTTGAATTACTTTAAGTTAAAGGTCTATTTAATCTTGACTATTTAGAAATATTTTAAATTTTAAAATTATATTTGTTTGGCATTGTGTTTGTGTTGCATAATTTATAATTAATTTATCTTGAATTTGAATTATATTTGTTGAATATATATATATATATATATATATATGTGTGAATAGTACAATCCTAAAACAGCACGTCGAAATACTTCAAAACTGAAACATTTTATTTCAATTAAAAAAACAAAATACTTATCAAAATGAAATTGACAACCTTGAACTGTACACTGCTACTAGTTTGATGCTTGACGACCGACATCTGCCTCTATCTTTTGTTGTTATCGAGGAGTCCTAGGAATGTAACATAAGGATCTTGTTTTGAAAAGACAATTACAATATGAAAATTAAATGATACCGCATGGCCATTACTTAATGGTATTATAATAGTTTATTTAGTAAAAAGCGTCTCTCCTTTTTCTTTTAGATAACCATGGCTAGGGTTTTCTAGGGTTGATGACGTGGATTCACTTGTATGTTCATGTTTTGTTGGGTTGGTCCATGCCTTTATTGGTGGACCATGTCTCGTACAATAATTCGAAGTAAATATTCTCAATAATCCATAATTTGAAGGCATGTATTATAAATTCAATGTGTTTAACTAATGATGCCGTACGTTCCTGTATTCTTTCTTTTTTGTTTAAATTTTTTTTTATTAGTATTTGAAATATTTTTTATTGAGAAAATAGATTATGAAATCGTTTTGTGGAGCAGAATTTCCTCAAGATACAGTGAACTTGCTTAATGCTTCATCCAGGTCTCATTTCACCGCCCGTTACCTGGACCGAAGCTCAAAGTCAGAAGAGAGGGATTTTGATTTATCATGTTATATGTACAGTCACAAGAAATCACCTATATTTGGCTTGGATTTGTTTCAAAACCTCCTTACAATTTTAGAAATATATGATTCTCCAATTCAATCTTGCTGGATATTTATTACTCGTCCAATGATCTTGATCAAATTTTTCCTTATCTCTGGTGTGAATCTACTGAATGACAAGAATGGTATTTTGGCGTAGAGTCAGGTTTTTTGGAAGAAGAAAGTAACAAGTTATTTTGCTTCCATGGTGATGTGTCTGCAAAATGGCCAGGCTTTTACAGAGAGAGAGAGAGCAGAGGTAGAACATGAAATCTCTGAAGTGAAATGGCTTCAAGTCTTAGAGACGAATTACCCTTAAAGACAAGGAAACGCATTAATATTCAACCCTTGGTTGATTCCACGATGATACTGAATTGAGTAAAACATTGAATATACAAACTGCAGTAGCTGAACAGTATGTCGCCAGTGTGAAGTGAGCTCGTGACTGTGAGAGGGGAACTTCCTCCCATGCAAATATACCCTTAGTTGTCAAAACAATTATAAACAAATAAACAACTGCTTTCTACCAAAAAAAAAAAAAAGAAAAAAAGATTATAAACAAGGTATTATTATAAAAAACTCTCATTCTTTGAACAATAATTTGGAATTGCAGAATGCCCTTGACAGAGAAACCCACGCAAGCTGAGAATAACTTCTCATTCCCTCACTTAATCCTATGATAACTCTTTAAAGAAACAGAAAAAAGACATATCATGCCCATGTGCACTTCCTGCCACTTCCAACTTGACTCCTTTGAGACCTCTCTCTGTGCGCTTCTTAAGACCTCGCTAGTTGTTACCAAAATAAACCTATCCAACTCATAACCTTAATGCAGACGAACTCCAACAAATTAACTACAAGTCCTCTTTCACACAAGTAGCACGTCGTTGAGACCTAGGCATACAATCACTCTTTCTACTCTACAGCCCCATTCTCTATAGGGAACTACTGCAACTATTATGACATGACATGCGTCATATGAAACCAAAACGCACATGGAAACAGACCTCGAATCATTAAAGCATCTCTTCATTTCTTTGCCTTCTGTGGAAAATATTAGTTGGGTATGTATGACTTGAATTCCTCCTTTATGATACCTCTGACCTCTCAGTTTCCTCTGAGATGTCCTTAAAGTCAAAGGGACGTTCTATGGATTTCCCTTCATATTTCTGTAAAAAAAGAAGAAAAACAAAAGGCCCACTAGCTAATCCTTTATTGTGATTCTTGATCTTGCTTGGTTTTCCACTTTGAACACAAACCTAGGGTTAGCTAGGGTCTTGATGGTGGTTATTTTTACTAATTTAATTATTTTACTCTCTAATTGTTTTGGCAAATGGCTTATGCTAACGAAAAGATGCATAACTAATTATGGATTATGCACAAACAAAAGAAGAAACAAAAGAAGCGTAGTTAGTGGCTACAAACCATGACGTGATAATATTCTCTCTGTGATCAAGTAAAGGCATATTATATAATCATTTGCAATACTTAAATGCATGATTTGCAATACTTAAATGCATATTATATAATCATTTGCAATACTTAAATGTAGTGATTCCCATAGTAGGTAGAAACTTTTGGAGGGATTATAAACACGACAGAGAGAGAGAGAGAAAAAGTGATAGAAGAGAACACAAACAAATGGACTTATGCGAGAGATGATATATTGAAACTATAACAAATCTGATGATGAAGACAATAGTACAAGAAAAAAGGGAATCGATGTTGTGATGTATCTGACTTATGTGTCCTTGGAAACCAATCTCTGTGTGTCTTATGCGTTCAGTTTAATTCTCTGATAGAATGTCAGTGAGGTGCTGAATGGGGATATGTGCTCACGTTATTCCATGCAGTTTTAGCCATTACCTTTAAACCTGATTAATCTCACCACCAAAGCTCCAAAACTGCCATTATTGATCTCTCCGTCCCTCCTGTCTTTCTCTCTCAGAAAAACAAACACTATTGCAATTAATTCCATCTTAATTTGAAGCACATCCCAGTTGTAGATCAATGCTAAAACTTCTCCAGCTAGTCCTAAACTTACGAGTTCTTAAACGAATTTTCTTCTGTGAAGTATGCAGAGAAAATTAACTGTGTTTCGTTGAGCATATGAGTTAAGAATATTTGAAAATAAATGCAAGAGAAGATGTCAATATACTTATTAGTAAATCTGGTAATAAGAGTGCAAACAATGAAATGAATTGGACAGGCATAGAAATTATCGTGATCCATTCATAATTACCTTCCCGTGGTTAATAACTATGGTCGATGCAATCAAAAAAATTCGCTATTATAAACAAGATATCGCGGAAGATAGATGAGCTCTTCATGTTTTTCTGTCATGCTTTTCTTAATATTGTTATTGTTACATGCACCTTGCGAAATCATAAACGATTGAGAGATAGCCGAAGTGATCAAGGATCTAACAAAGAAAAGAGGCCATGATCTCATGATCTAAGAAAGGAAAAGAAGAAAAAACGGCAAAGAGGAAATCAAGCAACATAATAAAGAAGGTGCCAGACGGCCAGTAATATGTTCGATAGCACTCGAGATTCTGCAACTACTTTACCTTAGGCCGGTCACCAAGCCTGAGCTCAAGATCCAATTCATCTACAGTGCAAGGGCTAATTTCAAACACCTCAGACTGGACATGATGTTTATCAACTGAATTACACTTTAGAAAGAAAGGTAATGATGATTTATCAATCCTCCGTTTCTTGCAGCTCATAGGCTCCTCCCCACAGTCTGATATGCTCGGGCGAGTTCGTCGAACGACTAAATTCAAGCTGACAGACAAATCTGTTTGGACATAATCTACTTTGGCTCTACATCCTGATTCTATTTTCCTTGAATTCTGCTCTCCTTCAGTGCTTAGAGAAGATATATGACATCTTTCTTTAGCTAACTTAGTCTGTGGCGGGGGGAAGATTTATGGGATCTCTTTTGTTGTTCTTCAACAATAAAAGAAGTGAAAGGAGGGGAAATGGTTTTATCACAGAAATTCTCTTGAGTAGATGTAATTGAAACCCTAGAAGATGAAGTTCGGGATGGAATAAAACCAGGATCAGAATTAGGGTTAGGGCAATAATCCAAGGTACAAAGCTGAGATGGGTATTGAAACCCGAAAGATGTATAGGGATTTTGAAGGTGATTGAGAGGTTTTTGATGCTCATGATGAAGAATTTCATTGTGAGGACTTGGAGATTGCTTGAGTCTAGCTCTATCCCTCCTGTGGACATTCATATGACCTCCTAGAGCTTGAGCAGACCTAAATTCTCTTCTACAAAAGCTACAAGAATAAGATCTTGGAGGCCATATACATCCTCCGAGAGGACCAGCTGCATCTTCAGCGAAAGCTTGTTCTTCCCAAGAATCATCCAACGAAGGATTGGTTGAAGCCTGAAAATGAGAATCCAAACTATGCTTCCGTTTAGTCAACATCCAATAACGAGCTTGCTCCATATGTTGGACTATATCCAGAGATTCACCCTTCCAAGCTTGAAGAATATACAGGATTAATAATAGGAAAAGTATTAAAACTTAAAGGTACTTAACTGATTGTTGACGAAGGCAAAATGGGAGGAGATGGGATGCAAGAAAGACAGATAAAGGGCTTAACTGATTGCTAAGAGTAGTAGTCGGGAAGATAAATTGGTGGGTACTCTACCATGGTTGTCTTAGTGCAGCTACTTTTTTGGTTTTTGTGTTTGGTTCTCAGCACTATCTACTGTGTAAGGGGAACGCTGGTTTAGTATTCACGGGAGTGGGTCCAAGGAGCCTTGCTTGCTTGTGCTGTTTATCTGTGCTTATAGACAAACTGTAATCATGTCTGACTGAAACATCCTTGGAAATACCCAGCAAAAGTCGAAAAGATGCTGTAAATGCGCGCACATACTTGTGCTACACTATACTGTATGGATACTTTTGTTTTGGACTAGAAATTACTACTATGATATAAACTAAGCATTGTTTTCCGATCTGTGGACTGCCCTCTTCGAAGAATGCCCAAAGGTGCAGTGGTTATACTGTAGCATTTTTACTATAGCTGTAAACTTATTAGCATCACAATTGATATAATAAAATTATGATTTTGCCTTCGTCAACAAAAACAATTGGCCTTCGCAACTGTATATAGTGATTTGTTTTTGTTTTTTTATAGTAAAATAACTAATATACTTTTTAATACTCTAAAACACGTGGGATTTTCTCCTCTTTTTTTGTCATTATGTAAACATTTTTTTTTAGTCCTCAAACTTTATTTTTGGGTGATTTAGTCCAATTTAAGGAGCAACTGATTTTAATTTTTTATGAAAGGGTGGAATTGGAAGAAGGCGAACTAAAATGAAAAATACGGCAAATATAGGTGGAGTGCCATAAGTTTTGAAAAAATACACTTTCGTCCTCTATCTTAAACAACCACACAAATTATACAATTTTCATCCCTCAAAATTGTTCCAATTCGATTTTGCTACATATATTTATTTTTGTTAATTTTTTGTCCTTGGTTGAGAGAGGAGAAAAAGAGAGGTTGTTGGATTCCCGCAATAAAAAGAGAAACTTGTTGTTGACATCGATTTAGGCCACCAAAATAAAGGATTTTTGTGTCAAATTATTATATTTTAATTAGGAGAGTTCATATCAGGTGTTTTTATATCTTGAAAGTTCATGAAAAAATAGATCTGAGCTCGGCTTGACTAAATGATCTTGGGTTTTGCTTTTTAAATTGTATGGTAGCCCTTTCAATTATGGGTGGTGCTTGTGACTAAATGATCTCGGGTTTTGTGCCAATAATCTCTTTTTTCTTTCTTTCCTCTCTTCTTCTCGATTTTAGCATTGGCCTCTACACATTTTCAAAGAATCTCTTTGATTTTTTTTTCTTTTAGATTCGGTCCCTATTTTTTTTATTTAAAATAATTCATGAAATTCAAATTTTCTTTCAATTTTATCCTCTAATTTTTTTTACTTGTTAGATTTGGTCCTCATTCTTTTGATTGTGATTTTTTTGTTTTTATTCATTCTCTTTATTGAATTATTTTTTCAAATGTGTCCCTTAATGTCTTATTTTATTTCATTTTATTTTTGTGTCAAATTTTGTTCTTATTCTTTTAATTACAATTTGTTTTGTTTTTTTATTTGAACTTTTTTTTTAATTTCATCCCTCGACATTTTAATTATTAATTGGGATTTTAATTTCATGAATTTTTTAGTTCACCTTCTATGGGATAATTCTAGCCTTACGACTCGGGTCATAGATTTGAAAAATTAGCCCGCGTTGGATTAAGTTATTTTTTACAATTGATTTTTTTATTTCATCCTTTTATAAGGTTATTCTAATCCCGATCTCATATGTCAGGTCATAAATTTCATGGGTTTACCAAAGTTAAATTGAGTTAGTTTATTAATCATAATTAACTCAGGTTATTGAATCCAATAAAGTCAATAACCCAACTCTTAGCTTTCTCTTGCTTCTTTAAAAACGCTTCTATCACTTAAGCATTTTTGTTATAATGAAAAAAAGTTTGGTCCAGTTAGCGATATAACACGGGCCACCAATCTAGTTAACACTAACAGGCATTGAGATATAATACAATTTGTCTTACCATTTTTTTTTTAATAAGAACTTATTAAATAGCTGAAAATAAATCCTTGTATTATTCAAATTATTCATCTAATTTTACCCTTACCACTAATTGTTTCATTAATCCTTGTAGCAAGGGCTATTTAAAGTTTAATAAAAAATGATTCTTCCTTTATGCTTTGATTCGCCTTTTGTTGCAAAAGTTATCACAAGCTACTGGTCTTTTAATTATTTGAGCTCTAAAAGTAATCTACACATATTACTAGTTCAAAAAAACCTTTTAGACGAGAGTAATTACTAAAATTAGAGTGCTAGCTATTTATTATTTTTACTCCATATTACTTATACCTTTTCTTTATTTTCACCAAAAAAAATAGACATAGCTTTGTATTTATAGAAATAGCCTAACTTCTATAATCATTGTAAAATATTATTTTGCTCCTTAAAGAATATCACCTATTTAATTTTAGGATAGTTAATAGAAATTTATATAATCAAGTCCATACTTGAGTTCTCTAGGCCTAAAATTATAATTCTCAGTAGAAATTACATTCTAGTTCTTAAATTTTTAAAACTTATTTTATAATCAATTCATACTTGATTTTGAGTTTAATTTTTCATGAAGGATTTTTAATATGCGTAAACTATTTTGTTTCTAATATATTTGTCCAAATATAAATCATAATCATAAAATTAAAATGGGTTTAGATAAATTAAACAATTTAGTTTATCAACAATTTAATAATTGATTAATTTATATTTGAAGATTAAGTGTTGGCAATATGTCATAACCTCTTAAATATAAATATCATGTAAGTCATTTGTGATTTGATTAGCCTTTCAGCAAACAATTTTTTAGTGTAATGAATATTCTTTCATTAATAATATTCTACTTTAAATATTAAGTATGAAGTGTATTTGCCCTATGAAATTATATTAGTTCTCAATATAATAGTCATAATTATTTGATTAAGATTTGAAACACCTTCAAATCTTATTCTACCTTGAACAAGAATTTGATAATTAATACAATTTGAGAATAAAATGAAAATGTTTTATAATTTATTTAAGGTAATGAATTATTTATTGATCACTCAAATACTTTCATATAATTTCTACACTATCCAATATTTAGTTATTTGTTGCACAAGCAACGTGTAGTCATGATCAAAATATAGCACTTTCTAATTTAGTTATCTCAAGTCTAAAGATTATTTACATAATTTTACAATCTTTTCATAAACTCAGATAATTCTCCATGTAGAATTATTGAACAGGTCAACTTAGTGAACTTTTTGTAAATAAGCACTTAGATATTAATTTCATGTATCATTTATACATCACCCTATGTGAATAACTACTTCATTTAAAAAAAAAAAAAGCATAACATATATCAATCTGAAAAGAGCAATGACCATAAATGTTTATGGATAATGATATGATAGAATAAGAATCCTCATAATTATAAAATATTTATGATTTTCTTACAAAATATTTTTATCCCAAGAACTTATCTTTATTTTATAATCATTAATCAAACATAAATGAATATTAAAAATAAATTATATTTTTATTAATAAATTATGTATATATATATTAACCTCCAAATTTCTAAACTGCAGCCTACATTTTTATTTTTATTTTTATAGAACAATTTTTATTTCAGCTTCCTATACCTCTGAATCTTCTAAAAGTAAATGAGTTATCAATAGTGAAGAAATTACAATTGAAGGTTTTACAAAAAATATTGATGATTGAAAAATTTCAAAAGTTTCAAAAACACAAATTTATCAAAATTCCAAATTTGATCTTTTCAAAACTGATTTTACAATCAAAACTAAAGAAAGAGATGTTCAGCTCATAAAACCCTTTGAAACAATCCAACTCCTTTCTCTTAAATCCCTGCAAAAACATCAAGATCGAAACTACAAATATATTCATGTCGGCCTAGTACAGGTTGGGATCAAATCTCTTACCGAAGAAGGTCTCAATACCTCCAAATTTATACTTTTGGTTGCATGAATAATGGTAGTGTCATGTACAAACAATTGATTGATTGTAGGCACATGCGCTAACAATCATCCCCTTGCACTAAAATCAATCTCTAAATATCTAATACTACATTGCTCTATAAGAAGATCATTCTTCTACTAGAATAATGTTTTGATGAGAGGATTTGCAAGATTTTCTTTACTAGATGCTCGCTCTATCTTTAATTTTTTTTTTGTTGGACTTGGTTTTCAATGATGCATGAGACCATTTCTATTTGTTCTTTTGATGATCACAAGTAAATAGTTCTTGTCATGGATCATTATTCTAAATTTGTTTGGTTTAGCAATTGAAAAACAATTTTATCAAAGAAAATATATATATATATATATATATATATATATATATATATATATATATATCAAAGTGATTTGGGCAATCAATTTCATTGGTTCAATTCTTATTTTAAGAAAAAAAAAATATTCATAGGATAATGTGCTCTTATATTCATGAAAAAAAATGATATAATTGAAAGATAGCTTTGCTAAATTATTGAAATAGATGTTAACATTAATAGGTCAAATGACTCTTCTATAATAAATTTTATTGGCATTTATAATTTCACATTGTTGTCGACTTAATTAAATGCATGTCTAAATCTATTTTAACAATTGAATATTTTACTGAAATAATGTTTAAAAATAAACCTAACTATATTTTTTTCAAAATTTTAGGTGTCATTATTTCCGTTGTTGTGTCTATATAATTCACTATAATCATATGTCAAAGTCCAAATAATCAAGTCGTAAACACAATTGTTAATCTCAAACTCAGCTCTTGTCATAGACATAACTAGTTTATAAAATGCATAGTATAAATTTGCCTATATTTTCTAAGAGATAACCATGCCTATATTTTCTAAGAGATAACCAAGGATCAGTCTTAATATAGATTATAGCAATATCCAAAACTAACATTCGTAAACACTTATGATCAACAACAATCTCTATGTGGATAAAAACATATCCTATAAAACTAAGTGATAGACATTGTCATAACTCGATATTTACTCCCTTTCAAAAACAAAAATTTACATCAAAATATTTTGCAAACAAGATTTGATGGATTTTTTTTTCAAAAATGACAAATGTTGAAAAATAATCAAAATACAAAAAAAAAACAAATACAATTTGGGATCAATAATAATTCTAAGAGGCAATTAAGGGTGTGATTCAAGAAAAACTAAAGAAAAAGGTTTAAATTTATAGAAATTTAAAGAATTAAATAACCAAGGATCAAAATTAAAAAAAAAAACTTTAGGGGTCTTATTTATTCAATCAAAGGCTTAATTAAAGAGAAAAATCAAAATTTAGAGTCAATTTGACTGAATATATATAAATTAGAGAATCAAGGGCTATACTACAAAAGATGCCAAAATTTAAAGGCCATTTTTAATGCAATTAGGGGTTAACGTATGAAGAAATTGAGAGAAAATTGGTGAAATTAGCTAAAAAATAAAAAAAAATGACTAATTTGGAAAAGGTGAAAAAGTTAAATGAGTATTTTTAATGTAATCAGTGACAAAATTGAAAAGAAATTAAAAGAAAAGGGTTGGAATTGGTTTAAATTTAAAAAATAAAAAGTTGAGGACTAAATTGTAAAAGGTATCAATATTGAGGTACCATTTTGAATGCAATTAGGGGGTGGAATTGAAAGAAATGATAAAAAAAAAGGTTGAAATTGGCCAAAAATAAAACAATTGAAAAACTAAGAACTAAAATGAAATACTTGGGGGCTTTGTTTAAGAAGTATAACTTCTTTTTTATACCAATATGGCACCATTTCAATTTAAATGAGATAATACGTTTTGTTTAAAATAGCATCATTCCACGATTGTAATTAAAAAACAAAAAAGGAATTCCAGAACAACATTGTTTAACCAAAATGAGGTCGTCTTCCCTCTCACATAACCGTCTTCCCTCTCACATTTGGTTTACAGATTTTGTTTCTTTTTTTTTTTTGCATGTTTTGGCCCAACTTTGAGCAATTTTGTTATCACTCTCGTGCCTCCTAACAATGAAAAACAACACATCATTCTCATCCCTTGTATATGTCCTCGACATTCAGCCAAAAATGTGTCCGTAGACCTTCTAAATTCACTAAAAACAATTAGTGCAACGAGGTCAAACCAAGCATGTTTAAGCAAAATGTAAAACAATAGTAAAGGGTTGAGATTGACTCAAAGAAACTAATGGATACTATTATTCCACCTTGAAAGGTTCTAGAACCTTTATCCTTCCCTGTAAATGAAGAAGCAAGGTAAGAAAGAGAAGGAGCAAATTCGAAACCATGAAAAATCAAGCAGGGAGGATCGAAGAAAAGGTGAGTTTTTTGGGTTAGAAACAGGTTCAGTTTGAACCAAAAAGTTTTAGAGGGGAAAAAGGAAGAAGATAGGAAGAAAAAAAAAAAGCAAAAACATAAAAGAAAAAAAAAAACTCGAAACTAAAGAGAGAAAACTGCCCTAAACACAACAATACCACCTGCAAGCCACTGTCAATGCCACTAGAGGTCACCATAGAAACTTCTCACATATCTGGAAGCACCCTTGAGATGATGCACATCCCTCTTCCCTCTTTTTCTTCTTCTTTCCTTTAGGTCTTAGGGTTTCGCATATAGAGTTGTATTCACTTGGTTTTGATTTTATTTTTATTTTTATTTTATTTTATTTTATTTTATTTTTAATTGACTTGCAATAAAATTGTTGTCATTTCATAAAAATATGTTGTTATCTTTTGGTGTACATATGAATCTATAAAAAAATATTTTCAAACTAGGAATAAAATTGTGTTGACAAGTTATTTCTCATCAAGTTCGCTTCATGTTTTGAGTAAGCTTTATATATATATGTATGTATTAAACTGAGGTTACCCCTTAAAGGAGTCTTGAACAAGTAATGGAATGTACTAGAAAAGCATTATAATAAAGAATAAAAAAAAATATCTATTTTTCTAAATAATTTCCTGCATCAAATTTGTATCAAATTCGTTAGCAGTATTAATTAGTGCTCGTCATTCCATTTATGGGATACGTTCTGATTCATTAAAAATTATGCTGTCAGTCAATGGGCCAGAAATTGCAAAAGTAATAAAGTAGATTTTAAAGCTCATTTGTTAGCTTAGAGATTTCACGCTAATGAAATGTAACAAATTGGGTCAAAACTCACCTTCATGAAAATGGCATCTCCTCCTTTTGGAATGCTTACAAAGCATATCCCCTGCAACATGCTCACTACCTGCATTGAAATTTTATTTTAGAAGGTTCATATGCATGAAGAACTGCAGTACTGCTAGATCTGCTAAATGGGGCTGATCTGCAGACCTGTGCCATGCTTTCAACTCCCTTGTACAGAGCAGATATTAACAAGAAAACAAGAAAAAGAAAATGCCTTTTCCCCTTCGTAAGTGATCAGTTAAAAAATCTGAACAAATGTAAAAATCAATACCTGGATAGGATGGTGAGATTTCTACAACTGAGCCAAATCATAGTTGATACCCTTAACGGTAGGATAATTAGAAATGATCATGTTAAGCACAGAACCATCGTCACCATCCACATCCACCAAGGTTTTTACACCTTCGAAGCCACCATGCATCCAGAATTCTCCCCAAAAATATGGGGTTGAAATCTCTCGTGCAGATACTGTCTAGAGAACAAGTGAGAATGGAATGGCTAGAAAGAAGGCAAAGGATACGGTCAATCATAAAAGGAGCATCATTGTTCTGAGTGGGAAGTATTTAATTTGTTGGTATATTTGGTTAGCTACATTATCCGATTTATAATCCATCTAAAATGTTTGTCTTGCTTACAGGACTACCTTAATGATCTTAGTTTGCAATCAGTTCTTGTGACAAGTCCGGTGGATGGTGCTGTGAGGAAATATTAAATCTGTCATACTTCGAAAAACTGTTTCGGCCAGGGCACTTGCTGATCAGGAATAGAATCATCTACAGAAAAAACTTGAAGTGGTTTAGGCCTCCTTTTCTGCACCAGAACTTGCTGTGCAGCCAAGTCCAGTTTCCGGAGCTAAACAAATAAATTATGGTTGACTATTGCTAATCTGCTGATAAATTCAACATTCATTGATTTTCCAATACATTCAACATTTATCAACTACTGCCTCACCAAAATCCAAGAGCTACACTCACTAGAGATTTGAGTTCTATGAGAATTGATCATCAGCTTCTGAAATGCAATCACATGGGCAATTGGGTAAGCTGATGTAACTACAACAGTAATTATTCACTTATTTTTTTATGAACTCCACTACTGAAAAATTACAAACAAAACAAGCAACTCGAATATGAGAAAATCCAGCTTCCTTTCCCAAGGTTTCAAATTCTTTTTCTGTCCTTTCTTTTCCTTGTGGACTCATGCTTGTCATGAACAAATAATTCTGTAGCATGCTTTTAGTTTTAACATTGGTTTCAGGGGTTTCTGGAACTACCATATCCACTACTATAACTTTTCCGTTGTCTGGTAAAGCTTCATAACAATTCTTTAGCAGTTTTAGCAAGTGCTCATCATCCCAGTTGTGAGTTATCCACTGTTTCATTCAAAATATCATTTCAGTTCCCTAACAGAGGTATGTAGCTAACAAATTGTTAAAACTTCACTAGTATCAAATCTTATTACCTTCATGAAAATAGCATCTCCTCTTTTCGGAATTGTTACGAATCCGTCCCCCGCAACATGCTCAATTCCTACAGAACAAAACTTGTTCAGACTGCTCAATTTTGTACACTTTAAGTAAATGATCAAACAACTGTATCTATGCAGTTTTCCTACTAGTCGCGTTTCAACTTCAAGAATAGGCAAGCATCCTTTCGATTTGTAAGTAATAAGTTAAAATAAAAGATCAAAACAAAATACCAATACCTGGGTAGGATGGTGAGCTTTCCACAACTGAAGCCAAATCATAGTTGATACCCTTAATTGCAGGGTACTTGGTAATGATCATGTTAAGGATAGAACCATTGCCACCACCCACATCCACCAAGCATTTTACACCTTCAAATCAATCATATATGTCCAGAATTGTCTCCATAAATGTAACGTTGAAACTTTTCATGGAACTGCTGAATAGCTCACAAAATCTTGCATCTTTTTTTAGATATTCTGCAGAATTTATCCCGTGAGCCTTTTCAAGTGGAATCCCTCCTTCCAGAACTGCGTCTTTTAAGTGGTACCTGTTGTTATTTCATAGTGAAAGAAGAAGAAAAACCACAAACTAACTATAGCAACAAACAATTCGGCAACAGGGATAGAATATATGAAAAAAGCAATACTTACGAAGTCTCTTACCACATATCCATCATAACCTTGTCATGAATCATAGCTGAAAAGGGACTCAACGTACGATCCTCCATCCTGGTTCTTGGTAAAGTATTTGGCCACAGGTGCTAATCCATATAACCTCTGGGAATGACCATCCTGAATATTCTTGGTGGACACTGAGCAAGTAAGAATAGAATGGCTTGCGAGCAGGCAGAGGTTACGGTCTAACAGAATATGGGCTTCCGGGTTGTTTTGTGTGGGAAATTGAACGACAATATCTGAAGCTGAAAGCAAGGCATCAGGACCAGCCTTTTCTATTATCCCAAACACACCTAGCTCTATTGCTGCTTTCAAAACCAGAGGCAGCACTGATGCACTTGAAAGTTGCATAGCATACTGGAGATGATAGTCTTCCTCGTAGGTTGAGGTTGCCATTTGTTAACCCATCAATATTGCTAGTAAAACTTTCCACGGTGAATTGTATCTCCATCTACAGTAAAAAAACCACTTTCCACGGTGAATTGTATCTCCATCTACTGTAAAAAAAACCACGGCTTTTAGTTTATTGTTAATATAGCTAGAGAACAACATCAATAAAGGTGGCTAGAAAACGCTGATGAGTTGCCATGTAATTAAATCCTCTTCTTTTCAACTAATAATATCTCAATATATAAGTCGCTCATGTTCAAAATTCTTTGAGAGACCCCTCCTCAAGTGAATCCAAAAGATTGGACAAAGGAGATAAGACGTATAACTTCTCCTATTTAAAAATATGACCAAGAGGACTCTCTCCTTCTCTAATTTGCATTAAAGAAATCAAAGAGATTGTCTTCATTACATACTTTCGAGTTAAAAAAAGAACAATAAAAAAAAGGTTCTGCTGAAAATGAAACCCTTGAAAACGAATGTTAAGGAATAATTCAAATGTAGGGACTTAATTATATATATACAACGGATGTTGTGTCTGACATGACACTTGGTGACCAGGAAATTCTAGAAATGAACCACACGCAAAGAAAAGGTTCAGTTTGAATTATTGCTCATTTATTACTTATTTATCACTTTTTTCTTTAAGAATAAATTTAATATTTAAATCTATATAGTTTCTCTGCCGAAATAATTAATTAAAATTAAAAAATAAAATAAAATATCTAGCTTTTCATTTTAGCAATCTATTAGAAAATTATGGGGACAAATTGAAATTTAAATGAAATGGTGGGGTTAATGTGTGAATAGTAAAAAAAATTGATTATAAAAACTCACCCTCTCACTCTTTAAGAAGAAAAAAAAGAGGAGAAAAGCCTCAATTGTTAAGAGAATTCTAGGGAAAACCCATTAGAAAGCCAAAGAATTGAAGAGAGATTGTGAATCACCACCCTTAAACACTTAATTAGAAGGGAGAAATGATGGAAAGGAAGGGAAATAAAGAGGGGTTGTCAAGGTAGAAGAGGGGAAAAAAGGAGGGACTTGAAAAATTTTGACATGTTAAGATTCAAAAACTAGATTAACGTTCAGTAAGGTGTTCAAAATCTAATTTAGCAATTTCATGCAAAACGAATAACAATTGAGGTAAAAATCATGAAATTAATGTTATGATTTATGATAGAATTTTGGGGAAAATGTAAATTGATGACAAGTTGAATCAATTGGGTTAGAATAACTTACAACGGGTGTTAAATTATAAGGAATTAATGAAAAAAACATAGTATCCCTAAAGACATTTATGTCCGGTTAAGGGGGTGCCAATTAATGAATTGTGATTTATCAATTCATAATTTTCCGTTAGAGATGATTTTAGATGAGTTTAATTATATTATATAACATAATTGAATTGATTATGTCATTATGAATTGAAAACCTTGAGGATGGTCATAGAACTCACAGTTGAGAATCGTTGTGATTGGTTGATTTTGCATATAAGAAAGAAATTAATGGAAAATATACATTTTATATCGTTATGCTATTGTTAGTGTGAAATGGAATAAATGTTTGTGATGAGTTTGAAGTATATATGATTATGCTAATATTTGTGGAATATAAAATAGGTGTGAATATAAAATGGGATGTTACAACTTATAGCTAAAATCTTATAGCATGGGTTTCTATACTATTAATT
This sequence comes from Populus x sibirica, assembly GCA_019202695.1. Classification (NCBI taxonomy): domain Eukaryota; kingdom Viridiplantae; phylum Streptophyta; class Magnoliopsida; order Malpighiales; family Salicaceae; genus Populus; species Populus x sibirica. The sequence goes on from JAGMVL010000318.1 coordinate 948,059, forward strand.
TATTATTAGCTAAAGTGGCAAACTTATAATTTTAAGAGAAGTGCGCTCAATACTCTTCTTGTTCTTGTAACAACTCTTTTTCTCTGTAAACCTTCTCTTAGCTATTTCTAACAATGATGAAAAACACTTGGAAGAGCGAAGTTTCTCATTCCTTTTTATTCCATATGAGTAACAGATGGTTTTGGTATTTTCCTATATATGCACACTTGATTTCTATGTAAGGTCTCTCACACACTCCTCCTATTTTATAATCTTACATACTTGATACTTGAATTTTTTTTTTATTCTAAAAAGCTCACATTCATCTTTGCATTCACTTGAAAAGTTTTGAATCCTATATTGCATCAAATCAATTCTCACATTTGTGAGTTAGATTACATTCTATAAAAGACTTGAGTTTATCTATTGTAATCTTCTCATCTTATATGGAGTGATCTTTCTCTTGTGAGAGATAAACATATTGTGAAAGTGTAAGTAACACTTAAATCAGTTGGGTATATCTGTGGTAGTGAGCCCCATAGAGGTTTTCAATAATGATCATTGAAAAAGATTTTGTGTAAGGTTTTCTAATCTTTATACTGTAAAAAAGATTATGTAATAGATTTGATCCTGAGCTTGTAAGAAGATCGAGTTCAATCTTGAGCCTATAAAAGGAGTAAGTTTGATTTTGATCCTGGAAAATGATTGTGTAAAGGTTTGGTCTCATTTGTGAAGAAGATAATATGTGATAGTGAATACTTAAATGAAGGTTCAAGAAGTGGAGTAGGCAATTATTTGAACCATTATAAAAATTGACGTCTCTTTCTATTCTTATCTCTTAAAATTTATGCTCCTTAATATCGCTTGGGTGTTTTGGCTATCTTAGTTTAATTGGAGATTAATACTTTAAAGTTCCATAAAATTAGATAAAGTCTTAATTCACCCCCTCCTAAGCTTTTTAAGTGTTTCAAATGTTATCAGAGCATAAACTCTTTGGTTGAGGTTTGATCACCTACGAGAAAAGATCATGGCATAAGAAGGTCAATAATTAACTAGAGCACCATTCTTTGAATGGAGGGATTATGCCTATTGAAAAGTTAGGATACAAACTTTTCTTGAGTTTGTTGATATTAAATTGTGAGAGATATTATTTAGAGTGGATATACTCAACACACAATAATAAATTTGGATGGAGAATTGGTTTCTAAACCCAAAAATGAATGGGATGACAAACAAAAAAAGGCATAGTTATATTATTAAGGCAATCAATGCATTCTTTTGTGCTCTTAATCATATAAAGTTTACTATAGTGAAGAATGTAAAACAACTTTTGAAATTTATAAACTTTTAAAAGTTACTCATGATGGTATAAGTCAAGTTAAAGAATCTAGATTGATAAGTCTTACTAGAAAGTATGAACTCTTTAAAATAAAGCCTAATAAGGGCATTCAGGAAACACACATTAGATTCATTATATTTGTTAATGAAAAAGAATGTCAAACATGTGATATTCGAAGATGATACCATGAAAAAGATAAAAGTTATTGTAATATTGAAAAATTTCCCTATTATTTTAGCATGTTTTACTTATTAATTGTTTAAAGTATAACTTTCTAAACATAAGTCAATTATGTGATAGGGGTAATAAAGTTATTTTTTAATCTTTACATTACTTGATTATTTTTCTACAATCAAATCATAAAGAATATATAATCATAGAACTCTAGTAGTTGAAGAATCTAGAAATATTGTATTTGATAAGTCTAACCACTACTAGAAAATTGGCAAATACAAACAGAAATACTAACGAAATAGTTCCTTGCTATTTCCCTTGGAATATATCGACAGAAAATTTATATTGGTGTATACCGATGCAATTACATGGGAAAAGAAGGAATAAAAAAATTGACGTGTCATGCATATAGACGGTATTACTAACAAAATAAGTCTCCACTAATATTCATCGGTAATTTCATTAGTAATATTTAAATTATAACATGGAAAGCGACCCCCCTCCCCCCCTTCTTTATTTCTTCTTCTTCCTCCATTTTCTTTGTAAATAACAAGTAGAACCCGCCCCCTATTTTATCGTAAATCAAACTCTCATAACTACAAATTCAGTTACCCCAACACTTAGTCTGCCAACATCCATGTTCTGGTTTATTTGTTTTTAAGATTCCCCACTTCAAGTAAGCAAAACTATCCATTTTTGTTTTAACTCATTTTTAAAAAGTTAATTTTTTTGGCATTTTATTGCAATATATGTAGTTTGTTCGTGTGTTTACTTGTTTTATACCTTTTTCCTATAGAAATTTGTTGTATGAACATATAAGTACATGTTAGGGTTTGTATGAGATTTTAAAAGATTGTGTTTGTTTGTAATTATATGAAATTGATTTTGATTTTATGACTTAGGTGTTTGTAATGAAATAAATAGTGGCTTATTTAAAGGGTATGTTTCATGTTATATCAATTTCATTGTTAAGTTGAAAATTTCAGTGAATATAAAGGAATTTGAATTTTTGTAGAAAATTAATAATGATGTAAGGGTACTATTAAAATCGATTGAATAAGTTTGAGTTAAGCCATTGTTAGCTGATTTATTTAGTTTACATAATTAATTAATATATATTGTCATCAATATTCTTTATAAGTTTGATATAAGTAATGGATGATCATTCTTGGACATATTAAGTTTAACCTAAAGGGTTGTGCATGATGGATTATTGTAATGAGATTAATGTATATTATTGGATGTGGTATTATAAGTTCATACAAGATATGTAAAAATAAAAAAGTTTCTCGATATAGATGTTATACGATGCATCTTCTTAATAAAAAAAAAGATTAATGGAGAAATACTTGTGTTAATTTGTACACAGGAAACCATATGTTCTTCCTTACGATACCATGGTAGAAAAGATGGTTGGGTCAACTTCTAGTTCTAACAACGTGCATGGTGTAATAAATGACAATAGTAATCCTTATAGGAATATGGTAATAGATGCAATGAGAATGAATCAGGGTTATATAGGTAAATGTTCAATCATAGATGAAGAACCAAATATAGACATGACCAAGTTTTTTTTTATCTTTTGAAAGACTCTGACGAACCATTATATGATAGGTATATAAATCACAATCAATTATTGTTAGTTGCACAGGTGTTCACCATTAAGTTAAAGCATGGACTAAATAAGGCCGATTACGATAGAATTATGATAACAAAGGGAATAGGTTGAAAGAGAACTTTTATACTTCTAAATCCATGATGAAACATCTTAGCCTAGGATACCAAAAAAATTAACATATGTTGAAACTTCTACATGTTATACTACCTGGAAAATACAGATTTGACCGAATGCAGAACCTGTAAGCATGCTCGTTATAAACCCAAAACTTGCAAAGGAAAGACTTTTGTTGCACATAGAAAACTTAGATATTTCACAATCACTCTTCAACCACAAAGGCTATTCTTGTCTCCAAAAACTATTGAACACATGACATGGAATCATTCACATGATGCGGTAAATGAAATTGGCAGCTGGCCTAAAATAACTTGATTGAACTAGTTGATCACATGAAAAGAAAAAAGCTTTCTCCTTGGCAGGGAAACAGGCACAGCAACATAAGGGGCTTCGACCCTTCTGATGGTGAAACATGGAAACATTTAAATAGGGTGTATCCTCAATTTTCAATAGAATCAATGAACACACATCTTGGGTTATGTATAGACAAATTCAATCTATTTGATTTATTTATTGCAAATTATTTTTGGTCTGTGATACTCATAGTTTATAACTTGCTACTAAGGAGTCTTTACAACTTGCCCTTTGAAGGTTCATGTTTTTATCTACAGTCATACCTAGTCCTAATAGTCTAAGTCAGAATATAGATATTTGTCTTTGACTATTGATTGATAAGTTAAAGCTGTTGCGATCATATAGGACTTTGGTGTGGACTATCAATGATTTTTTTTAATGGAATGGTTTCTAGTTGGAGTATGCATGGAAAATTAACATGTTCATACTATATCGAAAATAGGAAGGCCTTCACTATCACAACCCAAAAAAAAACAACATATTTATTTATAAGAGTTAATTTTTATTCGGAGCAAATTTTTTTTTACTAAAACTTTAACAGAGTTTTCCCTGTAACAGGACCATACCAAGTTATCGACATCTTCATTCCTGACACAATTCATATCATAATTATGGTCCAATCACCTTGAACCTCATTCCCAATCAATACATCACAAAAATAATAGACATGTATTGTCCAATAATAAAGATGCAATCAATAAAAACAAAATACATAAATAATTCTAAGGTTTACATAACTTGCAAAATTAATTGATTCTAAGAAAAATAATAAAAACTTAGATTATGAATGTAATGCGCCCACTATTTTATCCGGGACAATTTTTTAGTTAAATATAAAATTTAGGTTAAAATGATCTCTTTTTTTTTTATCATTCTAACATTTCTAATCCTATAAGCAACTATGATAAAATGCAAATACTTAATATAACACAAAGATATTTTTAAGTATGACATTCATATTAATTACATATAACAATTTTGTTCTATAAATAAAAAGGTTCATTCAACCTCTTTTACGTCATTTATTAATCTCAAAATACATGTTGATCAATATAAATACATAAAAAGTGTCATATATTCAAGCAGGATCTATTCTTCTGTTGTGAGGGTCCTGAAAATAAGATTAACATTTTATCAACATAATTATCAATAAATGCAATGTATTATTTCACTATACCCATATAAAAATATTTATCCTATATACTTTAATATGAATCATTAATATCTTACACCTCCATATTCATCCAATTAATTTCGATCTTAGCCATTTCGCGGGGGTGTTACTCCTTCATTAGGGACACTGATCCATTCACCTAAAAACCAGGCAGTAGTTCATCCGTCCAATTACCGGGCACTAATTCATCCACCCAATTACCGGGCATTAGTTCACCCGCCCTAATATCGGGCATTAGTTCATCTGCCCAAATGTGTTTATTCGCCTAATTACCGGGCATTAGTTCATCTGCCCAATTACCGGGCATTAGTTTACCCATCTAATTACCGAGCGCTAGTTCATCCGTGGACATCAAAACATAAAGTACAAAATTTCTAATTAAAATTAACACATGTTTTTCAATTAATCTTTCTATAAAAATTCAAGATGCCGGACACCTACCTACTGGTGATGCTCGACTAGTAGCTCCCTGTTGTTGTTTGGAGCCTCCAACCTCTCCTGTTTCATTTAAAAGATCACATGATTTCAATACTTCATCATCCAATAATTTACTTAAAACTTCTCCACATAGTAAAATTTTCTATCAATACAATTTTAATACCTAAAATTATTATCATTATTTTTTTTCATGTTCTTTAATAATTCTATAAATAATTCTTACAATGTTACATCCATCTAAACTTTTAATTCATCATAATTATAAGGGAATCTTATAGTATTATTAAAATTTCCCAATAACTACAGGAAATTTAATTCCTTTACACCTAATTCAACACATCATTTCATTATTATTATTTTCACTATTAAAATGCAATTCATTAATTTCTTGAAGTTTGAAGTTTTATTTCTTATATTTTCCATGGCTAAAATCACCTTTCTAAGAGTAGGATAAATTCATTTCTACTCTAAATTTTAATCCATCATCCAAATTCAATTCATCCCTTTAAGTCATGAAAAAACTCCAATTACATCAATTCAACCCACCCTTCAAAATTCTTTACCCTTGCCGAAAATTCGAGTAAAAAAATGATGACATGATAATTCTTCAACTTTCACTTATTTATCTTTAACCCATTTATTTATTTTATTTTATTTTTTTCATGCCAACATACAATACTCTAGCATAACTTCACAAATTACATCCACAGTTTCTATTTATCTAAGAGTTCCATAATCACACATAATAATAACTAAGCATCAATTTATAAAATTTCACTAATCAACATAATAAGATCACATTTACTCATAACATAATAAGGGATCAATAGCAAATCCAAAGTGGAAACCATTCTTCATCCCCTTCCATCTTCTTTTCTCTTCTTCTTTTTCTTCCTTTTTTTTTACATATTAATCTAATTAATGACAAGCCCAAGCATTTATCCCCTTAATAAACTTATAATCAACATAAATTCATTCATTCAAACCACCCTAACATCAAGAACCCACCTTCACATAATACAAATTCTACTTAATCCAAGAACAAACATGAAAAACAACACAATGGATCATCATGGAGAGTTTTCTTACCCTTAAGGAATGAAGAATAAAAAGCCAAAACAAGTTGAATCAATTAAGTTTTCCTTCACACTCTCCTCTAAGCTCAATCTTTTCTTTTCTCTAAAAGCTCACTTAAAATCTTTAAACTCCTTGTAGGCTCCTTAATGTATCAAACCCACTCTTTAAATACTGAACACTCTTTCTAACTTACACTTTTTTTTTTCAAGCAATTTCCATGAAAGATGACAAAAACCCTCTTTTCACATTTTCCTCTCTTGGACGGCTGCACACTCTTTTTTTTTTTCCTTTTTTTCGTTGCTGGCAACTTATAAAGAGGGTTGTTTTGGGCAAAATTTCAATTTGGTCCCTAAAGAAATTTCTAGACGCTCATTTGTGCTATTTGTTCTTTTATCTAAAACAAAATCTTATCATACTCCAAAATTCTGAAACTTTAACCTAAGTTAAAATAATATTTTATAAGACTCCACGTAAAATTTCAACTTAATCTGATGATCAGATTGAAAGTTATATGCTACAACGTAAAATTAGCCGATTTGTGATTTTTAATAAAAAATTCAAAATTTCATATTTCATACTTATACAAATCATATCAATTAATTTACTCAATTCTCGAGACCATTTTTTTTATCTCAAATATGTATATACACATACCAGGGTTTACATTCACCCTAATAAATTATGGTAAAATATCTTTTTTTATTGCCACCAACGGTTCTTGCCAACCTATCATAAGTACAGAAAGAACAAAAAGGATTTTTTTTTTGTTGCTAGAGTTGAAAGGGATGTTGCACCGTTAGTACCATCGGGTGAAGAATTTTATAATGTGGTATCACATTACGATTACATTATGTTTGGTTTTCAATTCGATAAGCAGAAAGTTTCATGGCTTTGGTGTGCCTATAATTGGATAAATCAAAGTATTTTATGGGAGCTTTCTTATTGAAAGACTAATCTCCTCCGCTATAATCTTGATGTTATGCATATTGAAATGAACATGTTTGAAAATATTTTTAACATGGTTATGAATGTGTAAGGAAAATCATAGGACAACATTAATGCTAGAATGAATATATCTTTGTTTTGTCACTGTAATAATATGGAGTTGGTTTATAATGAGTTATAAGTCACAAAGCTCAAAGCTAGCCTCACCTTATACAAAAATGCATAGTTACTTATCTACGAATGACTTAATAGTCTGTGTTTTTCTAATGGACATCTTTGGAAACATATCTAGATTTGTGAATTTAGAGGATTGAAAATTGTATGGAATGAAAAGTCATAGCTACCATGTGTTTATACAAACACTCATTTCATTTTCTTATTGGGATTTATTTCTAAAGATGATATGAGATGCACTTACAGAGATCAATTACTTTTTTAAAAGATATATGCTCTAACTAGTTGCATATCTAACATATTGAGATGCTTGAAACGAATATCATTCAGACTTGAGATAATATTCCCTCCATCTTTCTTTGACTCAATGGAGCATCTACCCATATATTTACCATTTAAGGCAAAAGTTAGAAACCTTGTCCAATATAGATGGATGTATCCATTCGAGAGGTTAGAGATTACACATGTATCCTAATTAAATTTGTGTTGTTTTTTTATATATAATTTAAAACATCCATTTAATCATATATAGATACTTTTCAACCTTAAGAGAAAAGTAAAATACAAGTCGTATGTTGAGGTTTCGATATACAAGGCTTATATTATTGAAGAGATCTCGATATTTATCTCATACTATTTTGAGCCTCACTTAGGAACAAGAATTAACAACGTTTCAAGATATGATGATGGTGTGAAAGTGTCTTTGAGTAGGAATTTATTAATATTTTTCCATCTTGGACGACCTGTACCTAAAAATACAGTGAGGAAAAGATACTTGACAAAAATCAAAATCAGGCAAGCACATAATTATGTGATATTTAACTGTGATGAATTGAGACCTTTTATTCAATAAGTACAATAATTAACATGTTGTTGTCTTCTAACAATTTTTCTCTTATACTCTTATAAACTAATAAATTGAATAATTCATCGTATGCAACATCATCATCTTTTATTATCTCAAAACTCGCACCCAACTGAATCTCAATTTTTTTAATTACTAAATGAATAATTTTTCATATGGTTTAAAGCATATATAAGCACTGCTTAATTATTATTATCTATTGTAAAAATTAATTTCATTACACCTTTCTCTTTAAATGTTAATTGTTGTCTTGTACCGGGTTTATTGATTGGGATGGAATGTTAGTGGTACTTTGAATTTATTGTGTTTGGGTTCAGAAAAAAAAGTTAAGTGCAATAATGAATATTTCGTCAATGGAATTGTCTTTCATACTAAAAAGTATGGTCATAGTATAAAGACATATAACAATGAGTTTATATTAAGGAATCGACTTCTAATGAGTTTGAAGTTGATTATTATAGGAAGTTAAAAGAGATGATTGAATTGCAATATCGTAGCGAGTAGAATAAAATCTTTTTATTCAAATGTTATTGATTTGATATCACCGATAAAGGAATCCGAGTAGATCCATATCATAGTTTGGTCAAAATTAATACAAAGGCTAGACTTCATAATGTAGACGACGTCTTTGTTTTCTCCAAATAATATCAACAAGTTTATTACATATACACTTCTTCCTTTAGAAAAGATTGTTCAAGATTTGATTGGTTATATGAAATAAAACTAAACCTTTAGAAGTTTATTACATATCCTTTAGAAAAGAATGTTATTTTGGCTATTGCCCTCTTAAAACTAATGGGGTGCAGTTAAGGGAGAAAGAGGGAAAATTCATTTCTTCTTCCTTGCTTTCACCTTAAAGGGCTAAAAAGTAAGGTTTATGAGTGAAAAGAGAGGGTTTTGAGAGAGAAAAACACATTCATGCCAGAAAATTAAGAAAGATTAAAGAGAAAGAAGATTGAGTTGGAGAGGAAAAGTGAAGACAGAAGAGGAAAATGGGTAGGAACGTGGAAAATTTTGACTAGTTAGGATTCAATGACTAGATTATTGTTTGGTAAGGAGTTCTAAACATAATCTAACAATTTCATATGAAATGGATAACAATTGAGATTGAATTCATGAAATTAATGCTAAGGTTCATAGTAGAAATTTGAGGGAAATGTAAATTGACTACAAATTAAACAAATTGGGTTAGATTAAGTTGTGTTAAGTGTTAAATTGGGTATAATTAATGAAGAAAATCATGAGGTCCTTAAAGACCTACCAATGAGGGACTAAATTGCATGTAATAAATTGTGTAGTTAAGTGAAATTATGGTAAATTAGTGTTTAATTGTGTAAGGAAAATGATTTTGAAAGAATTTAATATAAAGTGTAATTGTAAGAGAATGCGATTATAATTGTGGTATATGAAATATGGTATAATTGTAAATTATGTTAATATTTATGTTTTCCAACTTCCAACTATTGGATTGATGGTTCCTAAAAGGTTGGAATTAAAGATATTATAGCATATATTGAAGGAAAATGAATGGAATGAGAAAATGAAAATTAAAGTTAATGAGAATTGACTTAGAGATTATGGTTAAATTGAAAGAAGTAAACCTAGAATATTATTATGTGTGTCATAACCTAATTTTTGAATTTTTTTTCAAAAATAAATAAATAAATGAATGAAAATAATTTAAGAATTGGGTTAAGACAATACAAATTGAAAGTTTGAGGACTAACAAGGATAATTATAAATTTGGGAGTCAATTTGGTCACAAATTAAAAGAATTGATAAGTTTGAAAACTTAATTAAACTTTGATTTAATTAAGTAAAGCAATCAGGGGCTTAATTAAAAAAATAATAAAGTTTGGGGTTGATTTGGGTTGAAATTGCAAGGAATTAAAGTCCAAGAACCAAAGTGAATAGATAGTGATACTATAAGGGGTTAATTGATTTTTTTAAGATTAATTTTGAAAGAATTAAAAGTTGAACAGTTAATTAAGAACTTAATTGATTAATTCAGAAACTAAGGACTGTTTTGTAAATGGCACTGAAATCCAAGGGGCCAACTGCAATTGTTCCAGGGGCAAAATTTTATATATATATATATATATATATATATATACAGGGGCGGAGCCTTTTACAAGGCTAAGGAGGGTCAGCCCAGGTTAAAAAAAAAATTAATGACCCACTTTCCTTTTTAATTTTTACACAGCTTATGTCCCACTTTTCCTATCTTTTCACAACAAACATATATTTCACTTTCCGCATCTTTTACAAAGCAAACCTAATGTCCCACCTTTTCTTATAATACAAATTAATTACTTCTCATCGCCGCCACTTTACTTTCCGTAGCAATACTAATTAATTAGCCACTCACCTTCTCTTTCAATACTAATTAATTAATTATATTTTTGACAAATTTATCTAAATATAAATAATTAATTGATTCACATGTTTTCTAAATAACTTGGGGTTTTAACTATTTTTCTTCTCAATAATATATAATTTTAGCTTGGATTTTGAAGAAGAATCTATACAGAGAGCTAAGAGTGTAAAATCATCGGTAAGAATTTACAAGCCATGACTTTTCATTTTGAATTCAATGTTTCATATTCATTACAGTAGATTGTTAGTGGAGTAAACAGTAGACTGTACCTTAGAAATGGATGCATGCTAACACACTAGTAGTCTAGTACTAATAATTTACTGGTTATTTCAAAGTTAAGTTCTCCAAATCTCCCAGTAGTTTGCATCACTAGTTAATCCTTGTATATTCTGTATTTTATGAATATTCTATTGTGGCATTAGTATCTTTTCATCTTGCACCTGACTTCTCTAATCCTTTTTACTTGAATAGGTTATAAATTATAATGGAAAATCAAGGAAACAAGAGAGGAAAAACTATGTTTTCATTCTTTAAACCAAACGAAAAAACATCAACCAGTAAAGGACATTCTCCTTCCAATGTTGTTGTGTCAAATCGTATTGAACAACCCCCTTTCAAATCTCAAAGAGTTGAAATTGATGTTAATACTCTTGAACGAGATCCTGGGTTACGAATTCCAAGTGTGGAGACATCCTATTAATCAACAAGATAAAATTAGAAGAGCTTATATCGAATGGGTCCATATCAACCTAAGTTAGCAGAGTATCCAAGAGGCGAATCAGGGGACAAGATCGTCGATTTCAGTACACTTGGTTTGATCAATTTCCTTGGCTGGAGTACTCTCCATCAAAGGATGCAGTATTTTGTTTTCCATACTTTATCTTTGAAAACAAAGTGCCTCGTCATCTCACATTCACCACCGAAGGCTTTAGAAGGTGGAAGAGGGTTAATGATAGGGTTAGATGTGCACTTTTGATGCATATGGGAAGTCCCACTTCACCACATAATAATGCTGTGAAATCTGCTGAAGATTTAATGAAAGTAAGTAGACATATTGATAAAGTGTTAAATGCACAAACTGTTGAAGAAGTTCAGAAAAATCAGTTAAGACTTATGACAACAATTGAAAGTGTTCGATGGCTTAGCTTACAAGCATGTGCATTTAGAGGTCATGATGAATCTTCGGCTTCTAATAATCGAGGTAATTTTTTGGAGATGATAAGACTTATGGGGAGACTGAATGTTGACATTGATGATGTTGTCTTAGAAAAAGCTCCGAAAAATGCAAAGTATACCTCGCCGACTATTCAAAAAGAGATTTTGCATATTCTTGCGAACAAAGTGAGGAAAAAGATTTGTGAAGAAGTTAGAGATGCAAAGTTTTGTATTTTGGTTGACGAAGCCAAAGATGCATCAAATAAAGAACAAATGGCTATTGTTTTGAGATTTGTTGACATTCGGGGGTTTTGTACGAGAGCGTTTTTTTAGTATTGTGCATGTTTCAGATACTACTTCTTCAACACTTAAAAAAGAAATTTGTGATGTGCTTGCTCGATATAACTTGCATATTTTCAATATGCGAGGTCAAGGGTATGATGGTGCTAGCAATATGCGTGGCGCATGGAATGGACTACAAGCTCTATTTCTCAGAGATTGTCCTTATGCATATTATGTACATTGTTTTGCTCATCGATTACAAGCGGCATTAGTTGCAGTAGCTGGAAATGAGATTTCTATTTGGTTATTTTTCTCAAAATTGACAACCATTATCAACCTTATTTGTGCTTCTCCCAAACGTCATACCGAGTTACATTATGCTCAGGCTATAGAAATTGCACATATGGTAGCTACTGGAGAACGTGAGACTGGTAGAGGGGCTAATCAAATTGGTAATTTACATCGAAGTGGAACTACTCGCTGGAGCTCTCATTTTGATTCTATTTGCAGCTTAATAGATATGTATGGTGCAACTATTACTGTGCTTGAAAGTATGGTTCAAGAAGGATCTTCTAATTCTATACGTGGAGAAAGTTGGTGGTTGTTTGATTGTGATGAAATCTTTTGAATTTATATTCATCTTATATTTGATGCATAAAATAATGGGGATTACTGATTTACTTTGTCGAGCTTTGCAGCAAAAATCTCTTGATATCTTAAATGCAATGGATCTTGTATCAACTACTAAAGCATTGCTTCAAACTTTGAGAGATGCCGGATTTGATCTTCTCCTTGCAAATGTGCAATTTGTTTGCACAAAATATGAGATTGACATACCACATATGAATGCTTCGTACAAAAAGGCTACGTGGTCGTTCATGTCAACAACAAGGTTCGGTGACGGTTTACCAACATTATCATTATGATGTATTTAACTCAACAATAGATTTTCAGTTGGAAGAATTAAATTCTAGATTCAGTGATGAGACAGTGGAACTCCTTGTACTTAGCTTTGCTTTAGAACCTAAAGACAACTTTAAATCATTTAAAGTTGATGCTATTTACAAGCTTGCTGAGAAATTTTATCATGAAGATTTCAATGAACAAGAGATGTATTATTTGAGATCTCAACTAGAGCATTATCAGATTGATGTGATTCATCATGAGAGCTTTCAGAATATGTCTATAATTTCTGAATTATGTCGAGGATTAGCTGAAACAAATAAGTCGCAACACTATCATTTGATTGACAAGTTGATTCGTCTTATTTTGACTTTGCCTGTTTCCACTGCCACTACAGAGCGGACATTTTCAGCTATGAAACATGTTAAAACCGTGCTTCGCAATAAAATGGAAGAGGAGTTCTTAGCAGATTCTATGATGATTTACATTGAACGAGAGCTTGTTGAAGATATTGATTCGGATTCGATCATAGATGAATTCTATTCTATAAAACATCGAAGGGTGCAGCTTTGATAGTATAATTTATTTTTATTTTTATTTTGAATTTTATGTACTTTAAATTTTATTTTTTATATATTTTATGTTATGTATTTGAATTAAAACTTTATTGTTAATTTGACAAATTTATATATTCGAGTGAATGATTGATCTTAAAAAATAATTTATGTGTATTTATATCATAGCCCAGGATAGGAAAAATTCCTGGCTCCGCCCCTATATATATATATATATATATATATAAAGAGAAGATTTCCAGAACTTAATTTCTAAATGTTAGAACTTAGGCGGGCAAATTGAAAATAGCCATTTCAGTTGAAAATAGCGTTGTTTCGAAAATAGTGTTCATCACCACCTTCTTCATTCCATTGGTTCAACAGGAAGGAAAAACTGCAGCAAAAACTGTTCGTGTCACGTCTCCTACGATGTATCTTCAAAAGTCGTGGCCAACAGTCCCGCAATGGTAGGGCTATTAGTCCCCTGTTTTTCCTCAAACAGGAACGAACGTGCCTTTTGAGGCACAAACAAAGGGGCATTCTCTGGCTTTATAAAAGCCGGAGAAAGGCCACAAAGAGGAGAAAAAAAGACAAAGAATCAAGCATAGACAGAAAAATTGAGAACGAGAGATAAAACGAAAAACTGACAGAAAGAAAAACATAAAGAAGGAAGGACAGAGAGAGATAGGGAGAATAAGATTAAGCAAAAAAAAAAAACAAGGAGAAAAAAGAGAGAACAGAGGAGAAGTGAACAAAAAAAAAACAGAAGCAAAAGGGATTGCACCGTTGCCATCATCGGACAACCATTGCACCGTTGCCATCATCTTCGCTTCCAGCAGCATCTGAAACCAGTAAGTTTCATCTCTTCCCCGCTTTGTATCTTCAATTCTCTTTGTACCTGCACACTGTTCAGAGCATACGTGAATAATTCACGTATGCGTGCTACATCGGCCACCTAGGTCATTGGCTTGGGCCAGTGACCAGGTCGGGCTGGCTGGGCTGTATGGCTGGGCTAGATCTAACTCCCTTCTAAAAAAATAAAAAATAAAAAAGAAAAAATAGAGAACAATTGAGGCCAGGTTGGAGCATGGGCCTTAGGCCCAGCTGACCCAATTTGTTTTAGGGCAATGGTGTGTTTGGCAAAATACACCCTTATGCATTACCACTTTTATTTCACTCTTTTTTTATTTTGATATCTAGCTAAAGAAATCTTTTTGGATATTAAAAAATTCTTAAAAAAAATTGTGGACCCTTTTAAATTTATTTATGAGTCCCTTGTACTTTTTTATATATAATTTTACTATATATTTGATTTGTGGATTTTTTTTACTGTGTAATGCGAATCTGGTCTACGATATATACTTTGTTATTCTTCAAAAAATATATAAAAAAATTTTATGCTTTGCTTTAAATTCATTTTACTGGTTTATTCACTGACACGAATACTATACTTTCTTTGGTTATGTAATATTTACTAACACCAAAGTTAAGAGTATCCGTAGTCAAATATTTATTAACGCCAGAGTCGGAAATGTTATAAGCAGACCATAAAAAACAAAACAAAACAAACCTTTATCAATTTATGATAAAACCAACAATATAGCCTACCTCAAGTGGGACGTTTAAGAAGTAATAATATCTTTTCTTTTGCGTAACTAGACTCTTACCATAAAATCTCTATCGACCAGTTAGGGTTCCTTGTGACCATAATACTAGGTGACGACTCCTAAAACAAGACTTTTCCCTATGAGAACAAGATGTCAGATATTTGTTCCTTTTGCAAAAAAAAATTAAAAGGTCATCGCGATGTTGGGTGCAACAAAATGGTGACTCCACTAGGAAAACTTATTGGACTAAGCTTTGTCTTTTGTTTGTCAATTGTTATGATGTTTGTTATGTTGTGTTTATGTGGTTATCGCTTTTTACTGCTTTAACACGCATCCTTATTGTCATGGATCACTTTAAGAGAACACACCTTAAAATTTAAAATAGGTGGAGAAGTAACGATACCCTAATGGCTTTAGCTTGGGCAATACTCTTGAAACCATCCAACTCTTGCCTGATTGTTTACTTGAAAGTGGTTGGTATGCCGATTTGATATTACTCAGGGCCTCTATTTTCACACTCCTTGTAAGCCTTATATCAACCTTTCAATGATGATCACTAATCATGCGAGAAACTCATTCAAACTAGGTAGTAAGCTACCATTTGCTGCACTTAACAACTAGAACGTACCCACTAAGTTATACCCAGTGTAATCTCACTAGGGAAAGCTCAACATATGGCATCTTGAATTCCAAAACCATTAGGTGGCAAATGGTCGTCACATAGGATACAAGAGTCTGGGTTGGTACAATTGACAAAAGGGAAATGATTTGAATTAAAAGCCAAAAAGGTTTATTAAAAGCTCAAACTTAGGCAAGACTGGACAAAAATCCCCTAATTGGCATGATAATGACATCTGGCTCCCAAAACTCATGAATAAACAATCGTTGTCACCCCGTGAAGGGCGAGTTCACATTAAACATACCCTTTTCTTTTGCTTAATTGCATGATTTTCATTTACCAGGTTGAAATATAGGTTCTCCATTGAAACACACCTATAACACTCAACTGCGAAAAAGATAAATGAAAAACAAAGAAAGAGCCCAGTCAGTCCAACACTAAAAAAAGTTGGAAAGCCTTAAAAAAGAAATAGCAATGCTTACTAGTCTCTTCGAACATGTCTTGGGATATAAATCCGGAGAAGTAACATTTACAACTCAACCTCCACAGATGTCTACAACTCCTTTTAATCCACAGAATCTAGGGGTAAATGAGGTGCTATCTGAATTTCAATAGGCTACATATTCACAATTTGTTTAACCAGCATATTCCATAAGAATGTCATTTACCATTGACTTTACAGTGAAGGAATCTCAAAAGGACAAGATGGTAAAAGAAGATGGTCTGAAAAAATTGATTGCCCTAGAGCAAAGAATGAGGGCAGTTAAGGGAACTAGCTATATGATCCTATAAAAGTTGTTAAGATTTGTTTGGTGCCCAACATGGTCATTCCCATAAAGTTCACAGTGCCAGAATTTATTAAATATACTGGAATTCAATGTCCTGTAACTCATCTCAAAGCATACTACAACAAAATGGTTGAGGTGGTTCATGATGAAAAATTGTTGATTTACTTCTTTGAAAACAATTTGAGTGACACTACCCTCACTTGGTATATGTGATTGGACAATACCAAGGTGAAAAAGTGGAAGGATTTAGTTGATGCTTTCATTAGGCATATAAGTTCAATATATACGTGGACCCTGATACGTCAAGCTTACAAGCTATGGAGAAGGACAAAAAAAAGTTTATAAGAGAATACGTCCAAAGATGGCGTGAGGCCGCTGCACATGTTAAACCTTCTTTGTTGAAAAGGAGATTATCAATTTATTTTTAAACACCTTTAAGACCCTGTACTTTAAATATCTAGTTAGAAGTTTTGCACAATGTTTTATTGACCTGGTTATTATAGTTAAAAGGATTGAACAAGCTATCGGGTTAGGTAAGATTGTTGACCCGATTGAGAAGAAAATTTTCACTGGAAAAATAAAAGAAACTAAGGTTCACAATACCAAAGATGATACCAAAGGCATGCCCAAATCAAAATGAGTATGCCCCGGTCATAACAAAGAAAAAAAAGTGAATCAAAGAAAGAGATTGAAAGACATAAAGAGTCAAGTTGATGATAGTGACTCTGAGTTTTTAAAACCTTGAAACATTTTTTGAGCATTGTGAATCCTTTTTTTTCATAGCCAAGAACCACAGTCTACGTTACGTGCCTTTGAAATTCTTTTCTAATCAAGCAAGCAAGAGATTTGGAACAATAAACGACGTTTTTAAAATGCAAAAGATACTTTTTCATAAGAGTTATGACATTAAGAACAAACTACTTATTATTATTCATGCTGATAAAATGAGTGTTCAAAAAGAGACAAATGTTTCTCAAACAAAACCTCGAGCCCTTTTGCTTTGGAACTCACAAAAGCGAAAGGTCACCTCATGATATACCATCACCATTGACAATATCGCCTACACAAGAACAAGTTATCTCTTTTCAAAAAATAATCAGGAACTTGCAATTTCAAAAACAAATTGTTTTAAACTCATATCGAAACAATTTTTGTTTTCAAAATGCAAGATGAAGATTTCAAAGTTCATTCTGGGTAAAGATTCCTTCACCAAAACCAAAAAAGAGAAACGAAAGAAGGTTTATTCAAAACTATCATTTGTTTGAGTCACTTATGGAACATGCTTAAGGGCAATAGCCAGCACAAAGGGGCAATATTACACTTAAAAGTGAATTTGATCTCTTCAGGTAACAATAAAAAAGAAAAAGGAAAGAAACATTTTCTACAATGAGACAGGGGGACATTCTTGTTTACAAAAGGCAATTTGATCCTTTCAAGACAACTAGTAACACTGAAGGTTATTAGTAAAAAGGTGAGTAACAAATGATCTCCTCAAAATGATAAATAAGACATAGTATGTCTGACACGTAAATGGGTCATGATTGGCACCATAAAGGCTGAGTTGGAAAAATAACAAATATTTCTGGAAAAGGACTTACATGGGCTAACACGAGTGGACTAAAAACCGAGCGACAAAGAGAACTCAAAATCAGAAATGGCAAGACTTCATCAATCAAGCAACAAAGAGATCGAGAAGAAATGAGGGCCTATATTTTAAACCAGGTAAAGATGTATGCATGTTATCTAACCCTGAAGCATTGAACAATGTGTTTTGCAAAAATTCACAAGAGAAATCCCCGATCAAATCAATCAAAAGAAACGTCGCCTCGAAATAGGCTAAAAATTCAGAACACTTTTGAAAGTTTTTCTTTTTTGAGAAATTGTTGACTTAGGGAGGCCGCCCATGAGAATTAGGTCACCTGAAAAATCTTTGTATTTTTCAAATGGGTAAGTTACTCATTATGATGAGACCCTTTGAGTTTTTTCACCTAGGTAGGTCGCCCATTAGAATTAGACCAACCTAAAAAAAATCTCTTCATATCTTTCATCAATGGGAAGGTCACCCATCACAATAAGACACTTCGAGATTTTCTCCTAGGCAGGTCGCCTATAAAAATTAGACCATCTTGAAAAAACATCTACATGCCTCTCACTAATGGGTAGGTCACCCATTACAATGAGATCAATGTTGAAAAACTTTTATGTAGTTTTCACTAACGAGCAGGTCGCTTGGAACAATTAGACCACTTCCAAAAAATCTTCATATTTTTCACCAACAGGCAGATTGCCTAAAATAATTAGACAACTTTAAAAAAATCTTCATATTTTTCACCAACGGACAGGACGCCCATGAGAATTAGGCCACCTAAAAAATCTTTATATGTATCAATTTGAAAAGTCATCAATTACAATGAGACCTTATGAGTTTTTCAATAGGCAGATCGCTTGGAACAATTAGACCACTTCGAATCTGTTTTTGTATTTTCCACCAATAGACAGGTTGCCTGGAATAATTAGACCACTTCCGAGAAATTTTCATATTTTTCACCAACGAGTAGGTCACCCGGAATAATTAGACTACTTCCGAGAAATCTTTGTATTTTTCACTAACGGGCAGGTCGCCCATGAGAATTAGGTCACCCAAAAAATATTCGTATTTATCAATTTCAAAAGTTACCCATCACAATAAGACCCTTTGAGTTTTTCAACGGGCAAGTCGTCTGGAACAATAAACTACTTCCAACAAATCTTTGTATTTTTCACCAACAGACAGGTTACCCAAAACAAAGAGAAAATAAATTGATGAAACTTTTTTTATATTGTACAAAAGTTGGGTGATGATATTTTTTTTTTCATTTAAGGTTGGGTTGGGTTGAATTTCTTTTCTCTTAACGTTAGGTCCTATTAGCTTTTTTTTTATTTAATTGTTTTCATATGATAAAGAGAAAATAAATTGATAGGATTTTTTTATATTATATAAAAGTTGAGTGATGATAAATTTTTTTATTTAAGATTGGATTGGGTTGAATTTATTTTCTCTTGCTGCCACTAGAATTCAATAAAGTTGAGTCTTACTGCCTAATATAACCTACCAACGATGGATCCTCCTGCCACCAGGATCAGCCCTCTCAAACTTCTTCAACTGGTTCATGGTTCAAAGATCAATGATACAAGGAGAAATTGAGAAACAAAAGAAAAGAGAACTGTTAGGGAAAAAGCAATTAGTCAACTGTAAGAATTGAAAGCGAAATTTATAGTGATTTCTTAGTGCTCAGTTCATTTGGGTAGGGGGTGCAGTAAAAGCAGAAAAAGTATTATGATACTTAATAGTATTGATAAGTGAAATTTAGGAAAAAGCACACATTCTAAGCAGGGGATTCAAAGTTGGATGAGTTGAGGTTATTTATTTGTTTTTTTATAATTTAAATTAATATTTTTAAATATTTTTATATTATTTTAATGTAATGATATAAAAAATAAATTTTAAAAAATTAAAAAATATTATCTCAATAATTGTTTTTTAAAAAATTTAAAAATAATAATTACATAATAATATAATAGCTAGCATATTGGCCCGCGCTCCGCAGGGATCAATAATAATTTTTTTTGCAAATGTTAAATTGCTTGAGTTGGATTAAAAGCACATAATATATTTGCACTATCACCATTTTCAAATAAAATATTTTCTATAGTAGCACCATGAATAGCGCATAGCAGCATCCAATACACCCGCAACTAATTTCTTTCCCTTTAATTTTTTTCCTTTTAAGATATTTCCAATTTTTTTTTCTCTTTAAATTTTTTTTCTTTTCTCTTATTGATTTTTTTTTCATATTGTAAAGAGAAAATAAATTGATGTGATTTTTTTTTAATATTGTACAAAAGTTGGGTGATGATAATTTTTGTCATTTTCAAGTTGGGTTGAATTTTCTTATTAAAATATATTTGTTATTGTGTTTCAAAAATGCTGCTAAAATATTTTTTTTATTTTTTTATTTACTTTAAATTAATATTTTTTGATGTGATGACAAACCCAAGGTGCCAAACCATTTAGCAGAGTAACACCCAATAAACCGGCAACTAATTTCTTTCCCTTTATTTTTTTTCCATTTAAGATATTTTTAATTTTATTTTTTTCCTCTTTAAATTTTTTTCTTTTCTCTTATTGATTTTTTTCATCTTGTAAAGAAGAAATAAATTGATGTGACTTTTTCTATATTGTACAAAAGTTAGGTGATGATATTTTTTTTAATTTCAGGTTGAGTTGAATTTTCTTATTAAAACATGTTTATTTTTGTGTTTCAAAAATACTTTTAAGAAAAATTAATTTTTTTTATTTTTTTCTTTATTTCAAATAAATATTTTTTTTGCTATTGGGTGTGGCTCGCAGCCATACCTAATAGCATTTGGGTCTTTGGGTTTGGCTCCGTAACCGACCCAATAGTAATTGGGTCTTGCTTCGAGACAAGACCAAATAGCATTTGGATCTGATTCTCATAGTTATATCCAAGAATATCGAGTCGGGCTAATAATACAGGACCCAATAACATTAGATTCTGCCTCTAGCATGACCTAAAAGCTTAGTTTTCAAACCCAATATTATTGAGTTTATTTTGACAGCCAGACCAAAGGTTATTTTACATCTGGCAATCAAGCTAAATTCAAAACACTTAATATATTTTTTATACTCTTCATATTCTTTTTATTTTTTAAAAAAGTTGTTTATTAATTCGTTGTGGATCACAAGCATTATGCTATTATCTATATATAACGATACTTCCTTAATTTATGTAAATTTTCTATCATAACGGTTAAAAAAAACACAGCACAGTGTCTGAATGAATTGGGTTATTGTGGCGTCATCTGAGCCGTATATAAAAAACTTGTGAATCTTGACCACATGCATATTTTAATAGGAATGCTAAATAATAATAATAATTAATATTTAATTGATTAAACTAAAAGGTTAATAAGGAACAAGAAAGCCAAGACGCGAATTAAAGCCTCGTTTGTTTATTGAAAAATAGTTTTTTTTGAAAAGTAAATTTCAGGAAAATGAATTATTTTTTGATGTTTATTAGTGTAATGGAAAAAAGTTGGAAAACACTTTTCAGTGTTTGGTTATGTCATGAAAAATGAGCTGGAAAATAACTTATTAATGTTTTATTTTTCTCAAGTTTATTAAAATAATGAGAAACAAATCTTACAAATTAAAAAGTTGAATGAGAATGAAATTGAAAAAAAAATATAATTTCATAAATTATCTCAAATAAAATAAATAATAATTAGAATAATAGATATCAAATCTAAAAAATAAAAAAATGAAAGATGAAGAAATTAAAATAATAATAATTAACATTCCATAAATTATTTCAAATAAAATAAGTAACAATCAAAAGAATGAGGATCAAATTTGATAGATAAAAAATTTCAATAAAAAATTGATAAAGAAAAAGCAAATAACAATTATAAAAATGAGGACTAAAGTTAAAAATTAAATTTTAAGAGATGAAATTAAAAAATAAATATTCAAAACAAAATATATATATCAATCAAAAGTTTGAGGACCAAATTTGATATAATCGACAAATAATATAATATTTCTAAATTTTTCACAACTTCCGGAAAGTGTTTTCCACCCAAATTTTTCAGGAAAACACTTTTCTAGAAACTAGCCAAATTTTTTTGACTGGAAAGTATTTTTCGTTGATTAACTTTTTTAATGGCAAACAAACACATAAAAATTTGAAAAGTGAATCCCGAGCCTAAAATACTCAACTCCCACGTGTCAAGCAAAAAAGGAAATAGGAAAGTCTCCGTGTTCCAGAAACTTCTGTTGAATACGTGGCTGAAAACGAATACTCCAGAAACTCATTAGGATGATGACACGTGTCAGGCCCCTTACATGGCACTCAATTAGCTTGGCAATTCCTCCTCTTCCAGAAAGTTCCAGGGAATTCACGGCTTGAGAGGAATAATCTAGAAATGCGCCAGGTTAATGCGACGTGTCCAATCCATTACTAGCATCCACCGTGGCATATCGCCGCTCCTTGTAAATGATACGACCTCTGATTTTTTATTTTTTTTTCAAAAATCTCTCACTCATACTAGTACTTGAACTCGTCGAGACTAGAAGACTTTATTTGAAGAATTTTATATTTTGACTGTTGGTTTGGATGGCGGTAAATGATAGAAACGATAAGGAGCAGGAAGATGGGAAAATGGAGGAAGGTAAAAAAGCAACAGTGTATATGTGGGGTTATCTCCCCGGAGTTTCACCGGAGAAATCACCCATACTGAATCCGATATCGGTGAATTATCCAGATGCAGATGATTCATGGAAGGATGTATGTGGTGGTGGTTGTGGTTTCGCCATGGCAATATCAGGTTAAAACTGATTAGTTTCTAATGAATTATTTGGGCAGATCTGATGTGTCTAAATTATTTTGATTTTTTAATGTGGAAATAGAAGGTGGAAAGCTGGTAACATGGGGATCGGCTGATGATGAAAATCAAAGTTACGTGACATGTGGAAAGCATGGGGTAATGATTTTTAATTTTTGTTTTTTTTTTTGGAAATTTGCTGAAATAAATATATAGTTTTGTGTTTGAATTTGATTCATGTTGTCTGCAATGAAATGCCAAATTTTGTTAAGGAAACTCCCGAGGCTCTTCTTCTTCCTTCTGAAGCTTCCATCCTCAAAGCTGCTGCTGGTTGGGCTCATTGTGTTTCTGTCACAGGCAATCCACTTTTTTCTTCTTTTTCAAGAAAATATACTAGTAAAATGTTTAAGGGGTGGGTTTTCTCTGAATTTGAATGTGGGGGTGGGGTCGCGTGTTATTTTTCTTGTCTGATTTATTTTTGTGCAGATACGGGGGAACTGTATACATGGGGATGGAAAGAGTGCGTTCCTCTTGGAAAATTTCCTCGTGATGGGGCTTCTTGGGGAGCCCTCCAGAAGGATAATGCTGCCAAGCAAAATGTGTTGTCAACTGAACAAGGTAATCAGGTTGAAAGAATGCATTTCTTAGAAAAATAATGGGGGTTAGTCCCTTTTCTTTTTCTCAAGTAATTTTCTTTTATTTTTTTGGGAAAAATTTAATGATTGCAGTGAGTTCAGCGTCTTCTGATGACAAAAGGAACGGAGAGGAAATTGTGAAGCGAAGAAGAGTGTCACTGAAAGAAGAGAATGAAAATTCGGAATATGGAGATGAATATTTCACAGTAACACCGGCTATTGTGTCTTTGGGTCCTGGAGTAAGGATCACCTCCGTGGCTGCTGGTGGGCGCCATACTTTAGCCCTGTCTGGTAAATGAAAATTGATAACTTGTTGAGTTGTAAATTACAGATTGAGTGAGTCTCTTGTTTCACACCGTTTGTTTCTGCGGGGCAAACATATTTTTTAAAAAAAAATCTAATTTTTTTATATATTTATAAATTATTTTGAAATATTAATCTCAAAAAT
The DNA here is from genome assembly GCA_019202695.1 of Populus x sibirica. Taxonomy (NCBI): domain Eukaryota; kingdom Viridiplantae; phylum Streptophyta; class Magnoliopsida; order Malpighiales; family Salicaceae; genus Populus; species Populus x sibirica. The sequence continues at coordinate 972,065 of JAGMVL010000318.1, forward strand.
AAATTTTAAAAAATTAAAAAAATATTATTTTAATTAAAAAAATACTTTAAAAAATAACCAAATACTATAAACAATCTCTTTAGTCGGCAACACAAGGTTGTTTTGTAGGTTAGAAGTTCGCAGTAGGTTGTATGAAGTACGAAGATGTGGAAGATTTTTTTATGTAAAGCAAGACTCGTGATGTCATATTTTTAACTGGGGTTTCAGATACGGGACAGGTTTGGGGTTGGGGATACGGAGGAGAAGGGCAGCTAGGTTTGGGATCTCGTGTAAAAATGGTGTCTTCTCCCCATCTCATACCATTTACTGAGCAACCTGCAACTGGAAAACACAGATCTTCAGTAGTTCATAATGGAAGCACAAATCTGCCAGCGCAAGTTTCTAAATTCCCTGGAAGTTATGTGAAGGAGATTGCTTGTGGAGGTCGGCACAGTGCAGTAGTAACAGGTTAGCATCTGACAACTGATATGATTGCTAACTCGAATGGTTTTAATTCCTCTAAAAGTGTAGTGAAATTTCCAGTTGTTACTTTAAGTGAGTTTGGCCACCAGCTATGCATCAAAATCTTGATTCAACTAAAAAAAACTTCTCTTCAACTGTTATGGCATTCAAGTTCATTTGCAAACTATGGAAATTGAATTCTTGATTGACTTCGTCTACTTTACTTTTTAGACAAATATAAAGAGATTATTAGCCAATTATGGTCTCATTGAAGTGGAATACTCTGAGCAAATGTTTGAGGACAATCCTATCCTTCAACAACATTATATGAAGTGGCTGCTTTCAACAATTGAATCTGCACTCTTGTGGTTGCAAGTCCTAGACTCTTTTCACTGCTCCAATCAATGGTCCTTTACTTGAAAATAAAAACCTTATAATTATCAGCAGTACCTCACTTGCTGTCTTCTTTTTGTTGTTGATATTGCAGATGCTGGAACAGTACTTACATTTGGCTGGGGACTTTACGGGCAGGTGAGCTTTCTATATTCCTAAGCTGATTATCTTTTTGCGTTCTTTATTTTTTTGTTTCAGGTAGAACTTAGGTTCAGATTATTATATGTTTTAATCCACCTGGATCTAAAATGGTCGTTTCTGATGGAATTGTTTTCTTCAGTGTGGACACGGGAGTACAAATGATCAGTTGAGACCAACTTCTTTACCTTCTCTATCAGGAATACAAATTGAAAGAATTGCTGCTGGCCTATGGCACACTATGTGCATCACCATCGATGGTCGTGTATATGTATTTGGCGGGAATCAGTTTGGACAATTGGGTACTGGAGCTAGCCAGGGCGAGGTACCTCCTACATCCGTCATCGCCTTGAATTGTGTTTACGCTCCTGTTAAAAAACATCCATGAGTAGTGTTTTGTTTGTGACCATCTACGTGGTTTACATATTGACTAATTCAACTGAAGGAAACTAACTAATAACTGAGGCATTTGCATGTCTATTTCAGACTGTACCTAGACTCTTGGAGGATCCATGTCTGGAGAGTAAGCTGGTGAAGATGGTTTCTTGTGGCGCTCGGCACAGTGCCATTCTACTAGGTACTAGTCAATGTTGGAATAGTCCATGAGAGTTACTTTTTCAGCTCTTTACCAGTTTAGTTCAACAGTGCGAAGTGCATATAAAGGGATTAAGACTTTTATCCAGCTATAAAGAAACTATACCAGAAAATTAGAAATGCTGTTAATAAACTGGCGCTTAATTAGTGAAAGATATTCATAGGAGTAGGGATAGGTCATGCAATATTGCTTGTTGCTTATGGAAGTGGCACCAGAGTTCCACCAGCATTGATAGTGTATTTTCTTTTTCAAGTACAATACAAGATGCTCCTTAGTGGAACTTGCTGATTTTTTAGCTTGAGTAATAGGAATAGGGATCCTTCTTACTTGAAGTGGGGGAATCCTTTATCTGAAATCGATTTCCATGATGATGCAACAATGAAACTAGTATAGGCTATTGTTTGTAGCTGTATCCATGCGTTATCAATTAAAACAAGCTTATTTGTAATCTCTGAAACATGTGCTCTGACTCTGCCTTTATTTTTTTGTCTGTCTTGCTTATTTTTGAAGAGGATGGCCAAGTGTTTTCCTGGGGTTGGAACAAGTATGGTCAGGTACTATACTCACAGTTTCCTGTTCGGAATTGGTGTACCAAATGCACATCTTTAGCTGACATCTTATTGGCTACATGCAGCTTGGCGTGGGCGATTCAATTGATCGTAACACCCCTACTCAAGTTCCCATTGAAGGTTGTCGACCAAAAATGGTGGCATGTGGCTGGTGGCACACATTGCTGCTAGCTGAAACACCTCTGAAATCCTAGATCTGTTAAAAAAGTGAAAGGTATGCAGTTTTTACTAGGATTCTTCTCCTGGATCATTTCCTTTATTGTAACTTTCATTTTTTAAGCAAGCTTGTTATGATTTACCAGTGACATTTTACCAACAATGTATGTAACATTCGAGCATGCTCTCTGTTTTACCCTTTTTAGAGTTGGTTCGGATCTAACGAAGCTTTGCGAACTGCAAGAACAATCTCCTCATTTGTACGCAAACCATCACTCCTTGTAATAACCAACATTAGTTCAATTCTGATATACAAAGCTCATCAGATGAGAAACACAACCTCCCCTCGTATTTAACTGGATAAGGATGCATCAAATCTTTCCTAGATATCGAATTCCTTCTCCGCTGCAAAAGCTGCATCAGGGGGCAGAAGATGCCCAGTCTATGGAAACCCTTGCAAGCCTGTGTACATTTGCAGATTGCATAAATAAAATTTGCTCATTTCTAAATTTACACATGCTGTGAGGAAAGTTTCTATTAGAATCCAGTTACCTCGACAATGAAATGTGCCCATGTGTCATTAGATCGACTTTCCATTACACCCTTCAGGATGGTCAGGTCTAAACTGCGGATCACCTGGGCTATCTCCAAGAAAACACCACGATCATCGCATAGCATCTGCAGCAGATGCTATTTAGCAAATCTTGTAAAGCAAATGTTCCAGAGAATCTAAATTGTATGAGGATTTGTCCTGGTATGCAAGATCTTCCACAACTATTGGGCATATCTGGAGCTCATCTCCAAATTCAAATGCCCAGTATTTCCAATTTGGCTTATTCTCTTTGGCTTCAGACAGTCTGCAGTTCTTGCGGTCAGAAACTTGCAAACCCATTTCAGCTCAATTACGATGTGATGCGTATCAGTTGTCAATTCTCAGTGGCCTAAACAGTGCAGTGATTTCTCGTTGTTGTTAATACAGTTATGCCCTGTTATGTATAACATGTTGTGTGTGTTTTGATATTGTTGATCATATCTTTAACAGGGAAGGGTTCTTGGACTAAAATAGAGGAAAGAGCTCGGCAATGTATAGTATGCTGTGTGTGTGTGTGTGTGTGTGTTTTTTTTTTTTTGTCTTAGCCCAGAAAACTTACTGCTTGCTCGGCAATGCATCTATCATGAGCTTCGTTATTTGAACAACCTATAGTAAATAGCTCATCCTGGTCCAGCATGAATGAAATCTATGACGCACAAATTCTTTGTCAACAGATTTCAAGGATGGCCATGGCTGACCTATCTAAACAGTCTAGGTTTCGGTTACCTTATTGTTTATGACCAGCTAAGCTAGCAGCAGTAGGATGCGAACTAATTATCTCAAGTTGATCACAGCTTAATACCACGTGGAATGGTTCTTCCCAAAACACATACAGAAAAAGAAAAAACAATGTAATGGTGTATCAGATCAAACACGAAGCATTTATGAAACCCACAGCGAACGCAAAATCAACCACTAAAACGTGGATCAGTTGTCTATCGCTTGGCCTTGGCCTTCGGTTTTCACCAGGTTTGCCTCTACTATCAACGTTTGACATCCATAGCCTTTTTTAGGGTGAGGGTGATTGCGAGCTTTTCCCCGTTGCTCCTGGTAAAAAATTATGCTCATCATGCTATTCAAAGCAGCTGTAGTATCCATGTTTCCACTCTAAATTTTTTCATCGGTAAATTATAATATAATTTACCGTCATTGTATTATCCATAGTAAAATAATCATAAAAACATTCTCTCAGTATATATAAAAAACTTTATAATGGTAAAATAAATAAAAAAACTAAAAATTTTAATGATGTGTCATTTTACAGATAGAATTATTGACGAATTTAAATTTATTAATAAATTCATCTATAATATTTAATTTATGACCTGACGAGTGATTTTTCTGTCTCCCTCCCCCATTTCTTTTACTTCCTGTATTTTTCTCCGCAACAAATAGCACAACCTCCCCCACCAGTTTTATCATAAATCAACCTCCCACTATAAATCCAGCCAACCCAACACTCAGTTTATCAGCATTCCTATTCTGATTCAATTTTTTTTTTAGGATTCTCCACTTCAAATAAGCAAAACTACATATTTTTTATTTGAACTAAATTTAAAAATGTCAATTTTTATTGCATATTTTTGTGGTATATGTATTTTGTTTAAGTGTTTACTTGTTTTATAGCATTTTCTCATAGAATTTTGTTTTATAAATATATGATTTGTACATATTAGGTTTTGTTTGAGATTTTAAAAAATTATATTTGTTTGTAAATTGATGAAATTTATTTTGAATTTGTGACATAGGTTTCTTGTGATGAAATAAATAATGGCTTATTTAACGAGTTCGTTTTATATTTTGTCAATTTTATTGTTGAGTTGAAATTTTCAGAAAAAAGTATAGAAATTTGAATTTATATAGATAATTGATAATGAATTAGTTGTACTATTAAAATAGTTTGAATAAGTTTGAGTTAAACCAATGTTCTATTATTTATTTAGTTTAATTAATTAATACATGTTGTAATCAATATTCTATATAGGTTTGACATAAGTAATAGATGATCATTCATGGATGTTTCGAGATTTACCCGAAAGGTTATGTAGGATAGATTATTATAATAGGGTTTAAGGTTTTATTAATTATACACTATCTAATCCAAGAAATATTAGTGGAGGCAGTATTATATGTCCATGTAAGACATGTAAAAATAAAAAGTTTCTCGATCCAGATGTTGTAATGATACATCTTCTACAAAAAAGGTTCATGGAGAGATACTTATGTTGGTTTGCACATAGAGAACTATATTTTCCTCATGAGACCATGATATAAAGGATGGTTGGTTCAATTTCTAGTTCTAGTAATGTGTATGAAGTTGTAGACGACAATAGTAATCCTTATAGGAATATGGTTATGGATGTGATGAGAGTAAATCAGGGTTATGTCGGTTAATGTCCAATCTTAGAGAAGAACCTAATGTAGACACGACTAGGTTTTTTGATCTTTTGAAAGACTCCGACAAACCATTATGGAATAAGTGTACAAATCATAATAAATTATCGATTGTTACACAGGTTTTCATCATCAAGTCAGATCATGGGTTGAGTGAGGCCAATTACAAAAGAATTGTCAAATGGACGAGAAACATTTTACCTGAAATGAATATGCTAAAATAGAACTTTTATTCTACTAAATCCATAATGAAACCACTCAGCCTAGGATACTATAAAATTGACATTGTCCAAACTTTTACATGTTATACTAACTTGAAAATACAGAGTTAACCAAGTGCATAACATGTGGACATGTTTGTTATAAACCCTAAACTGGCAAGGAAAAGACTTTTGTCACACATAGAAAACTTAGACTTCTCAATCACACTTAAACTTCCAAAGTTATTCATATCACCAAAGACTGTTGAGCATATAACATGGCATCATTCACATGATACGGTGGATGGAGTGAAGGCACACTTTTCTGATGGTAAAGCCTAGAAATATTTTAATAGGGTGCATCCTTAATTTTTAATGGAATCAAGGAATATGTGTTTTGGGTTATGTACAGACGAGTTCAATCCATTCGGGTCATTTGTTACTCCTTATTCTTGTTAGTCAGTGATACTTATGGTTTACAACTTACCACCAAGGATGTATATGAGGCTGTAATTCATGTTTTTATCTATGGTCATACTTGGTCCTAATAGTCTGGGTTATAATATAGATGTTTGTCTTTGTTCGTTGATTGATAAGTTGAAGTAGTTGTGGTCATCTGGGGCTTTGACATATGAGGTATCGAGGAAACAAAATTTTCAAATGAAGGCAAATTTGATGTGGACTATCAATGATTTTCTTGTATATGGAATGGTTTCCGGTTGGAGCATGCATGAAAAACTAGCATGTTCATACTGTAAGGAAAATAACAAGGTCTTCACGTTAACAAATGACGGTAAAACAATTTTTTTTTTATTTCTACTAGTGATTCTTGTCAATGGATCACAAGTACAGAAAGAATAGAAAGGATTTCTTTATTGCAGACTTGAAAGGGATGTTGCACCGCCGCTCCTATCGGGTGAGGAATTGTATGACGTGGTGTCGAAGTATGATGACATTGTGTTTGATTTTCAACCAAGTAAGCAGAAATTTCATGGTTTTGGTCACAATTGGGTGAATCAAAGTTTTTTCTAGTAGTTTCCTTATTAGAAGACCAATTTTCTCTATTATAACCTTGATGTCATACACATTGAAAATAACATGTTTGAAAATATTTCTAGCATGGTTATGGACGTCAAATGGAAGACAAATGACAACATCAAGGCTAGAATGAATATATCTTTTTTTCCACCGTAACATTATAGAGCTGGTTTATAATGAGTTATAGGTCACAAAGCTCAAAGCTAGCTTCTTCTTAGACAATAATGCACAGTTACTTGTGTACTAATGGCTTAAGAGTTTGCATTTTCCTAGTGGACATGCTTCAAACATATCAAAGTTGGTGAATTTAGAGGATTGCGGATTATATGGAATGAAGAGTCTTGATTGCCATATGTTTATGCACACTCATTCCACTAGCTTACCAGGATTGCCAATGGAGATATGGGATGCAGTCATGGAGATTAATCACTTCTTTAGAGATCTATGCTCCAACAAGTTGCAAACACAACATATAGAAAGGCTTGAAACGAATATCATCTAGATAATCTGCAAACTTGAGATGATGTTCCCTTCATCGTTCTTTAACTCAATGAAACATCTACCCATGCATCTACCGTTTCAGGTAAAAGTTGGAGGCTCAGTCCAATATAGATGGATGTATCCATTATAGAGGTTAGGGATTATACATGCATTGTAATTAAAATTCTATTGTCTTTTTTTTAAAAAATCCAAAACAATTGTTTAATCACAAGCAAGTACTTGTTCTACCTTAAGAATTTTTTTTTAAAAAAGGTGTATGTTTAGGCTTTGATATGTGAGGCTTATATATTATTGAAGAGATCTCAACATTTATCTCATACTATTTTGAGCCTCACTTGAGAACAAGAATCAACCATGTTACAAGGCATGATGATAGTGGGGAAGTGTCTTTGAATGAGAACTTGTCAATATTCTCCCATCTTGGACGACCCATACAAAAAAATGTTGTGAGGAGAAGATATTTGACAGAAATAGAATTCAGACAAGCATATAATTATGTGTTATTTAACTGTGATGAACTGAGACCTTTTATTCAGTACATATAATACTCCATATGTTGTTACTTTTTAACAATTTATCTCTTATACGATCATAAATTGATAGATTGTTGAATTCCTCATGGGCAACATTGTTAATTTTTATTGTCCAAAAACTCACAGCTGACTGAATCTTTAATTTTTCAATTACAAGATGAATAATTTTCCACATAGTTTAGAAAACATGTAAGAATTGTTTAATTATTCTTATTTCTCAGGATACTTAATTTCATTATACATTTCTCATTAATTGTGATGGAGATGTAATTCATGTATCAAGTTTATCAATAATAAAGGAATGCTAATATTACTTTGAATTTACTAAGTTTGGGTTCTTGAAGAAAGGTGTAGTGATATAAAGGGTATTTCATCAATGGATATGTGTTTCATTTAGGAGAGTATGGTCAAGGTAGAAAGACATAATAGTGGGGTTTGTGTTAAGGGATTGACTTCTAATGAGTTTAAAGTTAACTACTATAAGAAGTTAAAAGAAGTCATTGAATTGCAATATCATAACGAGCATAATAAAGTCTTTTTATTCAAATATTATTGGTATGATACCACTATTAGAGGAATCAAAGTAGATCTCCATCATGGTTTGGTCAAAATAAATACAAAGGCCAGACTCTGCAACATCAATGATGTCTTCTTTTTTTTCCGCCAAGCAATGCCAACAAGTTTATTACTCATGCACTCCTTCCTTTAGAATTGATCATTCGTGTCCAGGTTATTCAAGATGGCAATGATGAATTAAATGTGGGAGATGATGTTTTTTAACTTAATAAGTACCTGCATATATATAATTAAACAAAAATTATCAATTAAACAAAATAATGAAAAAACTTCTAATTATGAATTACATTGCAACTGTAATATCTAACCTCTCGAATGGATACATCCATCTATACTGGACCGGTCCTCCAACTTTTACCTCATATGATAAATGTACGGGTAGATGCTAAATTGAGTAAAAAAATGATAGAGGGAATATCATCTCAAGTTTGCATATTGTCTCGACGATATTCATTTCAAGCCTTTCAATGTGATCAACATTCAACTTGCTAGAGCATATATCTCTAAAGAAATAACTGATCTCTGTGAGTGCATCTCATATCCCCTTTGGCAACAAATCACAAAAAGCTAATGGAATGAGTGTTTGCATAAACATGTGGTAGTCATGACTCTTCATTCCGTATAATCTGCATTCCTCCATATTAACCAGCCTTGATATGTTCGAGGCATGTCCATCAAGAAAACGCAGACTCTTAAGCCATTTGTAGAATAGTAGTTCTGTGTTTTTCTCTAACATGAAGCTTGCTCTTGGTTTTACGACCCGTGACCTATCACAAACTAACTTCATATTTTTATGGTTACAGAACAACGCTAAATCCAATCTAGCCTTGATGTTGTCCTTTATCTTCCACTTCACATCCATGACGGTGTTAAAAATATTCTTAAACACGTTCTTTTCAATGTGCATGATGTCAAGGTTATGGCAGAGAAGATTGGTCTTCCAATAAGAAAGCTCCCAAAAGATACTTCGCTTTACCCAATTACGGGTCAAACCAAAACCAGGAAACTTCTGCTTACCTGATTGGAGACCAAACACAATGTCACCATACTCTAATACAACATCATGCAATTCTTCACCAGGAAGACATGGGGGTGCAACATCCTTTTCAACTCTACCAATAAAGAAATACTTTATGTTCTTTCTGTACATGTGATTTAGTGGCAAGAAACAACGGTGATAGTAAAAACAAAAAGCTTTACCTCTGTTTGTTAGCGTGAATGCCTTGTTGTTTTCCATACAGTATGGACATGCTAGTTTTCCATGTATGCTCCAACCAGAAACCATTCTATAAGTTGGAAAATCATTGATAGTCCACATCAAAGCCGCTCTCATAACAAAATTTTATTTCCTCGAGATATCATACGTCAAAGCTCCAAAGGACCACAACTGCGTCAACTCATCAATCAACGGTTGAAGACAAACATCTATATTCTGGCCCGAACTGCTTGGACCTGGTATGACCATAATTAAAAACATGAACTCCGGCCTCATACATATCACCAGTGGCAAGTTATAAACCGTCAGTATGACCGGCTAACAAGAATAAGGAGCAGCAAATGACCTGAATGGGTTGAATCCATTTGTACACAACGCAAGATGCACATTCCTTGATTCAACTAAAAAGTAAGGATGCACATTGTTAAAGTGTTTCCTTGATTCGTCGTTAGAAGGATGCACCATCACTCCATCAACCGTATTATGTGATTGGTGCCATGTCATGTGCTCAGTAGTCCTTGGTTACATGAATAACCTCTGCAATCTAGGTGTGATTGAGAAGTATCTAAATTTTTTATATGCCACAAGAGTCTTTTCCCTGTCAGTTCTGGGTTTGTAATGGGAATGCCCATATGTCATGCATTCAGTCAGCTCAACATTTTCAAGGTACTATAACATGCGAAGTTAGGGCACATGTCAATTTTCTCGGTATCCAAACTAAGGGGTTTCATCATGGACTTTACAGCATAGAAGTTCTCTTTCAGCCTGTTCCCTTCAGGTAAAATGCTTCTCGCCCAATCGATAATTTTGTCATAATCGGCCTCACTCAACCCATGATCTGACTTGATGGTGAACACCTGTGCTACAGCTAATATTTATTGTGGTTCGTGTAGTCATCCCATAATGATTCGTCAGAATCTTTTAACAGATCAAAAAACCTTGTTGCGTCTACATTAGGTTCTTGCATCGATAACCATATTTCTATAAGGATTACTGTTGTCATTTACAACTTCATGCACGTTGCTAGTACTAAAAGTTGACCCAACCACCTTTTCTATTATGCTCTCATTAGGAACAAATAGTTCTCCGTGTGTATACCAACACAGGTAATCCTCCATGAACCCTTTGGTTAGAAGATGCATCGTTACAACATCTTGATGCATAAATTTTTTATTTTTACACTTCCTACATGGACATCTAATACCGCCTTCAGTAAAATTCCTCGGAATAGATTGTGAAATTAATAAAACCCTGAATCCCATTACAATAATCCATCCTTCGCAATCTTTGGGGTGAGTCTCGATACATCTATGAACGATCATTGATGACTTCTATTGAACCTCTATAAAATTATGATGACAACATGTATTAATAAACTATGTTACATAAATAAATTTGAAAAAATATTGGTTTGCCCCGACATTATCCAACAAACTAAAAAACACTTATGTTAAATATTCATTATCAATTATCAATTATCAATTATCAATGTCCATACAAATTTATACATATATAAATTTACAAAAATCACAACTCCGCAATAGAATTGATAAAAATTAAAACGGACCCATTAAACAAGCTATTATTTATTTCATCACAATACATCTAATTCGGTGTAATTCAAACAAAGTTTCAACAATTTACAAACAAATACAATTTGACAAAATCTAAAACAAACTATAACAACTACAAAATTATACATTCATACTACAAGTTTCTTTGACAAATAACAATAAAACAAGTATATATGTTAACAAAATACATATACTAAAAAAATAAAAAATAACAAAATTGACATTTAAATGTTAAAACTAAAAATGATAGATTTACTTACAAAAAATGATAAAATCTACAATAAATTAATCAGAGAATAGATGTTGTGACCACATACAAAAGTATAAGAAACTTGAGTGCTTGTGCTGAGAAGAGGGGGAGAGTTGGGATGGGTGGTTGGTTGCAGTTTGGGAGGGGAGAGTTGGGATGGGAAAGAAGAAGGAGAAATAGAGGAGGAGATAGTCGGTAGAGTGTGTATATATTGGCTTTTACTGATGGAATCACCGACGGACACGTTCCGTCGGTATACCCGTCGGTAATGCTAATGATGAATGGGCCACGTCACTGTATAGAGATCCTGGGTTGAATCCATTGGTCATTCTGTCGATAAAATCGTCTGAAAAAAATCCACGTCTTCACATTGTTTCTCCTTTTCAAAATTATATATATTTCGTCAGTAACTTGGTCGGTATATACCAACGGAATCTATGCCGTCGGTAATTATTACCGACAGCAAAGGTCTGTCGGTATAGATCGACAAAATTAGAGATGGAATTATACCCCCCCCCCCCCCCCCCCCCCCCCCCCCAAAAAAAAAAAAAAAGACTAAATCACCAACTAAATATATCGCTTGTAATTTTTTAATTATTTCAAAAGTTGTCCAAATTTACTTGCCCTCCCTTCTGTATATTTTTGTTCCTCCTAATAAACTTCCTCTATATATGTAACACCAAAGAGTTATGTCCCTCTCACTCCTTGCATTTACTCTCACAACCTCTCTTTCATTATCTCTGAAACTAATCCCTTATTTTCTTTCCTTTCTCTTTCTACTTGTTGTTTTCTTCTTCTTCACATCCCTCAATCAAATCAACTAAAATCCAATTACAATTTCTTTCTCTTCATATATTTTTTATAATTACTTTCACTATTTGTATTTTTATGTTTTTACTTCTTTCCTTCTTTCCTTTTTTTTTATTCCTTTTCACTTTTTTTTTTCTTCATATATTAGTGGAACTTGCTGATTTTTTAGCTTGAGTAATAGGAATAGGGATCCTTCTTACTTGAAGTGGGGGAATCCTTTATCTGAAATCCATTTCCATGATGATGCAACAATGAAACTAGTATAGGCTATTGTTTGTAGCTGTATCCATGCGTTATCAATTAAAACAAGCTTATTTGTAATCTCTGAAACATGTGCTCTGACTCTGCCTTTATTTTTATGTCTCTCTTGCTTATTTTTGAAGAGGATGGCCAAGTATTTTCCTGGGGTTGGAACAAGTATGGTCAGGTACTATACTTACAGTTTCCTGTTCGGAATTGGTGTACCAAATGCACATCTTTAGCTGACATCTTATTGGCTACATGCAGCTTGGCGTGGGCGATTCAATTGATCGTAACACCCCTACTCAAGTTCCCATTGAAGGTTGTCGACCAAAAATGGTGGCATGTGGCTGGTGGCACACATTGCTGCTAGCTGAAACACCTCTGAAATCCTAGATCTGTAAAACAAGTGAAAGGTATGCAGTTTTTACTAGGATTCTTCTCCTGGATCATTTCCTTTATTGTAACTTTCATTTTTTAAGCAAGCTTGTTATGATTACCAGTGACATTTTACCAACAATGTATGTAACATTCGAGCATGCTCTTTGTTTTACCCTTTTTAGAGTCGGTTCGGATCTAACGAAGCTTTGCGAACTGCAAGAACAATCTCCTCATTTGTACGCAAACCATCACTCCTCGTAATAACCAACATTAGTTCAATTCTGATATACAAAGCTCATCAGATGAGAAACACAACCCCCCCTCGTATTTAACTGGATAAGGATGCATCAAATCTTTCCTAGATATCGAATTCCTTCTCCGCTGCAAAAGCTGCATCAGGGGCCAGAAGATGTCCAGTCTATGGAAACCCTTGCAAGCCTGTGTACATTTGCAGATTGCATAATTAAAATTTGCTCATTTCTAAATTTACACATGCTGTGAGGAAAGTTTCTAATTTGCTCATTTCTAAATTTACACATGCTGTGAGGAAAGTTTCTATTAGAATCCAGTTACCTCGACAATGAAATGTGCCCATGTGTCATTAGATCGACTTTCCATTACACCCTTCAGGATGGTCAGGTCTAAACTGCGGATCACCTGGGCTATCTCCAAGAAAACACCACGATCATCGCATAGCATCTGCAGCAGATGCTATTTAGCAAATCTTGTAAAGCAAATGTTCCAGAGAATCTAAATTGTATGAGGATTTGTCCTGGTATGCAAGATCTTCCACAACTATTGGGCATATCTGGAGCTCATCTCCAAATTCAAATGCCCAGTATTTCCAATTTGGCTTATTCTCTTTGGCTTCAGACAGTCTGCAGTTCTTGCGGTCAGAAACTTGCAAACCCATTTCAGCTCAATTACGATGTGATGCGTATCAGTTGTCAATTCTCAGTGGCCTAGACAGTGCAGTGATTTCTCGTTGTTGTTAATACAGTTATGCCCTGCTATGTATAACATGTTGTGTGTGTTTTGATATTGTTGATCATATCTTTAACAGGGAAGGGTTCTTGGACTAAAATAGAGGAAAGAGCTCGGCAATGTATAGTATGCTGTGTGTGTGTGTGTTTTTTTTTTTTTTTTGTCTTAGCCCAGAAAACTTACTGCTTGCTCGGCAATGCATCTATCATGAGCTTCGTTATTTGAACAACCTATAGTAAATATCTCATCCTGGTCCAGCATGAATGAAATCTATGACGCACAAATTCTTTGTCAACAGATTTCAAGGATGGCCATGGCTGACCTATCTAAACAGTCTAGGTTTCGGTTACCTTATTGTTTATGACCAGCTAAGCTAGCAGCAGTAGGATGCTAACTAATTATCTCAAGTTGATCACAGCTTAATACCACGTGGAATGGTTCTTCCCAAAACACATACAGAAAAAGAAAAAACAATGTAATGGTGTATCAGATCAAACACGAAGCATTTATGAAACCCACAGCGAACGCAAAATCAACCACTAAAACGTGGATCAGTTGTCTATCGCTTGGCCTTGGCCTTCGGTTTTCACCAGGTTTGCCTCTACTGTCAACGTTTGACATCCTCTAGCCTTTTTTAGGGTGAGGGTGATTGCGAGCTTTTCCCCGTTGTTCCTGTTAAAAAATTATGCTCATCATGCTATTCAAAGCAGCTGTAGTATCCATGTTTCCACTCTAAATTTTTTCATTGGTAAATTATAATAAATTTTTCCGTCATTGTATTAACCACAGGTAAATAATGATAAAAATATTCTCTCAATATATATTAAAAAATTATAGTAATAAAACAAAGAAAAAAAAACTAAAAAATACAATGACATATCATTTTACAGATAAAATTATCGACAGATTTAAATTTATTAGTAAATTCATATGTAATATTTAATTTATTACCTAACGAGCGATTCTTCTATCTCCCTCCCCCATTTCTTTTACTTCCTGTATTTTTCTCCGCAACAAATAGCACAACCTCCCTCACCAGTTTTATCACAAGTCAACCTCCCGCTACAAATCCGGCCAACCCAACACTCAGTTTATCAAGCATTTCTATTTTGATTCAAATTTTTTTGAGGATTCTCCACTTCAAATAAGCAAAACTACTCATTTTTTATTTGAACTAAATTTAAAAATGTCAATTTTTATTGCATATTTTTGTGGTATATGTATTTTGTTTAGGTTTTTACTTGTTTTATAGCCTTTTCTCATAGAATTTTGTTGTATAAATATATGATTTTTACACATTAGGTTTTGTTTGAGATTTAAAAAAATTATATTTGTTTGTAAATTGATGAAATTTATTTTGAATTTGTGACATAGGTGTCTTGTGATGAAATAAATAATGGTCTATTTAACGAGTCCGTTTTATATTTTGTCAATTTTATTGTTGAGTTGAAATTTTCAGAAAAAGTATAGAAATTTGAATTTATATAGATAATTGATAATGAATTAGTTGTACTATTAAAATAGTTTGAATAAGTTTGAGTTAAACCAATGTTCTATTATTTATTTAGTTTAATTAATTAATACATGTTGTCATCAATATTCTATATAGGTTTGACATAAGTAATAGATGATCATTCATGGATGTTTCGAGATTTACCCGAAGGGTTACGTAGGATGGATTATTATAATAGGGTTCAAGGTTTTATTAATTATGCACTATCTAATCCAAGAAATATTAGTGGAGGCAGTATTAGATGTCCATGTAAGACTTGTAAAAATAAAAAGTTTCTCGATCCAGATGTTGTAATGATACATCTTCTACAAAAATGGTTCATGGAGAGATACTTATGTTGGTTTGCACATGAAGAACTATATTTTCCTCACGAGACCATGATATAAAGGATGGTTGGGTCAATTTCTAGTTCTAGTAATGTGCATGAAGTTGTAGACGACAATAGTAATCCTTATAGGAATATGGTTATGGATGTGATGAGAATAAATTAGGGTTATGTCAGTTAATGTCCAATTTTAGATGAAGAACCTAATGTAGACAAGACTAGGTTTTTTAATCTTTTGAAAGACTCCGACAAACCATTATGAAATAAGTGCACAAATCATAATAAATTATCAATTGTTACACAGGTTTTCATCATCAAGTCAGATCATGGGTTGAGTGAGCCCAATTACAAAAGAATTGTCAAATGGGCGAAAAACATTTTACCTAAAATGAATATGCTAAAATAGAACTTTTATTCTATTAAATCCATAATGAAACCCCTCAGCCTAGGATACTATAAAATTGACATTGTCCAAACTTTTACATGTTATACTAACTTGAAAATACAGAGTTAACCAAGTGCATAACATGTGGACATGCTTGTTATAAACCCCAAACTGGCAAGGAAAAGACTTTTGTCACACATAGAAAACTTAGATACTTCTCAATCACACTTAAACTTTCAAAGTTATTCATATCACCAAAGACTGTTGAGCATATAACATGGCATCATTCACATGATACGATGGATAGAGTGAAGGTACACCTTTTTGATTGTAAAGCCTAGAAATATTTTAATAGGGTGCATCCTTCATTTTTAATGGAATCAAGGAATATGTGTTTTGGGTTATGTACAGACGAGTTCAATCCATTCGGGTCATTTGTTACTCCTTATTCTTGTTAGTCGGTGATACTCACGGTTTACAACTTACCATCAAGGATGTATATGAGGCTGCAATTCATGTTTTTATCTATGGTCATACTTGGTCCTAATAGTCTGGGTTAGAATATAGATGTTCGTCTTCGTTCGTTAATTGATGAGTTGAAGTAGTTGTGGTCATCCGGGGCTTTGACATATAAGGTATCGAGAAAACAAAATTTTCAAATGAAGGCAAATTTGATGTGGACTATCAATGATTTTCCTGCATATGGAATGGTTTCTGGTTAGAGCATGCATGAAAAACTAGCATGTTCATACTGTAAGGAAAATAACAAGGTCTTTACGTTAACAAATGACGGTAAAACATTCTTTTTTATTTCTACTAGTGATTCTTGTCAATGGATCACAAGTACAGAAAGAATAGAAAGGATTTCTTTATTGCAGACTTGAAAGGGATGTTGCACCGCTGCTCCTATCGGGTGAGGAATTGTATGACGTGGTGTCGGAGTATGATGACATTGTGTTTGATTTTCAACCAAGTAAGCAGAAATTTCATGCTTTTGGTCACAATTGGGTAAATCAAAGTTTTTTTCTAGTAGTTTCCTTATTAGAAGACCAATTTTCTCTATTATAACCTTGATGTCATACACATTGAAAATAACATGTTTGAAAATATTTCTAGCATGGTTATGGACGTGAAATGGAAGACAAAGGACAACATCAAGGCTAGAATGAATATATCTTTTTTTCCACTGTAACATTATGGAGCTGGTTTATAATGAGTCATAGGTCACAAAGCTCAAAGCTAGCTTCTTCTTAGACAATAATACACAGTTACTTGTGTACTAATGGCTTAAGAGTTTGTATTTTCCTAGTGGACATGCTTCAAACATATCAAAGTTGGTGAATTTAGAGGATTGTAGATTGTATGGAATGAAGAGTCATGATTGCCATATGTTTATGCACACTCATTCCACTAGCTTACTAGGATTGATTGCCAATGGAGATATGGGATGCACTTATGGAGATCAATCACTTATTTAGAGATATATGCTCCAACAAGTTGCAAATACAACATATAGAAAGGCTTGAAACGAATATCATCTAGACAATCTGCAAACTTGAGATGATGTTCCCTTCATTGTTCTTTAACTCAATGAAGCATCTACCCATGCATCTACCATTTCAGGTAAAAGTTGGAGGCTCGGTCCAATATAGATGGATATATCCATTATAGAGGTTAGGGATTATACATACATTGTAATTAAAATTCTATTGTCTTTTTTTAAAAATCCAAAACAATTGTTTAATCACATGTAAGTACTTGTTCTACCTTAAGAATTTTTTTTTAAAAAAAAATGTGTATGTTGAGGCTTCGATATGTGAGGCTTATATTATTGAAGAGATCTCAACATTTATCTCATATTATTTCGAGCCTCACTTGAGAACAAGAATCAACCATGTTATAAGGCATGATGATAGTGGGAAAGTGTCTTTGAATGAGAACTTGTCAATATTCTCCCATCTTGGACGACCCGTACAAAAAAAAGTTGTGAGGAGAAGATATTTGTGAGAAATAGAATTCGGACAAGCATATAATTATGTGTTATTTAACTGTGATGAACTGAGACCTTTTATTCAATACATATAATACTCCATATGTTGTTACTTTTTAACAATTTATCTCTTATACGATCATAAACTGATAGATTGTTGAATTCCTCATGGGCAACATTGTTAATTTTTACTGTAAAAAAACTCACAGTTGACCGAATCTTAAATTTTTCGATTACAAGATGAATAATTTTCCATATAGTTTAGAAAACATGTAAGAATTGTTTAATTATTCTTATTTCTCAGGATACTTAATTTCATTATACATTTCTCATTAATTGTGATGGATGTCGCACGTCGGAAAACACCCGCGCGTGGCGTCGTCCGTCCTGGCGATGGCGGTTTTTTGCTCTCTGTTATTAGAATGGATTTTGTTTGGAGTCGCCACCTAGTATTTAATTGAGGGTTACTAGGAAACCCAAGTTGACTGGTCTTGTCAGAGATTCGTGGGTAAGGGACTGATTGTGGTTAGGGAAGGTATTAGCACCCCTAACGCACCCTACCCGAGGTAAGCCGTTTCGTGGCTGTGATGTGTTAAAAAAGTTTTAAAAATTTTGTCTTTTCATCGGATTTTAGAAATACAACTTTCGTACAAGTTTGTACTTCTACACCGTGATCCGATCAAAATATTAAATCCTTCTTTATTCTTTTGCCGTCTCATTACAAAAAAGATCCCGAAATGAATACAAACATGCATTTTTTTTGTTTTTTTGTTCTTTCTTGCTTTTTTTTTATTTTTTATAACATAATAAAAAAAACCAGCACAAACACACATTTTTTATTATATTTTTTCTTTTGTTTTCTTTTTTATTTCTTTTTCCTTTTTTGCTTTTTCTTCTTTTTTTCTTTTTCTCCCTTTTTTACATCCATAATAAAAATTACCGGAATATTCAAAATTAAACAAAATTTACAAATCAGTCCCCCAAAACTCCAGAATTGCAAAGGAACCCTTGAAAATGCAGGAAGGTGTGCGGGAACAGTTGGTGGCGCGTGTTCCAACGCGCCACCGCCACTGGCGGCGCGTGGGCTCACGCGCCGCCGGGAAAACAGCCGGCCGAAACTGGCCTCTTCTCCTCTTCTCTTCTGCAACGCCGGCGACCTGCAAAACAGCAGAAAACGCAACACAGGCAGTTGATTTTAGATTTGTCCTTTGTTTTTGTTTTTTAGATCTGTTTCTTTTTCAAGATCTGCTTCTCTCGGGTCGATTCCTTCCGATTCTGGTGGCTGCTCCTTCTGCCGGTAGCAGATCTGGTGGCGGAGTTGAGGAACGGCTGGGTCGGCCGAGAGAGGGAAGAAGGACGGCGCTGCTGAAGGCGGTGAGCTGGGTTCGCCGGCCCGTGGGTTGCCGCCTTGTTGGAGGAGAAGCTGTCGAGGCCGGTGGCGCGTCGGTGGTGTTTGCTCCTGTTGTTGAGTCTTGCTGCCGCCGCTCTTGGTGGAGGAGCCGGGAGACGGTGCCGAAGGAGACGATGAGGGCTGTTGGAAGCGGTGAGCCGGGGTCTCGCGCCGGCCGAAGGAGATGATGAAGACTCTGCCGTCCTCTCCGGGTCGGCGGAGGTGAGGCCGTGGCTGGTCGGCCCGGCGGAAAAGGGGGATGAGGAGAATCGGAGGTTGTGTTTTTGGCCGAAGGAGAGGAGAAGAACATGGGGTGAAATGGCTGGTTTGTTGCCGAAGAGGGCAGAAGAAGGAGAAAGGAAATGGCGTGGATTTGAAAGAAGAAGAAGATGGTGGCGCTGGTTTGAGGGGAGAAGAAGAATGGAAACCACCGGGGTGGGGGGGCGGCGCCGCCAAAAATGGAGAAGAGAGTGATGGTTTTAGGGTTTTTTTTTTGGTTTAGGGTTTTTTTGTATTTTTTTCTGATATTGTCAAAATTGCCCCCCCAGTATTGAGTTAAAGGCTGTTATTTATAGGCAGAGTATTTTTTTCGGGTCTCAAAATTGGTCCCTGAAGTTTTGTGTTTGGCCCCTGATTTCAATTGATTCACTTGGTAAAAATTAAATTGGGTCTCTTAAAATTCTGATTTTTCAATTAAGTCCAAATTAAGCTCCCAAACTTAATTTTTCACCAATTAAGCCCTAAAATTAATTTGACCCGCTTAAAGTATAATTAAGTCATTGCACTTAATTAAATCCTTCAATTGGACCCAAATTAATTCTTAAACATAATTAAAATTCAATTTGGCCCATGATTAAATCAAATTGACCCATTAAAATTTAATTATGTCATTGGACTTAATTTTTATGCAAATTCGTCCAATACTCATTTAATTTGACCTTTGAATTTGCATTTTTCTATCTTTGGGCATAACAACGTACACTTGGGCCTTGAAATTCTTCCAAAAATTGCGGCTTGATTTTCGCCTATTTTTGCAGCCTTTATTTTATTTTTTTTATTTTTATTTTTTTTTATTATTTTTTTTTGGAAAAAAAGGAATTTTGGGGAATCACCCAAAATTGGGTGATGACAGTTGCCCCCCTCTTTACAATGCTTATGGTAGAAAGTCTCGTAAGAGACTTTAGATATAAGCGTTGTAAAGAAGAAAAAAAGGATGAGATATGATTGACTCATCTTGTTGAGGAATGATGAATCCTCTTAAGGGTTAGAAAGCGCACTCGAAAGGAGGTAGGGTTAGAAAGACACACTACCTAAAAGGTTAGGACTCGAAGGAGCTCTTAAAAAGAGGCAGGGTTGGAAAACACACTACCTAAGGTGGTTGATGGCTTGGAGGCACACTAAAAAGGAGGTAAGGTTGGAAAACACACTACCTAAGGTGGTTGATGGCTCGAAGGCACATTAAAAAGGAGGTATGGTTGGAAAACACGCTACCTAAGATGTGATGGCTCGAAGGCACATTAAAAGAGGAGGTATGGTTAGAAAACTCACTACCTAAGATGGTTGATGGCTCTAAGGCGCACTTAAAAGAGGTATGGTTGGAAAACACACTACCTAAGGTGCGAGGGCTCGAAGGCACATTAAAAGAGGAGGTATGGTTAGAAAACTCACTACCTAAGATGGTTGATGGCTCTAAGGCGCACTTAAAAGAGGAGGTATGGTTAGAAAACTCACTACCTAAGATGGTTGATGGCTCGAAGGCACATTAAAAAGGAGGTATGGTTGGAAAACACACTACCTAAGGTGGTTGATGGCTCGAAGGCACATTAAAAAGGAGGTATGGTTGGAAAACACACTACCTAAGGTGATTGTTGGCTCTAAGGCGCACTTAAAAGAGGAGGTATGGTTAGAAAACTCACTACCTAAGATGGTTGATGGTTGATGGCTCGAAGGCACATTAAAAAGGAGGTATGGTTGGAAAACACACTACCTAAGGTGGTTGGCTCGAAGGCACATTAAAAAGGAGGCGAGGGTCGGAAAACACGCTACCTAAGATGGTTGTTGGCCCTAAGGCGCATTAAAAAGGAGGTATGGTTGGAAAACACACTACCTAAGGTGGTTGAAGGCTCTAAGGCGCACTAAAAAGGAGGCAGGGTTGGAAAACACACTACCTAAGATGTGAGGGCACGAAGGCCCACTTAAAAATGGAGGCAAGGTTAGAAAACACACTACCTAAGGTGTGAGGGCTCGAAGACCCACTAAAAAGGAGGTACGGTTGGAAGACACGCTACCTAAGGTGTGATGGCTCGAAGGCACAATAAAAAGGAGGTATGGTTGGAAAACACACTACCTAAGATGTGAGGGCTCGAAGGCACATTAAAAAGGGAGGTAGATAGGGCTAGAAGGCACGCTACCTAAGATGTGAGGGCTCGAAGGCCCACTAAAAAGGAGGTATGGTTGGAAAACACACTACCTAAGACGTGAGGGCTCGAAAGCCCACTAAAAAGGAGGTATGGTTGGAAAACACACTACCTAAGATGTGAGGGCTCGAAAGCCCACTCGAAAAAGGAAGTAGGGTTGGAAAACACGCTACCTAAGGTGTGAGGGCACGAAGGCCCACTTAAAGATGGAGGCGAGGTTAGAAAACACACTACCTAAATGTGAGGGCACAAAAGCACACTCGAAAAAGGAAATAGGGTTGGAAAACACGCTACCTAAGGTGTGAGGGCACGAAGGCCCACTCGAAAAATGGAGGCAAGGTTAGAAAACACACTACCTAAGGTGTGAGGGCTCGAAGGCCCACTAAAAAGGAGGTATGGTTGGAAAACACACTACCTAAGATGTGAGGGCTCGAAAGCCCAGTCGAAAAAGGAAGTAGGGTTGGAAAACACGCTACCTAAGGTGTGAGGGCACGAAGGCCCACTTAAAGATGGAGGCGAGGTTAGAAAACACACTACCTAAATGATGAGGGCTTAACGTACTGCTCAAAAGAGGTGATGATGAGACACTAATATGTCAAGGTTGAAAGTAATGCATCATGATCAATATGCATGTATACTTACCGAGAAATGTAGGTCCCCTTTCTTCATGGAGTTCCCTTTTCTACATGGAGTTCTTTTTTCTTCATGGAGTTCTCCTTTCCTCAAAAGTTTGAGTCTCTCGATAGTAAGCTTCGATGGCTCTTTTCGCTCTTGCTTACTCGAGTCATATCTTGTGATCTTGACCACTTGGAAGGACTTGATATCATCATACTTCTTTGTCCTCCGCCCTTTTATCTCAAAAGTTGCCAATTTTGCCCAACATTTTTCCTAGAAAAGGAAAAAGGAATCATTGAGCCGACTCTACCAGATGTTTTTGATTGCCCTCCAGCTTGATCATGCCCCAAAGTATTCAAATCAGGTTTGGGGATGAGGCTATGTGAAAGAAGGTTTGGTAATATACAAGGAGTTGTTTTCATGCAGAATTTTTGGAATTTCAAAGCTATTCCGGATACGTAAATCATTTTGACATCGATTCAAAGCGGAACTCATTCGACAAAATTCAAGTGATTCCTATGGAGAGGTTTTCAAAAATGATGGAAACTTTTTGTTTTTATTTTGGTGAAAAATATGAAGTGACATTTGGATGGTCACAAAAGGTTGAAATTTCAATTTGGGGGTTATTGAGAACCGTCTTTCGACGAAAATGTGAAAAACACGAAGTGACATCTCGGTTGGTCACAAAAGGTTTGAATTTTCAATTTGAGGATTATTGAGAACCGTCTTTAAAGCATTCATTTTATTTGCATGGATAATGATTTTGCTTCGCATGAGAAAGCACGCCTACCGATCCAAATTGCTTGCCTTTGATCGAAAGGGCTTGATTAGGCACGTAACGTAGGCTTGGGCTCTTGGCTATGAAGAAAAGGATATTTGTAGGCTCAAAAGGTGTTTAAGGGATTTTAAGACTAAGGATCACAAGTGCTTATATCCCAACCTTTTTTGTTCATACATTTCCGGACCTTGGAATTGATTTGTAAAATGGTCCACGGTGCCCCCCCAGTGTTGGGTTTGAGCTCCTTTTCTTTTGATTTTGAGCATCATTGCATTGGCTTTTTTTTATGCTCGAATTTTTTTGATCCTTTGGATTTTTTTATGCCCCCCAACTTTGTATGGGCACCTTTGATGATTGAGAATTCTCTTTTATGCCCCCCAGTATTGTTTGGGCACTTTCCATCGTTGAGGTTTTTCATGCCCCCGGGGTTGTTTGGGCATTTTTAGTCATTAAGGATTTTTGCACTTGCCCCCAGTGTGGGGTGTGATCCTAGTCAAGGTTATTTCCAAAAAACACTACCAGGCTCAAAAGGGGACCGCAAAGGATATATTTCAGCCTTGTGAAAGGATTATCAAAGATGGCCTTTCTTCATCTCAAATGCATGCATTTAGGATCGGTAAGCCTTGCTTTCATGCGAATATGCAAAGTGATTTCTCATTATTCATGCAACCAAAACTCAGCTTTAGAGTCACTTCATTGTGTGTTTTTTTTTTTTTTTTTTTTTTTGGGTTTTCTTGGTGTATGGTTACCTCTCTAAGGAATCACCCGAATTTTCAGAACTTGTTTGTTTCAGACAAACATCGACATGATTTCTGTTTTTGTACAAAACTTTGATTTCCCAAAAATCCTTGTGAAAACATGGGGTCATGCTTGTTGTTTTGGGAAAAATGGAAAACACCAATGAATTCTTGGTGCAATGGTTTTGTAAGTACAAAGGTGTGCTCAGTATGTTATTTGCATGAGCACAAAAAAAGAAAACACATGATTTTATTTACAGGAAAGGCTCATTTGACAGAGAAAGTCTTGTGGCATTTTGAGCCAAATTACCGACAAAAATTGGAATAGGTTGAAAAAAATCAAGAATTTTTTGCAGGCATGATCAAGCAGGAGTTTTTTTTTTTTTTTTTTTTTGAGCGGAACAAGAACCGGCTCTATTCGCGGTGCAATTCCCCTTCGGATTGTGTTGAGGCTTTTGATCATGTTTGCCCCCAGTTTCTTTGGGTTGAGTTGTTGGGGTTTGAACAAAGATGATAGGTCAGGTTGGAAGGAATCAGTTTTTGCTCGAGTAAGCTAGAGGCGAGTCAAGCTTTGGTTCGTAGACTCCAACTCTTTTTGAAAATGAGTGCTGCGACGAGCACGTTTTTTATCTCCCATGTTTTTCGCTCAAAATTGGGTGTTGCAGACTCATAGGGGACCCACTTTTTATTCTGGTGCATGCATGAAAAAATGTATGAACATGCAATCTATATGATGAACTTGCCCTTCGGGGGTGACATATGATCGTCACTTTTGAATGATAAAACCATAATATTGATTCTTGCTCAAACTCTACAATGAAAATTTTTGGAGTGACGATCATTTCGTCACCCACAAGTCTTGAATTCAAGATGCTTCAAGAAGGGTTCACTCCGATGCAAATAAATGATAGCACATATAACCTCGGGACGGGTTCTATTCATTATGTGAACATGGATGGGCTTTCTCACTGGTCTCAAAAGGGTCTATGAACCGCCAGTGACCACCTTGCGTGAAGGCGGTTTAAGGGTTTACAAGGAATAGTTGGGGCACGGTGTGACCGCCATTACCGAGTAAACACTCGGCTCATAGTTGGATGTTTCACAAATCGAACCCCGACCGAAAGTCATGGGGCGTACCGCTACTCCCCTCCTAACTTAGAGGTTTGTGTGTGCTTTCAAAAATAAATACAGGTGATGCATGAAAAATTCTAAAAATGCATGGATAAAATAAAACAAGACGAAAATGGCAAAATTTAAACACATTAAACACACAAAGCTTAGTCCAATGTTGTCAGAAACAATACCTCCCCAGTGGAGTCGCCATTCTGTCGCACGTCGGAAAACACCCGCGCGTGGCGTCGTCCGTCCTGGCGATGGCGGTTTTTTGCTCTCTGTTATTAGAATGGATTTTGTTTGGAGTCGCCACCTAGTATTTAATTGAGGGTTACTAGGAAACCCAAGTTGACTGGTCTTGTCAGAGATTCGTGGGTAAGGGACTGATTGTGGTTAGGGAAGGTATTAGCACCCCTAACGCATCCTACCTGAGGTAAGCTGCTTCGTGGCTGTGATGTGTTAAAAAAGTTTTAAAAATTGTCTTTTCATCGGATTTTAGAAATACAACTTTCGTACAAGTTTGTACTTCTACACCGTGATCCGATCAAAATATTAAATCCTTCTTTATTCTTTTGCCGTCTCATTACAAAAAAGATCCCTGAAATGAATACAAACATGCATTTTTTTTGTTTTTTTGTTCTTTCTTGCTTTTTTTTATTTTTTATAACATAATAAAAAAAACCAGCACAAACACACATTTTTTATTATATTTTTTCTTTTGTTTTCTTTTTTATTTCTTTTTCCTTTTTTGCTTTTTCTTCTTTTTTTCTTTTTCTCCCTTTTTTACATCCATAATAAAAATTACAGAATATTCAAAATTAAACAAAATTTACAAATCGGTCCCCCAAAACTCCGAATTGCAAAGGAACCCTTGAAAATGCAGGAAGGTGTGCGGGAACAGTTGGTGGCGCGTGTTCCAACGCGCCACCGCCACCGGCGGCGCGTGGGCTCACGCGCCGCCGGGAAAACAGCCGGCCGAACCGGCCTCTTCTCCTCTTCTCTTCTGCAACGCCGGCGACCTGCAAAACAGCAGAAAACGCAACACAGGCAGTTGATTTTAGATTTGTCCTTTGTTTTTGTTTTTTAGATCTGTTTCTTTTTTAAGATCCGCTTCTCTCGGGTCGATTCCTTCCGATTTCCGGTGGTCGCTCCTTCGCCGGTAGCGAGATCCGGTGGCGGAGTTGAGGAACGGCTGGGTCGGCCGAGAGAGGGAAGAAGGACGGCGCCGCCGAAGGCGGTGAGCCGGGTTCGCCGGCCTCGTGGGTTGCCTTCTTGTTGGAGGAGAAGCTGTCGAGGCCGGTGGCGCGTCGGTGGTGTTTGCTCCCGTTGTTGAGTGCCGCCGCCGCCGCTCTTGGTGGAGGAGCCGGAGACGGTGCCGAAGGAGACGATGAGGGCCGTTGGAAGCAAGTGAGCCGGGTCTCCGCCGGCCGAAGGAGATGATGAAGACTCTGCCGTCCTCTGGTCGGCGGAGGTGAGGCCGTGGCTGGTCAGCGGCTGGAAAAGGGGGATGAGGAGAATCAGCCGGTTGTGTTTTTGGCCGAAGGAGAGGAGAAGAACATGGGGTGAAATGGCCGGTTTGTTGCCGAAGAGGGCAGAAGAAGGAGAAAGGAAATGGCGTGGATTTGAAAGAAGAAGAAGATGGTGGCGCTGGTTTGAGGGGAGAAGAAGAATGGAAACCACCAGGTGGGGGGCGGCGGCTGCTGCCAAAAATGGAGAAGAGAGTGATGGTTTTAGGGTTTTTTTTTGGTTTAGGGTTTTTTTGTATTTTTTTTCTGATATTGTCAAAATTGCCCCCCCAGTATTGAGTTAAAGGCTGTTATTTATAGGCAGAGTATTTTTTTCGGGTCTCAAAATTGGTCCCTGAAGTTTTGTGTTTGGCCCCCGATTTCAATTGATTCACTTGGTAAAAATTAAATTGGGTCTCTTAAAATTCTGATTTTTCAATTAAGTCCAAATTAAGCTCCCAAACTTAATTTTTCACCAATTAAGCCCTAAAATTAATTTGACCCGCTTAAAGTATAATTAAGTCATTGCACTTAATTAAATCCTTCAATTGGACCCAAATTAATTCTTAAACATAATTAAAATTCAATTTGGCCCATGATTAAATCAAATTGACCCATTAAAATTTAATTATGTCATTGGACTTAATTTTTATGCAAATTCGTCCAATACTCATTTAATTTGACCTTTGAATTTGCATTTTTCTATCTTTGGGCATAACAGCGTACACTTGGGCCTTGAAATTCTTCCAAAAATTGCAGCTTGATTTTCGCCTATTTTTTGCGGCCTTTATTTTATTTTTTTATTTTTATTTTTTTTTATTATTTTTTTTTGGAAAAAAAGGAATTTTGGGGAATCACCCAAAATTGGGTGATGACAATGGAGATGTAATTCATGTATCAAGTTTATCAATAATAAAGGAATGCTAATGTTACTTTGAATTTACTAAGTTTGGGTCCTGGAAGAAAGGTGCAGTGTTATAAAGGGGTATTTCATTAATGGACATGTGTTTCATTTAGGAGAGTATGGTCAAGATAGAAAGACATAACAGTGGGGTTTGTGTTAAGGGATTGACTTCTAATGAGTTCAAAGTTAACTACTATAAGAAGTTAAAAGAGGTCATTGAATTGCATTATCATAACGAGCATAATAAAGTCTTTTTATTCAAATGTTATTGGTATGATACCACTATTAGAGGAATCAGAGTAGATCTCCATCATGGTTTGGTCGAAATAAATACAAAGGCTAGACTGTGCAACATTGACGATGTCTTTTTTTTCTCGCCAAGCAATGCCAACAAGTTTATTACTCATGCACCCCTTCCTTTAGAAATGATCATTCGTGTTCAGGTTATTCAAGATGGCAATAATGAATTAAATGTGGGAGATGATGTCTTTTAACTTAATAAGTACCTGCATATATAGAATTAAACAAAAATTATCAATTAAACAAAATAATGAAAAAACTTTTAATTATGAATCACATTGCAACTGCAATATCTAACCTCTCGAATGGATACATCCATCTATACTGGACCGGTCCTCCAACTTTTACCTCATACGGTAAATGTACGGGTAGATGCTTCATTGAGTCAAAAAATGATGGAGAGAATATCATCTCAAGTTTGCATATTGTCTCGACGATATTCGTTTCAAGCATTTCAATGTGATCAACATTCAACTTGCTGGAGCATATATCTCTAAAGAAATAACTGATCTCTATGAGTGCATCCCATATCCCTTTTGGCAACAAATCACGAAAAGCGAATGGAATGAGTGTTTGCATAAACATGTGGCAGTCATGACTCTTCATTCCGTATAATCTGCATTGCTCCATATTAACCAGCCTTGATATGTTCGAGGCATGTCCATCAAGAAAACACAGACTCTTAAGCCATTTGTAGAATAGTAGTTGTGTGTTTTTCTCTAACACGAAGCTTGCTCTTGGTTTTGCGACCCGTGACCCATCACAAACCAACTCCATATTTTTATGGTTACAGAACAATGCTAAATCCAATCTAGCCTTGATGTTGTCCTTTATCTTCCCCTTCACATCCATGACGGTGTTGAAAATGTTCTCAAACACGTTCTTTTCAATGTGCATGATGTCAAGGTTACGGTGGAGAAGATTGGTCTTCTAATAAGGAAGCTCCCAAAAGATACTTCGCTTTACCCAATTATGGGTCAAACCAAAACCAGGAAACTTCTGCTTACCTGATTGGAGACCAAACACAATGTCACCATACTCTAATACAACATCATGCAATTCTTCACCAAGAAGACACGGGGGTGCAACATTCTTTTCAACTCTACCAACAAAGAAATACTTTATGTTGTTTCTGTACCTGTGATTTAGTGGCAAGAAACGACGGTGATAGTAAAAACAAGAAGCTTTACCTCTATTTGTTAGCGTGAATGCCTTGTTGTTTTCCATATAGTATAGACATGCTAGTTTTCCATGCGTGCTCCAACTAGAAATCATTCCATAAGTTGGGAAATCATTGATAGTCCACATCAAAGTCGCTCTCATAACAAAATTTTGTTTCCTCGAGATATCATACGTCAAAGCTCCAAAGGACCACAATCGCGTCAACTCATCAATCAACGATCGAAGACAAACATCTATATTCTGGCCCGGACTGCTTGGACCTGGTATGACCATAGATAAAAACATGAACTCCGGCCTCATACATATCCCCGGTGGCAAGTTATAAACCATCAGTATGACCGGCCAACAAGAATAAGGAGCAGCAAATGACCCGAATGGGTTGAATCTATTTGTACACAACCCAAGACGCACGTTCCTTGATTCAGCTGAAAAGTAAGGATGCACACTATTAAAGTGTTTCCATACTTCGCCGTTAGAAGGATGCACCATCACTCCATCAACCGTATTATGTGATTGGTGTCATGTCATGTGCTCAGTAGTCCTTGGTTACATGAATAACCTCTGTAATTTAGGTGTGATTGGGAAGTATCTAAGTTTTTTATATGCCACGAGAGTCTTTTCCCGCCGCTCCGGGGTTTGTAACGGGAATGCCCACATGTCATGCACTCGGTCACCAAGATTTTTAAGGTAGTATAACATGCAGAAGTTAGGGCACATGTCAATTTTCTGGTATCCTAAACTAAGGGGTTTCATCATGGACTTTGCAGCATAGAAGTTCTCTTTTAGCATGTTCCCTTCAGGTAAAATACTTCTCGCTCATTCGATAATTTTGTCATAACCGGCCTCACTCAACCCGTGATCTGACTTGATGGTGAACACCTGTGCTACAACTAATAATTTATTGTGGTTCATGCAGCCATCCCATAATGGTTCGTCAGAATCTTTCAACAGATCAAAAAACCTTGTTGCGTTTACATTAGGTTCTTCTTCTACGATTGAACATTGACTGACATTACCTTCATTCATTCTCATTGCATCCATATATAACCATATTTATGTAAGGATTAATGTTGTCATTTATAACTTCATGCACGTTGCTAGTACTAGAAGTTGACCCAACCACCCTTTCTACCATGCTCTCATTAGGAACAAATAGTTCTCCGTGTGCATACCAACACAGGTAATCCTCCATGAACCCTTTGGTTAGAAGATGCATCGTTACAACATCTTGATGCATAAACTTTTTATTTTTACACTTCCTATATGGACACCTAATACCGCCTTCAGTAAAATTCCTCGGAATAGATTGCGAAATTAATAAAACCCTGAATCCCATTACAATAATCCATCCTCCGCAATCCTTGGGGTGAGTCTCGATACATCTATGAACGATCATCGATGACTTCTATCGAATCTCTATAAAATTATGATGACAACATGTATTAATAAACTATGTTACATAAATAAATTTGCAAAAATATTGGTTTGCCCCGACATTATCCAACAAACTAAAAAACACTTATGTTAAATATTCATTATCAATTATCAATTATCAACGTCCATATAAATTTATACATATATAAATTTACGAAAATCACAACTCTGCAATAGAATTGATAAAAATTAAAACGGACCCATTAAATAAGCTATTATTTATTTCATCACAACACATCTAATTCGGTGTAATTCAAACAAAGTTTCAACAATTTACAAAGAAATACAATTTGACAAAATCTAAAACAAACTATAACAACTACAAAATTATGCATTCATACTACAAGTTTCTTTGACGAATAACAATAAAACAAGTACATACGTTAACAAAATACATATACTAAAAAAAAATAAAAAATAACAAAATTGACATTTAAATGTTAAAACTAAATATGATAGATTTACTGACAAAAAATAATAAAATCCACAATAAATTAATAGGAGAACAAATGATGTGACCACATACAAAAGTATAAGAAACTTGAGTGCTTGTGTTGAGAAGAGGGGGAGAGTTGGGATGGGTGGTTGGTAGCAGTTTGGGAGGGGAGAGTTGGGATGGGGAAGAAGAAGGAGAAATAGAGGAGGAGAGAGTCGGCATAGTGTGTATATATTGGCTTTTACCGATGGAATCACCGACGGACACGTTCCGTCGGTATACCCATCGGTAATGCTGACGGTGAATGGGTCACGTCACTGTACAGAGATCCCGGGTTGAATCCATCGATCATTCCATCGGTAAAATCGTCTGAAAAAATTCCACGTCTTCACATTGTTTCTCCTTTTCAAAATTATATATATTCCGTCGGCAATTTGGTTGGTATATACCGACAGAATCTATGCCGTCGGTAATTATTACCGACAGCAAAGGTCTGTCGGTATAGACCGACAAAATTAGAGACAGAATTATATCCATCAGTAAAAATAACCGACAAAAAAATTCCGTTGGTTTTCGTCAATTTTCTAGTAGTGAACCCCCCACCCAAAAAAAAAAAAGACTAAATCACCAACTAGAAAAAAGAAGAAGACTAAATTACCAACTAATATCGAAATTTACTTGCCCTCCCTTTGTATATTTTTGTTCCTCCTAATAAACTTCCTCTATATATGTAACACCAAAGAGTTATGTCCCTCTCACTCCTTGCATTTACTCTCACAACCTCTCTTTCATTATCTCTGAAACTAATCCCTTATTTTCTTTCCTTTCTCTTTCTTACTTGTTTTCTTCTTCTTCACATCCCTCAATCAAATCAACTAAAATCCAATTACAATTTCTTTCTCTTCATATATTTTTTATAATTACTTTCACTATTTGTATTTTTATGTTTTTACTTCTTTCCTTCTTTCCTTTTTTTATTCCTTTTCACTTTTTTTTTTCCACTTTTGTTCTTTTCTCTTATCTCTCTCATTTTTGTTAATTTTTTTTATATATATACCATGCTTAATTATTTATTCATATAGTGTAACTGATTTATTTATTTTGTTATCGATTTTCCTATTTTGTTATTATTATTGTCATGTGTAGGATTGTGTGTGATGATGAAAATAGTTTGATTTCTAAGAAGTGTTAGTGGTTTATTGATCTTAGATTTTAGAATTGTTCTTGATATTATGAAATCGATAATCTATTTTTTTTCATTGAAAAATATATAATTTGATTTAATACAATATTTAAAAGTAGAATATGTGTATTTTTATTGTTTTATATTTTATTTGTTTAGAATGTTATTTTTATTTATTTAAAATACCAAAGGAATCAGCAAAGGAATTTAAAAAATATATATTTTTCAAAAAGAAATCCCTAAAATTAAAAACCCCATTAGCAATTCTCTAGGTGAAAGATACCAACAAATTTTTTATTTTCCAATCCAGAATTTTACCAACGTATTTTTTCCATCAGAAGTCTCCTTGAAAAATTAGTTTACGACGGAACCTTTAAAGCATATCGAGAGGTCGAGGCTCGGGCTTCGAGTGGCAAGCAGAGCTGCAGAGGCGGAGGGGAGAATACAAATAAGAAGGAAGCGCTGCCCTATAAAACAGATATAGGGTGATTTCCCGTAATAATATGAATCCAAGACATAGGGTGATTCATCCCGGCACCAAGGAAAAGTCATAATTAAACACTTACGACCATCTAGACTCTAAATTACTGGAAGACAATCAGAATTAATTAATAATTTAGAAAAACGACATAATAATGACCCTTTAATGACCAATAATATTGTCAACAAATTGAAATGTAAACTTCTTACTCGACTAAACTGTAAATAAATAAAAATTTAAAGAGGACTAGAGATTTTATAAGTTTGAAATTGAAATTGATTGAAAGGAATAAGGGTGGTCTACCGATACTTTAAGAAAGAAAATTACATTTTAACCAATCAAAAATGATAAAAATATTTTTATCTAGTTTTTATTTTTTATTATATTTCTCTCTTCTTCTTGTGTTTATATTTTTTATATAGACTAAATATTAGTAGTTATTCTTAGATTACGTTAAAATTTATCTCATCCTCTTAATTTTTTTATCCTTAATTTGTACAGAAAAAGAATGAATATTTTTTTATTAACATGGGTGTACATGTTAGCTTGCGCGCACCTCAATTAATCTCACGGGCCGTGAAGTTAACGACCATGTAAGCCTACAGTGGCCCGGTGAGAACTCGAACTCGTGACCATTAGAAAATAAACTCAAATCGTGACTAGTTAAGCTACCTCTCAAAAAAAAAAAAAAAAAGATTGGAAGGGTGGGTGATTAGCACCTGAGTCATTATGCTACCACTACTGATTAAAATATACAAGGAAAGCTGACCTTTTTTTTATTAGCTAGGTTTTACCTAATTTCAAAAGGAAAAATGATACAAAGCTAGACCGTGACACAATGCTCTCATCACCTATCATCGCCACATTGAGCGTGCAGGTTTTGCTTTGGCTTAGGACAGGCTGCGATCGATCTCTGCTTTGAAGTTACAAAAATTAATGGATTAAGAAAACGAAAGCAAGTTTGATTTTATGCAACGAATGACTTCACCTACGATGGAGACAATGGAGTAGGCATTCGGATAAGGCAAGCAAGAATTTCAGACATCAATTAAGCAAAGCCTTATCTATTAACTTGTAATGTCCGTGGCCAATTTCTTTTCTTCTTCTATTCCCTGTGTTTTGCCTAAATGTATAGAAAGCAAAAAAAATAACAACTTACAATACCAAATGGATGCGTGAATGTTTTTTTGAAGTTAAAATCGAGAAAAATATACATTGAATATATTGTAGCATCGCTCCTTGCTATTCCATCAAGTGAATAAATGGATTTTAGCCATTTAATGTAATGTAGCCAGACACTGAATTTTGACTTTTGCAAAGGAAATATATTAAGCATGCAGTTAATAAGAAAAGACTATAGTTTAACTGGTCAGATTCTAAATTTATTCTTTAAAAATTATCAATTTGAGTCTCACAAACCTCAGAGCCACTAGAAGTTTACATGGTTATTAACTTCAGGATCCGTGAAATTAATTAAGGTGCGTGCAAGTTGGTTTGGATACCCACGTTAAAAAAAAAAAAAGAACAAACACAATATAATTGGTTGAGAGAGGAATTAATGGTAATTAACCATTAAGTAATATTTAATTAGGATGGGAAGGAATATGGCTGCCATCATCCAGCAATAAATTAGACGTTAAGATTTTTAGGACAAATTAATAGAAAAAGGTTATGGAATGTTTAAGGAGAAGGAACAAATCAATGGAGTAAGATCCGGACTTGCTGTTTCCTTTCTAGTGCTTGCCATGACATTATACCGATAGGAAAAGAGAATTAGGTACGGAAACGATGCTGCATAAGGACATTCCATTTCCCAAGATTTTATATATATATATAAATTATGTTTGATGTTGTTTTTTAAAATAATTTTTATTTAAAAATATATTATAATAATATTTTTTTAATTTTTAAAATAAACAATCTTTTGACCTTGTGAAATACATGGGGCGCCGGCTGAAAAACACCACCAAACTCATTCAGCAGCTCTCTGTAAAACCACGTGTAAGCAGACAGGCAATAAAAATAAAATAAAACAGCAAGTAGATAATGAATCAGTTAGGAAGATCACAATGAATGTTCCTTGCCATCTTAGAAATTAAATAAAATACTAAATAATTTTCACTGACCGCCCAACCATATTGAAAAAAGCTAATAAATCTGTCAAAAGGAATACATAAAAAATTAAATTAAAGGGAAAAATAAACTATTATAGAGAGATTCTGGTAAGCTGTAATGAAGATGTAGACCGTAAGTTGGGATAGAGCTTTCATCTACTTATCAGGGTCTTCGTGTGGGTTTCTAGTGCATGTCTCCCTCAGGATTTGTTTCTTTCGGCTTGGCGTGAAGAGCTGGACTCCAATTCATTATTACTCCACGTCAACCAACACCCTCCTCCTCTTTTAAACCGGTCCCCGTCTCCCTCCCTCCATCAAACCTGACTGAAGCCTAAAAGTCTCCTTCTTTCAAAAAAATGGAGGGTCTTATCCCTTTTGTGTACAGGGCTATAATGCAATACAATAACGGGAAAGAAGCCGGACCTTTAGGGTCATGGTTCAGTGAGTCACCTTCAGCCTCCTACATGCGACTTCCTGGCGATTCAGGTCGGTTTCAGAAGTCCGATTTACGAATTCTTGGATCCGACCACGGCTTCTCTAACTCTTCAACATCATCTAATACGCATTCTTCAACCACTCAAATTATTGTTTCTACCGGAGCTCAAGCTCCTCTAAATTGCCGTTTGACTTCTCGTCGAGTTGTCACACAATCATGATCAAGACCCTTGGAAAAACACTGTACGAGTGTGTGACATGCTTGAAGAAAGCTGAAGGCATGGAGCTAGCTTGTCAAGGATGATGGGTGTGCAGGTAACTATGTCTAGAGACTTTGTGTGTGTGTAGCAATCTTATTTGGTGCCTGTGGTTTCTCAGTTTGGAATATATGGTAATAACAAGCGTGTGGAAAACCAAAGGAGCCGCACAGCTTCGTGTTATTAGTGTGGACGTGAAGGTAAAAAGGATGTCGGCATGTGTAAATCCAAAGGGGCACACATGCTTTGTATTAATCAATTACCAGCAGCAGCTTAGATTTGTGTAAAAATGGAGTTGTAATAATGTTTGAAAAAGGTCTATGTTAAATTCTGTACTGTAATGGTTCAGTAATGTCAATCAGTTCATGTGAACATAATAAAGTTCAATCCACTTCCTTGCCTTTGGTCATAGGTGGGTTGTGTTAACAATTAGCCTTGGCGATTATTTGATGTTTTGTTTCTTAATTTAGTTATTTTTTTTTATTATTATTTTTTGCTTAATGGCCTAAATTGCTGCATTCCAGAGTTTAATGGGATGCAGCGAAGAAAAATAGTACTTATGGTTTTTTTTTTTATAAGCAAAATGAAGCCTATAGAAGGCAATGTCAATAACTCAGGGTTCTATTACGATATAACCAACAGAGACCAAGGGGAATAAAACATATAACCCAAAAACAGGGAGACCTCCAAGGAAATGAGCCATCATCCTCCGAAAAGACGACATTGAGCTGACTCATGTCATAAGGGAAGTGCGAGAATGAAGGAGATAATGCGAAAACCAGGCCGAAGAGAGATGAATCAACTGCTCCACACCTTCACTAACACCATCTCCAATTTGCATACTCTTAAGAGCCTTTGAAGAAGCATCTGCAAGTTTGTCTGAGAAGCCCTCTTGCACACATATTCTGATTACACAAACACATGATTGTCCACTATTACAGAAACCTTGCCTTTTAACAGTTCCAGCAGCGCCAGCCATCAATTTCTTTTTCCTCTGAAGATCCTTTCTTGAACAAACTTGAAAAATTAATCAGAAAGAGGAGCTTGATCTGCCATTACAAGAAATCTTATCATTGAAGCACACTGAAATAGAAACTGGAGGCAAGAAAACTGTCTGACCAGGAGCTTCCCAAACTCCAGGAATCACTTGGAACATCGGATTCTGCTACGAAGATTTCGCGAACAAGACAATGGTCTGACAATCCCGAATCGCCTCTGCTGAGATTTTGATGCTTCAGTATCTCTCCAAAACAAATTATTCTAACACACCAAGCAGGGGCATGCTTCTTTTTACCCTTCATCTTCTGGTCGTGAACAAACATTTTGCAGGGCAGATCGCGCAAAGGATCACGAGAATATGCATGCCAAAAATTCTGTAACGATTGCATTTCTGGTCCTTCCCTCCATAAGCCAAAAGACTACATGGTGGGGATACGAGACCCACACCCCAAATTACACGAGTATATAAATGGAGACGACGTAAAATGGCCCAGCCTATCATATTTTGGTTAGGCGACTAAGCCTATTTAGGCCTGTCTCATTATTATTTTATTTATTTGAAATTATTTATGTTAAACACTTTGATTTGATGGGCTGAGCCCAATAGTGAAATGTTTTAGGGTCTTACTATTTATATATTTCTCTGTTATTTTGTGAGATAATTTTGATGATTAATGAAAATATTGCAGACTTTGCATACCTTCAATCCCTTTTCTTCTCTTTTTTAGCTTTCTTCTTTGTTTAAAAGCTTCTTTCTTTTCTTGTTTTAATTCTTATTATTTATTGTCCCGCATCAAATTTGGTATCAGAGTCAGGGTTTTAATTGTTCTTACAATTAAACGATCCACATGTTTATGCTAAACCCTAGATCTGGTTTGATCTTTAAAAAAAAAAACATTGTTCACTGTTCATCATCAACGACAGCAATCAACAGCGGCGCCTCAACCAATCATAGCAGCAGACCCACCATCGAGAAGACCGCCACATCAGTCCATAGATCCACGTCGATTTACTACCTCTGACACAGACCAACACCAGGACGACACCGCAAGAGACATCAGTAGATTTTCGGCTTCAGCAACCAAACCAGCATCACAAAAGCACCAGCCACAGTCACCCACAAACCCATCACAGCTAGCACTGACTAGTGATTCACCGCAGCAAAGGCAGCGCAATAGATCTTCATCTACCACCGTCCATAGTGCCATTGCCTTCAGCAGCGACAACAGATCCACGCATCAACAGGCCCCCATCCAGAAGTGACACGACAGCCCCTTTCATCGCACCGCCGGTCCCAAGCAGGATCACAGAGCCACGTTTCTTGCACCATCACCATCAGTAGCGATAACAGATTACAGGAGGTAGGGAAGAAGGAAACAGAAGCTCTCAAGGCAAAATAATTAACTTCACCACGTCACCTGCCACATCAACACCACGCCACTTGCCATATCAGCACTCTGAAGCAGCATCTGCATCATCGCCACGTCAGCAGGTCCTGCCACGTAATCTTTCGCTGCCACATCACCTGGTTAGAAATTCTTTTACCCATTAAATATCATCATTCCCGGTATGCTTTTACACTTGTTAACCAAGATTTAACATTAATATTATTCTTTGTGCTTGCCTATAAATAAATTACATAGTTCGCCTCGCAAATTGAATTACCTTGTTTTTGGGTTTGTTTATTGGCATTGATTATCCGATCCTCTTAATTAATTGTGAAGCTTGGTTAAATTCGTGGGAAAATTGAAACATTATGTTTGGATTACTTATGTGCATTCAAAGGACTTACGTTGCTTGCTTGTGAATTTTCCTGGTTTGATCTGTCATTACTTAGTCTCAAAGATAAAAATAAATAAATAAAATAAAATAATTTTTTTAAAATATTAGCTATAATTT
Organism: Populus x sibirica; assembly: GCA_019202695.1. Classification (NCBI taxonomy): domain Eukaryota; kingdom Viridiplantae; phylum Streptophyta; class Magnoliopsida; order Malpighiales; family Salicaceae; genus Populus; species Populus x sibirica. The sequence goes on from JAGMVL010000318.1 coordinate 1,010,038, forward strand.
TATTTTGTGTTTTTACTTGCAAGTGTTGTTTGTGATCTTAGTCTTAGGATTAGTTTTTGCATGCATTTACGTAGTGATCATTTAGTACACAATCTAGAAGTCATAGCTACCATGGACTCAAACTCTAGTAATGCTCTTAGAGATATTCAAAAGCAATTATAACTTATGCGAACGGAAATGAACAACATGTCCAATCAAATGAACAACCTTTCTGGGAGGGTGGAGTCCATATAAACTTTGCAAGTAAGACAGTCTAGTGAGAGTGACCATTCTAATGACAACCATAGGAATCCTTAAAGACCAGTTCCTCGTAGGAACCGCCAACATAACCAACACCAGGGTCACAATGACTTCGATAACCCTAACGATAGTGAGCGTTCCAATGATTATCGTCAAAGACCAGTTCATTCTAGGAACCGTCAATACAACTGCAATCAAGGTCATCATGACTACGATGACCTTGACGAATGAATCATGAGGCATATCAAAGTAGAAGCCCCAACTTTTGAGGGTCAACTTGACCCATAGATCTTTGATAGATGGATCCGTGACATGAATCAATTATTTGACTGGTATAATTTATCTGAGAATAGAAGGGTAAGATTTGCAAAGATGAAACTTAGTGGGACCGCTCAACTCTATTTGGAAAATGTAGAAGAGTCTTTGGATATGAGAGGTCAACCTCCTATTACTAATTGGGTTGAAATGAAGACTAAGTTAGAACAAAAGTATTTGCCTCTTTCTTATATAGGAAATCTTTTGGACTAGTGGAATAACTTAAGGCAAGGAGGCAAGTCTGTTAATGAATATGTGGCACAATTTGATGAGTATAGGATGAGGTGTGCAGTTAGGGAGGATGAGGTGATGACCCTAAGTAGATTTTGAAAAGACTTAAATTGTGACCTTAGAAGAAAGGTTGTGCTTAGAGGTGTGTCCACCCTTGATAAAGCTTATACCTTAGTACAAAATTATGACTTGGTCACAAAACGCCAGTGGACGAGACGTCAGGACACTCGTAGTTCCCCTTCTAGATCCTAACCTGGTAGTAATAACTCCATATTGGGTGCCCCACCTTATAAACCCGATCCTTTGATTTCCCAGATACCTAAAGAAGACAAGGGTAAAGGTATTTTTCATGAAGCACCAAAGATAACCTCAAGAATTTAGTGTTTTAAGTGTCAGGGTTTTGGTCATATTTCCTCTAGTTGCCCTAATAAGACTTTGTTCATCAAGGGGCAAGAGGATATCGGTAAATAAGATAATTGTGATGATAAGATATATGAACTCAATCCCGATGATTTTCAGGATCTAAATGAAGAGGAGGATGAGTCCAACTTGCGAGGATGTGTTAGGTCTATATCCACTCAAATCAAGACAACCAGGTTAAGTGTAGTTAGATGCCCTTTAACACAACCTAAAGAAACTGAGGATTGGAGAAGGACTGTTATTTTTTACACGTATATTAAATGTGGAGATAAAGGGTGCAAGATCATCATAGACAATGGTAGTTGTATCAATGCAGTTTCCTCGGGTAGTGTATCCTGCTTAGGCTTAAAGTTTGTTCCACACCCTAAACCCTATAGTGTATCCTGGGTTAATGATACATCTATAACGATCAAAGAGAGATGTCTTTTTCCCATAAAGATCTTGGACTATCATTATGAAATTTGGTGTGATGTCACTCCAATGGATATAGGGCACGTCATTTTAGGTAGGCCTTGGTTATATGATTTGGATGTTACAATCTTTCGGCGATCAAATTCTTGTTCATTCACTTTTCAAGATAAAAAAAATCCAACTTATTGGATTACCTCTAAGGTCTAATGATAATAGTCAGAAGAAGAATAAAGTGAAAAAAGGAGGGCTTAACATAATAAGTCCTAGAGAGTTTGATAAGGAGATTTGTGAGGAGTCTGTTATGTTTGCTATAGTGGCTAAGGAGATTGTAGAAGACTTCTTCGAAAAGCCACCTGAAAAGGTAAGGGAAGTGTTGAAAGAATTTCTAGATGTTTTCCCTTCTGAACTACCTGATGTTTTACCCCCTATGCGTGATGTTCAACATGCCATAGATTTTGTCCTTAGTGCCACATTACCAAACTTGCCTCACTATAGGATGAACCTGAGTGAACATGCTAAATTGCAAAGGCAAGTATGTGAGTTGTTATAAAAAGGATTTATACGAGAAATTTTGAGCCCTTGTGCAGTACCTGGACTGTTAACACCTAAGAAAGATGGATCATGGAGAATGTGTCTAAATAATTGAGCCATCAATAGGATTACAATCAAGTATCATTTTCTAATTCCTCGATTGGATGACATGCTAGATATGAATAGCTAGTCATGCCTTTTGGCCTTTCCAATGCATCAAGCACTTTTATGAGAGTAATGACACAAATGCTTAGGCCATTTATGGGAAAGTTCTTGGTGGTGTACTTTGATGATATTCTTATTTATAGCAAAACCAAGGAAGAGCATTTTGATCACCTTATTCAGGTTTGTACCACCCTAAGAAAGACAAGTTTGTTTGCAAATGTCAAATTATGTTCCTTCTTTACAAGTCAAGTGGTCTTCTTAGGGTTTATAGTGTCATGGAAATGAGTCTCTACTGACCCCCAGAAAGTCCAAGCAATAGTAGATTGGCCTGAGCCTAAGGCTATTCATGAGGTTCGTAGTTTTCATGGGCTTGTGACTTTTTATCGTCGTTTCATTAAGGGGTTTAGCACCATCATGTTGCCTATTACAGATTTTTTGAAACAAGGTGAGTTTCAGTGTAGTAAAGGAGCTAATAAGGCATTTGAGAAGGTTAAAAAGAGAATGATGGAGGCCCCAGTAATGTGGCTACCTAACTTTACTAAGGTGTTTGAAGTAAAATGTGATGCTTCAGGAGTCGGTATAGGTGGAGTACTTAGTCAAGAAAGTCACCTTGTAGCCTACTTTAGTGAGAAATTTAATGAGGCAAAACAAAAGTACTCAACTTATGATAAGGAGTTTATGCGGTGGTTCAGGCCTTGCGCTATTGGCGCCATTACTTGTTACCACAGGAGTTTGTTCTTTACTTCGACCATCAGGCCCTCCGCTATCTTAACTCTCAAAAGAAGCTCAATCACAGGCATGGTCATTGGGTTGAATATTTGCAAGCATATTCATTTGTTTTGAAACATAAATCTGGAATAAAGAATAAAGTTATAGATGCCTTGAGTCGTCGGGTGACGCTGTTAATTGTAATGAGTGTTGAAGTTACAGGATTTGACAGACTCAAAGAGGAGTATGAATCTTGCTCAGAATTTGAAGAGATATACTTGACATTAAAGGATGAGAATCACCGTGTTATAAATGGTTATCACCTCCTAGATGGATATTTATTTCGGGATAATAAGCTTTGTATCCCGAAAACATTCGTGCGTGAATTTTTGATGTGGGAGATTCATGCTGGAGGTCTCTCAGGACATTTTGGAAGGAATAAAACCATCGAAGGGGTGGAACGTCAGATTTTCTGGTCTAGTTTGAAAAGAGATGTCGCTAAATTGGTTGGTCAATGTCGAACTTGCCAACTAGTTAAGCATAGAAAACAAAATTCTGGTCTTTACACAACATTGCCCGTTCCCACTTGCCCTTGGCAAGATGTAAGTATGGATTTTGTGTTTGGGCTTCCACATACTGTAAAGAAACATTATTCTATTTTTATGGTTGTCGACCGTTTCTCTAAGATGACCCATTTTATTCCTTGTACTAAGACCATAGATACTTTCAAAGTTGTGAAACTCTATTTTGACGAGATTGTCAAGTTGTATGGTCTTTCTCAAACCATAGTTTCGGATAGGGATGTTAGATTTATAAGTTATTTCTGGAAAACCATTTGGCATATGGTGGGAACCAAATTGTAGTTTTCTACTTCTTACCACCACCAAACTGATGGTCAAACTGAGGTGGTTAACATGAGTTTAGGCAACCTTTTAAGGTGTCTGTAGAGTGATCATAATAGAAATTGAGATATGATTCTTCCTACGATCCAGTTTGCCTATAATAACTCTATCAATAAGTCAATAGGCACGAGTCCCTTTGAAGTTGTACATGGTACAAGCCTAGAAAACCTTTAGACCTTCTTCCCATGTCCCTTCATGCTAAAATGTCTGAGTCAGCGGAGTCTTTTGCATGTAGAATTCAAGATTAGCATATTGAGATCACTAAATAGATTCAAGCAAGTAATGTGCAATATAAACTTCAAGTTGATTTATATAGATGACATAATGAGTTTAATGTGGGAGACTATGTTATGATACGGATTAGACCCGAGCGGTTTCCTTCGGGAACTATCGAAAATTGCATGCACGTCATGTCGGGCCTTTCAAAGTGCTACAACGGGTTGGTCCAAATGCTTATGTTCTTGATTTACCACATGATTTTGGCATTAGCTCTACATTTAACATTGAGGATCTAGTTGCATACCATAAGCCACTTCCTATTCCAAATGATCCATTTGAGATACCACTTAACTCCCCTCATAATGATCCTATTGAAACTTTTATCCCTGTCACCTTGACATCAGCACAAAAGGATAATATTGATGCTATTCTAGATGAACAAGTTGTTTTTAACATGAATTGTGAGGTTCAACGGTTTCTAGTTCAGATTGCACTTGGATCACTAGAGATACTTAGCAGCAGATTGATCCAAATCTTTGAGAGTACTATCGAGTTGGCCAGTGCTACACTCGACGGGGTTGAGTTTCTCCAACCCCGGAAGAGTTGGTGGGGACACCAAACCCACACCGCAAATTACACGGGTATATGGATGAAGACGACGTAGGATGGCCCAGCCTATCACGCTTTGGTTTGGAGACTAAGCCCATTTGGGCCTGTCTCATTGTTATTTTATTTATTTGAAATTATTTATGTTAAATAGTTTGATTTGATAGGTTGAGCCCAATAGTGAGATGTTTTAGGGTTTTACTATTTATATGTTTCTCTGTCATTTTGTGAGACAGTTTTGATGATTAATGTAAATATTGCAAACTTTGCATATCTCCAATCCCCTTTCTTCTCTTCTTTAGCTTTCTTTTTTCTCTAAAAGCTTCTTTCTTTTCTTGCTTTAATTCTTATTATTTATTATCCCGCATCACTACACACAAAAACAACAGCTTGAATCTTGCAAGCAAAAACCAACTAAGCTCGATCCCTGCCTAAGAAACAATCCAATTCCTCTAAGAACTGCAAATGGAAATAGAAGAAATAAAAGACCCGAGTTCATCTGAAAAATTCGAAGCCAAGCGACAAATTTATATTTTCTATGCACTTGCTGTTTAGCCAGGTGGTCTGTCATGTGATTACTCTCACGAAAAGAATGAGTGAAGGTGATTGATCCAAAGCATGAAGCTAATCTCTTAGCTAGCTAAGGAGAAGAGTTTATGATGTAGCCAAGGTCTATTATAAGGGTTATTCATCCAACTAATGATATTGGTAGAGTTAGATTTGATAATATTATGTTTATGGTACATGAGGCAATTAAAGGCTGATAGTTCAATAGCTTTGACAATCATTCTCAGCTCGGCTACATTAGAGTCTAAGATCCCAACCAACAAAGAAAAAATACCAAGAAGAATTCCATTGTGATTTCGCAAAACTCTGCCTATATCTGGGGGCTAGGCTTTCCGAGAGAGGAGCCATCCACATTCCATTTGAAGTTATTAGCCATAGAGGGAGACCACATAACAACAACCCTTGGTTTTTTAGTATTAGTCCAATGAATCAGTTCTTCTACAGATCTTATCAGATCTGAAGTTGAATAGGGAAAATTAGCGTCTATAGCTTTTATCCAAAAGCAAAGATGAGTAATAATAAAGAAGAATAGGGTATCATAGTCCGATATCTTTTGCTTAAATATCACATCATTATGGAGAAGCCAAAGAGACCATGCCACTGAAAAGAACAGGATCAACCAAGCTTTTTTTTTTTCTAGAATTTGCCATAGACCAAAGAGTCCCACTGAGAGAAAAGGGTTGCCAAGTTCTTTGGGCAACACCACGCTAAACCCCACTAGTTGATGATTTTAGACCAAATGATCCAATGTTTATAGCAATGCATAAGGAAATGATCAACTGATTCTTCCTCAACTAAGCATATAGTACAATTAACAACTGAGATATCCAATATACCTCTTCTGGCCAACATATTGTGAGTGTTGATTTTGTTGATGATAGCCATCCAACAAAAGATCTTTACTTTAGGAGGGCGATTCCTCTCCAAATCTCAGTAAAGGAGAAGATAGTGTCCATGAAGGGATTGGGGCTTAAGAGCCCACAAAGAGATTTAACTGAGATTCTGCTTGTAGTGTCGGCTTTCCAAACCAATATATCCTCTACATCTTTGTCCAAGTGCACTCTCGAAAGAATAGCATTCATTTGATCTAGTAGACCAGAATTTCTTCCTCGCAAAGGTTTAATCCAGGAGAATAACCAGAACCAAGCATGACCATCCCACATTCCCATCTTATCAAGGTTTGCTTCTTTATCATTGGATAACTGGAATCGGGCAGGAAACTGTTATGCCAAACTGCCATTATCTGTCCAATCATCAAGCTAAAATTTAATCCTCTTGCCATTACCAACTAACACCATAGATTGATGATTCACAATATCATGCAGCTTATTATCTTTAACACAGTGGTTAACAATACAAGACCATGAACTTCCAGTCCCTGAAATAAGATCTTATGGAATAATTTTGGAGAATTTAGTATTGCATATGCTTTAAATCACATCCTTCCACATGCTCGACTCCTTCAAACCAAACCTTCATAGCCATTTGAACAGCAAAGCTTTGTTTTTATCCCTTAGAGATCCGATCCCAAGACCACCAGCACTTTTTGGCAGAGAATTAGTTAACCAACTAACATTGCACATTTTCTTACCTTTGTCTTTTCCTAACCACAAGAAGGATCTGAATTTCTTTTCAATGGATGTTGCTACTGCCACAGACATAGGAAACAAAGAGAGAAAGTAAATGGGCAAATTACTTAGGACATATTTGATTAAGCACAACCTGCCTCTAATAGATAAGAATCTGTCTTTCTATGAAGCCAACCTAGCGCTAATATTATGAATAATGGGATTCCACATCAAAGTTCTAGAGCTTGCATCAATAGGAAGGCCAAGATATTTGAAAGGGAGAGGCTCCTGCTTACATCAAAGAATTTGAGCAGTGTAATCACACATATGATCTTTTATACCCACACCAAAGATACTGCTTTTGGAAAAATTAACTTTCGGACCCCATATTAGTTTAAAGCACAAAAGGATGCGTTTAATATTCTGCATCTTTGAATAAGGAGGATGAGATGAAGATAAGTGTGTCAACCGCAAACCGAAAGTGAGATAAAGTAAAACCATCATAGCCGATGTTGATACCCTTGATCAAACCCGGGATCACGACCTCGCTGCAACATACAACTCAACCCCCGAATCGCAATATTGAAAATAAAAGGAGAGAGAGATTCTCATTGATGTAAACCTTTTTCCAAGCTAAATTCCTCTGTGAGGGATCCATTTACAAGCACTAACATCTTTCCTGATGAGATGCATTGCATGATCTAACCTCGCCATCTACTACCAAAGCCTATACTACCCATTACTTCATTAATATATTCCCATAAAACAGAATCGAAAGCTTTTTGAAAGTCTAGTTTGAAGAGATATCCTTTGCCCTTTCTCTTCTTTATGAAGTTAATCGCCTCATTAGCAATCAAGACGCTCTCTAAAATTTACCTTCCTTTGATGAAAGCATTTTGGTGATCACTGATGACTTCTGACATAACTTGCTCCACTCTGGTTGCTAGCACCTTGAAATAATCTTATAGAGGCTTCCCATCAAACTAATAAGTCTAAAATCCTTCAACTTATTGGCACCTTTTATCTTCGGGATAAGGGTAACAAAAGAGCTATGATGCCTAAAGGAAGAAGGTTTGTCCGATAGAATTCATCCACCATTCAAACAATATCCCCCCTATGATGTTCCATGTTTTTTTAAAGAAGAAGAAATTAATACCATCAAGGCCTGGAGCTTTGTTTCCTTCTCAATCCCAAACAACAGTTTTGATCTCATCCGTAGAGAACATAATTTTTAAAGTAGCCAAGGATGTGGGCTGAAGCTTTAGAAAATCCAGATTGTAGCAAGAGGCTCTAGGTCTGTCATGATGAGAGTATAACTTACTGAAGAAATTAAAGACAACTATTTTCACATCAGAAGGTTTCATTAGAATCATTCCATCAACATCCAGGAAGAAAATCTGATTTTTTTTGTCTTGTTGTGGCTGATAGATAAAAGAAATGAGTGTTTCTATCTCCAAGCTTACACCATTGAACTCTTGACTTTTGGTGCCAGGCAAATTCTTGCATTTTGTATAGGGTTCTGAGACTTGAGGAAATAGTGTTGCTTCTGATTAATTAATCAGCTAATAAGTCTTTGTTTTCTTTTTGAGAATCTAGAAGTTTGTTTCCATTTCTAGAACTTGCCTGTAAGTGTTGCCCACGACATCTTTGCTCCATTGCTTGCGTATTTCTTTCAATAACTGTAAAGTTGGGGTCATACTCTTTTTACCATAGTTTGTAATCAAGATTGAATTCCAGTAGTTCTGTATCATCTTTTTGAAGTCAGAGATGAACCACCAATAGTTCATAAACTGGAAAGGCTTTGGACCCTAGTTCATAGAGTCCACCTGCATATGAAGAGGTCTGTGATCTAAGAAGTTCTTTGGAAGCCGATACAAAGTAGAAGATGGGAGAGATTGAAACCAATCACCCGACACAAACATTCTATCAATACGACTCGCTGCATTACCTTTAGACCAAGTAAACTTCTTCCCATTTAAAGGAAGTTCAACAAGTTCGCAATAGTCAATACAATTCTTAAATCTTGTCATGGAAGATGAAATTCTGAAGCCAACTTTTCTATCTGATGGGGAAAGTGTTTTGTTGAAGTCACCTACAAGACATCATGACCTGCTGACGTTGTCTTTGAAAATAACAAGGTAGTCTCATAGCCCCTTCTTCAGCAAGCCATCGTTTGGAGCATAAACAAAAGAAACCAAGCATTCCAAATTGAAACGAGAGAACACACCTTCAATATGCAAAATACGACCATTCATAGCAATTGAACAACTGGGAACACAAAAGGATGTTGGATCCCATATGCATAGAATACCCTCAGAAAGGCCTAAAGAAGCATTTCATACCAGTCCCTAGAGTATCTACCCTAAATCAAATTAATAATGCAATCATTGATATTTTCCAGTTTCGTTTCCATAATACCCAGGACATCCAGACTAAATTTTCTAACCAGATTCCTCGAACATCTTTTCTTATCTCTACCTCCTATACCACACGCATTCCAGATAATAATATTACCCATAGAAAGGATTAAGAACCATACATTCAACGAGACAATAACAGGCAAGCTTATCGCTTCTTCCTTCTAATCCACTCCTCCGCTTTTTTTCCTATAAATCCATGTAGTGTCTCGTGTCATGAGGTGGCTTTCATCATGGATTTGCAATACAACTTTTCTAACATCCCAGCATGTATTTGCTTCATCTCGGGGGTCGGGTTGTAATGGATCATGTGCCGATCACCAAATGTTGGAGAGAAATGAAAATGTGAGCTACTTGCCTCATCTTCACTAGTTAGTTCCTTTCCAGGTCGAATTATAGCATTTCTATTCATGATTCCATTATTAGAGACTAAATACTCAATAATTCCTATCTCGGTTTGCTTAGAACTTTCATTTCCCATTATTATAATGTAATATTATGGATGAAATTTTGTACAAGAAATATTTATTTTAAAATTGTTATGTTCACTGGTGTTATTGTGTTGTGCGGACAATTTTCAATTTAAGTGTTTGCAGGGAGGATAGATAGGCAATCCAGACACAATCTGTCATGCACGGTGCACATCACCGATGAATTTACAGAAGGAAATATACCGTCGGTATTTTCCAGAGAGTTGTAAAATATTTACTGCATATGCCACAATCACCGACGTCAATACAAACAGAATCATTCCGCCGGTATTTTCCAGAGGTGATGGGATTGTTCACATCCTATGTCGGTGAAGTCCTCTGAATCACCGATGGAATTATCAATGAAATGTGAACTCCAAAGTGCAGGTAATTAATGCAGCTCTGACCATGTGTACTTATTTCATAATACCGACGAATTATGAAAATTTTGGAGGTTTTTTTTTTTAACTTTTAAAGCGAAATGAAAAATTAAAAGTGAATTCACCGATGGAATCACAAATAAATTAATTAAAAATAAGATTATTTAATAGTCCGTTGGTGATTCTATCGGAAAAAACATAGTATAAATCCCAGCGAAAGCCCCTTTAGTTCATTTTTCTCTCTCCTTCATTTCTTTCATTTTCAATTTGAAATCTTTCTATTTTTTTTGCTTTTAATATCTATTTGTGGTTCTATCTTCATCTTCAAAATTTAAAAGGTTTGTATTGTGATTCAATTTACTTAATGATTTTCTATTTTTCGTCTTTTCTTTGTTTTATTAACAATATTTTTTTGTTTTTTTTTGTATTGTACGTAGATAAGTCTAAAAATAAACACACTATTAAGCTAAGCATTTTTCATTTCTAAAGTCTATAGTTTTTTTTTTAATTTGTTTTCTATTTTATTGTTTTTATTGCAATAATAATTGATTATTTTGTTGAATTTTAATTGTAATTGTTCAATTTGTCGTATAAATGTTAATTGAATATATAGGATTAAGTTTAATTGTTTTATCTCAATTTTATTGTATATATCATAGTTTTTAAACCCGGCCAGGTAGTCAGCCCGGTCCAAGGCTCGGGTTCCGGGTTTTGACCAAGTCACCGGGTTGCCCAAGTCAATTTGTTTTTAAAAAAATCAAAACAACGTCGTTTTAGTGAAAAACAAAACAAAAGTCAATGGGTTGCAACAGGGTTTTTGACCGGGTCAACTCGCCTGGTCACCCCGGGTTTTTACTTTCCTTAGTATAAGGGAGGTGCTGTTGAATTTTTTTAAAATAATCGAATTTGATTAAGTAATTATTCATCAAATTTGTGTAGATGCATAGAACAAAATCAACAGCAGGTCGTGAGCATATGGTTACAGCTAGTTCTTCTAGCAACGAGGATGACGTGTACTTAAGTGCCGATCAAGAAGAGATACATGCGGTGACTCATGACGCTGCCTCTTCAGTATGGTTCCACAGCGTAGAGGCGGTGTGCCTTCACAGTGGGGTAAATTCACCCACAAGTACGAGGCACATTGGAAAGATGACCTTTCAATGTAAGTATGTTTTGGTTTTAATTTGTTTTTTTTTTACTTATAACATAATTTGTGAACAACTAATTAATATTTCATTCATTTTATTTATTTTCAGGTTCACAAACATTGATGCCGCCTGAGTAATAACATTGGCGTAAATCGTCGATGGAGATTCCATTATTTCAATAGAGTCAGGTTTTCAGACATCCTGATTGGAGACCTTATATCGATGCATGGTTTCGAAGATTTGAGGTTAGTGTTAACTTCAAATTTTATTTATTTTTTTATGTTATATTGAAATTATTGATTTATTTTTAATAAATTATTTATACACAGAACAAATTCGAGTGGGATAACACTCATGACAATATTGTGAGGAGGGTATGGGAGAATCACGTGGCAGCTATGTAACATGGAAAACGATACGATATTTTTTTAAAAAAATTTATATTTTAAAATCTAATTTGTCATTAACTCATACAAAATTCGTTGATGGAAGTAGGTCGTGTGACTTTTGGTATGAAGCGCAGAAAAAAGCCAAAAAATACGCCAGAGATAACGGTTTACAAGGCTGGAATGACGTGGCGGTTTGGAGGGATTTCAAGCCGCCATACATCCTAGAGGATATATGGGCGCAATATATTCAGCACGTGACATCTGAGTGGTTCACACGACGCTAATAGTCCAGAGCTGACAACTGGAACCAGCAAATTCATGGTTCGGTGACCACGCACACTGGCGGCTCCATTCCGTTCATTGTACATGCGAAGCGGAAGGTAAGATTAATTTTAATGAAATCTATCGTTAATGAATTTGTTGTTATTTATAAATATATTTAACTTGCAACATTTTTTTTCTTACTGGCCACGTCTCTTGGATGTGAATCGAGCCCAATGGAGCTCCTTGTAGAGACGCACGTGTGGAGTGAAGACCGCTAAATGGGGGGTGCAACAGTTCATCAACAACCGCGCTCAACACTTCGTGGTATGTTCATTCAACCATTTTATTTCATAAGTTATTATTTTCTTAAATTGAATATGATGATTTCTTTTTTAATTTCAGGAGACATATAATAGCTGATTAAGGGAGAGATACGAGGACGATCATTCGACCCACCCGAATTTCAATCCGGATTTGTGGATAGAGACAGAATTGTCTGGTGGACCCGATAAAAATCGAGTGTATGGACTCTCCAACACTACGGCCGAGAACTTGTGGGCGGCCTGTAGTGTCTCAACCATTGGGAGCTCTCAATCAGTATCGAGCACCCTTCAGTCTGAGGAGATCGATCGTGGCCTTGAAACAACACATGGGTCATCTTACCGAGCAATATTAGCAACTCTTAGTAGATTATGAACAACTCCGCCAGATGGTTATGGACATGAGATCACAGATGGGTGGTACGTGTGCACCTCCTTTTTGGTCGTATGGTCCCGGGAACGACTAGCCTCCTCCTCCTCCTCCTCTAGCACCACCCTTGTTCTAGTTTAATTTTTATTTGTACAAATAAAATTGTAATGAATATTTGGATTTAATATTATTCAATTTTATTTTTACATATTTTAGTTTTATATAATTTTATTTGTTAAATTATTTTCTTTTTTTTATTATTCTATACAAATTAATATTAATTATTTTGTAAAATTTTATTTTTTAAAATATTTTTTTAATTATCATAGACGGAATTACAAACGAAATAAATATGTCGGTATTTCCAAAGAGTTATAAAATATTTACTTCATATGCCACAATCACCGACGTCATTATTTCGTCGGTGATTTACCGATGACAATACAGATAGAATCATTTCGTCGATATATTCCAGAGAATTTAGAAAAAATTACTGCTGATGCTACTATCACTGATGGAAATATACCGACAGAATGATTTCGTCGGCATATTTCCAACGAGAATTTTTTTTCTTTTGACGTGCATATTCCGTCTATAAAACCATCAGTTTTTAATTTTTTTTAACAGACAGAATTATCAATAGATCATCGGATTATCGACGGACGTATTCCATCAGGGAAGTGGTCGGTAAAATTTACACCGACATAATGGTAATTTTATGTTGACGGAAAAATTCCATTTAAATGTTGTAGTGTATTTAATTAGAATTAATTATTGATCAATGAATTTGCATAATCAATGAATCTAAGAAAATTTATTGAACAAAATTAATTCAAGATTAATTGTAATTAATTCTTGACAATTAATTAAATTGCAGAAATCAAAGCTTGACTAAGATGGGCGCCTTAGCGCGTCGTTTTTCAGCTGGGGTGGGACCTGATCCATGGCCGGACACTCTCTCTCATCTAGGATCACATTACGTGCAGCAATTTGCAGCGGAGACGCCCCAACAGAACCTAGGAGAGGAGAATTTTCTGGGACTAGCCCGCTTTCCCTGACCTGCCTAACTGTTCTGTCTACGGATCTTTCATTGAAAAAATTCAATTGAACATAATTATTCAAGATTAATTAAAAATAATTCCTGACAATTCATTGTAACAAGATACAAAGAATGATCAATTATACAAGTAATATGTCAAAAACCATTTTTTCCTACAATTTTTTCTTAAGATATGATTTTAGAAAATTTAAGAAATAAAATATATCTTTTTAATGACCAGGATAATTCCTTAAAGCACAAAGGAACTCTTTTTTTTTTTTTTTTTAATGCCTGGGAAGCTCGGATTTTACTTTTTGTTCTTTTGCTTATAATCGGAAAGGAATATGGTAGGAAGTGATTGGTGATGGTATCTATCTGCCCAGTATGTTGATGGGAATGCTTCGGCCTCTACAGCAAATAAGAAACTTCTTGACAAGTCAAAGCGCTTTTAAACGTCATTTAAAAGCTATTTTCAACTGCATCGTTTTGATGTTTAAAAACTTTTTAAAATTACTTTTTTGATAGCATGTATTCGTAAACAATTTTTGCATTCACAGCCACACACACCTGTTCAAACAATTTATTTTTAATAAAAAATAATTTAACCAAACTGAATGTGTTTTTTTTTTAAATTGAATTAAATAAAAAAATTAAATAGATTGATTCAATTTGGTTCAGTGTTTTATATTTTAAAAATCTAAATCTTTTAGTTAGAATATAATGATTTATTTTATTCGGTTTGATTATGTTAATTCCAATAATTCGCTCATGTCCAGCGAAAGCAAAGAATTCATTGGGAGAAACCAAAATTGTTTTTCAATATAAAAACTTTAAAAAATCACGCTTGAAATCGTAGTTGGAATCATTTTTTTTAAATTAAATTTTTTTTACTAATTTTTTTTAATGTTTTCATCTCGTTTTAATGTACTGATCTTAACAATAATTTTTAAAAAATAAAAAAAAATATATCATTTTGATATATTTCTAAATAAAAAGCACTTTATACCGCAACCGCTACTGCAATCTAAAATACACTTAACACAACCAACCACTGTTTTTGGTGATTTATGCTAAACTCAATCAACAATATGTATTTATTTATCCACTGACAAGCGGACTTAACACTAGAAAGTCGAGCATGTAATGTCTGAAAGTCAGGCATCTGATGTTTCACCATCCCATAGTTCGTCGAGTGTCTTGTATGAACCATAAGTCTCGTGCACAAACACAGTGCCCTTAACCAGCCTCTCCTGCATGATAGAATCACAAGTTCAATCATCTAAATCACAGCGAAAACACTACTTTTACATAGCTTATAATCCCTTAAAATCTACCGCCACCCCATGATCCAAAAAGCTTAGTATATTAATTATCTTGATCTAAGCATGCGCTAGTGCAAAGGAGAACTTAACACCTGCTGCCCGAAGCACTTTCTATAAATTCATGGCAGATTCTATTGATCTAACCTTGAGGATCATATGCTAAATGGAGCAAGTGCACAGAAAAGTTTACAGGCATAAAACGTTGAGGAAGAAATAACCACTGACTTGCCTGTTCAATTCCAGATAACTTGGCAAACAAATCTTCAGGAATAGACCAGTAAAAAATGTCAAGGTTTTCCTTGATCCTTGCCTCATTTGTGCTCTTAGGAAGCACACTGTGGCCCATCTGTAGTCCCCACCTAAGAGCTACTTGCGCAGGAGATTTGCCTAATTTCTCAGCAATCGTATTAAGAATTGAATTCTTGAGAACCTGGGTCTTGATCGTTCCTGTATCTGGCGAACCTAGCGGTGAATACCCCTACAGAAAAAAAGAAACCAAATTCTATCATAATTGTTATTTGGAAACTTGAATAAACGAACAACGATCTACTTCTATTCATACTCACAGATAAATGGACACCCCTGGATTGACAAAATTCATGAAGCTTTGGCTGCTGCCACACGGGGTGACATTCGACTTGGTTAACAGCTGGAGGTACACGAGCCACGGCTAGCAAATCCCCAAGCTTCTTTGATGAGAAATTACTAACTCCAATAGCGCGAGCCTTGCCAGAATCGTAAAGTGCCTCCATGGCTCTCCACGTTGCTGGTATGTTGGTTTCAGTAAGGTTTTCAGGCTTATAGCCCTCTGAACCCTTCTTCATGCTGACGGGCCAATGAATCTTCAAACATTTCACCACATTTTAGTGACAAAATTTAATTTCACAAAAGATAAACTCTGGTATGGATATTGATTGTAAGAACATACCAGATACAGATCTACATAGTCAAGCTGCAAGTCCTGCAAAGTCTTCTCTAATGACTCCGGTACATCTTCCGGTGCATGATCATTACACCTATAGATCATCATACTTTCTTTTACAATCCAGGCAACTGAAGTGCTCAACGATATTATATATGTTTTCAGGGAATTTGAAGAAATAAAACAAATCCCCTAACACATACCAGAGTTTTGAAGTGATCCACACTTCGCCACGCTTTACTACCCCATTGTCAAATAATTTCTTCAATGCACAACCAACCTGCAGAAAACCAGCAATCAATTCTTGAAATCAACAACTGATCTTTCTTTCTATCTACCAAAAATGAAACGCTCCTTTTGATTCTCAGATCGGAACTTATTGTAAGAAAACTATGCGTCAGAACCTCTTTCTCGTTGCAGTAAAGTCGAGCGCAGTCAATGTGTCTATATCCAGCCTGCACAAGACAAAGTCCAGTATCTCTATTAATTATATTTTTTGGATTAATAATCCCAGGTCAAATTTAGAACCCGAAAATCCCAAATGCATTCTAGCAAAATTAATCGGAGGCATCTAAAAAAAGTCCTCAAAAGAACTTCGGGCATGAATAAAATACCTTAATGGCAGCAGTGACGGCATCAGCGACAGCACCAGGGTCAGCCTGCCATGTGCCCAAACCAACTGAAGGGATTTTAGCTCTAGTGTTGAGCTCAAAAAATGGAATTGCTTTGGCCATTTCTAACAAAAACCAACACACTGTCCTAAACTTGGATTCGCTCCTGTTTTTATACATGAAATTAATATTCGTTGAACTTGGACACATATAAATAAAATAATAGGAATCAAAAACCTCTTACGGAATCTCGAGTCCCGATTGTTGAATTTTATGACATACAAAATGATTTTTGCTTATGGTTTATGGAAGAGATGAAGGGTCAGGGAGGTTATTTAACCGCTGACATATGTTCTCACGTCATGAGTGTGCTGCCCGGGAGATGTTAGCAATAATATTACTTTAATTAAAGAAAACAATGTCAATTTTAGTACTAGATTTGACATTTTATTCGTCGAAGTGAAACAAGTAACATGTGGAGGTATTTGATGAAATTACAATTAAATAAAAGTTTGTAGCATCCCTAATATTTCAGTATAAATTTTTTTATAATAAATTTAAAAATAGTGTAATTGTTTTAATCAGTTGATGAAATGATCATCTGATTAATCTGTTAGATCAATCTAAAAGTTTTTCATCAATATTCTTATTTACTCTCTCTCTCTCTCTCTTTCTCTCTCTATATAGTTTATATAACATACACCCTTATGGTTGACAAGTCACACTTACATCAATTATATTAATGTCATTACTATTCATCCGAGGAAATAACTAATTCAATGCCGACATCATATCCATTTTAGGTAATCAACAAAAGTATATATTCTCCTAGTCATGTTTCCATTAGATGTTGAGCATCTATTTACTCCTCCAATCGCTCTAAAAGACTCTAAATTTGTTTATTACCTAGCCTCCTCATCACATATATCTCTAAACATAGACAAAATATATATTCACGCACACATGCTTTCACCTACTCATCACCTAGCTAGTCTAATATTTTTCTAATATTTGAAGCCAATTTTAAATGATCAATCATATCACACACCATTAGGTGCCATGAAAACCCCCATATTACCACTTTAATCACCTAGCTCAACCATGGCTGACACGACAACCCATAATCATGTATCTTGAATCATCATAATAACTCAGTTGGTGGTTGTCACAACAGCCTATATTCACACACTTTTGAGCATTAAAATAGCTTTTAGACACTTAAATATAGGACTGTTACAGTAGCCCTCTTATGCCCCTTTTTATACAACCCAAAACAATCATAGAGTTCATATATTTCTTCACAGAACTACTGTTACATGCACATTCTACCACCATTATGAATCACAACAAATTTTGATGGTATGTATACTCTTACACACAAACCAATTTGGTAGCCATTCAATCATGTTTGCATTCCCAAGTCTCCCAACTTTCATACATAAAAAGGATGAATTTAACATTTATTAGTACTCAAACTTCTCATACATTCCAAGTAATATATATTCATAAAACTATTATTATTATTATTATTATTATTATTTCTTTAAAATTGATTTACACAAAACATTTAAAACTCAAACTGAATCATTTTGCTTTAGTTTTTACATATTATTTACTTTATTTTTAATATTCTTTTTAATTATCATTCATATCAAAATAACTATATCAATAACCATTTAGTTAAGGATGACTTAACCCAATTAACCCACTTGATATCTTTATAAACATTCTCATCATTCTATCGTTAGCACTGACATTTCCGTACCATTACTTTTCTCATTATTTGTATTTATAAGTCTACTAAATTGGTTTGTGTATAAGTGTATACATACCATAAAAATTATAGTATAAGTTTCTTTATAATAAATCTGAAAACAATATTTAGGTATAAGTTTTTTTATAATAAATTTGAAAACAATATAAATTTTTTAAAACCATTCGATGAAACGGTTGGCTGGTTTATTTGGTAGTTCAATCAGTCGACTAGATCACTTTAAAGGTATCCATATTTCTAACTCATTAAGATTTTATCAAAATTCTGGCAAAGTCTCCTTCATATTTGGGTCATCCCAAGTGTCGACATGAAAATCATATTATATATAATAACACTTCATAATCACAAACACCACAAGCTCATCAACCCACTTTTGATTCAATCATCGTGGATCTCATCTTCTCATATCTATCATTCTCGTTATTCATTCTCATCAATTCATCGCACTAAGATATTTATTAATTTCACATCCATCACAATAATTAAAAAATCAAAACATTTACAATAAATTCTACATCAACAAACACTTGATTATGTGTGTGTCCCCTACTCAAATTACAATGACAAATATAATAATTATGTAAGACCTTAGTATTATTAGGTTTTAAACAACAAATATATTATATCACCTTAATCAATCAATGATAATTGTTAGTTTAATATAAGGATATGTGAATTACATTTCAAAATAGAGTATCCAAATTACAATCCACAAGTTTGATGTTATACCTAATAATCCACAATTTCCTAATCTACACGAAAGCTATTCTACAGATTACTCCTGATGAGCCTGTGAATTATCTGTAACAAAGTCAATGAATTTTACTAAGTCACAAGTTAACATCTCAATTAACACATAAAAGGAAATAATCAACTTTTTATCTAAACAATGTTTTAATTCATTCTTTATAATCATCTAATTTTGTCTTTATATAATTTTATTCAACCCTAAATAAATCTCTTAATATTTATAACTCACATAATTGTTCCAACATTTTCATATCGAAGCCAACAATTCAACACTCTCTTTTGAGTAATTATTATTTTAGAATAGCTATCTTAATTCCCAATCGGTCAGTATTCTCATTCGAAAAATAATAATATGGTATTCCTCGTGAATACCAATTTCTCTAACAAACCTATGTTGATTACCAATTATTCTGGCATTCTAATTCAGAAGTCAATAATCTGTATCAATCAATACGACCAACCCATCTTAGTTGCCAATCAATCCGGCATTCCTTAATAAATACCAATCAACCTGACCAACCCATCTTGGTTGCCAATTAATCTGGCATTTCTATTCAGAAGCCAATAATATGGTATTTCTTAATAAATACCAATCAATCTAGTAAACCCATCTTGACTGCCAATCAACCTAACATTCCTCTTTGAAAGCTCATAATCTGGTATTGCTTAATGAATACCAATCAATCTGGTCAACCCATCTTGGCTGCCAATCAATCTTGCATTTCTATTTGGAAGCCAATAATATGGTATTCCTTAACGAATACCAATCAATCCGACCAACCCAACTTGGTTGCCAATCAATCCAGCATTCCTATTCGGAAGCCAATGATCTGGTATTCCTTAATGAATACCAATCAATCCGACCAACCCAACTTGATTGCCAATCAATCCAACATTCCTATTCGGAAGTCAATGATCTGGTATTCCTTAATGAATATCAATCAATTCGGTTAACCTATATTTGTTACAAATCAATCTGGCATTCCCATTCGGAAGCTAATAATCTAGTATTCCTTAATGAATATCAATCAATCCGGCTAGCCCATCTTGGTTGCCAATCAATTTAGCATTTGCATTTGAAATCCAATAATTTGGTATTCCTAGACACATGTCATTAATTAGCAAAGGTTAGCAAAGGTTACAGTGGTTGAGTTATATATCCAATTCTTTACCTGATCAAATAAAATATAAATTAAAAAGTAGAAAGGAAATGTTAACATTAACACTTCAAACTAAAACAAAATTGGTTTTTGAATGTGACTTTCACTATTCATGTAAAGGCAATTGTCTATTCACCTCATTATATATACATGTAATAACCAAAATTTTCGTTTCTAGTTCCTTGAAAATTTCTTTTTAATTGAACTATGACTATCTTTCTTTTTTATATCAAAAGTTAATTTCTTATGTTAAAAATAAACTTGAATCCTATTAATATTGTAGCACATAGACATATGGAGTAGTTAATACTAGATTCTTGGCCCCTGTTCAGCTGCGATTTCAATTATTTTTTCTAACATTAAAAAAGTTGTAAAAATGTTAGAAATTAAAAAAATTCATTGCATTATAAATAAAATATATTTTTAAATGTAAAACCTCGGATAATATTATTGATATTAATAAAAGTCAGGAAAATGAGGGAAAGTGATAAATTAAATTATAAGAATGATGATATATTCAAGAATCTGAATTAAAATGTTTTGTTCAAGTGTTAATATATATATATATATATATATATATATATATATATATATATAAACACGAAAATGTGAATAAAATTTTTATAGAAGTAAATTTCATGAAACTGAAAGTACCAACGAGTAACTTAGTGAAATTTGATGTAACCCGGGAAAGATTTGGTATAAACAGGTACCAGGATTCAGGAAGTTTTACCCAAAAATCATAAAAGTTACTGTTGAGGGATATAGAAGGCATTTGAAAAAAATAAAGAAATAATATGTGTGTTAAAGTGTATGCGCGGGAAGAAAACTTTTAGGGACATAGAAGGTATTTTTAAAAAAGTTAATTATATATACATATATGAGTGCAAGTGAGTGTGCTGTAAAGAGAAAAAAAAAGAACAAAACTTGCCTTTCAAATAGAAAGAAGCATTCGGCTAGGAGAGGAAAAACAAATTCAAGCAAGGAAATTTTCTCAATTCAAAAGTGTTAAAGCTTTGACTATTACTTGGTAAGGTGCCCTCACACTTTTAAATAAGATTCTTGAGGAATTAATGCTTTAAATTGATTGAACTTTGTGAAATGAGGAATTAGGGTTCATGATAAATTTTGAGGAAAATTACAATTGATTGTGAAATTGTGTTAAGGTTGTTGAAGTGAGTAGAGAAAGTAAGAAATTATGATAATTGGAGCAAAATTTTAGGTGTTCTTGAAGAAGGGATTTTTTTGGAAAAAATAATAAGAAGAAGAATAATATTTAAGAATTTGAATAAGATGAAAATGTATAGGAAAGAGATGATATTAATGTTAAAGAGTGAATAAATCATGAATTTTTTTTGTTTGTTTTCCTTTAATTTAAATTTTGGTAAAATAAATTAAATAAATACATTTAAAGTGTGTGTGTGTGTGTGTGTGTGTGTATATATATTGTTTTGAGTGATGAAATGAATTGTGTTACAATGTGAAAATGGAAAGAATAGGGAGGAAATTTACAAAAGAAAGAAGAGAATTTTCATGTTTCTCTCTGAATTTTTATTTTGGCAAATGAAAGGATAATTGAAAGGATTTTATTTATTGAGTGTGTCAATATGAAAAGTAGAATAATGATGTGATATGCTTGTCAATTCAGGAGAGGCTGCCAGACCGACACCACAGCAGGGAACTTCGACTCGAACTCAATCGTTAGGTAATTACACGATGCCCAAATTTAATATTGGTCAATATGTATCTTTTTATCTGATTAATTATGGTTGATTTATTAGAAATTATTATGTTGTTTACTTGAGAAAATAAGATATACAATGTGATGAATTAATTCCTGAATTAATGGGATTAATGCCCTGGTGAATGAGCGTGATAAGAAATTAATTCCCTGGTTAATGGGATTAGAACCCTGGTGATTGGGCAAATCGTTGAATTAATTATTGAATTAATGAGTTTAATGTCCTGGTGAATGGGCGAGATGAGGAATTAAGTCCCTGGTTAATGGGATTAGGAACCTGTTGAACGGGTAAATTGTCGAACTAATTCCTGATTTAATGGAATTAGTGCCCTGGCAAATGGGCATGATGAAGAAGTAATTCCCTGGTTAATGGGATTTGTACCCTGATGAATGGATGAAACATTAAACTAATTTTTGGACTGATGACAATAGTGCTTGTTGAATGGACTGGTAGAAAAATTAGTCATCTATTAGTGAATGTAATGCCGTGTTAATTGGGCGATAAGAATAATTATATTTTGTTGATGTTAAGAAAAAAACAAAATAGAATCATAGATTATTCTGAAACTTAATTGATATGTAATACTAGATGAGCAAGTTAATTTTATGATCTTTTGACTAAATTTACAAAAAAAAAAAGGAAGAAAGAAAGAAAATAGAAAGAATTTTATGAATGTCTTCTTTTTTCATTTGTCTCATTGAATTATTGTATTAAATCTATTTTCAGGTACATCCCCTTATCGGACTGAACAGTAGATTAGTTTCCTTATATTTTGTTGGATATCATGTTGTAATGAATGAATTTATCATTTTGTTTTGTAATATAATGCGTCTACAGTTTATCGAAAACTCTTTTGTGTAGTATAATCTTAATTATGAATTTCTTCTTTAATTATGAACTTATTTCGATTATAATTTCGTTAATAGTCCTTATTTGTAAATCTTTGAATTGTGTAATGTATTTTAGCTACTATTTTTAGAATAATCCTTTAGATTGCATCCATGTAAATATGGGATATTGAATTGTGTAGACATGTGTGAATTTGATTATTGAGAAGTTGTGATGTATTGAGAGGAGGATGTCCTGGATGATAGGATGAGTTAATTGGGGATTGTGGAAGAAGAGTCGATAACTTGGTACCTAAAAATATAGAGGAAACTCTGCTGAATTTTTATTGATTACAGAAAAAAAAATCCCTAATCTCAATTGAATTATTATGTCCTTGCTCTTTGTTTTGAATACAAATGTTGGGGTTGTTACATTAAAATATTGAGATAGTAACATATTCGACAACATATTTTTTTTTTAAAAATATTGAGATAGCGATACATTGGCTTAACCTGGGTCAACCATGATTGTTCGATGAAACTTGCAATTCAGGGTATAAGACCATGATAATCTCATAGAACCCAAATCAAAACAAAATAGGGAGCTCAATTTTAATCAACCAAATATTTAATGCCAAGAAAAAAACATTAATAAAAAGGATAAAAAAAGCTATATTTAAGCAAACAAAAATATCATGAAATGACTATATCATGCTTAAATTTAAGCAATTTATTTAATTTAACTAAAAAATAAAATTTCTTTTTAGAAAAGCTAAATTTAATAAAGAATAACAAATAAAAAAGCTGAGATAACCCATATTATTTTTAAAATTAGTGAAAAATCATATAAAAAACAAATAAAACAAATAACATAGATCAATCTCTAATTAACTAAAAAATTGAAAGATAAAACTAAAAAAAAATGAGCTAAAAAAACAATTTAAATTAACCTTGAAAAATTTCATAAACCGTAGTGATTCAGAAAACACTAAGGAGGGGTTTTTTTATCACTATTAGTGTTGCCGGATGCGCCATTTGAACACATTAAGGCGACTTACTTCCTAACGTGTCAATGTACATGCCATCTACTTTTTTATATATATATTTATTAAAATATTATATTGCTCTCAAGTCAAATAATTATTACAAAAAAAAACCAAGATGAGAGTACAAATAAGCCACTAGAGGCAAGCTAAAATAATCTTGATTTTAAGGGCAATACAATCATTTAACTATGCAATAAAAAGTGAAATTTCATATAAAAAAAAACTACATACAAATTAATTAAGTTGTTTTAGAAAAATATAATAATAATTTTACTATTTCCATCCTAGCATGCTAGGTTTAGGTTTTTGTTACAAAAATAAAAATGAAAGTGACAAACTAATACACATTGAATGGTATAGAGAAATATAAGCTTTAAGCAATCAAAATGCCTAGAAGTGAAGTGAATCATAGCATAGCAGAAATCCCAAACAAAGGAGAGATACCGAGACGCCAAACTAACCCTGCAAAACCCTCTGTATAAAAGGGAGTTAGCCAAAACCCTAACAAACTTATAAACTTAAACCCCAACATTTCTCACTCAGCCAGAGCCACTTCTCTCTTCAATCAAAATCTCTATAAATGGCCTTCAACTCTGTGCTTCGCCGAGCCTCGAAATCCCTCTTGCCTCTCGCTATCCGCGCCGTGGGAACTCCCAGAACCTTCCACAGAGCTATCCCCGCCGTTCTCTCCGTTGAAAACCTCCGAGACTTTCTTCCATCTTCGCATTTCTCAACAGCTGCCACCGCGCTGAAACCAACCGCCGATGAGAATCTCATTCGAGTCCTCGGAACTGAGATCGAATGCGCCGAGGAACCCCACGATGTCGGTTTTTTTCCCCATTTTTTTGAACTTTATTCACCAATTTATTTTTTATTTGCCTATTTTATGTTTGATTCTTATTTGATGGTATGATTCTTGGTTAGTTATGCTGAAAGTAAATTATGTAGTCTTTTTTTAAAAAAAAAAACAAATTGTGGTTTAGAATTTTGTCTGCTTAATACTTTTATATTTTTTTAACTTGAGAGGGATTTTGCTTCTTTTTTTAAAAAAAGTCTTGAATTTTCAAGCTTTGTGCTGGTGGAGAATAAATTCTGAATCTTGATGAGAAAAAATAATTTTTTTTAATTAGAACTTGTGTTTTTAGTGACACACGAACATCTTTTAATGATTGCTTAAACAGGTAGAGAATATCTCGAATGAGTTTCCCTTCAAAATTAAAGATAATCCTGGAGAGAGGACTATTTTGCTAAGTAGAAAGTTCCAAGATGAAACCATCAAAATTGAAGTCGACATGCCTAGTATTTCAGATGATGATGATAATGATGATGATGACGATGCCAAGGACGCAGATGTCTCTAGCATTCCGTTGGTCGTGAGTATTACCAAGGGAAGCGATCATTATATGGAGTTCTGTATCACTGCTTTCCTTGATGAGATTTCAATTGATAGCTTGTCAATAAAAAACCTGGAAAATTCTGATGAACTTGCATATGAAGGACCTGACTTTAAGTAAGTTTATTATGTTCAGAATGTGGGACGTTTGGTGGATTTCAATCCTTTAGTGGATTCTCTTTTTGTTAATTTCTGACTTTGTTTCCCTTTGGCAGTGATTTGGATGAGAATCTGCAGAATGCTTTCCTGAAGTATCTCGAGATTAGAGGCATCAAACCTGGCGTAACAAATGTTTTGTTTGATTATATGGCTAACAAAGATACCAAAGAATACTTGTTATGGCTGAAGAACGTCAAGAATTTTGTGGAGAAGTAACTCTTTGAACAAGACATGACCATTTCTGGATTCGCCCGTGTATGCCGCTAATGGTGATATCTGTGTGCTGTTACTGTAGTGATTTAGTTTTTCCTTTTGAAATGTTCTTACTTCTGGACCTGGATCATGTTGATGGAAGGAACTAGTATTGAAACTCTTGTCAGGAATATGAGAATGGCAGATAGGGTGCAAGTTCTATTTCATAGGGTGCAAGTAAAAGATGTGAGACTCAAATGTGATCATGATTCGGTGATCTGATTATTCTTTCAGTCGGGTCTATTTATCTCACAATTTTTTGTTGTTGATAATTATGCAAGTAGGTGCTAGATTAAGTCTTGATACACGTACAATCTTATTGCTCAACTGATTTGGTTCTGCAAAAACTTTGGACCCAATTTACATGTTTTATGCCTGGTTTATCGTTCACTTACTGGAAATTTTCAATCCAATTTCGCTAGCGAGATCCATTTATCCAATGCGTGAGGTATTTGGGGAAAAGAATATCTAGTAAGATTAGCATTACTCTTTATTTGGGGAGTAGTTTTGCATGTAGACTCGGAATCTGCCGGCAACTCTGACTCCGATAATCAAACACATGCACTTCTTTTTAGCTTTGCGTTTGTTTTCTAGAAGCGCTTTCCTACTCATAAGGAGCCCAGTTTTGAAACGGTGGTGGGTAGGACTGTAGGAATTCCTGATAAGCTGTCCCAAAATTACGTTTGGTGGTTTTAAGGCAGTAAGGAAAGTAGTTTCTGAATCTAATTAACTCTCTAATGCTATAATTCAGAGCTTACAACTACACGGGTATTCTTTTTCAGAAAAGGAAAATGTCAACATTTTCATATTTGTCATCATGTGGAGATCCAATTTTCTTGCCGTGAAGATCTAGGAAGGAGATCATCCATCCATCCATTCACTCAATGCATCAAGAAATTTACTTTTCTCCCTGTGATTTGGGCATAACTGACCACGGAAGACCTGGTCTCTCCTCCCCTGGTAAATCGTATTCAGTTAATTGCCTCCAAAAAGGTCCACTCCAAAAGGAACAAATCCATCTTTGATACTTTGTTTCAAAGTAGTTTTAGAGTTATATGCGTGTAGCAGAAGAAAATGGAAAAGGAAAAGATACATGGGCCTCTATATTTTGATCTGAATACAGGTGCCAAGATCCCATCTGTTGGACTAGGGACATGGAAAGCCCCACCTGATGTCGTTGCTGAAGCTGTCAAGTCTTCTGTCAAGGTTCTTTTTTTTCTTACAATCAACTCCATACCTTGTTTCCAAACTATTCAATATTAGTACTGAATATGTACTAATTTTGGTTCCAACTCTGTGCAGGCCGGCTACAGGCATATTGACTGTGCTAAAGTCTACGGTAACGAAAAGGAGGTAACCATCTCTTACTTTCATGTAATACGAGGCCCAATGAATTACCTTTTGTAACACCAGTTTGAAGACACCTGCAATATGTTTGTTGTCATTCCTGTTTTTGGGCCTTTGTAAGAAAATGGAGATAATTCCTGCCTTGTGTTAATGTAATGCAGATAGGGAAAGCGTTGAAGGAACTGTTTTGCACTGGGGTAGTGGGACGCAGTGAGATGTTCATCACATCTAAGCTCTGGTACTTTATTATATTTTTCTGCTGCTTACTGTTCTTGATTTGGTCTTTAACTGAAATTGCTTTCTTATTATTACTGATCACAATCAAATTTTGGAGTTAAGAGTATGCATGATCTTTAGTTTAGGACCCTGATATTGGTCTAAAGCCGTCTTTACTTAAACAATCATGTCATGGTTACTATAATGAATTTTTCAGGTGCAGTGACCAAGCTCCTGAAGATGTATCAAGGGCACTGAGCAAGAGTTTAGAAGATCTGCAACTTGATTATATTGATTTATATCTTGTAAGCATGTATTATGCATTCATTTGTATTCGCAAATAGTGACGACATGATGCTTCAATGACAACGAAGACTATTTTCTAGAATTCTGAAATCAGAATTGGCACAACGTAGAATGTACCAACTGACAGTAAATTCTAAAATATGGCCTTGCTTTACAGATTCATTGGCCATTTCGGACAAAGCCAGGCTCAACTGGATGGGACCCTGAAGTCATGGCACCTTTATGCCTTCAAGAGACGTGGGCTGCAATGGAGGGCTTGTATGCATCAGGTCAGGCACGAGCGATTGGTGTCAGCAACTTCTCGACTAAAAAGTTACAAGACCTCGTTAGGTATGCTAAAGTGCCACCTGCAGTTAATCAGGTTGAGTGCCACATAGTCTGGCAGCAGCCTGCTCTTCACTATTTTTGCAAATCAACTGGAATTCATCTCTCGGTAATACTCTAGACAGTCTTTTATCACTGGATTTTATCCTTAGAATCATTTTGTTTGGTAAGATTCAATATTCGAATTGTGTGAATAAAATCTCTCTTGCAGGCGTATTCCCCTCTGGGTTCTCCAGGATCTTGGATTAAAGGAGAAATCTTAAAGGAACCGCTGCTGGTTGAAATTGCTAAAAAACTTAACAAATCGCCTGCACAAGTAGCTCTTCGCTGGGGAATTCAGAGTGGTCACAGTGTTCTTCCAAAGAGTGTAAATGAATCAAGGAGCAAGGAAAACTTGAGCTTATTTGATTGGCATATCCCTCCAGATCTCTTCTCAAAATTCACAGATATCCACCAGGTAAGATTATATACTTGTAAGCCGCTATGAGGAATATTTATAAATTTATCTACTAACTATCTGGTGGGTGCGTCAAGCAGCAAAGGCTCCTCCGAGGGGATTTCGCCGTCCACGAAACTAATAGTCCGTACAAAAGTCTTGAAGAATTGTGGGATGATGAAATATGAGATGACGTATCCTCTGGTGATCTGCATTTGCATGTTATTGATCTCTCTTCAGGAAAACAATCCCGCATGCTGAATCCTACCTCTCGAATTTTGAGAGGCTACGCGGTGCAGTAATAAATGAAGCTGGATATGGTTTACTTGATCCCTAATTTGTTTTTCCCGCTGTATCATGACAATGTTCATATTTGGCTGTACTAGTTGCCTAGCTGCTTATCAATCTCATCACCTTACAAATGAAGTGTTTCAATTTGTGTGGCACATAGAACCGCATCATTATCCATCGAGTCAAATCAAATACTACACAGAAGACTGGTTGTAGGCAAATTAGAATGAAAACAATCCCATGCCTTGATACTGGATTTTCTTTACTGATGGATGGCCGTAAAGATGTCGCTTGCTAGAACACCATTTGCTTAAGAAATGCAGTTTTTCGTTTTTCCAGCCTTGCCATGCCAACAATTAGTTTCTGATAGCTCATAAAAAGGAAAAAGGAAAAAAGGGAACTAGTTTTGATACAATGCTGCAGCTGTCTTCTCCGACAACACATTCACTTGGCTATCGCAATCTTTTTACATGGAGCAGATCAGCTTGTATTATTAGACAAATAGTTTTGAACTATACATTTCACACAGCTGGAGGGGTGAAAAGTTTGCCTTTCGAAGTGTGAGGCGGCATTTGCTTTTCTAGTTTGTGCCCAAGTGAAAAAATCACATGGCAGTGCAATGGGAAGATCATAAAAGAGAAAAAAAGAGGCATCTGCTCCGATAAAAACTTGAGCATTGTTAATGGCGTTGACTATACATAATATGCATATGCCACTCCATCCAAATAGTTTTGAAACAACTTGACAACAAGATCATTCAAAAGTCTGGTGCTACCACCAACTGATCGTTAACAATGCTAGGCTTGCTACGGACTACGAGCATGAATCCAATACCATGATGACCTGTTCGACCATCCAAAATTCGAAAAAATGCAGCCACGTTGATTTCAATATATGGGAACATCACTCACCTCTGTTTCAAGTCCAAATTGGGCTCTATTGCAATTAAATGATGACATACAACAGCACAGACATCAACTATATGATGGCATACATCACCGTAGATTTTCTTTTGAAATTACGTACCAGTTCTTCAGGGCTAATGATTTGGCACCCATCATGCTATAGGAAAATCCTGAGCCAATAAACCTTTCCTATAACGCCCAACTACTTCATGATCTTCTGCAATGATCTGACCAGTCCGAACACTAGACAAAAGGTAGGAAGACAATTGGAGAACTCATTTCGTCAAAAAGTTCACCGCTTACATTGAGAAAGCAAATACCACAGAATACAATGAAAAGAGATGCCTGCATATGATATCACAATTTTCAAACATAAAAAATCAGCCACCAATGTTGCCAGTTTTCATTGCCGCCATTATATATTGTTTCCATGGCAGCTAGAAATCTCCGCCGCAGCTTCCAGCTTCTTTCGTTGCTCTGCATGGGATATAAGAAACAGTTCATTCAGGCAGGCTTCTAGATCAGCAACTGCAACTTTTTTTCGCAAGGAACAAACTTTCAGGGTTCAAGTTCTTTTCAAAAGGACAAATGATGGAGAACCATTATTTTATATCCATCACATTTCAAGTTCCTATCAAAACCCAAATCCAATCCAAACTAGAAAACAAAATTACAAAACCCTAATTTATTTTGCAACAAAACTCTGCCACCAATCTTGCTGGTCTTCTGTTTCTATTGTTTCCCTTGGCTGCTGGCTGTCAGTTTCATCACTGTTCATTGGCAATCAGTGGTTCAGCTTCGTTCAAATTGGCTTCTAGATCAGCAACTACCACTTCTGTCAATAAAATACTCTCTAGAGTCAGGTTTTTTTTTATTAACGGTAATAAATGTACAAGTCAGCTTCCATGTATATTTCAAATTAATTTTTCAAGATTCTAAAATTAATAACAATTTAAATCTTAATCCTGAAATTTATGATACTTAAATTAGTAAATATAAAATAAAAAAATTTAGGCTTTGACTAAGATGAGGCCATCAATAGGCTGGAAGCAAAGGCAGTTCTGAGGTCAATGAGTAATGAGGAAAGCTAATGACATCAGTGGAAATATTAGAGGTGATCATTTTTAGTTTGGTCTAGTTTTTATCTATAAAAATAACTAAATTAAAATTCTATAAAATATAAAAAATTAAACTGAAATGGATTTCAACCGAATTATTTTAGTTCAGTTCAATTCGGTTATTTTATATTAAAAACAAAAAAAAAACTATATTGTTTTTTGGTTTTTTTGGACTTTCTGATGAGCTTGTAATTAATATTAATATTATCTAATTTTATTATAAGATTCCTAAATTTTTTTCCACTGAATATTCATTTATATTAAATTATTAGTGTCAATCTTGTATTCAATATGCTGCAAGCCTTGTTTTCCTGTTTTATTTTAGGGAGCAAGATTCCTTCTGCATTAGAGTTTAAATAACACACACGCCATGTTAAAATTCAAATTATAAAGCACCATCTTTATAAGGGCTTAAAAAGAAACAACAAATAACCTTGTTATAAAACACTTCATGCCAAAAAAATAATTTTTCATTGTGCATATCATCCCAATCGAAAAACACATTAAGAATATTTTGATATCAAAACCTGAAACTCAATATCTAGAATTATAACATGATAAATTAAATTAGAAGATATAAAAATAAAGGTAGTATTTTTACCATAAAACTGACTTTTGAACTGATTATCATTTGTTGTAAGATGTAACTTTTCACCAAATTCTATAAAATAAAAAATTAAACATGTTAGATGATTGAAAACGCGTTAATTAATAAATCACAAAATAAAAGGAGTAAGTTTATAAGAAAAATTACTCGACTCAAGGTTTTTATAGGTTTCAAAATCATTGATCAAGGTTCTAATATCAGTTGGAATTAATTCATGAAGCAACCAGTTTTGACAACAAATGAGTGCTTGAACTGTTGCTAGAGATAAAGAACTTTGAAATTAATCGAGTATATGACCATCTGTGGCAAAGGCTGATTCAAAAGCCATTGTGGATATAGGAATAGTTAGAACATGTTGTGCAACCTTCGAAAGTGACTTATATTTCGAAGCATTACTCTTCCACCAACCTAAAATATCTAACTTATCATCATTAGGATCCTCATAACCATTAACCAAATACCTCTCAACCTCATTTCTATTTTCTACACTATCCTCCTCCTATAAATACCTTTTGAATAAAGCCAAAGTATTAACATCTACCTTTATATCATCAATAGCATTAAGCGTAGTTAGATGTGTCTTGACATAACCTAAAAGAATCGAAGATTGGAAAAGGACTATGATCGTTTACACCTCCATTAAATATGGTGAAAAAGGTTGCAAGGTTATCATAGATAGTCAAAGTTGTATTCTAGTTGCATAACCCGCTGAGGCTTAAAATATGTTCCTTACACTAAGCTATATAATGTATTATGGGTTAACAATCAATGAGAGATGTTCTTTTCTTTTAAAGTTAGTAAATTGACGTGATGAAATTTGATGTGATGAGATTTCTATGGATGTAGAACATGTCCTTTCACTTTCGGAAGGATTAATCACTTCTTGTTTGGTAAATCTATATTTTTTTTAATCTTTAATTTTTTATAAGTTTACTATTTAAAGTTTTTTACGAGACTTGTTGTCTCAGTCATTGTAAAGAGAAGGCAACTGTCATAATTTTCGATCCCCTGTTTTTCTAAATATTTTCAAAATATATATATATATATATATATATATATATATATATATGTTCTTGATATATTTATGTTATTTTCAGCATTTTTAATATATTCTCAAAATAATTCAAAATCTAAATTTTTTTCTTTAACGCATTCAGTTTTTAATGTGCCATTTTCAAAACCATTGTTTGATTTTCAAATGGTTTAAAAATGGTTTAATGATATTAGTATGTATAAAATTGATTTTTGATAAAGGCAATTTTTTGGTCCAGAAAGAGTAATTGGGTCCCAGTCATTTTAAGTTGCCTCTTTAATTCGTTAGGTCCTTAAAAATCCATCCAATTATTGTATTTACAAATGAGTTGATCTATCTATTATTATAAGTAGAAGGAAAAGTTTTTTTTTAACATAAAAAATCTTTCATCCGATTCAAGCACAAGTAAAAAAATATATAAATGTTGTCAATATATTTTTAATATAAAAATATTAATTGCAAATAAAAAAATTTATATATATTTATTTAATAAAATAAATCTAGAATAATATACGCTAATAACTATAAAACAAAAGCTATTAATACACTAAAAAATAAATTAATTAGAAAGCCAAGAAATATATGAAAATAAAAATATGTGATCCTGTGACGAGATAGTCTTTCAAAACTTTTTGATTTAATTATATGGTAATTATTTTGTTTTTGTAAGAAGAGTTGTAATTTAAGTTTCCTTGAAACAAAATGATTTGTTTGTATAACTCCTTATTTTTTATTGATTTTTTTCTAACAAGAAATATATATTTTTTATTATATTTTTTTTATTTAATAAAAATCAAAAGTATACAGAACAAATAAAAAAAAATTGAACGATTTGAAATAAGAATAAGAAATGTAGAGGCTGCAGATGACGGGTCGTCCGCCTTTTAATATATATATAAAAAGATTCGAGACCTTGCACGCAGACAAAATCTCTTTTGATGGGTTGGGCACGTAAACTCATATGCACGCCTGGCTTTTATATATATATATATATATATTTTACACTATAATTTGTTTTTTTTACAAAATAGATTGTCTCATGCATCTGAATTTTTTTTTTTTGTTATTTAATACATTTTCAACCCTTCATTTTTTTTTAAATATCATTCAATTCTTTAATTCAATGATCTCGTTTTGTAAATAGACTTAAAAAAATTATGTTTATTTTTATTATTTCAGTCTCATATTTTTGTTATAGTTGTTCTTTATAAAAACAATCATAAAAAAAGTATTTTTATCTATTTTTTAGTATTTTTAGATTGTTTTAATATAAAAAATAATTTTTTTATTAAAGTATTGTTTTAATACTTTTCTAAACGAAAAATACTTTGAAATGCAATCGGTACCAAACTTCTAAATACCCTCAATGGCTGCCATTATATATGTGTATATTACCACAAATTCACATTTTGTTTATTTTTTTTTAGTATTACATAAATGCTTATAATACCCTTTGAATGAAGAAATGTACAATATGTTTATAGTAGTAATTATTTATAATGAAAAAGTGAATTAATTGTTCTAAATTAGGTATCAACATCTCTACAATATCTAAAGTACAGTTGAAAGATTTGAATTGAGCCTCACAACATATGAAGACAACGACTAGTTATATGCTAATTTTCTCTCACAGGTTCTCAAAATGGTGGTAACTGAAGAATATTTATATTCGACAAGTGCCATGTTCTTAGTAATTGCAACCTGTAGTAGCTTTTTTTTTTTTTTAATGTTGGTATTCGGGCTAATTTATGCGCACCTCGACTAATTTCACTGGTCCTGAAATTAACGACCATGTAAATCTCTAGTAGCCATGAGATTTGTGGAACTTGAACTGACCTTTAAAAAATAAACATATAGTCTTAGCAGTTGAACCACACCCCTCAAGATTACTTTTAGTTGCATTCTAATTAATATCCCCAGTAATGCTCATTCCATTTCCTATCTTGCTTTTTTTTTTTAACCATAATTAATTCATTTCATCAATTATTATATTGGATTTAAATTAAAAAAAAATGATTTGTTGCTTTCGTGAAGCGTAAGCATGGTTTCATTGTTCCTTTGGAAATTGATGTCAAACAATGAACAGGGTATCAAACAATGAAAAAGGTAGTGGCCCAGAAAAATAAAGGAACAGTGTTTAATTAGGACGGACACACACACACACAAACAGGAGAGCAGTGTTTTTCCCCAGTTGAATACACAAATGTCACAAGATCGCAAACTAGTTGCATGTAGTTTTAGTTACCGCTCCAGCTACTCCTACCACTACTATCACCATCTTCACGGCCCTCTTCTATGGTGCCGTAATCTTCATCAACATCTCTGATCTTGGTGGCATTTTCTTCAGTTGGCTTGGGCTGTTCCACTTCTTTGCTGTTAAAGCCTACCCTGCAGAGACAGATCAACAAGAAAGCTGCTAGAAATGCAGATAAACAGGCCAGGAGCGCAATAGAAGAGGGTTCCATTGGTGAAACTTGTGCATCAATGAATATCACTGCTCGCTTCTTATAGCAAAGGATAGTCTAAGGTTGACGCCGGCTGGGTAGACCAAGCTTTGTTTAAGACAGACTTAATCCCAAGTTACTCCTAATTCCACATCCGAAGACCATCATATTTCCGGTCATTAGGAATAAACTTTGGTGTCTTGACTTTCCCGAGCGACTCAAAACTCTGAATTGATGGTATAACAGGAAATGCCATTTATTAATTGGCCCAACCTCCACGTAATCATTACCATCTAATCTATGCCTCAAGTTTGAAGTTTGAACTAGTCCATTCTTGCATAATACAAGGGTTTCATTGACCTTTATAGGATTGCCAAAGTTCAGTTTGAATGCAAATACAAATCCAATTTATTTTTGTATTTTAAAAGTATTTTAAAAAAAATTAAATTTATTTTATTTGTTTTCTTTACTTGAAATTAATGTTTTTTTAATGTTTTTAAATCGTTTTGATGTGTTAACGTCAAAAATAATTTTTTTTTAAATAAAAAATATATTATTTTAATTTATTTCAAGCAAAAAACCATTTTCAAAAACAATTATTATCATATTTCTAAACATAGTCTAAATAAAAGGATACATGGATTTATTTTAATTTTTAAGGACATATTAGATATAACTAAATGTTTAGGGATATATTGGACATAACCACTAATCTATAAGGATATGTGAAGCCATGCATTTACTTTAAAACACATCCTAAAAATTTAAAGTGATGGATGAATATGTTTTATTTTTACATGGATCTTTATTTAAAGGAACCAAAGATAGGATGATGACCCATCATCCTTGGGCTTAGTTAAGCACTAAGCCCAAGCATGATGCGAACCTTGTGATCATACAACTCATAACAAGATTAACAATGAATCCTGAAATGCCAAAACATGTCTAATAAGAGTGTGACACAATGAAAACCTATCTCAAGGCACTAGCACTATTTGAAAAAGAACCTTTACCCTACAAATATCAATTCGTGAATGAAAAGTATAAAAAAGATACCACAAAACCAATTATTCTTCGATAAGTCAATTTCGTTCGTTAAAGAACCAAAAATTATGAAAATCTCTCTCACACAAGCTGAATAAATTCGACTTAAATAGTATTATCAAGTCTTTTTATTTTGTGCCTATAAAGAGTATTATACTTTTGAGAATAAAACTCTCACCCTAATGGGTTAAACATGCACCCAATTTAAATAAAGTCTGAACTAATTAAAATAAGATTTAAAAATAATAGAAATAAATAAAACAATAGTCTAAAATTATTTTTCACCCTTTTTTGCATATGATAGTAAAAAATACACAAGATAAATAATTATTGAAGAATCCTTACTGAATAAAGTATGATGCTTTGTAAAATAAGAATTAATTTTTGACCAATTAATTTTTCTTGTTTGATATGAAATTCTCGTAAAATAAGAAAGCCAAAGGCTGCCACATAAGTTCCTAGTAGCATTAAGGACTCTTTGTAATGAATGAAATCCTTGTAAAAGGATTTTTTTCAAAAATATTTTGAGCTGGTGAGATCATGCAAGTTTTTAAAGGATGTTTATTTAAGAGAAAGAGTATACGCAAAGAGAATTCTTAGCCAAACTTTGTTTTATTAATGAGAACAAATTACACAAATTATTTCTTCACATAATCTTAATTTACAGGCCTAATTACACCTTCTCCATCCATGGTAGTTAAGATCAGTGCCCCTATCGAGAATGGTTTTTTTTTTTTTACCATGTAAGGGCCTTTATAGTTTGGTGCTCATTTTCTATGATTTTTATAAGGCAAAGGTTGAACTTTTCTTAACATCAGATCATCTTCTCTAAATTCTCTTGATCAAACTTTCTTATCATGTGTCTTAGCCATTCATTTTTGGTACAATTGGTAATGACAAATTGCTACTAGTCTTTTTTCACTAATCATGTTTAGCTGCTCATATCTTATCTTTATCCATTCAACTTCTTCTAAATCCAACTTCATCAATACTCTCAACGATGAGATTTCTACTTCTAAGGGCATAACCGCGTCCATTTTGTATACTAGCAAATAGGATGTAACATCAGTCAATGTTCTCATAGCTATTTTGTAAGTTTGGAAAGCATGAGGGAGCTATTCATGCCAATCTTTGTAAGTGATTACCATCTTTTGGATAATATTCTTTATGTTTTTGTTAGCAGCTTTTACAACTCTATTCATCTTTGGCCTATACAGTGATGAATTCAAATGCTTGATCTTCCATTTAGCACACAATTCAACGATTCTTTTTCCATTGAAATTCTAAGCATTGTATGTGACTATTCTTTTAGGCAGCCCATATCGACAAATTAGCTCTCTCTCAATAAACCTTTTAACAACCTTTTAAGTCACATGTGCATATGAAAAAGCTTCGATCCATTTAGTAAAGTAATCAATTGCTACTTAGATGAATTTGCGTTCATTGTTGGCTTTTAGATTAGGTCCAATAACATCGATCTCCTACATTGCGAATGGTTAAGATGACAACATGTTAAATAGAGGAACTAGTGGTGCATTGATCTTATCTCTATATACTTGACACTTATGATACTTCCTCATATAATCTATGCAATCCCTCCTTATGGTCATCTAAAAATACCCAACTCTTTGGATCTGTCTAGTCATCATATGTCTATTTATGTGTGTAACACCTATTCCTTTATGTATTGCATGCAGTGCTTTCCTTGCTTTTTCTTCATTCGAACACCTAAGAAAAGTCCCGTCAAACGACCTCTTATATAGAACTTCTTCATCCAGGTAGTAATCCATGGCTATTCTTCGCAATGTCTTTCGATTTGACTTGGATGCCTTATTGGGATATTCTCGATATTGGATGGATTTCTTTACATCGTAATACCAAAGCTTCTCGTCTATTTCTTCCCCAACTAAATAGTAGTAAGCACAAGATTTTTTTTTATTCGTATGCATACTGGTTGCACTTGATCTCCATGATCAATTTAAGCTATGAAGGCCAAAGTTGCTAGAGTATCAGCAAATTAGTTTTTATCTCTTCCTAAATGTGTGAATTATATCTCATCAAAGTTCTCTACTAGTTTGAAAAGGTACTCTTGATATGGACTCAACTTTTCATATTTGGTTTGTCATTCTTCTTTTACTTGACAGATTATTAGCATTGAGTCTCAATAACATTTAACTTCTTTATCTTTATTTTTGTAACTACTTCTAGGCCATAAGTGCATGCTTCATACTCAATTATATTGTTAGTGTAACCAAATTACAGTTTGATTAAAATAGGGCATTATCTATCATTTAGAGAAATTATAACAACTCCAGCTTCATGACCACATACATTCACAATTCTATCAAAATACATCATCCACTAATCATTCCCTTTTCTTTTTCAATTGTCAAGACATCCTCATTTGGGAAGTCAAAGCTTAAAGGTTCACATTCCTCAATGGCGTTGTCAGCCAAATGATCAACAATGACACTTTCTTTTATAGCTTTCATAGTCATATAGGCTATGTCATACTCAAACAACAAAACTTGTCATCATGTAATCTGACTTGACAAATATGGTTTCTCGAATATGTACTTTATGGATCTATTTTGGAGATGAGCCATGTGGTGTAATACAACATGTACTAGCGTAATCTCTTAGCGCTCCATGCTAATCCGCAACATAACTTCTTAATTATATTGTAATGTGCTTCGCAATCTATGAACTTTTTACTGATGTAATAAATGGCTTGGTTTTTTCTCCCCATGTTATTGTGTTGTCCTAGTACATCGTTCATGGATGCTTTATTGACTATTAAGTATTGTATCAGGGATTTCCTAGGAATTGGTGGTATTAGCAGAGGTGGGTTAACAAGATATTACTTAATCTTCTCAAAAGCCTCTTAACAATCTTTATTCCAAATCCTGAGGTTATTCTTCCCCGCCAACCTAAAGATTGGTTTGCATATGTAGTTGTCAACCAGGAGATAAAATGAGCTATGTAGTTCAACCTCCCTAAAAAACCCCATACTTCTTTCTTAGTCTTATGTGCTGGCATTTCTTTGATGGCTTTGACTTTGTTTGGATCTACTTCGATTCCTCTATTGCTTACCATAAATCCTAATAACTTCCCAATTTTAACCCTAAATATGAATTTTATTAGATACAACTATAACTGATACTTCCACAATCTCTCAAAGAGTTTCCTCAAAGCTTGCATGTGATCTTCTTTCATTTGGGTTTTGGCAATCACATCATTGACGTATACTTCAATCTTTTTATGCAACATATCATGAAAGAGTGTTACTATTGCTCGTTGATATATGGCTCTAGTATTTTTCAAACCAAATGGCATAAGAGAAAGTTCCCTATGGGTTAATGAATGTTGTCTTTTCCTTGTCTTCATTGGCAATTTTAATCTGATTATAACTTGAGAACCCATCTATGAAAGAGTATATAGATTTTTTTGCAGCATTGTCTACAAGCATGCCAATGTGAGGGAGTGAAAAGTCATCTTCCAAGCTAACTCTATTTAAGTCTCTAGAATCCACACATACTCGGATTTTATTACATTTCTTGGGAACTACCGCAATGTTCAATACTTATTGAGGGTATTTGTCTACTTCTAGAAAACCCATATCCCATTACTTCTTCATATCTTCTTTCATTTTAATTAGGATGTCTAACCTTATTCTTGTTAGTTTCTGTTTTACATATTTGCACCCATATATCATAGGTAGCCTATGTACCACAATACTAGTATCCATTCTGGGCATTTTGACGTGCTTCCAAGAAACACATCAAATAATTCTTTCAATAAAGATACTAAACCATCCCTTTTCTTGGCAACAATCTACATTCCAATCTTCAATTCCTTTTTCTCATGTTTAGTGCCTACATCCACCATTTTTATTTTTTCTTCAACGGGTTTTAAGGCCTTCTCAGACTGCTCAATTATCTATGGGAATTCTGCTATGTCATCCTCTTCAAACTCTTTCCATCCATAGCAATTGTGTTTTTATTAAGTTTTGACCAATTATTCTCAATGTGATGGGTTTACATGTGTATTGAAGTTTCGCTTTCAAATTGCTTGAAAGCGAAAAGTGTTTTTTGGTTAAGATTGGTGGGTGGGCTAGAGAGGTTAAATGGTCGGTTAAAGTTATGGCGATAGGTGTGGAGACTGGAAAATTTTAAATATTAGGAGGAAGATGAAGGTTAATGCTCTCAGTTCTCTAATTTCAGTTATGATGATAGGTGTTAAGACTTTGGTTAAATTAGAGGCTAGTGTTAATAGGGTGTTATTATCTTGGTTACAGTTGAAGGTTAGCAATTGAGGGGCTCTGTGTATGATGGATGCTCTTTGGTCCCCCCCTTGTTGCCTCTGTTGGTTCTTATATAGAGAAAGACACTGGTTTTTTTCAATTTGAAGGCTGGAAATCAGGGATTTAATTATGATTGCTAGAATGCTGGGATTAAGAAGTTGATTTAAGGCATTAAGATCCAATCCCCTGATTATAGCTGGTGTATTGAAGAATAAAATCACATGTTTATTAATCAAGGTTGTAGATTAGTTGATCTAGGATTTATTGCTAAATGGATTATGAGCTAAAATGAAATGATTGGAAATAATTAGACTAAATTGAATTAACGTAGGACTAAATTGAATCAAATTAATTCAATTGGACTGATATGATTAAAATCAATTTGATTAGGCCCAAAGAAATCCTAAATTCAATTTCACCTATGATGCTCAATTATTGGCCCAATTTCAAACCCAAGCTATTGTTTTTATTTTTTTATTTTTTTATTTTTGCATTTTGTATTTTTTATGGTTTTCAAGATTTTGTTTACACAAGAATTAAATAAAAATATTATAAAAATAAAGAAATTAACTAAAACTACTAAAACAATATATTTTTTGATTTTTTTAATTTTCAAAATATAAAAAAATAGAGGGTTAAAAATTGAATTACAACATTGTGTGTTTTTATTCTCTTTGTGTGGTTGAGTGATTCTCATACCAGGTTCTTGATTGAACTTACAAACTCTTCAAATGAATGATCAAATTTGTTATGATTTATATTTTTCATTCATGTCTCGTTACAGACATAGAATGAAGGTGATCAATTGAATATAATTTTGGTTCTTCAATATAAAGTTTTTATTGAGTCAAGTTGCAAACTTTTCTTCAAATCTCAAATTAGCAATCTAAGAAATAATTCTACATCACAAGTTGTAACTTAAAAACTATCAACGGATTTACCGATTGATATTAACGATGAGTTTATTTTGTTGATAATATTGTTTTTATTAATGACACATCATCTTCTATTTTTCATTTCTTCATTTCTATCTGTGTTTCCATTGATATATAATAAGGGACACAATGAAGAAATATTCCAGCAATAAATGTTACTATAATATACTATTGGAATAAATTTTATCGATATTATTGTTTGTATTTACTAATTTTCTAGTAGTATTTGATTATGCATCTAAAAAAAATACCATCAGACATATATGATTTAACCATCTAATTTATATGCTTTACAATAATAAAAATACGATGCGAGAAAGAGAAAAAGCCTAATAGCAAACTAAAATATTTTGAAGATTTGAAATATTTTTCAATTCTTCACAGACCCAAACAGTAAGGTTAATGGAAACAAAACATCAGATTATATATATATATTGTCATCTGTTAATTACATAAAACTAAAGGCAAATATCTTTCAATTGATAATTATATAAATAAATGTCAAAATTAACATGTGTTGTTCTATTCACAAACGTACACTGCAGCAACCTCCTAACTAATCCGATTCAGGGAAAGGAAAGCATAAGAATGAATTCAAGAATAAAAGAGAAGAAACTTAATAGAATTTGTCGGGGAGGAACTAGAGCTTGTAATATTGAAAAAGAAGAAGAATCAAACGCCAGCATAACCACCATCACAAGTGCAACTACCGTTTCCACTGCTCATGTCTCCAGGTTGACGAGGTCTAGCGCCGAGACAACAGCACATAATACCTATTAATAACATGAAGCCCCATGCTGTGGCTATAGCTTGAGCCCAGATCATGAAATGCTCCATGTATCTTCTTCTTCTCGAGTCCTTCTATGTCTCGGGACTCCAGTCTTGTACACCCTCCTTTCCCTTTTCTCTCATCGTCTCAAAGTTTCAGAACAGGAAGGTAAGGGCCGTATCGGTATCAGCCCTTTAGCTGTAAAGGGAATTATGCTGCAGCAGCTGGAGAGAGAGAGAGAGAGAGAGAGAAAGAGAGAGAGAGAGAGATTTGTAGTGCACATGGGCTGAGCTTGAAAGAGGCCGAAATAACATGGGCCAGCCTGTGAATCTAACAGCGTTCCTTACACAGAGCAGAGCCAGTAGACACCGTCATCTCCTCGTTTTCTTTTTCTTTTTTCTTCAGTTTTTATTTTTCTTCTTTTATCTTTCTTTTTGAAGAATTAATTCCTTGATCTGTGGTTTTTGCTTTTGATATACTCTTTAGCCCTTTACGTTCAACAAGATCCATATCCCAGTGTGTGCGCGTGTGTGTGTCCCATATTAAAGCAATCCTTTTTTTTTTATTTCTTTGGGGGTATATTTATATTCTGTTTATGATAAATATATAAATAAACTTGAAAATCACTTTTTATATTTAATAAAAACAACTTCTTAACATTCCAACCAAACATCAACAGTATATCAAACAAGGCATTAGTGTTGTAATACATGGGTGATTCTCTCACCAACATTTTCATGCAGCCAGCGACACATGCCTTCAACATACGGCACCCTTGAGTACCCTACTCAATGTTTAATGAAAAGTTGACTTTACTTTTTGCAATCCTTTCATAAACCATATATATATATATATAAGATGTTTTTAAGTGAGACTCTAAGAAATAATTGAAGAGGTCTTGTCCAAAAATTGAAAAAAAAAAATATGATATGTCCAAAGAGAATTGCTTTCGGGCAAGTCGAGCTATTGCCAGAGTGTGAGTAATGAGTATAACAGATGCCGTGAAGCAAACTAACTCTACAATATATTTCTATCAATTCATACATATTAACATTTTTCTGCCTTCGAGCAATACGTACAGGCTACCTCATGTGTGTGTATCATATAAACTTTCCCTGGCGGATGATTTTTGGCCTGTGTTTATCTTGCAAAACAAATTCTTCGTGAAACAAAATTTTGAGGTTGTTTGATCAAGTGATAAAGATGTACAAAATCAAGAAAATAAAATAAGTGTTTTTAATATATAGAGAAGAGATGCTAATTGTATTCAAACCAACTCTCTTTTATTTTTTTGAAATATGAAAATATATAATTTTGAAAAATATTTATAAAAATATCTTGAAAAATATAAGTAAAAAAATACTATTTATAAATAGTATCTCTCTCTCTCTCTCACACACACACCAATATATATATATATATATATATAATTCATGAATAATAATAAATAATAAATTAAGATGAATCAAAGTAGCTTGGTCAACCAATGAAGTGTTGGTCAAGCGGTTAAAGCACCACTATATACCTATAAGGGTGAGAACACAAGTTCGATTTCCAGGAAGCGTACTTGTTGGGAGGGGCAGCCACGAACCCCGAACAAAACTAATCTCATTCTCTAAAAAGGATGTGAGGATACCCGGGTTAGCATAAAAAAAAACTTGATTAAATTAGAGTTCGAGCTAGGTTGGATCTCAATCTAACCGAGATTCGTGAAGCGTACTTAAGCTTGAATAAAAAAAAGAGAGGGAGAGAAAAAGACAAAGTGAGAAAGAGGAAAGAGAGGAAGGATACTCTAAATGTGTTTGTTTTTTAGGTAGTTTTTGTGATTATGGTTTGAAAAAAGTACGTTTAAAAAAAGTGTGGTTAGCTAAAGTTAGTTGGATTTAGATACGTGTTTAGTAAAAATTGTGATTGAAGTTTA
Source organism: Populus x sibirica (assembly GCA_019202695.1). NCBI lineage: Eukaryota > Viridiplantae > Streptophyta > Magnoliopsida > Malpighiales > Salicaceae > Populus > Populus x sibirica. The sequence continues at coordinate 1,053,675 of JAGMVL010000318.1, forward strand.
TGTACAACAAAAAACATGTATAAAATATTTGGTAATTGTATGATTGCGGTTGCTTTTTAAAATGTTTTTTACTTGAAAATGCATTAAAATAATGTATTTTTATTTTTTAAAAATTATTTTTGATATCAGCACATCAAAATGATCTAAAAACACCAAAAAATATTAATTTGAAGCAAAAAAAAATAACAAATTTTTAAATTTTTTTCAAAGCACTTTTAAAATGTAAAAACAAACAACATTTTACAAAACTCAGTAAAAAAACATGTAAAAACTGCTTCACAAAACTGTATTTTAAACTTAATTTTTCAGTAAATACTGCAATACAAAACATAGTTTTTACGTTATCAAACACCTTGTTTTTTTTTTTTTAACCACAAATACAAAAATAGATACAAAAGAAACGCAGCCAGAGAGAAAGAAGGGTAACTCGGATGGGCATCATTATCGCTCCCCTTGCATAATCATGCGCTGTCAAGTCGATGGATGAAGCAAATTAAAAATATTAGAGAAGGGTGGTTGGTCTCTTCTCTTTTGTCTCTAATAAAGTGAGAAGCATAATCATTTAAGGTACTTGAAAATCTGTCATCAGAAAACATATATATGATCACGTTGTAAAGCTAGGCAAGGGGACCTGCCACACGTCTATATTTTATTACGGCCATGCTGCTGATTTTATGGTCAATACGGAAAAGGAGCTAAAAGCTCATGCTTGCGCTGGTGGGAATGAGATGAGAGGAAAACACACGAAAGAGCAAACGGATCTTGTACTGAGAATTGAAGTGTGCAAACGGATCTTGTAACCCAATTTTTCTGTCATGTTACCTTTTATCGAAAGAGCTCGATCGCTTCCAATATTTTTCCTTGGATATCAAAATGATTCTCCCTTGTAGGAATTGCATTGCATAACAGAAGGAACCTCTCTCTCTCTACTCTCTCTCTCTCTCTCTCTCTCTCTCTCTCTCTCTCTCTCTCTCTCTCTCTCTCTCTACTCTTTGTTCAACTTTTACTGAGGTCCTGGACTGACTGCTGTAAAGGAAAATAATTTGTTTTGTGCACGTAAAGCAACCAACAATATCGTGAAGTAGCAGAAGCGTCCATAGCTTCATATCCTCCTTAGCTAGCAAATTCTTTTATTCGATTCAAAATTTGAATCATGTAATGATTTATTATATAGCTTCCTTTTTATATAATACTTGTGATGTAACGAATCATTGTAATTAATTTAATCCTCTATTATATTACAATATCAATAATTAACAACAAAACATAGAAATATAATCAACCATTACTTTATATGATATAAAATGGATAATCTGTATATAGGAATATTGGTGATATAAAATGGACAATCTGTAGAAAACAACTCTTTTCAATACATACTACTTAATGCACCTTCCTAAACGATACAGAACCCCGAGAGCTCATCCATCCAACAATTATAAAATGCTACTATTTTCCCTTTCTTTGTTCAGAATTTTTTTTTTTTTTTAATTCGAGGTGTCCGGGCCAGTTTACGCGCACCACGACTAATTTCTGGATACACTGAACACCCTACAAGCCCAGTAAACAAGTAAGGCACCGCGGGATGACAGACGTGCACACTAAAATTCAAACCTAGAATACAGAGATAGGAAATTTCCTGACAGGAGCGCTGGCCACGAACCTGGGTGCCTTTGTTCAGAATTTTACAAATATTGGTGGTTACAAATGGAAACAATTCGCTTTACTGAATGAAGCCCAGACAATTTACATGATATATTGGATATCTTGCAGTAAAACCGCGTATCTCTACAAGCAGCAATGATAATAATGGCCCCAGACTAGTAATAGGACAATTTTTATTGTAGCGGCAATAATAGCACAGTAGAATCCCAAATAACCTGAAGGAGAATTCGTAACTATTATCATGCTTACAAAATAATACAAAGGCGAACTTTTTACTTGTACATGCAAAGAAAATAAAAGCCCAACTTCAAAGATATAAACCAAAGCAGATTTACTTACATGCCACAAGCTCAAGCTACAGCTCACTGTAATTGCACCAAACTTCACGAAATGTTTTCAGACGTGCTTTCAGGTTAGGTGTTCTAAAACTTGCATGCAGGATAGTGGCTGAGAGAGGGGGAGAGAGTTAAGCAAAGAGCACATGAAATTTTGAAGAAAAAGTGTGAAAGATACGAGTAAGAAACGAACCAAGAAGTCCAATGGCAAGTGCCCAGAGAACAGTACTCATAAGATCACAGGAGGCATACCAAAAGGATGAAACTCACTGCAGAACATTAGTAGAAAGCAAATACAATCAGCTAACAGAAAATGGTGCTTGGTTCACCACACAAGGTTTGAGTTTGAAATTGCTTTAAAAGAAGAAAAAATCGACTGACAGTATTAAAGTATCAGAAGAAAAAACCATGACAAACACCCAACATATGTAAATTGCTCTCTTCGTCGATGGACGTTCACGAATAACAGGTCTGTCAATGCTAAACAGTGAATAAAACAGCAAAGTACTAGATGCTGCACAAAACAATAATAAACAAAAGGACTTGCGTCAGAGGAGGTCTCATTTTTGCTGCTAAATGCGGAGAGAATTGCCTCACAGTTCTGGTTAACTTCTCACTAAAAGTACCTGCAAAGCTGTAGAAAATAAATTCCAGCAACCAAGAACGGGGAGAATAAACCAAGAACAGATAATAACCAAAAGTTGAAGGGTATGGGGGTAAGGGTGAAGCAGCAATGAGAAATGACAATGAGATGGCAACCAAGATGCTTTAGTCGTTCAGCATTTTAACTGCACAAATCTCTTGGCTACATCAAATGAAACACTTGCTAAAAATTGCTGAAGACAATTTAGTATCTCCCTCCTACCACACCGACACCTTCCACCCAGAAAAAGAAAAATGAAAAGGTGCTTGCTAGCTCACATGAGGATTGGTATTGCACCCATTAGGAAATGCAAGCTCCAACAATGCAATTACTCAAGAGGCTTAAAGCCCAATTCCATCGCACAACTGATCTTGTTTCTTTAAATAGACCTTCTAATTTAAAATTTAGCTACTAGATTTTTGCACTCGCCAATGAATGTAAGATTTATTGCTTGATGCAGGCAGAGTGAGAAAAGTAACTGGGCGTGGCCACGTTACCTCCAAAGAATATACTTAGTTAGGTGATCACCGCTATATCATGCGCTTATTTTCTATGTTTATAAAAAAATTAGGTTCGGCATCCTGCAGCCGGCTCAAAGTTATTTTGAGTCTTGTCCGGCCAGTACTCAAGGTTATTTTAAATTTTATAAAAGTTGAGACTCATGGTTAGTGGTCCTATCCCGGCCAGAACCTAAGGATATTTTGAGTTTTGTACAATGCTGTACCCAACATAAATATTTATAATATTAATAATAATATTTAACTTATTTGTCTAATTTTTTATATCTTTTAATTATTTAAAAAATATATGATTTTTATTTGATGGTAATAATTTTTTTTTTAATTTACTGATGATGATGATGATGATAGTAATAATTTGTAATTCTATCCTTTAAATCAAATTTATTATTTTTTTAATAATAATAATATTTATGATATTAATAATATTATTTTTTTTATATTAATACTTTTAATTATAGTAAAAATAATAATATTTATAACATAAACAATACTATTTTTAATTTTAATACTTTAATTATAATAAAAAAATAATATAAATAATATAAATAATAATATTTGTAATATTAATACTTTTAATTATAATAAAAAAATAATATTTATAAGATCGATAATAATATTTTATCATATTAATAATAATATTAAACTTGTATAATCAAAGTTTATACAGTAATATTTTTTTCAAATTGTTTTTTAACAATAATGATAATGATAATTGTTATTATATTTTTTTTTCAATTTTCTTCTATTCTTAATATTAATACTTTTAATTACAATAATGATAATAATATTTAGAATACAAATAATAATATTTATCATATTAATAATAAGATCAAACTTGTCTGGCCATAGTTTATACAGTAATAATTGTTTTTTGAAAAACATTATGAACAATAATAATAATGATAATTGTTATTATTTTTTTTATTTTTCTTCTCTACGTGGTGTAGATCCAGCTGTGTGGGTCTTAAAACCTAAGGGCTATGAGAACAGACCAAAGCGGCTGAGTCTGCACCCATCGTGCGGGTCTGCTGGCCAGGCGCTTGGGGGTTTGTACACCTTAGGCTTGCGGGTCTGCAGACCCTAGGCTCACGGGGCTGTAGACCCACTCACCTTAGGGCTACAGCCAAGAGCGTGGGACTGCCCCTGGCGCCCAAGGCTGGGCAAACCACGCTAGGTGTCTGCTTCCTAGGGCCATGGCCAAGCGCCGAGGCCGGCCCCAACGCCCTGGCTTGGAAGCTCTAGCGTCAAGTGTACCTTGCCTCGCGGGTCTGCACACCCTAGGCTCGCGGGTTGCAGACCCTAAGTTCGCGGGACTGCAGACCCTGCCTCGCGAGTCTGCACACCGAGGCTCGCGGGCTGCAGACCCGCTCACCCTAGGGTTGCAGCCAAGTGAGCGGGTCTGCGCCCAAGGCTGGGCAGACCTCGCACCAAGTGTCTGCATGCTAGGGCCTAGGCCAGCCCCAGCGCCACGTAGGTCGCGCACTCGGGGCACGGGCGGCAGTGCCGTGGCCTACCCAACGCCCAAGCCTAGCAAAACATTTTCTATTGTCAGATTGTATTTGGATTCTTTATATATTCATTCTGCAAATACTTAAAATCTCTGCAGCACACACAACACAATAGCACTAGTTCTATGTATAATAATAAAATAAATATTTCTTTGTGATTTAATAATAAATAAATGTCATTGTCATTACATTAAAGTTAATTTCATCTAAAAATATTACATTACAGTTTATGGCATTACACAATCATGTTGTGCAAATTAATGAGAATCATCTTCTTTTTCGGTTTCATTATCATCATATTCATCGCAATCTTCTATGTTGATTTGATATAGATTTCATCTATATCATAATCATCATTGACTTGTGTATGTCTATTGGTTCTTAAAACACCATTTAACTCCTCAATGTCAATGTCAATGTCAATGTCAACGTCAACAAAAATATTCTCAACGATGTGAAAATTTAAATTTTCTTCTAAGTCATTAGATGGAACAACTCGATATGGATCAACTAACTGGTCAAGTTGAAAGATATCATCTCTTACAATTAATTCATCGTTGCCATTTTGAACAACTTGGACATGACCTTTGGGTTTGGTTTTTATTACAGATAACCAATCAACTGTTGAACGATTATTTCTAAATAAAGGAGTGTATGTGTAATAAACTTTTTATTATTGTTTGGTGAAAACAAAGACATTGTCAACGTTGTGAAGTCTAGCCTTTGTATTAATTTCGACCAAACTATGATGGAGATCTACTCTAATTCCTCTATCAGTGATATCATACTAATAGCATTTAAATCAAAAGACTATATTTGGCTTGCTATGATATTGCAATTCAATGACCTCTTTTAACTTTTCATGGTAGTCAACTTCAAACTCATTAGAAGTCGATCCCTTAACACATACCTCATTGTTATATGTCTTTCTACCTTGACTATACTCTTTAGTATTAAACACATCCATTGATGAAATACCCATTAAAGCACTTCACCTTTCTTTCAAGACCAAAACTTAGTAAATTTAAAGTAACACTAGCATTCCTTTGCAATTGATAAACCTGGTACATGAATTACATCTCTATCACAGTTAACGAGAAATGTATAATAAAATTAAATATCCTGAGATATAAGAATAATTAAATAGCCTTTACATGTGTTATGAAACACATGGAAAATTGTTCATCTTATAGTCGAAAGATTTAAGATTCAGTCAGCTATAAATTTTTGGACAGTCAAAATTAACGATGTTGCCTACGAGGAATTCATTAATCTATCAATTTATGATCGTATAAGAGATAAATTGTTTGAAAGTAACAACATGTGGAGTATTATACATACTAAATAAAAGATCTCAGTTCATCACAATTCATCTCAATTCATTACTCGTCAGGTTATAAATTATATATTATAAACTAACTCTTTTCAAATGGCATGATTTTATAACAATAAATTTTCAAAGGTTTGATAAAAGTAGTATCTTCTTTGTCTTTGTTTTCTTCATGGTTTGACCATACTCCAAAAATCCATTCATGAAATAATACATGGAATTCACTTTTTTTTTTATATATAATAGTAACTCTCCCTTTACCTTTACAAATCAAACTCCTAATTCACTTTTTTTATTGATCAATAAGAAAACACATAAAAAGTTCATAACTTTGATTTTAATTCTTGGTATTTTGTAATTTATGCGAAAATAAAATGGTAAATTAATCAAAACTCATTTTTATTGGTTTAAGTTTTGTACTTAATTCTAATTTATTTATTCCATGTAAAAGTATTAATAATATTGTTATCCTATTAAATATCTAGAATTATACATAAATTATATTGGTATAAATATGTGTTGAGAGTATTGTAATCTAAGTCCATGGATTCATAGGATTTTCTCTACTACGAGAGTTATATAATATATATATAAGAATGAGATATTATTTTCTTTCTAAAAGAACTTAACAATGCTCTAGCCCAATATTATTGAAGTTGGGGTATTACAATTCCCATCCTTCTATTTTCTCTTACAAATTCATACAGATTTAGGTTATGTAGTTATATAGATATTCTTAGATAAAATTTGATTATTGTAGCAATATAAAAAAAATAATTAAAACAAAAAAGATGAGATAATAAAAAAGACGAAGATAAAACTTTATTTAATAATAGAGTATAAGATAGAGTAGTTGTTTCTATATTTTATTTAATTAAAAGTGAACAAGACTAAACAAAATACAATATATATATATATATATATATATATATATATATATATATATATATATTAAGAATTTATTGAACATGCAAACATGAGCAGGATCATCAAATAAATATTTAGTTCCCGTATTGACTTAGTACTTCTAATAGGAAAAATCATTTAAATTAAAAGGCAAAAACTTATAGATTAAAAGATAGAAAAAAGTCATTTCATTCTATATACAGAAGGTAGTTGCTCATGCTATTTGAAAGAAAAGAAACCTAGTGTCTGTTATTTGGAGAATGATTGGCCAACCAAGAAAAAGAAATGGAAGGAAGAAAGAAAGAAATGAGAAATCTTTTCCATCTAATGCTAAAGGCCTGACTAGTGGTGGAAATGTAGCCTGATTTTGAATGCACATTTACTCAAATATGTTACGTTTTTACCGGATATGTTATGATAATAACTTATTCAAACAATTAATAAGAACTAATAGAGGAGATTAAATCATTGTTCCCTCTTTGCATGTTACTGTTTATTGGAATAATAATATATATTTTTTATTTTAATATTATATTTATTAGAAATTGAAATTTGTTATTTATTTTGGTTTTCTTCGTACAAGGCTAACATGATTTTGAAAAAAGATATTATGAAGTTCAATTTTATGATTGTTTAATTTTTTTTATTATATTATTAAATAAAAAATAAATATAAAATCATTGTTTCCCTCCTCATGTATTACTGTTCATTGGAATAACATGTTTTTTTTCTTTTTTAAATTTTCATAATATTTAAATATTAGGTTTATTGGAAATTAAAATTCGTTATTTATTTTGGTTTTCTTCTTATGGAGTTATCATAGTCTTAGAAAAAAAATTTAAAATTAAATTGGTGCTTAGTTTTACAATCGTCTACTTTGTCTTATCATATTTTTAAATAAAAAATGGTATATCATATTGTTAAATAAAACATAAAGGGAAATTTATTGTTCATAAGTAACATATTTTTTTTCCTTTTATTTTTCTCTTTCCTTTTCTTTCCTTTTTATTTTTTTTTCATTTTTGTATTTCAATATTAAGTTTCTTAGAAATTATACTTTGTTATTTATTTTGTTTTTTTTTTATATAGAGTTATCATGGTCTTGAAATAACATCATGTCATTAGGTTGGTGCTTAGTTTTATGATTGTCTACTTTTTATATCATATTATTAAATAAAAAATGGATCCGAAATAATATTATGAATTGAGCTTAAAGATTTATTTTAATTTATTTTTTTATGAAGTTATCGTGATCTTAGAAAAAACATATAACAATGAGTTAGTGCTCGGTTTTTTTAGCATCTATTTTTTTTTATCATATTATTAAATAAAAAATAATTATAAAAAAAACATAATTATTGAGAATTAGACTTCATGATTTATTTCCATTTACTTTTTATGGAGTTATCGTGGTCTCATAAAAACATCTCGGTATTGAGTTTGTGATCGGTTCCGCAAGCGTCTATTTTTTATCATATAATTAAATAAAAATAATTTAAAAAACGTTATTCATCACAATGGTGTTAATGACCTAGATTACAAGTTTAGTGGGTTAACTTAGGTTGACTCGGATTGATCTAATGTGTTTTTGTCTTAATATTCTTTTAAGGAAAGATGTCATCTTGAAACTATTTTTAAAATTAAACATGTTTTTACTAGTCGTCTAAGTTTTTTTAACTCATCAAGTCATTTAGATCATGCCAAGGCAACTTCTATTCAATTTAATTTGAACCTTGAGCTAGACAAAAAGAGTTGTTGGGAGGTTCCATGTTCAACTTGCCAAGCGGGGTTTAATGGTACTATCAAATAATTTCTCTTATTATGAACAATATGTTTTACATGTAAAAAAATCTTGGTCCTGCCACAACATAGCAACATAGCGTGGAGAATTATCTAGTTGCTTCTATTCTGGCATAGTAACACAAAAACTTTAGCAAAGAAATCTTGACCAAGGTATCATGACAATTTATTTTTCTTTTTGAGAGAGAAAAACTAAAATTGATATATATTTTTTAGGTTCTCAACAGTTGCTATGATATTGACAAATGCACATGTAAAAAGTCCATTGAAAATTTAAGAAAATTTGGCTTAGCATGACTTAAGAAAACTATCTTTAACTTTTAATCAAAATTATTTTTAATAAATAACTTATAAAGAAATATGATAAATTTTAAATTTGAAGCGTTTTTAATAAAAATAATTTAAATTATTTTTTTTTTAAAAAAAGTACAAGTTAGAATTCATAAGTTAAAAATTGTAAGTTGCTTTCATAACAAATTTTTATTTAAATTAAAATTCATTTCTAACTAAATATATTTATGATTTTTTTTCATGAATCAAAAGTTAACAAAAAAAAAAGAAGGAGAGATTTTACTATATATCTCCTCACAAAACACTATTTACTTGAATAGTATCTTCTTTTCCCTTCTTTTGTTTTATTCCCCATCTATATTTTTTTTTCTGTTTTTTCAAATTTTAATTTCATTCTGTAATATTAGATTTATTAGGGATTGAGTTTCATATTTTATTTCAATTTATTTTTTATGAGGTTATGTTAGTCTCATAACCCGACCACGAGTTTGACTTGGTTTACTTGAGTTTTTCTTCCTTTTTCTTATTGTTTTTTTTTTCTCAATTTCATCCTTCAATAGTGGGTTGATTTCGAATTAGGCTTTTTGATTTGTTTTGGTTTGAATTCAATGAGATTATCTTCATTTCATGACTCGGGTTGACTAGAGTTTTTTTTTTCTATTTTTAATCATTTTTTTTTCAATTTCATCTTTAAATACTAGTTAATTGAGAATTGAACTTCATAATTTGTTTTAATTTTCTTTCTATTGGGTTATCCTGGTCTAATGATCTAGGTCATGAGTTTGGCATGTTAACCCAAGTTGACTTAGGTTATTTTTTTGTTCTATTTTTAATTAATTTTTTCTAAATTTCATCATTTAATATTGAGTTTCTTGAAAATTAGATTTCATAATTTATTTTTATTTGTTTTTCATGGGGTTATCATATATCATGACTTGGCATGTGGATTAGCTTGTTCACCCGGATTGACCCGAATCGATCCATTATTTTGTTATCTCAGTATTTATATAAAAATAAAATATCATCTTAAATATTTATTATGAGTCAAACCTTATTTTTACTAGTCATCTGAGTTGCTTGTGGTCTTGTTAAAACAATAAGATCATATCACATCAATCTCATATATTTAAAATTATTTTTTACTAGAAAGAACATTAATAATACCTAAATTTATTAAATATCTTTTTATATGAAAAAAATATTTAATCCAACTTGCAATATAACACTGAAGAAAATAATCTTATCATTATTGTATTTTATTACATAATATGTTAGGTGGCTACAAGTCGAGGGAAGACAATACATGTTAGCTTTTGTCCTGTATGTTCTTCCCTTGGTATCATTTAAAGTTTGGCACATAGATTTTTTCCACCCTGACCCAGAGTCGACTTGGACTTGGATCCTTCTTCTAGGTTGTAAGAACTTTTTGGTCACAAAACTTCAATGTGAACATAGGAATAATGGCTATGAATGTATGATATTATAGTGTCGAGTAATTTTAAAAGTATTTTCTCTCACCCGTGAACAATACGGAAGGAATTAAAATGCTCCCACTTGCATATTTGAATATAAGAATTATTAATTTAAGATTGGAGAAAGAGATTTATGTGCCTATAATAATATGATTCAGCCAATGCATAATAGACATGATAGCCTTTTGATTGTTCTTGATTTGTTGATTTTAATCAAGAAAAGTGATAATGGCAGCATGAATTTCCCACCTTGCAGTAGCATTGTAAGCTTTATTCCATTCAAAATTTTTCTTGTTGTTGAGATTTATATAACAAAATTTTTCTTAATAAGTAAATAAACTGATCGAATCAATATAATAAAAAGGTATTAACCTTAAATCTTCCGAACCATGCATTAATCATAGATTTTCATTCAGAATGTTTGGAAACCTAACTCCATTAAAACAATATAATTTTCATTGAAGATTTCATTGTTGATGTTATAGTTCTGAGAGCCTCAATATTTGTAAACCAAAAATTGCATTCATTAATTGTTTGTTAACACCAACAAATCAATTAGCTAACCATATTAATAAGAAAAAATTAGAAATAATTTAAAAAATGCCAAAAATATATATACAATCATTAAAGAACATAAAAATTAAAAATTTCCAATAACATTTATACAATTATTAATAACAAAAGAATAAAAAAAATAAAAAACAATTTCCATCAACATTTATGCAATTATTTATAATAGAAATTTTGAAAATTGTTATCAACATTTATACAATTATTTATAATAGAAATGTTTTTAAAAAAATCCACTAACATTTACACAATTATTGATAATGAAAAAAATAAAAAAAACTTCCCAACAAAATTTATACAATTATTAATAACAAAAAATGAAAAAAAAACACGAAAAGAGAAGGAAAAGGAAGAATCTTACCTTAATGTTGAATTTTCCTGAGCCTAAAAGAGAAAACAATTTGAACAAATCATTAAATAAATAGAGAAGAAGAGAAGGAGAAAATATATCTACGCGTGGAGAAGAAGAGAGGAGAAGATAATGGGTTGAGGATAGAAAGAGAGAGAGAAGAAAGAGAAAGATGAAGATTTGGGAGGAGGAGAAAAGAAGTTGCAAAGGAAGAGAGAAGAAGAGAATTGTGCCCGTCTGTTCTGATTTTAGGGATTTTAGTATTTTAATTTGAGGCTTTTTTATTGATGGACAATTAAATATTAATATTTTTAACTTTTCTATCAATATCCGTTTGCAAAGTCTAATTTAAATTTTCAATTTAATCAAAAATTTTCAGAATCACGCCAACTATCACTAACTACTTTTTTTCGTATGCCAGGGATTCCATATGTACTGATCAATAATAAACAATGCAAGTGAGATATGAATAGTACCTTAGATCTCAGAAAAATATCGACGTTCATTTACAATCAGTGATTTCATATATATATATTGATTAGTAATAAATAGTGCAAATAAGAAAGGAATAGTATCTTAGCTCTCGGGAAAATACCGACATACATTAACCATTGGTGATTACGTATGTCTTGAACTATAAATAAACAATGCAAGTGAAAAGTGAACAGTATCTTACCTCTCGAAAAAATACCGACGGACATTAATTCTCGATGATCCCGTGTGTATTGAACACAATAAACGGTGTTAGTGAGAATGGAACAATTTCAATGATTTTTGGAATATATCGACGGACTTAATTCATCGGTGTATCTTTTGTATTTTTCATGTCCATCGGTATTTTCATTCGTGCAAAACAGTTTCTATTGCTAGATTGTATCTGGATTCTTTATGTATCCATCCTACAATTACTTAAAATCACTACAGCACACAGAGCATAATAACACTAGTTCTATATATAAAAATACATTAAATAAATGTTTCTTTGTAATTTAATAATAAATAAACGTTATTGTCATTACATTAAAGTTAATTTCATCCATAAATATTACATTACAGTTTATAGCATTATACATTAGTGTTGTGCAAATTAATAAGAATCATCTTCTTTTTCAATTTCATCATCGTCCATCATAATTTTCTATGTTGATTTTATTGCTAATATTATCTTCATTGACTTATGTATGTCCGCTAGTTACGAAAACACCATTCAACTCCTCAATGTCAACATCAATAAAAGTATTCTCACGACATGCAAATTTGAATTTTCTTCGAAGTCATTAAATGGAGCAACTCGATATGGATCAACTAATTCATCAAGTGGAAAGACATCATTTCCTACAACTAATTCATCGTTGCCATCTTGAACAACCTGAACATGACCCCTGGGTTTGGTTTTTATTACGGATACCCAATCAACTGTTGAACAAACCTTTCTAAATGAAGAAGTGTATGTGTAATAAACTTTTTGTTATTTCTTGGTGAAAACAAAGACATTGTCGACATTGCGGAGTGTAGTCTTTGTATTAATTTCAACTAACCATGATGTAGATCTACTCTGATTTCTCTATCAGTGGTATCATACCAATAACATTTGAATAAAAAGACTATATTCTGATTGCTATAATATTGCAATTAAATGACCTCTTCACACATCCCATGGTAATCAACTTTAAACTTATCAGAAGTCGATCCCTTAACACATATCTCATTGTTATATGTCTTTCTACCCTAACAATACTATTTAGTATTAAACACATATATTGATGAAATACCTGTTATAGCACTTCACCATCTTTCAGGACCAAAACTTAGTAAATTCAAAGGAACACTAGCATTCCCTCCTAAAAGATAAATCTGGTACATGAATTACATCTTCATCACAGTTAACAAGAAATGTGTAATGAAATCAAGTATCATGAGATATAAGAATAATTAAATAGTCTTTACATGTGTTCTAAATCACGTGGAAAATTGTTCATCTTATAGTCGAAAGATTTGGGATTTAATTAGTTGTGAGTTATTGGACAGTCAAAATTAACGATGTTGTCTATGGGGAATTCATCAATCTATCAATTTATTATAGTATAAGAGATAAATTATTCGAAAGTAACAATATATGGAGTATTATATATACTGAGACTGAATAAAAGGTCTCAGTTCATCGCAGTTCATCACTTGTCAGGTCATAAATTAAATATTATAAACGGATTTACCGATGGATTTACTGATGGATTTAATCGACGAATATAAATTCATCGGTAATTTTATCTGTAAAAACAACATGTCATCTTACTTTTTGAATTTTTTTCCATTTCTTCTTTTTCTACTGTAATTCTCTAGGTGGATTCAATTGATTTTTTTAAAATGAAGAAATGACACATCGAATTTAGAATAAGCGGTAGAAAATGTTTTGAAGATATTGAAGAGTCACACCTCTTGATCTTGAAAGTGGTAATGGGATTATTAACAAGGAATGCATTTGGTTAATAATCAATTGTAAATAAAAGTGTTTAAAAGACCAAATTGATTACACTTCATTTATTTTCTCTTTCTAATTTATTTATGGTTATTCCATCTTTCTATGGTTTGTACATCAAATCAAAACACTCATATCGTTTTGTATAGGGCAAAGCTTTAACTTACAAGATTTAAGATATGAGCATCATAAAATTTTTTCATGTAAAAGTATTAATAATATTGTTATCCTATTAAATATGTAGAATTATATATTATATTGGTATAAATATGTGTTGAAAATATTATAATCTAAGTCCATGGATTCATAGGGCTTTCTCTACAATGAAAGTTATATGATATAAGAATGAGATTTTCTTTTTTCTAGCCCAATATTATTGAAGTTGGGGTATTACAAATCCCAACCTTCTATTTTCTCTTACAAAATCATATAGGTTGTCGCACGTCGAGAAAATCCCGCAAAGATCTATCGGCGATTTTTCGTTTGTCGTTTGATTTGATTGGTTCGTTGGAGTCGCCACCTAGTATTTAATTGAAGGCTACTAGGAAACCGGATGTCTTGGTCTTGTCAGAAATTCACGGGTAAGGGACTGGTTGTGGTTAGGGAAGGTATTAGCAACCCTAACGCACCTTACCTGAGGTAAGCTGCTTTATGAACTTGATGTGTTTTTTTAAAAAAAATAAAATTTTAGCCCAATTCTAAGGCTTTGATAAATCAGTTATTAGTTCCCAAAATATATGTAGATACATGTTCTACATTTTTATGGGAAATACAACATGATTTTTATCTGTCCTTTAGATATTTGTGCATATAAATTAAAATATTAAATTCATTTTTTTTATCTTTTTGATTAAATAACATACATAAAAAAAATACACAAACACACACACATCTCTTTTTCTATTATTATTTTCTCTTTCTTTTCCTTTTTTTATACATCCACAATACAAAATACAAATTCAAAACTCAAAACAAATAGACAAAAATTACATTAAAATTACAATAACAAGGCACCAAAACAATGCGGAATTTTCGGGGAACACCTTCATAGCGGAATAGTGTGTCGGCAGGATTTACGTAGACGCAAGACGGTGGCGGCGCGTCTTCCCACGCGCCACCGCCGGCGGCGCGTGGGTTCACGCGCCGCCACGGAAAAACCGACAACGGGGGTGTCCGGATCGACTTCTTCTTCTCGGTCTCCTACGTCGGTGGTGACTGCGAAACAACAAAAACCCACGGCAACCAATTGATTTTAGTTTTTATTTCCTTTTATTTTATTTTTTTAAAAAATGCGCCGGTTTCTTCTCTCGGATCTGTCCTGTTCGGGTCTTTTGGATCCGCTTCATCTGCGGATCGGTCTCCTCGGTCGTCTTCTTCTTCTCCTCCGTTCCATGTCTTTGCGCGGCGAGGGGGAACGAGATGAGGGAGTGGCGTCACCTGCGGAGGCGGTGAGCTGGGTTCGCCGGGCAGTGGGTCCGCTCTTCACTCCTGTTGGTGGCGGTGATGGTTGGCCTTCTTCTTGTTGTCCCATTTGTCGGAGGAATTGGTTGATGGAAGGGAACAGCATGGGATGGAGAGGGACGGCTGATTGGTCGGGTGAGATGGGGACAAGACCTGCTTTGTGATCGATGGTTTTGGGGGCTGTGAGAGGAGAAGGGGAGCTGCCGGTTCTCCTTCTTTGGGGAAGGAGGGTGAGCGGCTGTGTGGTGGTGGTCCGCTGTGAGGGTGGAGAGGCCGAGGTGGGGCGGAGGGGAAGGCTGAAATGGCGGGGAAATGGCGATGAGAGGGGCGGGGGCGATGATGGCTCGGGTGAGGGAGAAGAAAAATGGAAAATCCCTCCTCCACTCCTTCGGGTGCACGGGAGAAGAAGAAAATCCCAAAGGGCGGGGACCGATTTGCGAGAGGGGGAACGCCGGGACGTCCGGTTGAGGGAGCTGTCGGGGAGAAGAAAGGAAAATGGTGCTCCAAGGGGGAGGGGTTCAACGGGGAAGGAAGAGGGTGGGGAGCCGTGGGCCCCTTGCCACGGGCTGTGAGGACTGAAAGAAAATGGAAAAATCCCCCTCGGTATCTAGCTAGAGATGACCGAGAAATCTGGTTGTTCTCCTTTGTGAGAAGGGGCCTCTTGTCGGTTGAAAAAATAGAAAAGAAGTGGAAAGTTGAGTTCCCTGATTTTCCAGAAAAAGAGGGATAGCCGAAAGAGAGGGATCAAAATCTTGGGCGGGGGAGCGGCTGGTTTTGGGTGAAGAACAAAAGTTTTTAGGGTTCTCTCTTTCCCCCTCCAATATTCAAAATTACCTATACATAGGTAAAATATTGTTTGGACCTCAAAATTGATTCCTCAACTTTTCTTTTTTTTTTGTAAATTTGATTTTCTTTAATTTTTTTGTATTTTTGAAAACGAGCAATATCAACATCGACTCAATGATTTTAAAATTAATGCGTTAAAAGTTGAACGCGTTCGAAAGATCTTTGAAAATTTAAATTCTTTTGAGACGATGCTAAAAATGCTAAAAACGATGCAAATGTATTAAAATGTAATTTTTTGGGGTTTTCAATGCTTTTCACTATTTTTGGATTTTTTTCTGAAAATTTATCAAAACATGGGTCAAAAATTGGGTAGCAACAGATGCCCCCTCTTTACAATGCTTACGAACAAAAACTCCTCAATGTTTTGCATAGTAAGCTTTGTAAAGAAAAACTCTAAATGTTTCTTTCTTTTTTTTTTCCTTTCTTCCTCTTCGTTCTTTCTTTCTTGCTCTCTCTCTTTTTTTTCTCTTTTTTTTTCCGTTAACCTGAGATCCCGTCTGGCGACCAAAATCAAAATCTGCGTGGTTGGGCTAACCTGAGATCCTGTCCGGCGATCCCCTTTAACCAGAACCAAAATCTGTGTGTGGTTGGGCTAACCGAGATCCCATCCGGCGATCCCCTTTAACGAGAACCAACATGAGATCCCATCCGGCAACCTCATTAAACCAAAACTAAAAAAATGTGTGTAGCTCGGTCAACCCGAAATCCCATCTCGGCGATTCCCTTTAACCAAAGCTACATGAGATCTCATCTCGGCGACCTCATTAAATTGGGACTAAAAAAATGTGGTAGCTCGGTCAACCTGAAATCCCATCTGGCGATTCCCTTTAACCAAAGCTACAAGAGATCCCATCTGGCGACCTCATTCAACTGGAACTTAAAAAATGTGTGGTAGCTCGGTCAACTTGAAATCCCATCTGGCGATTCCCTTTAACCAAAGCTACATGAGATCCCATCTGGCGACCTCATTCAACTGGAACTTAAAAAATGTGTGGTAGCTCGGTCAACCTGAAATCCCATCTGGCGATTTCCTTTAACCAAAGCTACATGAGATCCCATCTGGCGACCTCATTAAACCAAAATAAAGAATATGTGTAACAAAATGGTCTCATCGTAATGGGTGACCTACCCAGGTGGAAAGAATATGGAAAACGGTCTCATTATGATGGGTGACCTACCCAAATGGAAAAATGTGAAGTGCGGTCTCATTATAATGGGTGACCTACCCAGATGGAAGATAGAAAAAATATGAAGTGGTCTCATTGTAATGGGTGACCTACCCAGATGGAAGATGAGAAAAATGTGAAGTGGTCTCATTATCATGGGTGACCTACCCAGGTGGAGGATAGAAAAAAATATGAAGTGGTCTCATTGTAATGGGTGACCTACCCAGATGGAAAATATAAAAAATATGAAGTGGTCTCATTGTAATGGGTGACCTACCCAGATGGAAGATAGAACAAATATGAAGTGGTCTCATTGTTATGGGTGACCTACCCAGGTGGAGGATAGAAAAAATATGAAGTGGTCTCATTGTAATGGGTGACCTACCCAAATGGAAGATGAGAAAAAATGTGAAGTGTGGTCTCATTGTTATGGGTGACCTACCCAGATGGAGGATAGAAAAAATATGAAATGGTCTCATTGTTATGGGTGACCTACCCAAATGAAAGATGTGATATGACAAGTGTGAAAAATGGGACTTACTCGCGAAGTCCGAAGGGATGATAGAAGAAGGGCCGGAAAACTTGGTGCTTCTTGATAATTCTTGATCGCGGGGTTTGAAAACTCGATGCTTCCGATTGCAAGGTTGATCTTTTCATTTCTTTGAGATTTTCCTAACAAGAAGGCTTATCTCATCTTCTTCCCGTTCCAAGGTCACAACCATGATTCTCCGGTATTATCGGCTCAATGATTCTCCCTTTTTTTCTTTTTTTTTGGTCCCCAATCTTGCTAAACTACATTGAGGATTTTTCCTGTAACAAAATAAATAAAAAATATGTACAATGTTTTAACGTTAGCTGACATGCATGCATCCTTACCTGATTCGAAATATAGGTCCCCCCCTTTGATGATCCATCGTCATAGGGTGCCTTTGTTTGCATTCCAAAGCTTTATTGGTTCTTTCGATGCATTGGCTCATTCATGTGCTAGCCATCCACTCGGTTGTAAGTGCGGTGCCCATCCTGGAAGTTTGTCTTCGACGATTCTTGCTCTTGTTGTTTATCAAGCTTGACTCGCCCCAAGTGTGGTGTTGCTTGATTCATCATGAAGGATTTTCTCTCCTGGATTCTTCTGAAAATTATCTTTCGATTGGTTGTGTGCATCATGCCAACACCCATCAAGATTGTTAATCAGTCATGAACTTGTCCCCAGTTGAAACAATACTCTTCAAGTATATGTTATCATTAGTCTTCATTGAAACTATCCAATCATCCAGACATGCATCTCATAGCTTGCAGTACAAAGGCTCATGGTTGTATGCTCAGTGTTATTCTCAATAGATTCTCCTTAGCTCTTCTAATCAGTTGTGAAAAGAAATGCAGTGGCATCATCAATGATGTTCATTTTATCACCCATATTCATGCGATGAAGTGCGCCTTCGAGCTTCAAAACAAGATGGTCCCACAGTCAGTCTTGGTGAGTGCATTTCTGAGATTCATTCAATGAAGTTGTGATAACATCTGTCGATAACCACGTTTCAAAGGATGACAATATGAGATTGTCCTTCAAGTGCAGCATTGTTCCCACAGTCAGTCTTGGTGGTGTGCATCTTTTCAATATTCATTCAAATGCAACTGTATGCCCACATCGGTTGATAGCCCATGTTTCAAAAGGTGATGATATAAAGATTTCCTTCAAGTATATCTTTGCTTTCCCGATTGTTGACGGGGTTCACTAGATCATGGACTATCTTTGAACAACATTGCCCCCAATATGATCCGAATGTGCTCGTTCATTGATTATCTTTCTTTGAACACCATTGTCTTCAGTACACTGATTCATCATTTAATCATCTTTCATTGCCCCCAGCTGATCTGAATACTGTTTGTTTTCCTACCCATGATCCACTATATTGCCCCCTGGTCAAATTTTCAAGGAGTCTCAAGAAATGTTGATGTCATTTCTGTCTAGGATTTCGCAGACTTAATCGATGTTCTTCTTTGACAATATTTCTTATTCTGGAATCAAATCTCATATTTCAACGGTCATGTCATATTCAAGTCTAATTGTTGAAATGAAATCAAAGAGATGTCTGTTTTGGAAAAGATCTTTTAAAAATCAAGATTTCTAGTCAAAGACCCAACACACGTCATTCA
This sequence comes from Populus x sibirica, assembly GCA_019202695.1. Classification (NCBI taxonomy): domain Eukaryota; kingdom Viridiplantae; phylum Streptophyta; class Magnoliopsida; order Malpighiales; family Salicaceae; genus Populus; species Populus x sibirica. Next base: position 1,073,168 of record JAGMVL010000318.1, read on the forward strand.
AAATATGTAATCCTTTCATTGTCTTGTATTTTGAAAACAGAAATGACCCGTTGTAAGATTAAAATGACTTTTTCATGGTTTTTTTTTCAGTTTTAATCTTTGATCTTGGGTATATCTTTTGATGGTTTGTGATGAGGTGATATTTTTGTGAATTTCAAAAACAAGAGGCTCAAGTCAAAACTTGAGGATTCATCAAGAAAGATTGTTTTTTTTTTAGCACCAATTTTATCAGCATGCATAATAACAAGTAGCTTAATCCATGAAGCCACGACTCTTATGGAAAAACTCTTCAAGTTTTGAGAGCGCCATTTATCGGTTCAAATTGCTTACTTGATCAAAAAGGGCTTTTAAAAGCACGTAATGCAGGCTATGGTTCATGACTTACGAAAGAAAGGAAATTTACAGGCTCAAAAGGTGTTTGAGGGTTTCAAAGACCTAGGATCAACATCAACTATTCATCAATTCTTTTTCTATTATTGTCTTTGTAGAGGAAACGACATATAACCTTGTTAACCTCAAAGATCAGACTTCTCTTAACATAAGTCATAAGGCAAATCCACCTTTCCTTGATGAATAACCAACCTCAATCACCTGATAACATCAGAGGCTTTATAATGGATACCCAAAGTCACGTTTATAGCTTTGCCCCTTTTTTTTTTTTTTTCGGCATTGACTTTTGTTATGCCTTTCCTTGATTGAAATTTCTTTTGCTCTTCCTAGATTTGGTAGGTGTTCTCATTCCTTTATCTTTGACTTGTCTTTAAATGAAGGCAATTTCAACTTCTTTTTCAATCTTTTTTTCTCATGGCCTTCCTCAAAATTTTCTTATATGCCCCCAGTCTATGTGCTTTCTTTTAGCCCTCTCTCAATCATTGGACTTTTGTTCTAAGCCTTCCTCTTTATCCATTAATTATATCTATGTCTCCAAGATATCTCTCATCTGCCCCCAGTGTGGGGTGTGATCCTGGTCAGGGTTTCTTGAAAGAAATATTTTATCAGGCTCAAATGGGGACTACAAGGGATAATATTTCAAGAAATGTGAAAGGACAACAAAAATGGCCTTTTCTCATTTCAAGCAAGGCCGGTTAGAACTGATAAATTTTGACCTCATCTAGTGTAATGATTAGAACTTGTAAGAGTCATGATTCGAGTCCATAACTATTGAATCCACTACATGTCATTATGCATACTTGCTAAAACTAGCTATATGATGTGTGGTTCGGTTTCGGGATGTATGAGTTCAAAATTGTTTGGTCACCTCATGTCATTTTCACCATCAAAACACTTTTAATGTTCGGGATTAAACTTTGCATGTTGGAGTTTGATCAAGCATATTTTGTCAAAATACCCTTTGAAATAAGCATCTCTCGATTTCAAAACAACAGGAAGACAAAGAAAAGACATGTTTCGTTCAAGGATGAGATGTGAACCCAAAACAAAATGCGAGATGGCAAAATTCATGACAAAATTGATTGACAATTCAACACCATTCTTGGATCAGCTTTTCTGGCAATATTTGTGCTGAAACTGATGAGAGATTTTTATAGCATATGCAACTAATAAATCCCTCTTGCATTCCCAACTTGCATAGCCATAAAGGGATTTTTGTAGAGAGAGCTGCCACATTAAAGTTTGATGGCTTGCTAACATTTTCGGACCAGTGCGACTCTTACGCCTACTACAATGTTTTGTTGGTGCCACTTGATGAGAGAAAGTTTTAAAGCATATGAAACTACTACACCCCCTCTTGCGTTCCCCCAGCGAGATCCACAAATAAATCTCTACACAGAGCTCGCAACGTAGAAGTTCAGTGTCTAATCATGGGTTTTTTTTTTCGGGTTTTTTTTTCGGGGTTTTTGCGCTTCTTTTTTTTTTTTTGCTTTTTTTTTTTTTACATCTTGTGCGCTTGAACCGGAATTGAGCTAACGGTTGGGGTAACGTCAAAGAAGGCTAACGCACCATGCACGAAGGCTAGCAGTTATTTGGTGTCATTGCAAGATGTGGAGGCGATGAACAATTAACAGGGCGGTGACCAAGAACAAAAGTTGTCATTAGTTGATGGCGAAGGCATTGTTGTCGTTGTTCATGGCTGAAAATGAGAGGTGCGGCTTCAATTGGACGTGGAAAAACGGTGTTTCTACGAAGACCGTGCGAGACATTCCCTTTCCATTTGAAGCTCAACACTTGTTCAGGGAGATCTGAGTTTAGCTACTTCACCTTTGATGCTCTCAACTTCCCTTTGATAATGAGCTTCTCTTTGACCCCTTTCTTCATTTCCCATCATCTTTGTTCAATCGGGTGTAGCAAAGCTCGGATGGGGGAACCTATTTTTCCTCCGGTACATGCATGATAAATGTATGAACATGTAAACTATATGATGAACTCACCCTTCGAGGGTGACATATGGTCGTAACTCTTGTATGATGAAACAAGAATCTTGATTCTTGCCCAAACTCTACAATGAAAAATTTCTGAGTGACGGCCATTGTGTCACCCACAAGTCTTGAGTTCAAGATGCTTCAAGAAGGGTTTACTCAGATGCGAAACAATGTATACGGAGCATACATCCTAAAGGCAGGTTCTAATCTTTTTAAGTGAGACAAAAGGTAGGTTTACTACTTGGTCTCTAAAAAATGGTCTCTTGTTGTCCAGTGATTGCCCTCGTGGAGGCAATATGGGGGCTTGTAGGCAATGAGATGGCACGTGTCCAACTATTACTAGTCTAAGCACTCAACGAAGAGTTGGGGTTTACACAAACTTAAACCTTGACTAAAAGTCGTAAGGTAAGCTGCTAGTCCCCCTCCAACCTGAAGCTTATGTGTGCTTTAAAAAAAGCAAAATATGTGATGCATGAAACAATTCTATACAATGCATGAATAAAACAAAAATAAAATAAGACAAAAATGCAAAAACATAAACACATCAAATACACGAAGCTTAGTCCAATAATGTTGAAAACAATACCTTCCCCAATGGAGTCGCCATTCACTGTCGCACGTCAGAAAATCTGCGCGGCATCGGCTGGCGATTTTTCGTTTGTCGTTTGATTTGATTGGTTCGTTGGAGTCGCCACCTAGTATTTAATTGAAGGCTACTAGGAAACCGGATGTACTGGTCTTGTCAGAAATTCACGGGTAAGGAACTGGTTGTGGTTAGGGAAGGTATTAGCAACCCTAACGCACCTTACCTAAGGTAAGCTGCTTTATGAACTTGATGTGTTTTTTAAAAAAAAATAAAATTTTAGCCCAATTGTAAGGCTTTGATAAATCAGTTATTAGTTCCCAAAATATATGTAGATACATGTTCTACATTTTTATGGGAAATACAACATAATTTTTATATGTCCTTTAGATATTTGTGCATATAAATTAAAATATTAAATTCATTTTTTTTATCTTTTTGATTCAATAACATACATAAAAAAAATACACAAACACACACACATCTCTTTTTCTATTATTATTTTCTCTTTCTTTTCCTTTTTTTATACATCCACAATACAAAATACAAATTCAAAACTCAAAACAAATAGACAAAAATTACATTAAAATTACAATAACAGCACCAAAACAATCTGGAATTTTCAGGGAACACTTTCTGCAAGCCGGAACAGTGTGTCAGCAGGATTTCTGTAGACGCAAGACAGTGGCGGCGCGTGGTTTCACGCGCCGCCACAGAAAAACCAGCAACAGGGGGTGTCTGGATCGACTTCTTCTTCTCAGTCTCCCTACGTCGGTGGTGACCTGCAGAAACAACAAAAACCACAGCAACCAATTGATTTTAGTTTTTATTTCCTTTTATTTTATTTTTTAAAAAAATCTGCTTCAGTTTCTTCTCTCGGATCTGTCCCGTTCGGGTCTTTTGGATCTGCTTCACTGCGGATCGGTCTCCTCTGGTCGTCTTCTTCTTCTCCTCCGTTCCATGTGCTGCGCGGCAAGGGGGAACAGATGAGGGAGTGGCGTCACTGCTGGAGGCGGTGAGCTGGGTTCGCTGGGCTGTGGGTCTGCTCTTCACTCCTGTTGGTGGCAGTGATGGTTGGCCTTGCTGCTGTTGTCCGGCTGTCGCTGGAGGCTGGTTGATGGAAGGGAACAGCTGGGATGGAGAGGGACGGCTGATTGGTCGGCTGAGATGGGGGACAGCACTGCTGTGACTGATGGTTTTGGGGGCTGTGAGAGGAGAAGGGGAGCTGCCGGTTCTCCTTCTTTGGGGAAGGAGGGTGAGCGGCTGTGTGGTGGTCTGCTGTGAGGGTGGAGAGGCCGAGGTGGAGGCAGAGGGGGAAGGCTGAAATGGCAGGGGAAATGGCGATGAGAGGGGCAGGGCTGATGATGGCTCCGGGTGAGGGAGAAGAAAAATGGAAAATCCCTCCTCCACTCCTTCGGGTGCACGGGAGAAGAAGAAAATCCCAAAGGGCTGGGGACCGTTCTGCAGAGGGGGGAACGCTGGCTGTCCAGTTGAGGGAGCTGTCAGGAGAAGAAAGGAAAATGGTGCTCCAAGGGGGAGGGGGTTCAACGGGGAAGGAAGAGGGACTGGGGAGCCGTGGGCCCCTGCCCACGGCTGTGAGGACTGAAAGAAAATGGAAAAATCCCCCTCTGGTATCTAGCTAGAGATGACCAGAAATCTGGTTGTTCTCCACTGTGAGGAGGGGCCTCTTGTCGGCTGAAAAAATAGAAAAGAAGTGGGGGCTGAGTTCCTGATTTTCAGCCGAAAAAGAGGGATAGCCGAAAGAGAGGGATCAAAATCTTGGGCAGGGGGAGCGGCTGGTTTTGGGTGAAGAACAAAAGTTTTTAGGGTTCTCTCTTTCCCCCTCCAATATTCAAAATTACCTATACATAGGTAAAATATTGTTTGGACCTCAAAATTGATTCCTCAACTTTTTTTTTCTTTTTGTAAATTTGATTTTCTTTAATTTTTTTGTATTTTTGAAAACGAGCAATATCAACGTCGACTCAATGATTTTAAAATTAATGCGTTAAAAGTTGAACGCGTTCGAAAGATCTTTGAAAATTTAAATTCTTTTGAGACGATGCTAAAAATGCTAAAAACGATGCAAATGTATTAAAATGTAATTTTTTGGGGTTTTCAATGCTTTTCACTATTTTTGGATTTTTTTCTGAAAATTTATCAAAACATGGGTCAAAAATTGGGTAGCAACATAGGTTATATAGTTATATAGATATTTTAGGTAAAGTTTGATTATTGTCACATGACAAAAAGATGAAGATATTTGGAATAAAAAACACAAGATGATATAAAAGACGGAGATAAAACTTTGTTTGATAATAAAGTATAAGACAGGATAGTTGTTTCTGTATTTTATTTAATTAAAAGTGTACAAGACTAAATAAAATATAAAAAATATATGTTATATATATATATATGAAACTTAACATGTTCGGAACAATAATTAGGGATTTTGTTTTCACTTTATCTTATATTGAACATTAAATTCTATTTGAAGTAATTTAAGATAGTAACTTCAAAATACAAAAATATTTGTTTTACCCTTAATATATATTACCATAAAACTTAACATATTTGAAACAAAAATTACAATTTTTTTTCACTTTATTTTATATTAAGTATTAAGATTTTATTTAACATGCAAACATGAGCACATATAATGGATCATCATATAAATATTTAGTACCCATATTGACTTAGTACTTCTAATAGGAAAAATCATTTAAATTAAAGGGCAAAAACTTACAAATTAAAAGATAGAAAAAAAATCATTTCAATCTATATATAGAAGGTAGTTGTTCATGCTATTTGAAAGAAAAGAAACCTACTATATATAACCATGAGCACAAGTGGAATCAAGAATTATGTGCTCGAATACAATGGTATGGACAGTTTTTTTTCTCACGTGAGGATTAACATAACACATAGCATAACACAATCCATGTTTTGTATATTTTTTCATGGTATCTTGCCTTATTTTACCATGTAAAATTATTTATCTATATAGTTGATGTATTAGAAATTTATTTTAACAATACATGGTTAAGGGATACATTTGAAGTCAAATTCAAAATGGAATTTGTTCACTTTTAAGGTTAAGATTTTGATGGAAATTATGCTCTAATAAAAGTACTTTAACTTGAAATCTTAACTTGTTTAAAACAAATTATAAGTGAATTATAAATTGATTTTTATAGAATCCATAGTTAGCATGATTTGCAAACCCAGTAACCTTCAATACCATATGAATAGATTACAAGATTTTCTTGTAACTTGAAAAGTTGGAAAATTAACATGGTTTTTCTAAAACAAATTATAATTAAATATTAGGTTTATTGAAAATTAAAATTCATTATTTATTTTGGTTTTCTTTGTATGGAGTTATTATATTCTTAGAAAAAAAATCTGGAATTGGGTTTATGCTTAGTTTTACAATTGTCTACTTTTTCCTATCATGTTTTTAAATAAAAAATGATCTATCATATTATTAAATAAAAAATAAAGGGAAAATTATTATTCATAAGTAACATGTTTTTTTTTCCTTTTATTTTTCTCTTTCCTTTTTATTTTTTTTTTCATTTTTGTATTTCAATATTGAGTTTCTTGGGAATTATACTTCGTTATTTATTTTGATTTTTTTATATGAGGTTATCATGATCTTGAAAAAATATTTTGTCATTAAGTTGGTGCTTAGTTTTATGATCATCTACTTTTTATATCATATTATTAAATAAAAAATGGATCTGAAATAATATTATGAATTGAGTTTTATAATTTATGTCGATTTATTTTTTATGAGGTTACTATGATCTTAGAAAAACATACAACATTGAGTTGGTGCTCGGTTCTTTTAGCATCTATTTTTTTAATCAAATTAATAAATAAAAAATAATTATAGAAAAAACATAATTATTGAGAATTAGGCTTCATGATTTATTTCTATTTACTTTTTATGGGGTTATTGTGGTCTCAAAAAAATATCTCGGTATTGAGTTCGTGATCGGTTTTGCAAGCGTCTATTTTTTTCATATAATTAAATAAAAATACTTTTAAGAAAAGTTATTAAACTTAATGGAGTTAATGACCCAAATTGCCAGTTTAGTAGGTTAACCTAGGTTGACTCGGGTTGATCTAATGTGTTTCTATCTTAATAATCTTTTAAGAAAAGATTTCATATTGAAACAATTTTTAAAGTTAAACCATGTTTTTACCAGTCTTCTAAGTTTTTTTTAACGCACCAAGGCGTTTTGGTCTTGCTAAGGCAACTCCCATTCAATTTAATTTGAACTTTAAGCTAAATAAGAAGTATGGTTGAGAGGTTTCATGTTTGACTTGCCAAACTGGGTTTAATGACTGTCAAATAATTTCTCTTAGTATGAACATTATTTTTTACATGTAAAAAAATCTTGATCCTGCCACAACATAGCGTGAAGAATTATCTAGTTGCGACTATTCTTGCATAGTAACACAAAAACTTTAACAAAGAAATCTTGACCAAGGTATCATCATTTGACAATTTTTTTAATTTTTGAGAGAAAAAAAAAGAATTGATATATATTTTTTAGGTTCTCAAGAGTTGCTATGATATTGAGAAATGCACATGTAAAAAGGCCATTGCAAATTTAAGAAAATTTGGCTTAACATGGCTTATGAAAACTATCTTTAACTTTTAATCAAAGATATTTTTTTTATAAATAACTTATAAAATAAATAAGTTAAATTTTAAATTGGAAGAATTTTTAATACAAATAATTTAATTTTTTTAAAAGTATAAGTAAGAATTCATAAGTTAAAATTTTTTACTTGCTTTCATAACAAATTTTTATTTAAATTAAAATTCATTTCTAACTAAATATATTTATGATTTTTTTCATGAATCAAAATTTAACAAAACAAAAAAAAGAGGAGGGGATTTTAGTGTATAGCTCATCACAAAACACTATTTACTTGAATAGTATTTTCTTTTCCATTTCTTTGTTTTTTTCCCATCTATGTTTTTCTTCTTTCTATTTTTTCAAATTTCTTCAATCGAGTAATATTAGATTTATTTGGGATTGAGCTTCATATTTTTTTGAATTTATTTTTATGAGGTTATGTCAGTCTCATAACCCGAACCACGAGTTTAACTCGGTTTACTTGAGTTTTTCTTCCTTTTCCTGATTGCTTTTTTTTTTAATTTTATCCTTGAATATTAAGTTGATTTGGAATTAGGCTTCTTGATTTGTTTTAGTTTAAATTCAATGAGATTATCCTCATGTCATGACTCGGGTCATGAGTTTAGTATGTTAACTTAGATTGACTTGAGTTATTATTTTGTCTTTTTTAAACAGAATTTTTAATTTCAATTTCATCATTCAACATTAGATTTATTGGGGACTAAACTTCATAATTTCTTTAAATATACGTTTCATGAGGACATCCCAGTTTCATGACCCGAATCGAGAGTTTGACGAGTTAACTCGGTTGACTCAGGTTTTTTCAGTTTTCTAATTGACTTTTTTTTTTCTCGATTTCATCCTTCAACATTGGGTTAATTGGAAATTAGGCTTCGTGATTTGTTTGGTTTATTTTCTATGAAGTTATTCTCATCTCATGACTCAGGTTACTTATTTGACGAGTCAAACCGGGTTAACTTGAATTTTTTTTCCTATTTTTTAATTATTTTTTTCAATTTCATCTTTAAATAATAGGTTGATTGAGAATTAAACTTCATAATTAAATATATTTATGATTGTTTTCATGAATCAAGAGTTAACAAAAAGAAAAGAGGAGATTTTACTATATGATCCTCACAAAACACTATTTACTTGAATAGTATTTTCTTTTCCCTTTCTTTGTTTTTTTCCCATCCATGTTTTTCTTCTATTTTTTTTTTAAAATTTCAATTCCATCCTGTAATATTATATTTATTTGGGATTGAGCTTCATATTTTTTTTCAATTTACTTTTTATGAGGTTATGTCAGTCTCATGATCCGGACCACGAGTTTGACTCGGTTTACTCAAGTTTTTCTTCCTTTTCCTGATTTGTTTTTTCAATTTTATCCTTCAATATTGAGTTGATTCAGAATTAGGCTTCTTGATTTGTTTTGGTTTGAATTCAATGACATTATCTTCGTTTCATGACTTAGGTCACGAGTTTCGTGGGTTAACTTGGATTTACTCGAGTTATTTTTTGAATCTTTTTTTAATAGAATTCTTAATTTTAATTTCATCATTCAACATTATGTTTATTGGGAACTGAACTTTATAATTTCTTTCAATATACTTTTATGAGGTCATCCTAGTTTCTTAACTCGAACCATGGGTTTGATGAGTTAACTTGGTTGACTCAGATTTTTTCACTTTTCTAATTGTTTTTTTTTTCTCTCGATTTCATTCTTCAACAATGGGTGAATTGGGATTTAGGTTTCGTGATTTGTTTTTTGTTTTTTTATGAGGTTATCCTCATCTCATGACTTAAGTTACTGGTTTGGCGAGTCAAACCGAGTTTACTAGATTTTTTATCCTGTTTTTTAATCTTTTTTTTTCAATTTCTTCTTTAAATATTAGGTTGATTGAGAATTGAACTTCATAATTTGTTTTAATTTTCTTTCTATTAGGTTATCCCGGTCTAATGATCTAGGTCACGAGTTTGACAGGTTAACCCGAGTTGAATGGGTTATTTTTTTGTTCTATTTTTGATAATTTCATCATTCAATATTGAGTTTGTTAGAAATTAGATTTTATAATTTGTTTTGATTTATTTTTCACAAGGTTATCATATATCATGACTTAGCATATGGGTTAGCTGAATAACCCGACTTGATCTGAATCGATCTAATATTTTGTTATCTCAATATTTATATAAAAAAATCTCATCTTGAATATTTATTATGAGACAAACATATTTTTTCTAATTATTTGTATTGCTTTTGAACTTGTTAAATCAATAAAATTATATCAGATCAATCCTCATATATTTTAAAATTATTTTTTACTACAAAAACATATTAATAATATCTAAATATATTAAATATCTTTTTATATTAAAAACAACTTGCAATATAACACGCGAGAAAATAATCTTATCATTATTGTATTTTCTTACATAGGATGTTGGGTGGCTACAAGTAGAGGGAAGACCATAAATGTTAGCTTTTGTCCTGTATGTTCTTCCCTAGGTATTATTTAAAGTTTGGCACATAGATTTTTTCCACGCTGAACCAGAGTCGACTTGGACTTGGATCCTTCTTCTAGAACTTTTTGGACACAAAACTTCAATGTGAAAATAGGAATAGTGACCACGAATGTATTGGTCGTTTATTTTTATCTTTTAAAAGTATTCAAAAATAAAATAAAATTTGTATTTATTTTTCTTTTATTTCAAATTAATATGTTTTTGATATTATAGTGTAGAGTAATTTTTAAAATTATTTAATTTAATTAAAATTATATTGATTTTTTATATTAAAACTACTTACAAATTTTAAAAATATTAATTTAATATTTTTTAAATAAGTGTTAATCCAAAAACAAACCATCACTGTAATACTCAGAAAAACTGGTCCATGTTTCACATCTAAACAAATATCTGACTCCTATTTTCTCTCACCCGTGAACAATACGAAAGGGAATTATAGTGTAGAGTAATTTTTAAAAGTATTTTCTCTCACCGTGAACAATACGGAAGGAATTAAAGTGCTCCCACTTGCATATTTGAATATAAGAATTATTAATTTAAGATTGCAGAAAGAGATTTATGTGCCTATAATAATATGATTTAGCCAATGCATAATAGACATGATAGCCTTTTGAGCTGTGAAATTGCTCATAAAAAATCATTCTAGAGATTGTTGTTGATTTTAATCAAGAAAAGTGACAATGGCAGCATGATAATTGTTCTTACCAAACAACATACAAGTTGCAAGCCAATCCTGGGCCTCATGGGGAGTTCTCAAACTATAATCCCTCCAAAAAAAAATTGTTTCCTCACTGTTTTGTTCTTGTTTCTTTCAACTTCAAGTGCCCAGAACGTTTTGCGAAGAGGTTCATCTCTATCAGTAGAAGATGATTCAGACATCCTTACCTCACCAGATAAAACATTCTCTTGTGGATTCTATGGGATGGGACAAAATGCTTATTGGTTCTCTATTTGGTTCACCAATTCCAAGGACAGGACTGTGGTTTGGATGGCCAACAGAGACAGACCTGCCAATGGCCGAGGTTCAAGAGTTTCTCTACGACGAGACGGTGCAATGGTCTTGACAGATGTTGATGGCTCCATCATATGGGAGACTAACACCACCTCCACTGATGTTGGAAGAGCAGAGCGTCTGGACACTGGTAACCTTGTTCTTAAAGACCCTGGTGGTAAGATTCTATGGCAATGCTTTGATTTTCCTACTGATACACTTCTTCCAAACCAGTTATTTACAAAGAGGACAAAGCTGGTTGCTAGATTGCATAGCGGGTCTTATGCCTCTGGATATTTTAGTTTCTTTTTTGATAATGATAATGTGCTGAGGTTGATATATGATGGTCCTGATATTTCAAGCATATACTGGCCTAATCCTGATTTTGATGTGTTCAGAAATGGTAGAACAAATTATAATAGCAGCAGAACTGCAGTTTTTGATGAAATGGGCCATTTTATATCTAGTGATCAGCTCCAGTTCAGCGCTCCTGACACGGGTTTATTAAGGATCAAAAGGAGGCTAACAATGGACCATGATGGGAATCTCAGGCTTTATAGCCTGAACAATGAAACCGGATTGTGGGTGATATCATGGCAAGCTCTTTCTCAGCTTTGTACTGTTCATGGAATTTGTGGGATAAACTCGATTTGTGTAAATACACCAGACCCCAAGTGTTCATGCCCACCTGGCTATGAGATCACTGAGCCTAGTAATTGGAATAAAGGCTGCAAGCCCTTGTTCAACAGCACTCTTTCACAGTCTCAGCAAGTGAAGTTTGTGCTGTTGCCCCATGTAGATTACTGGGGATTTGATCTTAATTACAGTGACTCCGCTACATTCAACTCCTGCATGAAGATCTGCTTGGAGGATTATCGGTGTAATGCATTTAGCTATAGGCTAGATGGGAGACGACTTTGCTACACAAAAGGCGTGCTTTTCAATGGTTACCAGTCCCCAAGTTTTCCAGGCAATATATATCTGAGATTGCCAGTTAGTTTTGAGACATCTCAACTCGGTATTCTTAATGGCACTGACCTCATTTGCCAGTCTGCTGAATCAGAAACAACGATCGGTTCTCCTTCTATGTATAACTTCGACACTAAGAGGACGAGATGGGTTTATTTCTACTCATTTGCTTCTGCCATTGGATTTATTGAAATTCTCTTTGTAGTTTCAGGTTGGTGGTTTCTTTTCAGAAAGCGTGGTTCGCCAAATTTGGCGGAAGACGGATATCATCTGGTATTAAGTCCATTTAGGAGGTTTACTTACACTGAGCTCAAGAAGGCGACGAATAACTTCAAGGAAGAGCTGGGAAGGGGAGGTTCCGGAGCCGTGTATAAGGGCATTTTGACAGATGAAAGGGTTGTAGCTGTGAAGAGACTGGAAAACATGTACCAAGGGGAAGATGTATTTTGGGCAGAAGTGAGCACAATTGGAAAAATCAATCACATGAACCTGGTGAGAATGTGGGGATTCTGTTCAGAGGGCAAACACAGACTCCTAGTCTATGAGTACATGGAATATCAATCACTGGACAAGCATCTATTCTCCCCAACGTTTCTTGAATGGAAAGACAGGTTTAAAGCGGCCTTAGGGATAGCTAAGGGTTTGGCTTATCTTCATCACGAGTGTTTAGAATGGGTTATACATTGTGATGTGAAGCCAGGAAATATTCTTTTGGACAGTGAATTTGAACCTAAGATTGCAGATTTTGGGCTTGCCAAGTTGTCTCAGAGGGGTGGTAATAGCTCCGACTTCTCTCAGATTCGAGGAACCAAGGGTTACATGGCTCCAGAGTGGGCTACAAATCTTCCTATCACTGCAAAAGTTGATGTTTATAGTTATGGAGTTGTGGTTCTAGAGATAGTGAAAGGAATCCCACTCTCAAATTGGGTCATAGAGGGCAGGGAAGAGCATGATGAATCAGATCTAACAAGGTTTGTCAGAGTTGTGAAAAGGAAAATTCAGTGCGGAGAGACCTCTTGGATAGAAGAAATAGTGGATCCAAGATTGAACGGTCAGTTTAGCAGGAGCCAAGCAACAACGATTGTTGAACTTGGCATGTCTTGTGTAGAGGAAGATAGAAACAAGAGACCAACAATGGATTCGGTAGTCCAAGCTCTATTAGAATGTCTAGATGAATCTTAAACCCAGCTTTTGGACAGTCGGTAATTGCTTCAACTTGTAATTTGTTAAGTAGTTTCCGTTATCTTGTAAGGGTTTCTCCAATGTAAAGGACGCAATTACAAACATTCAGGGGACAACGTTATCTGCAATGTTCTGATAAACTCTGACTTAACTTTTTGTCATCCACAGCATCAGCAAGCGTATCTGAAGCAGATTCATTTTTTGGCTTCCCTGAATCATAAGAGTCAAAAGCATTTTAATTTTTCTATCATCTACATAAAAAGATCACTCAATGAATTTGCGGACATGAAAATCAACAGATTCGGTGTCAGATGATAGAAAAAACAAACAGGCCCTTAAAATGTAGATGATACCAAATGACTTGTGTACATCTTATTGTGACATGTCTTCTCTTATTGGACCTGTTTTAGTATTTTACATGTAATAATCCAATAAATGTTTTGAAAGTAAATAAATAATATACTTGCATTTGAAACACCATGGTACCCAGTGACCTACCCGTTACTGAACTAGTGAACCTTAGGCCCTTGGCCAGGTCAAGGTTGAGCTGGGTTTGATAATCCAACCCACCCAAAGGACCAAAACAGGCAAAACCATATTTTCAGGCCTTGATAGGTCAAACTCAACAGTCTAGGTTAGTCCCCATCCATTAATTTATGATCTTCAATTCAGTCCTCAAACTTGCAAAACTTGCAATCACAAAACCATTTGAGGGATGGTCAATTGCAAAGATCTTGTACATATTACAAACCATCAGTGTCTTCAATTTTCCATGATTGGAAGTGAGTTAGGTGGTTTGAAGACTGAATTGAAATATGTGTGCGCGCTTTGTGTATATAGAAGCTAAATGATGTTATTTGCTCCAGCACCAGATGCGAAGACATCAGTGATCATTTTATTCAAAACAAATAGCAATGAAAAAATAGAAACCAACTATAGCATGAAAAAATCTATGAGGGATAAAATTAAAAAAAAAATTATAAATTATTCAGAATAAAAATAATATTAATAAAAAAATAGACCAAATCTTAAGGGAAAAAAAATGAAGGGTTTTTCTGAAAATTTGAAAGTCCATCACAAAAACAAAAGAGAGGAGGGAAACAGGAAAAAAAAAAGAGTCCATGCATGCCAAATTGGAGACAATTAGACTACGTGCACCACCTAGGCATGAAGGGGTTGTTGAGACGCTTCGGTTGCCACCCCGAAACTAAACCTTCAGCAACTAGACAGCACCACACGCATTGTCAAAACCCTAGTCACTATTCACACACATACAACAATAGACATATTATTCCAATCTAGTGTTTTGTGTCTTAGAGTCCGTTTGTCTAAGCGGCAACATTTACGTTTCTTAAAAACACATTGATAAATGTGTTTGGTTGCTACATGCTAAAAAATTCTAAAACATGGGTCCCATTATTTTGTTGAGGCGAGACCGTGATTTTGAAAAAGCAAGAAAATATCGCTTCTTGCAAGTTCAACCACATGTTGAACTTTCTAGAGATAACAGAGATGGAAAATTTATCGGCTTATCCTCTTCTTCTTTGTTGCTCTTTTCGTCTATTCTTGGCATTCATTTCTCTTTAATGCGCACAGCAACCCTACAAGAAACCATTACTGCTAATAACAATTAAAGTGATAGCTGCATCTCTTTCTACAGGAAAACATTGAATTATGGGGAAAAAACAAGAGGGTAAGGGAAGGGGGCATGAAAGAGTTAGAAATGCACGGCATTGCTGTTGTAAAGCCATTAATTGTCTGTATAAAAACTCAAGTTTGGTCAATATTTGTAGCGGAACTCTTTTTCAATGGGTTTGAACATGTATCCCATGACATTTTATTGGTTGTAATATTATTTTTTTTATGTAATTCTTCATTAATATTAATATTAATGAAGTCCTTTTAGGTAATTATATCATAATATCAAATTAAATCATAATTTTTAACCAAACACATTAAATTATTTTTTGTTCAACCTCAATTTTAACTACAGTTTTTAACCAAACATATATTTTTCCAAATCAATCACGACTAAAAACACTTTTTATAAAACTATTTTTTTCAAACCACAACCACAACATTCATCACAATACCAAACACAATTTTACAATGAATCACTGACCCGGCCCTTTTAAGTTTTTGTTAAAATGAAGCATTTCTATCATTTGGATTATGTGGCTGGAGTACAATTTGAAATTTTTTTAGCAATCTTCACAGTGGCAACTCCTTCACTGTATAATAATCTTTCTCATCTCTCGACTTCTTATGAAGTTCTACATCCAGGGGCTCTCAAGGAATTGCATTAGATGAATTAATTGTGAAACGCTATACTGGTCTCTTTTTTTAATTTCTTTATCTAGAAGCAACTGCAGCTGTCATTTTAACCATGTTTATCTGACATTCCCTTGAATCATTTTCTTCTAGATGAAGAAAATTATTAGCAGACGAGAGGGAGAGAGTAAAAGAGTGAAACAACAAGCTTCTCAAAATCTAACCAGGCCATAATGCTTTTTAAATGACATTTTTCCTCAGTCTAATTGCTCTTACTTACATTGCCTAATAACCTAATAACACAGGGTGGTTACAGGGAACATATTCCACTAGATCAATTGATATTTTAGTAAAAACAATTTGCTCATTGACTCAAGTGCATCACAGTCCAAAATCTTCTATTCTGGATTTCCCATATGAAATAGGGCACTGTTTACACAACAGTGAGGCATAAAAGAACCAGTTTCACAATAAAAGATATGTACATTTTCACAATTGTGGTATATAAAAACCATCTTCAACAAGTTTTACAACATAATCCTACTCCATGATCTACCAAGGGGTAGCCAGGCACCAATTTTTGGTCATGTATTTCAGAGGAAACATGGTATCGATTGCACATTCAACTCTCACTAGACCACGATCTTATATCTCATTAGGGTAGCAAAACGAATCAGGATATGGTCACACTCACATCATACAGCTGCCTTTACTAGTGGCCATCTTGATCAACCAAAACTCACTCAAATAGCTAGGAAAACCTCTTGTATCACATATCCTAGTCATCAGTTCTGAAGAACTAACCTAGTTGATTCCAATTTGTTTTGGTTTCATTTTTACTACAATTTTAGTGGTAAGATTCAGAATTAAACAACGATGTCTTAAAAACTTATTATCTAGATAGCATAGCAGCAAAGAATTGCAAATCAGTAAAAAATAAAAGATGAAATTTCTTCCTTTGCTTCTCCACTTTTGTCTTTAACAGTCAATATAGATTTTTAATTGGACATACAGTTTGTTTATTCTTGTTTCATTCTGCTTCACTGGGAATGAATGGAGAACAAGACCGTAGTTTAAAAAGCTTGTGGATCTCAAATATCGCCTTTAGGAGGAATATAATTAGCCTAGCAAATTTATATTGTTTAACATGAAAGATAAAAAATTGCCCCGAGAAACAAACATCAGTTTATGAAATATAATAGAAAAGGTTTCCAATTATGTTAATCAATTGGTCGAGATTAGGAGGGGAAAAATCAATCAATTATGTTAATTTCTTTGTTTTTTTCCCATCTATGTTTTTCTTCTTCTTTTTTAAAATTTCAGTTCCATCTTGTAATATTAGATTTATTAAGGATTAATTAAGGATTGAGCTTAATAAAATTTCAATTCCATCTTTTTAAAATTTCAATTGAGCTTAATATTTTTTTTCAATTTACTTTTTATGAGGTTATGTCAATCTCATGACCCGAACCACGAGTTTAACTTTGTTTACTCGAGTTTTTCTTCCTTTTCCTGATTGTTTATTTTTTTCTCAATTTTATCGATCCTTCAATATTGATTTGATTCGGAATTAGACTTCTTGATTTGTTTTGGTTTGAATTCAATAAGATTATCCTCGTCTCATAACTCGGGTAAAAAATTTGATGGGTTAACTTGAGTTGATTCGAGTTATTCTTTTATGCCTTTTTTTTAATAGAATTCTTAATTTCAATTTCATTATTCAATATTATATTTATTGGGGACTGAACTTCATAATTTCTTTCCATATACTTTTTATGAGATCATCCCAGTTTCTTGACCCAAACCGTGGGTTTGACGAGTTAATTCGGTTAACTCAGGTTTTTTCATTTTTCTAATTGACTTTTTTTTCTTGATTTCATTCTTTAACATTGGGTTAATTGGGATTTAGGTTTCATGATTTGTTTTAGTTTGCTTTCTATGAGGTTATCATCATCTTTACGATGATGGATGATCGCCTGTAGGTCACTGGTTTGGCGGGTCAAACCGAGTTGACTAGAGTTTTTTTCCTGTTTTATGATCATTTTTTTTTCAATTTCAGCTTTAAATACTAGGTTGATTGAGAATTGAACTTTATAATTTGTTTCAATTTTCTTTCTATTGGGTTATCCCGATCTAATGATTTAGGTCGCGAGTTTGTTAGGTTAACCCGAGTTGACTCGGGTTATTTTTTTGTTCTATTTTTAATTGATTTTTTTTTCAATTTCATCGTTCAATATTGAGTTTGTTGGAAATTAGATTTCATAATTTATTTTGATTTGTTTTTTCACGAGGTTATCATGTATCATGACACGATCAAAGAGTTGATGTCTTATCCCAAGTGCAGGAGTGTCAAAGTAATAAATAACCCGGCAAGACCGGGGTCGAACCACAGGGAGATGAACTATATAAATTAATAATAATAACAACAACAACAATGATGATGGTGATGGTGATGATGAGTTAAAGAGGACTCTGAGATGTAAGATTAACGTGAAGATTAAACAATGATAAAAACAAATATTAAGGTTAGAGGATTCACTAATAGTATTAAAGATAAGAAAAGTATAAACTCTTTATAAATTATCAATATGATTATATTAATCATCTTATTTACGTAATACCATACTTATAAATTTTATCAGGTATACATGATGTTAACTTATGTTGACAACAAATCAAGTTCCTCTCATAACAACGATGTCTGCCGAAGACTATGAAAGATTAAGTATTTGATGTACCAAGTGTTATACAACACAAATCTAGATTAACCATTTAACAAGCAAGGTATTAAGAATTAATAAAATAAAAATGATAAGACATGTTAATAGCAAGTTGTCTAGGATATAAGTATTGAAGTCCATATTGAGTTTATATTATACTTATCCTAACACCATTAGTGAAACATTTTCACCTTGACATGATAGACTTAGCTAAACATTATGAAGAAGAAAAATATAAATAAAAAATATAAGAACATAAACATGATATAAGTTAACTAAGTATAGTAAAGAAAATGAAAAGCATACACAAGAGATTAATGAAAGCAAAACTTAAGCATTACAAAAATATAAAGAAAGAGAGCAAGAACATGATCTTGATCTGAAAACCAAGATGCCTAAATGAATGGAAAATACCTCCTTTTATAGTCTAAAATTCAGAACTATTTATTTGGTAATTGATTATTGATGTAGTGACCAACTATTGATTTAGTGGACTTGGTGGACAGCAACACTCAAGCATTTTGCCTGGATGAAATGACATTGATTCAATTAGAATTTGGCAAAGTGTTCTTCTTAACAGTTGTTGGAAATCATCTCCTCTTTCCACCCATAACATTTCAAAGCATTTGGATCATTAGAGCTTGAGATATGGCTAAAATACCGAGTAGTGCTTCTGGTGGATGTGGTGGACAGCCCTCAAGCTCTTGTCTGGATGAAATGTCATTGCTAACATCAGAATATGAGCATGTAGTCTTCATGAAAGTTATTGGAAATTGTCTTATCCTTTTCCACCCACCAAATTTGACGTCATTTTTCCTTCTAGAACTTCAGCTACGGGTAAAATTCTGAGTAGTGTTTAGTCTAGATTGCAGGATAGATTCTGACTTCTCTTTTGTGGCCAAACTTTGAATTTGAAAAAGGCAGATTTGGGTCTTCCACTATTCATTAATGTTGTAGGCCTATTTATTAACTTTCTAGCCATATAAAACAAACTAAAATCCAAGATCTATAGCTCTAGATATGACCCAATGACTGAACAGTGTTCCAATTTGAATTGAATCGGCATCTCCTTTCTAAGCCTACCTTTTCTTTGTCCTTTCACTTTCAATAGTTAATCACATCAATCAATCCTTTGAATTGTGAGATATGTATGCATTTAAAATGAGCATTTACCATAAATTAAAGCTATCTTATATTATCATACTTGTTTTTATAAACATGCTCTAGTTAAGGAGTTATTGATACTTTAAGTGCAAAATGATGATATAAAACCTTGATAAAAAATGCACTTTTAAGTACTAATCATATCATGACTTGGCATGTGGATTAGCTAGTTAACCTGACTTGACCCGAATCGATCCAATATTTTGTTGTCTTAATATTATATAAAAAAATATAATATTGAATATTTATTATGAGACAAACCATATTTTTACTAGTTATTTTAGTTACTTTGGACTTGTTAAATCAATAAATAAAGTGATATCAGATGAATCCCATATATTTTAAAATTATTTTTTACTACAAAAAAAATTAATAATATCTAAATATATTAAATATCTTTTTATATTAAAAACAACTTGCAATATAACACGCAAGAAAATAATCTTATCATCATTGTATTTTAGTACATAGTATGTTAGGTGGCTACAAGTTGAGGGAAGACTATACATGTTAGCTTTTGTCCTGTAAGCTCTTCCATTGGTATTATTTAAAGTTTGGCACATAGATTTTTAACTTCGACCCAGAGTCGGCTTGGACTTGGATCCTTCTTCTAGAACTTTTTGGACACAAAACTTCAGTGTGAAAATAGGAATAATGGCTATGAATGTATGATATTATAGTGTAGAGTAATTTTTAAAAGTATTTATTTTAATTAAAATTATATTGATTTTTTTATAATAGTACATTAAAACTATTTTAAAATTTTAAAAATATTAATTTAATATTTTTTTAAATAATTTTTTTTAAATAAGTGTTAATGCAAAAACAAACCATCACTGTAATTCTCAGAAAAACTGGTCCATGAAAAAAAACAACCACACCTCCCACCCAAACACCCTCCTAAACAAATATCTGACTCTTATTTTCTCTCACCCGTGAACAATACGGAAGGAATTAAAATGCTCCCACTTGCATATTTGAATATAAGAATTATTACTTTAAGATTGGAGAAAGAGATTTACGTGCTTATAATAATATGATTCAGCCAGTACATAATAGACATGATAGCCTTTTGAGCTGTCAAATTGCTCATAAAAAAATCATTCAAGAGGTTGTTGTTGATCTAAATGTAGAAAAGTGACAATGGCAGGATGACTTTGCCCCCCTGGGGAGGCCTATAGATGATAATTGTTCTTACCAAACAACATACAAGTTGCAAGCCAATCCTGGGCCTCATGAGGAGTTCTCTAACTTCAATCCCTCCAAAAACAAATTGTTTCCTCACTGTTTTGTTCTTGTTTCTTTCATCTTCAAGTGCCCAGAACGTTTTGCGAAGAGGTTCATCTCTATCAGTAGAAGATGATTCAGACATCCTTATCTCACCAGATAAAACATTCTCTTGTGGATTCTATGGGATGGGACAAAATGCTTATTGGTTCTCTATTTGGTTCACCAATTCCAAGGACAGGACTGTGGTTTGGATGGCCAACAGAGACAGACCTGCCAATGGCCGAGGTTCAAGAGTTTCTCTACGACGAGACGGTGCTCTGGTCTTGACAGATGTTGATGGCTCCATCATATGGGAGACTAACACCACCTCCACTGATGTTGGAAGAGCAGAGCTTCTGGACACTGGTAACCTTGTTCTTAAAGACCCTGGTGGTAAGATTCTATGGCAAAGCTTTGATTTTCCTACTGATACACTTCTTCCAAACCAGTTATTTACAAAGAGGACAAAGCTGGTTGCTAGATTGCATAGCGGGTCTTATGCCTCTGGATATTTTAGCTTCTTTTTTGATAATGATAATGTGCTGAGGTTGATATATGATGGTCCTGATATTTCAAGCATATACTGGCCTAATCCTGATTTTGATGTGTTCAGAAATGGTAGAACAAATTATAATAGCAGCAGAACTGCAGTTTTTGATGAAATGGGCCATTTTATATCTAGTGATCAGCTCCAGTTCAGCGCTCCTGACACGGGTTTATTAAGGATCAAAAGGAGGCTAACAATGGACCATGATGGGAATCTCAGGCTTTATAGCCTGAACAATGAAACTGGATTGTGGGTGATATCATGGCAAGCTCTTTCTCAGCTTTGTAATGTTCATGGAATTTGTGGGATAAACTCGATTTGTGTAAATACACCAGACCCCAAGTGTTCATGCCCACCTGGCTATGAGATCACTGAGCCTGGTAATTGGAATAAAGGCTGCAAGCCTATGTTCAACAGCACTCTTTCACAGTCTCAGCAAGTGAAGTTTGTGCTGTTGCCCCATGTAGATTTCTGGGGATTTGATCTTAATTTCAGTGCATCCACTACATTCGACTCCTGCATGAAGCTCTGCTTGGGGGATTATCGGTGTAAAGCATTTAGCTATAGACTAGATGGGGGAGGACGTTGCTTCACAAAAGGCGTGCTTTTCAATGGTTACCAGTCCCCAAGTTTTCCAGGCAATATATATCTGAGATTGCCAGTTAGTTTTGAGACAACTCAACTAGGTATTCTTAATGGCACTGACCTAATTTGCCAGTCTGCTGAATCAGAAACAACGATCGGTTCTCCTTCTATGTATAACTTCAACTCTAAGAGGACGAGATGGGTTTATTTCTACTCATTTGCTTCTGCCATTGGACTTATTGAAATTCTCTTTGTAGTTTCAGGTTGGTGGTTTCTTTTCAGAAAGCGTGGTTCGCCAAATTTGGCGGAAGACGGATATCATCTGGTATTAAGTCCATTTAGGAGGTTTACTTACACTGAGCTCAAGAAGGCGACGAATAACTTCAAGGAAGAGCTGGGAAGGGGAGGTTCCGGAGCCGTGTATAAGGGCATTTTGACAGATGAAAGGGTTGTAGCTGTGAAGAGACTGGAAAACATGTACCAAGGGGAAGATGTATTTTGGGCAGAAGTGAGCACAATTGGAAAACTCAATCACATGAACCTGGTGAGAATGTGGGGATTCTGTTCAGAGGGCAAACACAGACTCCTAGTCTATGAGTACATGGAATATCAATCACTGGACAAGCATCTATTCTCCCCAACGTTTCTTGAATGGAAAGACAGGTTTAAAGCGGCCTTAGGTATAGCTAAGGGGTTGGCTTATCTTCATCACGAGTGTTTAGAATGGGTCATGCATTGTGATGTGAAGCCAGGAAATATTCTTTTGGACAGTGAATTTGAACCTAAGATTGCAGATTTTGGGCTTGCCAAGTTGTCTCAGAGGGGTGATAATAGCTCCGACTTCTCTCAGATTCGAGGAACCAAGGGTTACATGGCTCCAGAGTGGGCTACAAATCTTCCTATCACTGCAAAAGTTGATGTTTATAGTTATGGAGTTGTGGTTCTAGAGATAGTGAAAGGAATCCCACTCTCAAATTGGGTCATAGAGGGCAGGGAAGAGCATGATGAATCAGATCTAACAAGGTTTGTCAGAGTGGTGAAAAGGAAAATTCAGTGCGGAGAGGCCTCTTGGATAGAAGAAATAGTGGATCCAAGATTGAACGGTCAGTTTAGCAGGAGCCAAGCAACAACGATTGTTGAACTTGGCATGTCTTGTGTAGAGGAAGATAGAAACAAGAGACCAACAATGGATTCGGTAGTCCAAGCTCTATTAGAATGTCTAGATGAATCTTAAACCCAGCTTTTGGACAGTCGGTAATTGCTTCAACTTGTAATTTGTTAAGTAGTTTCCTTTTGGAGTTTTGGCTCTAAGGTAATTTTGTGCTTCTGTCATCGAATAACAGTCATGTTGTTCAAATTCTACCGTGGCATTTTCCCTACAGCATCACACACTTGACATGATTTAGTGCTTCGGATGTAAAAATTGTTTGGTCAATTTGCGTTGTCATGCATAGGCGATTGGCCATTAAGGACTGACGCATGCCTTCAGGTTTTGAAATAACACGAGGGTTACAAACTAGCTCACTAGTTTTCTACACCACAAATTACTATGAGTGTCTGTTATATTTGAAAATGTCTCAACCGGAAATAAACAAGATGGTTTAGTACTCACTGACGGAGTTCGGACTGGTGCTTGCTTGAGGCAACCGTGGCTTAAGCTCTGCGTCGAACCTAAAAGAAAGAAGGAAAAAACACAGTGCAGCTGTGGCTACCATGGTAAAGGAAAGTATTAGTATAGTTCTCACTTCCCACAAGATGAGTGAACAAACAAAATGATATTTATCCTCCTTGCCACAGTAACCTCTAATTCCACATTGGTGCAGCAAAGAATTAAACGAACATTTCCAGTGGCCAAAATTATCTTGCAAAGGTTGCTCCAATGTAAAGTACGCAATTACAAACATTTGGGGGACAACAGATTCATTTTTTGTCATCCACAGCATCAGCAATGTTCTGATAAACTTTGACTTAACTTTTTGTCATCCACAGCATCAGCAAGCGTATCTGAAGCAGATTCATTTTTTGGCGGACATGAAAATCAACAGATTCGGTGTCCTAAGGCTCAGCACAGAGTTCTGGCTCAGTTCCAGATTCGAAATATGTACACACCAGGATATGCATTACTTATCACAGATACAAACAGACCATATGATCAGGCTCATTTCTAGGAACATATGGAAGACATATACATATAGATACGTGTGTGTGTTTGTTGCCATCAGAAGACATATACATATAAAGATACGTGGTTAATCCAACGATTATAAGAAGTGGTCAGTTTAAACAATTTATGATAAAAGAAAAATGCTAATCTAACATCAACCTATAACCAACTAAAAAAGACAACACATGACAAATCTAAGGATTGCGTAAATACAGTGATTTAATAGCACTGAAAGGCAAGACAGATATTCCTTTCTCAAAGATAAACAACATTAACATGAGATGAATTTTATAGCATTTTTTCTCCTCCTTCCACTTACTTTTTAACCAAGGATAAAATCTTCCACATCCTCCAATTCATTAAATGTTAATGTCCAACAAACTCTGTTCAATTTAAGCTACAAATCAGTAAAGTTTTGCTATATTCATGGGATAGAATAGAAGAAATATCATGCTCTAGACTGCCCTAATAAAATCAGAGAGAAATTCACGAGCAATTATTGCAAGAAAAAAAGTCAATCCATGGGTGTATGGATACAGTTCCACTACCAGTGTCGTATCCTATAGCAAAGTTGAAAAAGACCTCTCGCTCCATTGACTTCAAAACAACATAATAGCATCTTCAAGTTTTGTTCTATTTCCTTCCTTAAGTTTAGTTGCATGTACAAGGAGTTGAAAAGTAAAAACATAATGGTTTAGTGTATGAACAACTCTCTACTGTTTTCATTCATGTTCCAACGCAGCTACCTCTGCAATGATGGAGCTTTTCAGTTTCCTACAGAACAATGACAAAAGCATGGTGTGCAGATTGTGAAGGATAATTGCCCAGTAAACATAATAAGCTCATTACACACAACTGATTTTCCTTATCAAGAAGCAAGTGGCATGCTGCAAACCAAACCTTTATGAGATTCTCTAGCATGTTGTTTCTGTAGTATATAGATATCATGCGATTACATAGCTGCTATGGCACGGAATGAAGATCTCTACCAATTTTCTTCAACCAAAACTCATGTGCTTCTTTTGCTCTGTGGTCCATATCTAATGCTCGTATAAACTGCGCATAAGTTCCCATTGTAGTTCCCTGCCCCTTGCTGAGCATCCATTTAATAACCTTTAGAGATTAATAAAATATGAACAGATCAAATAATGCATAATGCTAAAGAAATAACATTAATAAGTAGCATAACAAAGAATATTAAAAACATAGTAGCATAACAAAGAATATTTTAACAAGAACACAGAAACATCACTCATGAACATGTTGAAAGCCAAGTTGACAGAATTACTTTACACTTTGATGTTCTCAAGCTAAAAAAATATAAGGTAGGTAGTCACTATAGTTCATGGGTTCATGGGTAGCTAAGGCGGGTCTTGGCAGTGTGCTTAAGACTAAAATTACCAGCATAAAAAAGAAAATAAACCAAACTGTATCCAACATTCTCTAATGACACTAAATGATAACTACTCACTAAAGAGCTGAAAGCAGACTTTTGCAAAACTATATTAGGAGTTTCCCACAACGCATTCACAAATATCTTCAGAGAAGTAAACATAAAACAGCTTATTAATTAGCAAAAAAACAATTGCAGCTGTCGCCATGCACCAAATGCAAGGAAGGTCTCCAATATCTCCTGATTATACTTCCAATTCTTTGGCCTATTCCTCTTCTCAATATGTTTCTTCATAAAACTTCTATATTATCCCTTGCAGACCCCAAATGTTTTTGTCACCTTAGAAATATATCCATAAGCTGTAGTACTCAAGAAAAAGAAATACTCGTAAATCTAGGTTTATCTCTTAAACCCACAATCTGTTAAGTTCTAAACCTAGGTTCAACCAGGAAGCTAAACATCGCGGGTTTGACGAGTTAACTCCATTAACTCATGTTTTTTCACTTTTCTAATTGTTTTTTTTCCCTGGATTTCATTCTTCAACAATGAATGAATTGGGATTTAGGTTTCGTGATTTGTTTTTTATGAGGTTATCCCCATCTTATATTTGAAAACACCTTTCCTATACGGGAGATCATCCAAAAATTTTAAACTTGCAATTACACAACAATTTAAATTGGATTACCACAAACTAGTTGATTTTATTTCAATCCATGTCAATCAAATAATTTCAATAATGTTAATTTAACCAAATTTTCAATTAACTTTGCTATATCCATTTGCGAAATGATCATAAGACGTTAATATAAACACATTAAAGGATCTGTAGTATCAATATTTCACATTAAAAACTATTCTTTTATCCTAACTATTATCTTAGCTATTTTTAAATTTTTTATTTATAATGGCTATTATTTTGTTTATTTTTTATTATTTTCAAATAGTTTTTATTTTTCATGAAATTAAAAACTGCTTGTTAACACCAACAAATCAATTAGCTAACCATATTAATAAGACAAAATTAGAAAAAATTTCCAAATATCTATACATAATAATTAAAGAGCATAAAAAATAAAAATTTCCAATAACATTTATACAATTATTAATAACAAAAAAATTAAAAAATTTCCATCAACTTTTATACAATTATTTATAATAGAAAAATTAAAAACTTTTCATTAACATTTACACAATTATTAATAAGGAAAAAATAAAAAAAATCCCAATAAAATTTATACAATTATTAATAAAAGAAAAATTAAAAACTTTTCATTAACATTTACACAATTATTAATAAGGAAAAAATAAAAAAAAATTCCCAATAAAATTTATACAATTATTAATAACAGAAAATATAAAACAAAAATAAAATGAAAAAAAAACACAAAAAAAGAAGGAAAAAGAAGAATCTTACCTTAATTTGAGTTTTTCCGAGCCTAAGAAGAGAAAAAAATATGAACAAATCATTAAATAAATAGAGAAGAAGATGAGGAGAAGATATGTTTGCGCATAGAGAAGAAGTGAGGAGAAGATAATGGGTTGAGGATAGAAGGAGAGAGAAGGAGAGAGAGAAGAAAAAGAAAGATGAAGATTTGGGAGGAGGAGAAAAGAAGTTGCAGAAGAAGAGAGAAGAAGAGAAATGTGCCTGTCTGTTATGATTTTAGGGATTTTAGTATTTTTAATTTGAGGCTTTTTTACTGATGGACAATTAAATATTAATATTTTTAATTTTTCTGTCAATATCCGTCTGCAAAGTCTAATTGAAATTTTCCATTTAATCAAAAAAATTCAGAATTCTACCAACTATCACTGACTACTTTTTTGCTTCTGTTAGTGATTTCATATGTACTGATCAGTAATAAACAATGCAAGTGAGATATGAATAGTACCTTAGATCTCGGGAAAATATCGACGTACATTTACAATCAGTGATTTCGTATATACTGATTAGTAATAAACAGTGCAAATAAGAAATGAATAGTATCTTAGCTCTAGAGAAAATACCGACGTACATTAACCATTGGTGATTCTGTATGTACTAAACAGTAAATAAACAATGCAAGTGAAAAGTGAACAGTATCTTACCTCTCGGAAAAATATCGATGGACATTAATTGTTGGTGATCCCATATGTATTGAACACAGTGAACAATGTTAGTGAGAAGGGAACAATTCCAATGCTCTCTGGAATATACCGATAGACTAAATTCATCGGTGTATCTTTTGTATTTTATAGGTCCATCGGTATTTTCATCGGTGCAAAACAGTTTCTGTTACCAAATTGTATCTTGATTCTTTATGTATCCATCCTGCAAATACTTAAAATCACCGCAGCACACATAGCACAATAACACTAGTTCTATGTATAATAATAAAAATACATAAAATAAATGTTTCTTTGTGATTTAATAATAAATAAACATCATTGTTATTACATTAAAGTTAATTTCATCTATAAATATTACATTACAGTTTATGGCATTATACATTCGTGTTGTGCAAATTAATAAGAATCGTCTTCTTCTTTAATTTTATCATCGTCATATCCATCACAATCTTCTACGTTGATTTCATTGCTCTCATTATCTTCATTGACTTGTGTATGTCCATTGGTTCTCAAAACATCATTTAACTCCTCAACATCAATATCAACATAAACATCAACATCAACATCAACATCAACATCAACAAAAGTATTCTCGGCGATGTGAAAATTTGAATTTTCTTTTAAGTCATTAAACGGAGCAACTCGATATGAATCAACTAACTCATCAAGTGGAAAGACATCATCTCCTACAATTAATTCATCGTTGCCATCCTGAACAACCTGGACATGACTCCGGGTTTGATTTTCATTACGGATAACCAATCAACTGTTGAACGATCCTTTCTAAATGAAAAGGTGTGTGTAATAAACTTTTTGTTATTGCTTGGCGAAAACAAAGACATTATCGATGTTGCGGAGTCTAACCTTTGTATTAATTTCAACCAACCATTATGGAGATCTACTCTGATTTATCAATCTATCATGATAAATCAGAGTAGATCAGTGGTATCATACTAATAGCATTTGAATAAATAGAGTATATTTTGCTTGCTATGATATTACAATTCAATGTCCTCTTCTTACTTTTCGTGGTAATCAACTTCAAACTTATTAGAAGTCGATCCCTTAACACATACCTCATTGTTACATGTCTTTCTACCATAACTATACTCTTTAGTATTAAACACATCCATTGATGAAATACCTATTATAGAGCACTTCACCTTTCTTTTATGACTAAAACTTAGTAAATTCAAAGTAATACTAGCATTCCCTCCAATTGATAAACCTGGTACATGAATTACATCTCCATCACAGTTAACGAGAAATATGTAATGAAATTAAGTATCATGAGATATAAGAATAATTAAGTAGTCTTTACATGTGTTCTGAACCACGTGAAAAATTGTTCATCGTATAGTCGAAAAATTTGGGATTTAGTCAGCTGTGAGTTTTTGAACAGTCAAAATTAACGATGTTACCTACGAGGAATTCATCAATCCATCAATTTATGATAGTATAAGAGATAAATTGTTTGAAAGTAACAACATATGGAGTATTATACATACTGGATAAAAGGTCTTAGTTCATCGAAGTTCATCTAAGTTCATTGCTCGTCAGGTTATAAATTAAATATTATAAATAGATTTACCGACAGATTTAATCAAGAAATTTAAATCCATTGATAATTCTGTTTGTAAAAACAACACGTCATCTTACTTTTTGGATTTTTTTCATTCCTTATTTTCCCAATGTAATTCTCATGTATATACTGAAGGAATATTTTCGTCGGTATTTACCAATGCCTACTGTGAGGGCATATTTAGTCAGAAAAATTCACCGTAATTTACCAACGGAATATTTTTGTCGGTGTGTCCGTTTGTATTTGTCAATTTTCTGGTAGTATTATATTATACTCTTTAAAAGTTTTAAAGTAGAATGTTTATGAAATAATAAAAGATTTTAAAAAATATGAAACTGAAACTGAACTAAATTGATTTTAATGGACATATTTATCTATATAATCTTATGATTATTGTATTTTATTACATAGTATGTTAGGTGGCTACAAGTTGAGGGAAGACTATACATATTGGCTTTTGTCCTCATAGATTTTTTTCCACCGCGACCCAGTAGACTTGGACTTGGATCCTTCTTCTAGGTTGTAAGAACTTTTTGGACACAAAACTTCAATGCGAAAATTGGATTAATGGCTATGAATGTATGATATTATATTGTAGAGTAATTTTTAAAAGTATTTTTTAATTAAAATTATATTGATTTTTTTTATATTAGTACATTAAAACTATTTTAAAATTTTAAAAATATTAATTTAATATTTTTTTAAATAAATTTTTTTAAATAAGTGTTAATGCAAAAACAAACCATCACTGTAATTCTCAGAAAAACTGGTCCATGTTTCACATCTAAACAAATATCAGACTCCTATTTTCTCTCACCCGTAAACAATACGGAAGGAATTAAAATGCTCCCACTTGCATATTTGAATATAAGAATTGTTTATTTAAGATTGGTGAAAGAGATTTATGTGCTTATAATAATATGACTCAGCCAATGCATAATAGACATGATAGCCTTCTGAGCTGTCAAATTGCTCATAAAAAATCATTCAAGAGATTGTTGTTGATTTAAATCAAGAAAAGTGACAATGGCAGAATGAATTTGTCATCCTTGCAATAGCATTGTCACTCTATTTCATTCAATTGTTTTTTTTTTTAGATGAAATTTATACAAGAAAAATTTTATTATTAAGTTAATAAACTATTCGAATCAACGTAATAAAAAGATATTTAAATTAATATTAATCTTAAACCTTCCGAACCATGCATTAATCATAGATTTTCATTCAAAATATTTGAAAACCTGATTTCATTGAAACAATGGAATTTTCATTGAAGATTTCATTACCGATGTTATGGTTCTGGCAATCTTAATATTTGTAAACCTGAAATTGCATTCATTAATTGTAATTAGTTTTTTAAAAATTATTAACATGTCGATGTGAAGGGAAAACAAAATTGCATTGAAAGATCGTTCTTCCACTGAGCCTGGTACTTTCAAGTAAACGGGTCATGTTATGAAGGGACCCCCCTTGACGTGGCAACATCACACTCGACGAGCTCACATTATGAGTGGATGCATGTGTCTTAGGTGCCTGTTCTTGGTCGGCACCTAACGACTCATGGTCATTAGAAGCGCTACTAGAAAAACTAGCAGCGATCCTATCTGTATGACGTGTTATTGACTTTTCCCTATGCATCTACACAAATATAAAGATTGAGGTACTCGTAAACCATTTCTATTTAAAAAACATTTGGCAAGCACCTTCTCTATACGGGAAACTACCCAAAAGTTTTAAACTTGCAATTACACAACAATTTAAATTGGATTGCCACAAACCAAGTTGATTTTATTAAAATCCATGTCAATCGAATTATTTTTAATTGTCACACGTCCCCTGCGTGGCGTCTACGACGATTTTTGTTCTGTTTTGATTGATTTCTTGGTAGTCGCCACCTAATATTTAATTGAAGGGTTACTAGGAAACCCGAGTGTACTGGTCTTGTCATAGATTTACGGGTAAGAGACTGGTTGTGCCTAGGGAAGGTATTAGCACTCCTAGCGCACCCTACCTGAGGTAAGCTGCTTTGCGATTTGATGTGATAAAAAAGTTTTAAAAATTTTATCCTTTCATTGGATATTAAAAATACGACTTACATGTAAGTTCATAATCCTTAACCATGAGCAAATCAAAATATTAAATTCTTCTTTATTCTTTGCAATTTTATCAAAAACAAATCCATAAAAAAATACAAACACATTCACTTTCACTATATTTTTTCTTTTTTTCTTTTTTTTCTTACATCCACACTACAAATTATAAAAATTCAAAACTAATCAAAAATTACATTAAACAATTTAAAATTAACAAAATAGCCTCTAAAACTCCAGGAATTGCAGGGAAGGCCTTATAAATTTATTAAATATTATAAATAGTACTGACGGATTTAATCCATGCATTTAAATCCATCGATAATTTTGTCTGTAGAAACAACACGTCATCTTACTTTGTGGATTTTTTTTCATTCTTTCTTTTTTCACTGTAATTCTCTTGGTATATACTGAAGGAATATTTTCATCGGTATTTACAGATGCCTACTGTGAGGGCATATTTAGTCAGAAAAATTCACCGTAATTTACCAAAGGAATATTTATGTCGGTGTGTCTATTTGTAATTGTCAATTTTCTAATAGTGTTATATTATACTCTTTAAAAGTTATAAAGAAGAAAGTTTGTGAAATAATAAAATATTTTTAAAAATTTGAAACTGAAAATGAACTAAATTGAATTTTTTAAGAAAATAATTATCTAAAATTATCCAAAAATAATTGGAAAACCATTTCAACTCATCTTTTATAATTCAGGTAATTTACTCACATCTAGAAAAAACATTAGTCAAAATGGTGGATTCGATTGATTTTTTTAAAATGAAGAAATGACACATCGAATTTCGAATAAGTGGTAGAAAATGTTTTGAAGATATTGAAGAGTCACACCTCTTGATCTTGAAAGTGGTAGTGGGATTATTTACAAGGAATGCATTTGGTTAATAATCTATTGTAAATGAATGTGTTTAAAAGACCAAAACGATTACACTTCATTTATTTTCTCTTTCTAATTTATTTATGGTTATCCCATTTTTCTACGGTTTGTACATCACTCATACCTTTTTTATAGGGCAAAGCTTTAACTTATAAGATTTAACTAGTTATATCATGAGCATCATAAAAAAATTTCAAGTAAAAGTATTAATAATATTGTTATCCTATTAAATATGTAGAATTATACATAAATTATATTGGTATAAATATGTGTTGAGAATATTATAATCTAAGTCCATGGATTAACAGGAGTTTCTCTATAATGAGAGTTATATGATATAAGAATGATATGTTATTTTCTTTCTAGCCCAATATTATTAAGTTCGGGTATTATAAATCCCAACCTTCTATTTTCTCTTACAAAATCATATAGATTTTTTTTAGGTAAAGTTTGATTATTATTGCATAATAAAAAGATGGAGATATTTAGGACAAAAAAGACAAGATGATACAAAAGACGGAGATAAAACTTTATTTGATAATAAAATATAAGACAGGATAGTTGTTTCGGTATTTTATTTAATTAAAAGTGGACAAGACTAAATAAAATACAAGGAAAATATATATATATATATATATATATATGTGAAACTCAACAATTACGGATTTTTTTTCACTTTATCCTATATTGAACATTAAAATTCTATTTGAAGTAATTTAAGATAGTAACTTCAATATACAAAAATATTTGTTTTACCCTTAATATATATTACCATGAAACTTAACATATTTGAAACAAAAATTACAATTTTGTTTTCACTTTATTTTGTATTAAGTATTAAGATTTTATTTAACATGCAAACATAGCACATATGATGGATCATCAAATAAATATTTAGTTCCCATATTGACTTAGTACTTCTAGTTACTTCTATTCTTGCATAGTAACACAAAAACTTTAGCAAAGAAATCTTGACCAAGGTATCATCATTTGACAAATTTTTTTTAATTTTTGAGAGAAAAAAACAAGAATATATATATATATTTTAGGTTCTCAAGAGTTGCTATGATATTGACAAATCCACATGTAAAAAGGCCATTGCAAATTTAAGAAAATTTGGCTTAGCATGGCTTATGAAAACTATCTTTAACTTTTAATCAACGTTATTTTTTATAAATAACTTATAAAAGAAATAAGTTAAATTTTAAATTGGAAGAATTTTTAATAAAAATAATTTAATTTTTTTAAAAGTATAAGTAAGAATTCATAAGTTAAAAATTTTAACTTGCTTTCATAACAAATTTTTATTTAAATTAAAATTCATTTCTAACTAAATATATTTATGATTTTTTTCATGAATCAAAAGTTAACAAAAAAAAGAAAAGAGAAGGGGATTTTAGTGTATATCTCCTCACAAAACACTATTTACTTGAATAATATTTTTTTTTTCCATTTCTTTGTTTTTTTCCCATCTATGTTTTTCTGCTTTCTATTTTTTCAAATTTCAATTCAATCCAGTAATATTAGATTTATTTGGGATTGAGTTTTATAATTTTTTCAATTTATTTTTTATGATGTTATGTCAGTTTCATAACCCGGACCACGAGTTTGACTCGGTTTACTTGAGTTTTTCTTCCTTTTCCTGATTGTTTTTTCAATTTTATCCTTCAATATTGAGTTGATTCGGAATTAGGCTTCTTGATTTGTTTTAGTTTGAATTCAATGAGACTATCCTCATCTCATGACTCGGGTCACGAGTTTGGTGGGTTAACTTGGGCTGACTCGAGTTATTCTTTTGTCTTTTTAACATAATTCT
This sequence comes from Populus x sibirica, assembly GCA_019202695.1. Taxonomy (NCBI): domain Eukaryota; kingdom Viridiplantae; phylum Streptophyta; class Magnoliopsida; order Malpighiales; family Salicaceae; genus Populus; species Populus x sibirica. Next base: position 1,107,050 of record JAGMVL010000318.1, read on the forward strand.
TAATTTTAATTTCATCATTTAACATTAGGTTTATTGGGGACTGAACTTCATAATTTCTTTAAATATACGTTTTATGAGGTCATCCCAGTTTCTTGACCGAACCGCGGGTTTGACGAGTTAACTTGGTTGACTCAGGTTTTTTCACATTTCTAATTGACATTTTTTTTTCTCGATTTCATTCTTCAAAATTGGGTTAATTGAGAATTAGGCTTCGTGATTTTTTTTTATTTATTTTCTTTGAAGTTATCATCATCTCATGACTCAAGTTACTTATTTGGTGAGTCAAACCGGGTTGACTTGAGTTTTTTTTCTCTATTTTTTAATCATTTTTTCCAATTTCATCTTTAAATACTAGGTTGATTGAGAATTGAACTTCATAATTAAATATATTTATGATTTTTTTCATGAATGAAGAGTTAACAAAAAAAAGAGGAGATTTTACTATATGATCCTCACAAAACACTATTTAGTTGAATAGTATTTTCTTGTCCATTTCTTTGGTTTTTTTCCCGTCTATGTATTTCTTCTATTTTTTTTTTCAAATTTATATTCCATCCTGTAATATTATATTTATTTGGGATTGAGCTTCATATTTGTTTTCAATTTAATTTTTATGAGGTTATGTCAGTCTCATGACCCGGACCACGAGTTTGACTCGGTTTACTTGAGTTTTTCTTCCTTTTCCTGATTGCTTTTTTTTTCAATTTTATCCTTGAATATTGAGTTGATTCGGAATTAGGCTTCTTGATTTGTTTTGGTTTGAATTCAATGACATTATCCTCATCTCATGACTCGGGTCACGAGTTTGGTGGGTTAACTTGGGTTGACTCGAGTTATTTTTTTGTATCTTTTTTTAATAGAATTCTTAATTTTAATTTCATCATTCAACATTATGTTTATTGGGGACTGAACTTTATAATTTCTTTCAATATATTTTTATGAGGTCATCCCAGTTTCTTGATCCGAACTACAGGTTTGACGAGTTAACTCGGTTGACTCAGGTTTTTTCACTTTTCTAATTGTTTTTTTTCCTCTCGATTTCATTCTTCAACAATGGGTGAATTGGGATTTAGGTTTCGTGATTTGTTTTTTATGAAGTTATCCTCATCTCATGACTTAGGTTACTGGTTTGGCGGATCAAACCAGGTTGACTAGAGTTTTTTTTCCTGTTTTTTAATTATTATTTTTCAATTTCATCTTTAAATATTAGGTTGATTAAGAATTAAACTTCATAATTTATTTTAATTTTCTTTCTATTAGGTTATCCCGGTCTAATGATCTAGGTCGCGAATTTGGCAGATTAACCCGAGTTGACTGAGATTATTTTTTGTTCTATTTTTAATTGATTTTTTTTTCAATTTGATCGTTCAATATTGAGTTTGTTGGAAATTAGATTTCATAATTTGTTTTGATTTATTTTTCACGAGATTATCATGTATCATGACTTGGCATATGGATTAGCTGAATAACCCGACTTGACGCGAATCGATCTAATATTTTGTTGTCTTAATATTTATATAAAAAAATCTCATCTTGAATACTTATTATGAGACAAACCATATTTTTACTAGTTATTTATGTTACTTTTGAACTTGTTAAATCAATAAAATCATATCAAATCCATCCTCATATATTTTAAAATTATTTTTTACTATAAAAACATATTAATAATATCTAAATATATTAAAAACAACTTGCAATATAACACGCGAGAAATTTTTTTTATCATTATTGTATTTTATTACATAATATGTTAGGTGGCTACAAGTCGAGGGAAGACAATACATGTTAGCTTTTGTCCTGTATGTTCTTCCCTTGGTATCATTTAAAGTTTGGCACATAGATTTTTTCCACCCTGACCCGGAGTCGACTTGGACTTGGATCCTTCTTCTAGGTTGTAAGAACTTTTTGGTCACAAAACTTCAATGTGAAAATAGGAATTGTGGACATGAATGTATTGGCGGTTTGTTTTTATCTTTTAAAAGTATTTAAAAAAAAAAATTTATTTTTTTATTTATTTTAAATTAATATATTTTTAGTATTTTTAGATCATTTTGATGTGTTAATATCAAAAATAATTTTTAAAAATATAAAAAATATTATTTTGATATATTTCTGAGTAAAAAGCACTTTAAAAAACAATAGCAACTATACTCCCAAACAGGCTGGTATTATAGTGTAGAGTAATTTTTAAAAGTATTTTTAATTTATATTGATTTTTTTATATTAGTATATTAAAATTATTTTAAAATTTTAAAAATATTTTTTTAAATAAAAATTTTAAACCACTTATACAAAATAAGTGTTAATGCAAAAACAAACCATCACTGTAATTCTCAGAAAAACTGGTCCATGTTTCACATCTAAACAAATATCTGACTCTTATTTTCTCTCACCCGTGAACAATACGGAAGGAATTAAGTGCTCCCACCTACATATTTGAATATAAGAATTATTAATTTAAGATTGGAGAGAGATTTATGTGCTTACAATAATATGTAAGCCAATGCATAATAGACATGATAGCCCTCTGAGCTGTCTAATTGCTCATAAAAAATTCATTCAAGAGAGGATGACTTTGCCGCCCTTGGGAGGCCTATAGATGATAATTGTTCTTACCAAACAACGTACAAGTTGCAAGCCAATCCTGGGCCTCATGGGGAGTTCTCAAACTTCAATCCCTCCAAAAAAAAAATGTTTCCTCACTGTTTTGTTCTTGTTTCTTCCAACTTCAAGTGCCAAGAACGTTTTGCGAAGAGGTTCATCTCTATCAGTAGAAGATGATTTGGACATCCTTATCTCACCAGATAAAACATTCTCTTGTGGATTCTATGGGATGGGACAAAATGCTTATTGGTTCTCTATTTGGTTCACCAATTCCAAGGACAGGACTGTGGTTTGGATGGCCAACAGAGACAGACCTGCTAATGGCCGAGGTTCAAGAGTTTCTCTACGACGAGACGGTGCAATGGTCTTGACAGATGTTGATGGCTTCATCATATGGGAGACTAACACCACCTCCACTGATGTTGGAAGAGCAGAGCTTCTGGACACTGGTAACCTTGTTCTTAAAGGCCCTGGTGGTAAGGTTCTATGGCAAAGCTTTGATTTTCCTACTGATACACTTCTTCCAAACCAGTTATTTACAAAGAGGACAAAGCTGGTTGCTAGATTGCATAGCGGGTCTTATGCCTCTGGATATTTTAGTTTCTTTTTTGATAATGATAATGTGCTGAGGTTGATATATGATGGTCCTGATATTGCAAGCATATACTGGCCTAATCCTGATTTTAATCCGTTCGGAAATGGTAGAACAAATTATAATAGCAGCAGAACTGCAGTTTTTGATGAAATGGGCCATTTTATATCTAGTGATTTGCTCCAGTTCAGTGCTCCTGACACGGGTTTATTAAGGATCAAAAGGAGGCTAACAATGGACCATGATGGGAATCTCAGGCTTTATAGCCTGAACAATGAAACTGGATTGTGGGTGATATCATGGCAAGCTCTTTCTCAGCTTTGTAATGTTCATGGAATTTGTGGGATAAACTCGATTTGTGTAAATACACCAGACCCCAAGTGTTCATGCCCACCTGGCTATGAGATCACTGAGCCTGGTAATTGGAATAAAGGCTGCAAGCCTATGTTCAACAGCGCTCTTTCACAGTCTCAGCAAGTGAAGTTTGTGCTGTTGCCCCATGTAGATTACTGGGGATTTGATCTTAATTACAGTGACTCCACTACATTCAACTCCTGCATGAAGCTCTGCTTGGGGGATTATCGGTGTAAAGCATTTAGCTATAGGCTAGATGGGAGAGCACTTTGCTACACAAAAGGCGTGCTTTTCAATGGTTACCAGTCCCCAAGTTTTCCAGGCAATATATATCTGAGATTGCCAGATAGTGTTGAGACATCTCAACTAGGTATTCTTAATGGCACTGACCTCATTTGCCAGTCTGCTGAATCAGAAACAACGATCGGTTCTCCTTCTATGTATAACTTCAACACTAAGAGGACGAGATGGGTTTATTTCTACTTTTTTGCTTCTGCCATTGGACTTGTTGAAATTCTCTTTGTAGTTTCAGGTTGGTGGTTTCTTTTCAGAAAGCGTGGTTCGCCAAATTTGGCGGAAGACGGATATCATCTGGTATTAAGTCCATTTAGGAGGTTTACTTACACTGAGCTCAAGAAGGCGACGAATAACTTCAAGGAAGAGCTGGGAAGGGGAGGTTCTGGAGCCGTGTATAAGGGCTTTTTGACAGATGAAAGGGTTGTAGCTGTGAAGAGACTGGAAAACATGAACCAAGGGGAAGATGTATTTTGGGCAGAAGTGAGCACAATTGGAAAAATCAATCACATGAACCTGGTGAGAATGTGGGGATTCTGTTCAGAGGGCAAACACAGACTCCTAGTATACGAGTACATGGAATATCAATCACTGGACAAGCATCTATTCTCCCCAACGTTTCTTGAATGGAAAGACAGGTTTAAAGCGGCCTTAGGGATAGCTAAGGGCTTGGCTTATCTTCATCACGAGTGTTTAGAATGGGTTATACATTGTGATGTGAAGCCAGGAAATATTCTTTTGGACAGTGAATTTGAACCCAAGATTGCAGATTTTGGGCTTGCCAAGTTGTCTCAGAGGGGTGGTAAAAGCTCTGACTTCTCTCAGATTCGAGGAACCAAGGGTTACATGGCTCCAGAGTGGGCTACAAATCTTCCTATCACTGCAAAAGTTGATGTTTATAGTTATGGAGTTGTGGTTCTAGAGATACTGAAAGGAATCCCACTCTCAAATTGGGTCATAGAGGGCAGGGAAGAGCATGATGAATCAGATCTAACACGGTTTGTCAGAGTGGTGAAAAGGAAAATTCAGTGCGGAGAGACCTCTTGGATAGAAGAAGTAGTGGATCCAAGATTGAATGGTCAGTTTAGCAGGAGCCAAGCAACAACGATTGTTGAACTTGGCATGTCTTGTGTAGAGGAAGATAGAAACAAGAGACCAACAATGGATTCAGTAGTCCAAGCTCTATTAGAATGTCTAGATGAATCTTACACCCAGCTTTTGGACAGTCGGTAATTGCTTCAAATTATATATTGTTGAGTAGTTTCCTTTCGGAGTTTTAGCTCTAACGTAATTTTGTGCTTCTGTCATCGAATAACAGTCGTGTTGTTAAAATTCCACCGTGCCATTTTCCCTACAGCATCACACTTGACTTGATTTAGTGCTTCGGATGCAAAAATTGTTTGGTCAACATGCGTTGTCATGCATAGGCGATTGGCCATTAGGGACTGACGCATGCCTTCAGGTTTTGAAATAACACGAGGTTTGCAAACTAGCTCACTAGTTTTCTACACCACAAATTACTATGATTACCTGTTAAATTTGAAAATGTCTCAACCGGAAATAAACAAAATGGTTTAGTACTTCCTGACGGAGTTCGGACTGGTGGTTGCTTGAGGCAACTGTGGCTTTAGAGCCTGTTTGTTTCCATGGTTGCTTTTATTTTTGAAATAAATAATATGAAATAATTGTTTGGTAATGAGTAAAACGTCATTTACTATTCATGGATCTGATTAGTACTTAAAAATATATTTTTATCAAATTTTTATATCATCATTTTGCACTTGAAGTATCAATAATTCCTTAACTAGATCATGTTTTATAATAACAATTCTAATAATATAAAATACCTTTAATTTATGGTAAATGCTCAATTTAAATGCAGTCATATCTTACAATTCAAAGGATTTATTGATGTGATTAACTATTGAAAGTGAAAGGACAAAGAAAAGGCTAAGCTTAGAAAAGAGATGCTGATTCAATTCAAATTGGAACACTGTTCAGTCATTGAGTCATATCTGGAGTTGTAGATCTTGGATTTCAGTTTGGTTTATATGGCTAGAAATCTAAGACGTAGGCCTAAAACATTTATGTAGAGTCCAAGACTCAATTCTGCGGTTTGGAAGTCCAAATCTTAACATCAAAAGAGAAGTCTAAATCTGTCCTGCAACCTAGACACTGTTTAGTGTTCAGCCCATATCTCGAGTTCTAGAAGTCCAAATGACCTCATTCTTGTTTTGTTGGAAAGCTGAGACAATTTTCCAGAACTTTCATGCAGACTATCTATTCAAATTCTGATGTTAGCAATGATATTTTCTGTAGACAAGAAGATAAGGTTTGACCCCAGTCTTGCCGGGTTATTTATTACTTCGACACTCCTGTACTTGGGATAAGACATCAATCTTTTGATCGTATCAAGTTTTTGGCGTCGTTGCCGGGGAGGTAAATTCCTGTATAAATTATAATTTTTATTTTATTTTCTCTTCACTTTTCTTGTATCTAACTTTTGTTTCTTTTTTTTTTGTTCTTTTTTTTTTGTTTTGTTTTCTTCTTCCTTTTATTCCCTTCCTACACGTGCATGAGAGTTTGGTCACGTACATTAAGTGGTAGACTTTTTAGGAAATCCTCATCATTTTCAGAAAACATGGCCGAAGAGGATAATCAATCGCTTCATAATGAGAATAATGAGAATAATCGAGTTAGAACACTAAGAGACCACATGAATCCAACAAGAATAAATGCACCATCATGTATAATTTTTCCTCTTGATGCATCTCATTTTAATTTTAAGCCAGACATTATTCAACTTTTACCTACTTTTCATGGCTTAGATTTAGAAAATCCATACTTGCATTTGAGATAATTTGAAGAAGTTTGTAACACCTATAATGACTTAAATTGTAGCATGAATATCATCAGATTAAAGTTTTTTTCCATTTTCATTAAAAGATAAAGCTAAAACATGGCTATAAAATTTTAGGTCATGATCCATTCGTGCTTGGGATGAAATGCAACAACAATTTTTAAAGAAGTTTTTTCCATCTCACAGAACAAACTCTTTCAAAAGACACATCACCACTTTCACTCAAAAACCAGGAGAAACATTTTACCAATGTTAGGATAGGTATAAAGATTTGCTTAATACATGTCCTCATCATGGTTTTGAAACATGGAGATTGGTTTCAAAATTTTATGAAGGATTAACACCTAAAAATAGGCAAATGGTGGAATTGATGTGCAATGAAACTTTTGAAGATAAAGACCCTGATGAAGCAATGGAATACATGGACTTGTTAGCTAAAAATGCTCAAAATTAGGACACTACAGGTATTTATTAGGCACCGGGTAAAACTCAACCTAATACATCTAGTGGAGGTATGTACAACCTTAGGGAAGATCATGACCTCCAAGCCAAATTTGCATCTTTAGCTAGAAAAGTCGAGGCATTAGAATTAAAAAAAAAATGGTCAATTAAAATCTGTTCAAGAAATTATGTGTCAAATCTGTGAAACCAATGAACATTCAACCAATGATTGTCTAAATTTGCCTTCTTTCAAGGAATGTCTCCATGAACAAGTCAATGCTTTAAACAGTTTCCAAAGGCCAAATCAGAATCCATACTCACAAACGTATAACCCTGGTTGGAGAATAATCCAAATTTCAGTTGGAAGAGTGGTAACAATAATGCACAAACTTCACAACCACCATTTCAAGCACACTATAATTTTCAAAATTCTCATGGATTTGTACCTCCTTATGCTCCCCCTCCTAGAAGAAATGTTGAGGAAACATTGCATGCATTCATTGAAAAGCAAAAGACAATCAACACTCAACTTGCTCAAAACATGACAGATTTTAAAGATACTCTTGCAAAATTCACATTAGCTCTCAGTTTTCATGAGAAAGATAAGTTCTCATCTCAACCACAGCAAAATTCTAAAGGGCAATACAATTAAAGTGCAAGTAGTTCCGGAAGTCATCACATGGATCAAGTCAAATCAGTCATCACTCTTCGCAGTGGTAAGGTTATTGAAAAACCCACTCTCGAACCTTGTGAGAAAGATGATGAGTTAATCTCGAGGGTAAGGAAGGGGTTGAATCAACAAACGGCAAAGAAAAGACGATTCCCGCAAGCACTTTCATTTCCTCATGCCATGACCAAACAAAGGAAAGTCAATCACAACTCTGAAATCTTTGAAACTTTCAAACAAGTAAGGATCAATATACCTTTGTTGGATGCTATTAAATAGGTACCTTCTTATGCTAAATTTTTAAAAGATTTGTGCACTATGAAGAGAAAACTGAATGTGAAAAAGAAAGCCTTTTTAGCCAAACAAGTAAATGTCATTCTTCAAAACAATAATGCTTTGAAATATAAAGACCCTGGTTGTTCTACAATTTCTTGCTTTATTGGAGAACATAAAATTGAAAGAGCTTTATTTGATCTTGGAGCTGGTGTGAATTTACTTCCATATTTGATTTTTAAAAGTCTCAATCTAGGTGAGTTAAAACCAACTTCTGTAACTCTTTTACTTGCTGATAGATCTGTAAAAGTGCCTAGAGAAATAGTTGAAGATGTGTTACTACAAGTCGATAAATTCATTTATCCTGTGGATTTTATTGTCTTGGACACACAACCTACTGAAGCATGTAATTCATTTCCTGTTATTTTAGGACGTTCGTTTCTTGCAACTTCTAATGCATTGATTAATTGTAGGAATGGACTTATGAAGCTATCATTTGGAAACATAACATTAGAGATGAATATTTTCAACATTTGCAAGCAACCTGGAGATGATAATGATATACAAGAAGTAGATCTTATTGAAGAATTAGTTTATGATCAACTTGAATCTACTTTGAGTAAAATTGAGTTTGGTGAATCTGAAGATTTGCAAATGAATTATTCTTGAGAAGAAATCACAGATAAGAAAGGCACCGAAAATGTTGATGCGGATCTTTTGTCAAGAGTGACGAATCCTTACTTTCTCTTAGATCAATGCCTTGGTTTGCTAATTTTATCAATTTTCTTGCTTCAGGATATTTGCCAACTCATTAGAGTACCCAAGACAAAGAAAAGTTCTTGAATGAAATGAAGAACTTTTATTGGGATGACCCTTACTTATTCAAATATTGTCCTGATCATATATTTCAAAGATGCATTCCTGACAAAAAGATAAATAGTGTCATTAAATTTTGTCATTCTGAGGCATGTGGGGGTCATTTCTCATCAAAGAAGACAACTGCAAAAATCTTACAATGTAGATTTTATTGGCCCACCATGTTCAAGGACACGTATGTATTCTGCAAAACTTGTGAAAATGATCAAAAAGTGGATATTGGTCAAAAAGTTTTACTTTATAATTCTCGACTCCATTTAATTCCTGGAAAGTTAAGATCAAGATGGAGCTGTCCTTTTATTGTGAAACATGTATATCCATATGGGGCCTTTGATATTGAGAATCCAAAGAATGACAATGTTTTCAAGTCTCTCTCACCCCGGTCAAATGGCGGATAACGGTACTCCGTGACTCTTAAGTCGGTTCTTTCAGTTTCTCATGATAACTGATATCTATGTATATATTTGTTCAATTCCTTGTTCCTTCTCTTTTCTTTGCATCTCTTTTCCACTTCTCATCTAAAAAATGGACACCACTTTTGAAAATTTGAAAAAGTATTTTTTCGCTGCCTCAAAATGCGATTGCAAAAATTTACCGTGCTAGGTGTGAAAGATTGAGGCTGTTAATGAACCATGGAATTCCTGAAGATATTCGGCTAATTGAAGCAAAGGTCTCGATTATCAAGTGAGTCCTCCAATTCTTTCATTTCATACATGCCTGGGAAAGTAAAAGTACTTTTGCAAAGAAACGTCATGCAAAACGATGAAAGTCTCGCCATAAATATGCCAAGATGGACTTATAATGCAAAATGTCATTCTTTAGGAATGGTATCTATAAACCGTGAAGATAAAATACAATTAATTAAAGATGGCTTGAGTAAGGAGTCTTTAGATAATCTTCTAGTAACTCTTGAGACGCATCCTAGTGAAGATATGTATCGTGCAATTCATGATTTATGGCCCCATTTTCATAAAGAACATGATCGACTTACTCTTGGGAATCTGACTAAAAAATACCATGTTTGTCAGTTTTTAAAGAAAACTGGATGGGAAGCTTATCCCCGACCCATAGAGGGCGTTTAAGTCGTTCTTGGACGTAAAACTAAGGGAAGATGTGAGCTATAATCACAACTAAAATTTAAGCCTTAGTTTGTAAGAAATTATGTCTTTTGGTTTTATTAATAGCATAATATTTGTGTTTTATTGTTTCTTATATTTATTTTAGTGTGTTTCAGGTTTGTCAGTAGTCGTTGTTTAAGGTGATGTCTTCTATACTCTATCTTTCTACCTTAGAACATTGAGAACAATGTTTTATTTTGGTTGAGGGGAAAGGATAGTAGTTGATATTAAAAAAAAATTAACTAACTGTGTTTTCTATTTCATAAACCATTTGCAAAACTGTTGTTACTAGGATGACAGAGTAAAGGAGTTCTTTTGTTAAAATGACTCTTGAGACGCATCTTAATAAACATTCTTAACAAGGTCTATCAGAATACTTCTTGAAATATTCAGGTTTACAAACTCTCGCATTATTATCAATTGATTCTGCTCATATACTCATTTAACAAGTATTCTTAAACCTTCATTTTCACACACACACTTTAACATATGATTGTCAGTTTCACATTGGATTATTACATTATTTATGTTCTTTTGTTAAAGGTAACAACTAAGGGAAAGGGATAGTGTATAATTTGCAAAAAAAAAAATTGATGATAATAAAAACATAGATAAGTTTGGTTTCGTAGCCTTCCTAACCTGAGCAATTAAGCCCGAAGGAGTGTTTTAACACCTAATACCCTAAAGTCAACTGACTTGGGAGCTATTGGCCCAGTGCTTGTTACATGGGTTAAGGAGAAAAGCTTAAAGGAATCAAACATTGCATTATCTACATATCAGTATCTGCAACCCGAGTTACTAAGCTCATAGGGGTGTCTCAACACCTAATGCCCTAAGACCAACTGATCTGGGAGTCATTAGCCGAAAGCTCATTACATGGGTTAAAGATGCATTGTGTTTTAAGTTATAAGTATATATATTAAAAAAAAAGTAAAAAAAAAAAGAAAAAATAATAATCTCAACCCAAGAAAGTTTAACCTTAGAAAAACATTAGAACAGAATATTGTTTTCTTCCAATAAAAGCCTCATCATCTATGTTTTCATATATTGAGCACATAAAAAAAAGGTTTATTAATATCTTGTTTCAACGGTATGAAGTAGATATATAAATTTAATGAGAGTTTGTTTATTTGGATAGATTAATGGAAGTTGAATGATGAATGTCTTGCTTTGTGGAACTTGCAAAATGTTTTTCTATTTTAACATTTTGATTACTAGGGACTAGTAATAAACTGGTTGGAGGGTGTGATTAGTACTTAAAAGTACATTTTTATCAAGGTTTTATATCATTATTTTGAACTTGAAGTATCAATAGCTCCTTAACTAGAGCATATTTTATAATAACAAGTCTAATAATATAAGATACCTTTAATTTATGGTAAATGCTCAATTTAAATGCAGGCATATCTCACAATTCAAAGGATTGATTGATGTGATTAACTATTGAAAGTGAAATGACAAATAAAAGGCTAAGCTTAGAAAAGAGATGCTGATTCAATTCAAATTGGAACACTATTCAGTCATTGAGTCATATCTGGAGTTGTAGATCTTGGATTTTAGTTTGGTTTATATGGCTAGAAATCTAAGACGTAGGCCTAAAACATTCATGTAGAGTCTAAGACTCAATTCTACCGTTTGGAAGTCCAAATCTTAGCATCAAAATAGAAGTCTGAATCTGTCCTGCAGCCCAGACACTGTTCAGTGTTCAACCCATATCTCGAGTTCTAGAAGTCTAAATGACCTCATTCTTGTTTTGTTGGAAAGCTGAGACAATTTTCCAGAACTTTCATGCGGACTATCTATTCAAATTCGATGTTAGCAATGACATTTTCTGCAGACAAGAAGATAAGGTTTGTTACCAAGTCAAGAGGTGGTCACCCACTCAACAATTAGTCATCAAATCAATAGTTCCGAATTTTGTCCTATAAAAGGAGGCATTGGCCATGCATTTAGGCGTCTTGGTTTTCAGATCAAGATCATATTCTTGCTTTCTTTTTTTGTATTTTTGTAATGTTTAAGTTTTGCTTTCATTAATCTCTTGTTTATGCTTTTCATTATAACTATGTTCTTATCTAGTTTATTTATGTTTCTCTTCTCCATAATGTTTAGCTAAGTTTATTATGTCAAGGTGAAAAGGTTTCACTAATAGTGTTAGAATAGGTATAATATAAACTCAACATGGACTTTAATGTTTATATCCAAGAAAGTTTGTTATTAACATGTCTTATCTTTTTATCTTATTAATTCTTAATACCTTGCTTGTTAAACGGTTAATCTAGATTTGTGTTGTATAACACTTGGTACAACAAATGCTTGGCACTTTCATAGCCAACCGTATGGTATAACCTACACATGTGTTATGAAAGAAACTTGATTTGTTGTTAACATAAGTTAACATCATGAATTCCTGACAATATTTAAAAGTATGATGTTACTAAAATAAAATAATTAATATGATCATGTTAAAAATTTATAATGAACTATTAAGGATAAAACATCCGATTGGAACCTCCTTTGTGTGTGGTTTCTAGTTAATTAATAAAAAGAGTTTATACTATTCTTATTTCTAATACTATTAGTGGATCCTCTAACCTTGACAATTGTTTTATCCTTGTTTACTCCTTACATCAATATCTCATAAAATTCTCATAAACCCTTTGTTTTATTAAATATATATATTATTTGTAATTTATATAGTTCACCTCCCTGTGGTTCGACCCCGGTCTTGCCGGGTTATTTATTACTTCGACACTCCTGCACTTGGGATAAGACATCAATCTTTTGATCGTGTTAGGGCCCCACTATTATTTGCGTTTGAAATGCAGGGTGACACAAAGCAGCTCTCCACTGCTTCTTCTTCTGTCGTGGAGAGTCTCCACTATTCACGTGAACAGTGGAGACTCTCTCCACTGTTCCGGCCGGACCGGGTCCGGTCCAATGTTAAATGCATTGAACCAGGTCCGACCTAGTAAAATAAAATAAAAAAAAATATTTTTAATTGTGTTTTATTCAAAAAACTAGTGTTTAACATTATTCAATGACACTACATAAATTAGACGGAAAACGCTTGATGACGTAGCATTTTCAAAATTTAATCGCAATTTCAATTTTGTTCCTGAAGATATTTTACTTAATGTTGTTGTGCGCGCTTAAAAAACCAAGGAAACAGTAGTCCTTATCGGATGTATTTCATACGTGATGGAATTGTAGATAGTTTAATGGAACAATAAAAAATATTTTATATAAAGCATTATTTATTTCATGATGTAAGCAGTAGTTAAATCTACAGTATTTAAATTAAAAACCATCAATATTAATATATATTTTTTAAAAATTATTTTATAACCTCAATTTGAAAAGTATTCTTAACTAAATACATTAAATTCTTTTTTATTCAACCTCAATTCCAACCACAGTTTTAACCAAACATATATAAAATACCAAACCAACCTTAACCAAAAATACTTTTTATAAAATAATATTTTTCAAATCATAACCATAAAAGCTATCACAATACCAAACACTAGCTTTACATTGAACCTAAAAGAAAGGAAAAAACACAGTGCAACTGTGGCTACCATGGTAAAGGAAAATATTAGTGTAGTTTTCACTTCCCACACGATGAGTGAACAAACAAAATGATATTTATCCTCCTTGCCACGGTAACCTCTAATTCCACATTGGTGCAGCAAAGAATTAAACAAACAGCTCCAGTGGCCAAAATTATCTTGGGAAGGTTTCTCCAATGTAAAGGACACAATTACAAACATTCGGGGGACAACGTTATCTGCAATGTTCTGATAAACTTTGACTTAACTTTTTGTCATCCACAGCATCAGCAAGCGTATCTGAAGCAGATTCATTTTTTGGCTTCCCTGAATCATAAGAGGCAAAAGCATTTTAATTTTTCTATCATCTACATAAAAAAAGATCACTCATTGAAGCAGATGAATTTGCGGACATGAAAATCAACAGATTCGGTGTCCGAGTTCTGGCTCAGTTCCAGATTTGAAATATGTACACACCAGGATATACATTTCTTATCACAGATACAAACAGACCATATGATCAGGCTCATTTCTAGGAACGGAACATATGGAAGACATAATACATATAGATACGTGTGTGTGTTTGGCAACTTATGAATATCATGTCTTTAATAGCGCTTGGAACTTCATATGGAGCACAAGTTTTTTAATAAGATCATCAAAATCATCTAGCTTTGGAAAAGATCAAACGCGACAAAAAAACCAATCAAAATATCAAATGCTTCTCAGGTTCAATTAGAGAAAGGGTTTTCCACAGTATTGTAAGTGACAATAAAGAAATGTTAGTTTTATCCAGAAAAGCACGAGAAAGCAAACTGTGGATACCTTAATAACCCATCTCTATTTAGTATTTGGAGGATGTTACATGATACCAAATGACTTGTATACATCTTATTATGACCTGTCTTCTCTTATTGGACCTGTTTTAGTATTTTACATGTAATAATCCAATAAATGTTTTGAAAGTAAATAAATAATATATTTTCATTTGAAAGACCATGGTACCCAGTGACCTACCCGTTACTGAACTAGTGAACCTTCCAGGCCCTTGGCCAGGTCAAGGTTGAGCTGGGTTTGATAATCCAACCCACCCAAAGGACCAAAACATGCAAAACCATATTTTCAGGCCTTGAAATGTCAAATTCAATAGTCTAGTTTAGTCCCCATCCATTAATCTATGATCTTCAATTCAGTCGTCAAACTTGCAAAACTTTCAATCACAAAAAATTTGAGGGATGGTCAATTGCAAAGATCTTGTCTATATTACGAACCATCAGTGTATTCAATTTTCCGTGATTGGAAGTGAGTTAGGAGGTTTGAAGACTGAATTGAAATATGTGTGTGCGCTTTGTGTATATAGAAGCTAAATGATGTTATTTGTTCCAGCACCAAATAACATCAGTGATCATATACACTCTAATTGAAAAACACAAAGACAATCACAGGCTAAAGAAATACTGTTTTCAGAACAATAATTTCAACAATTTACTTTGTTTTTGCCTTTTAGTTAGTCATTGAACATATTTACAGAACATAATTTTGTTGCCATCAGAAAGTGACACTAATATAGAAAGTGACTGAAAAGTGCCTTACCTGAGTTCTTATTTTTCTTGGATGAAGCATTCCTAAGCTTCTTGTTCCGCCCTTTCCCTGCCTCAACGAAGATATGATTGTACTTCTCTAATACCCTTTCCTTTTCTTCAAGTAAGCCTAGCATCTCATATGAATCTGCCACTTTTTGCACTATGGATTTTTCTGGAGGTTGACGATCAAAAGCTTCCAGCCCTTTGAAAACCTTTGCATCCAATTACAACGACAAAGCCAGGTTAATCCAACGATAATAAGAAGTGGTCAGTTCAAACAATTTATGAAAAAAGGAAAATGCTAACCTAACATCAACCTATAACCAACTAAAAAAGACACCACATGACAAATCTAAGGAATGCGTAAATACAGTGATTTAATAGCACTGAAAGGCAAGACAGGTATTCCTTTCTCAAAGATAAACAACAACATGAGATGAATTTGATAGCATTTTTTCTCCTCCTTCCTCTTACTTTTTAACCAAGGATAAAATCTTCCACATCCTCCAATTCATTAAATGTTAATGTCCAACAAAGTCTGTTCAATTTAAGCTACAAATCAGTAAAGTTTTGCTATATTCTTGGGATAGAATAGAACAAATATCATACTCTACAATGATGGATCTTTTCAGTAACTTCAAAACAACATCTTAAGTTTTGTTCTATTTCCTTCCTTAAGTTTAGTTGCACGTACAAGGAGTTGATAAGTAAAAACATAATGATTTAGTGTATGAGCAACTCTCTACTGTTTTCATTCATGTTCCAATGCAGCTACCTCTACAATGTGTTGGAAATTTGGCAGAAATAGAGAACAGAAAAGAAAAGGGTTTAGGCTGCACACTCTCTAATTTGGTAGAATACAATACATATGAAAATGGTACTCTCACACCTTTTTTTATTATGAGATTCATACAATATATATAGACATTAATAGTTGCGACTCTTCAATACTAATAGATGCAACTCTTCAATTCTAAAAGTTGCGACTCTTCAATACTAATAGATGCGACTCTTCAATACTAATCTTGATAAATAAGTTTAATAACTAACATTCACCCCTCTTAAACTTGTTTCATCAATCTTCACAATTCCAAGCTTCTTCTGCAGATAACAAAAAACTTCAGTCTTCAATGGCTTTGTAAAAATATCAAGAATCTGTTCATGAGTGTTGACATGAACTAACTCCACATCGCCTTCTTTTATATGCTCTCTAATAAAATGAAATCGAGTATCAATATGCTTTGAACGTTCATGATGCACTGGATTCTTTGCAAGAGCTATAGCAGACTTGTTATCAACGAAAATTCTTGTGGTTTCACTCGTTTTCATTGCAGATCTTCCATCAATTTCCTTAGCCATATTGCATGACACACACATGATGCAAAAGCAATGTATTCTCGCTTCACATGTGGATAATGCAACAATAGATTGTTTCTTGGATGTCCATGTGAATGCTGTTTCTCCCATGAAAAATATGAATCCAGTTGTGCTTTTCCTGTCTTCCAAGCTTCCTGCCCAATCACTATCACTATAACCTCGTGATTTTGAAATTCGTGATGATGAATAACATAATCCATAGTTTAATGTTCCTTTAATAAACCGAAGGATCCTCTTTCTTTGCCTTCAAATGTGAACTCCTTGGTCTTTCCATGTATCTCGCTAACCAAACCAACTCCAAACAGATAATGTCGGGTCTGGTACAAGTTAGATAACGCAAACACCCCACAATACTTTTGTAATATGTAGGATTAACTAAATCTCCTTCTCCTTCTTTAGTTAACCTCGTTCCATACTCAACTGGATTGTCTCTTTGGATCACAATCTTCCATAGCAAATTTCTTTAACACTTCGTTTCATACTTGACTTGAGAAACGAAAATTCCATTACCGCATTGCTTCACTTCTAATCCCGTAAAATATGCTAGAAGACCTAAGTCTGTCATCTCAAATTCCTTTACCATGGATTGCTTGAAATCTTGAATCATTGTAGGATCATCCCCGTGAATGAATATCATCCACGTATAAATAAACAAACATTATTCTACCATGCAAGTTTTTCTTCACATATAATGCATGTTCATACGGGCATTTTGTAAACCCCTTCGAGAAAGATAGCCATCAATTCTTGAGTTCCATGCTCTTGGTGCTTGTTTGAGTCCGTAAAGGGCTTTCTTCAATCTCGCACACCTTTTCTTCTTCTCCTTTTACTACAAAACCATTTGGTTGCTCAACATATACTTCCTCTTCAAGATTGCCATTCAAGAATGCTGATTTTACGTCCATCCGAAATATCTTCCATTGTTTCGAGCAGCCAATGAAATCACCAATCTCACAGCTTCCATTCTTGCTACTGGAGCAAAAACATCTTTATAATCTACTCCATATCGTTGCTTGTACCCTTTTGCAACTAATCCGCTTTATGTTTTTCAATTTCCCCTTCAAGATTCTTCTTTGTCTTGAAGATCCATTTTACTCCGATTGCATTGTGACCTTCGAGAAGTGTTGTCGGTTCCCATGTATTGTTCTTCCGAATGGAATTGATCTCCTCCTTCATTGCTTTCTTCCACTTGTCTTCCGATATGCTTCTTCAAATGTTATGGGATCATTTCCGAAAACAAACACAACATGTTGACATCATCAAGGTTCATTCTCTCTGTCGCGTCATAGATTTCTTGTATGCTCTTTGTTTTTCTTGTGAACTTGAAGGACTATCGTGGCTGCTAGTTGATGGAATTTGGATTGATTATGATTTCTTCTTCATCATTCTCGCATTTGTTCTTCTTCTACAACCAATTTCGCAGTTGTTCCTCAGTACTCCAGTTCCATTCTTGCTCTTCATCAAATCTCACATCTCTTGACATGATCACCTTTTTTGTTACTTGGATTGAACAATTTGTAACCATACGAATTTTCTCCATATCCTAGCAAGTATGCATTTCGACTTTTATCTTCAAGCTTGGTTCGTTTTTCATCTTGAATTTTGGCATAAGTTATGCTTTGCCAAAAATCCTTAAGTGATCAACTCTCGGTTTCTTCATGCTCCAGGCTTCTTCCGGGTGTAAGCATATGCAACCTCTTTGTTGTAACTGTTCAACAAATACACAAAGACACACAACCGCATCTCCCCAAAACTCTTTAGGACAATTCTTTTCTTTTAACATACATCTAACCATGTTCATAATAGTCCTATTTTTCCTCTCCGATACTCCATTCGTTGTGGAGTCTATGGCATTGTGAGCCGATGTGCTATACCATTCTCTTTACAATAATAATCAAAAGCATGAGACACATACTCTCCTCCCCTATCGTTCTCGGATTTTTCAGCTTGCATTCACTTTGCTTTTCTACTAGATTTTTAAATTCCTTAAACTTGCTCAAGACTTCTTTTTTTTCTTTCAACACATATACCCATGTTTTTCCACTAAAATCATTAGTGAATGTAAGGAAATACCCGTTTCCCCCTATTGTTGTAGGTGTAATTGGCCCACACACATCTGAATACACCAATTCCAAGGCCGAGATGCTCTAGAACTCTTCTTTGGGAAGGATTTTCGGTGCCGCTTTTCCCATCACACACACTTCACACAAATCGTTTGTGTGTTCGAGCCGTGGTATTCCCGGAACCATCCCGTGTTTCTCCATCATCATTAATGATCCACAATTCGGATGTCCATAACGCAAATGCCACAAGTTCGTCGATTTGAACTTTCTCGCTTGAAACAGCTTTGACATACACATATTTAAGTCAAGAGGAAACATCCTGTTTTTGGTCATCTTGATCGAGGCAATTAAAGCTCCAGATTCATCAAAAATCTTCAAGTTCTTATTCTTCATCTCGCACTTCAAAATCTTGCTCCGTAAATTGTCCCAAACTTAAGATGTTACTTTTCATGTCCGGAACGTAAAATACTTCGTTATGAATTTCGCTCACCATTCTTGAGTTGTATAAGAATCCGGCCTCTTCCTTCAATGTATTTGAGAAAGATCTCCAAAAGTGATTTTTCCTTTGTAACTCTCATCAATACTCGCAAATGCTTCCTTCATGCCACACATATGATTTGATGCTCCCGTGTCTAGATACCAGGTACTAGATCTGCTATCATCAAATTTTCCACATGCCAGCTAGCAGCGGGTTCTTCTCGAATCACTTACCTTCTCAGCAAAATTAACAACTTTGTCTTCAAATCTGTATTGTGAACAATGAGGCGAAATGACCATATTCCTTGCAATTATAACATTGCACGCCCGCATTGTTATTTCTCCGGTTTGAGTATCCTCCACGACTTCTTCCTCCGAATCCGCTCCGCCTCGCCATTGAAATTCGATTTCGTGCACCATGAAATTCTTGATTTCTATATGATCTTCCTCCTCTTCCTCTTCTATGCAAAAATTTGCCTCTCTGGAATGCTCCTCTGTTGGATTCATTGGAATTCTTCAAAGTTAGCTGTGTGTGCAAAGCATGTTCAAGTGTTCTTCCTTCTCCTCTTCTGTCAATTTTCGCTCATGGGCTTGCGTTGATCCCATTAACTCTTCTACTGTCAACTCTTCTAAATCTTTTGATTCTTCAATTGCTACAACCACATGGTCAAACTTTGAATCCAGTGATCTCAAAATTTTCTCCATCACACGAACATCATCAATATTTTCACCATTCCTTCTCATCTCGGTGAACCAAAGTGATTACTTTTGTAAAGTAATCCGAGATCGTCTCATTTCCTTCTTTGTTCGGCTTCTCAAAATCTCCCTCTCGAGATTGTAGCCGAACTCTTTTTTTTTTTTTCAACTCCACTATAAGTTTTACTAAGCATTTCCCATGCTTCCTTTGATGTCTTTGTTCGGTGCCACCATCTCAAGGGTTGCTTCATCAAGCCCTTGATAAATTGTGAATAACGCCTTGTTGTCTTTCTTTCTTGATTCTCTCGGTGCTTGTCTCTCTCGCATTGCTCATCACAAAGCGTCTTCTTTTGGTTCAAGTATAACCATCTTCAACCAGCTCCCATAACTCTTGTGATCTAAGTAGTGCTTTGTATTGGATGCACCACAAATCATAGTTTTGTTTGGTAAGGCGAGGAACATGAAATTGGGAATTGTTGTTGTTGGAAGTCATGTTGTCTCTCGGGCTCGATACCAATTTTGTTGGAAATTTGGCAGAAATAGAGAACACGAAAAGAAAAGGGTTTAGGCTGCACACTCTCTAATTTGGTAGAATACAATACATATGAAAATGGTACTCTCACACCTTTTTTTATTATGAGATTCATACAATATATATAGACATTAATAGTTGCGACTCTTCAATACTAATAGATGCAACTTTTCAATTCTAAAAGTTGCGACTCTTCAATACTAATAGATGCGACTCTTCAATACTAATCTTGATAAATAAGTTTAATAACTAACACAATGATGGAGCTTTTCAGAGTCCTTTACTGGAAAATAATGTGTACAGAGAATATTCAAATTGTTTTTCTTGCATTAGATTATGAATTTATAGAAAACCACAATTTCCTACAGAACAATGACAAAAGCATGGTGTGCAGATTGCGAGTGATAATTGCCCAGTAAACATAATAAGCTCATTACACACAACTGATTTTCCATATCAAGAAGCAAGTGGCATGCTGCAAACCAAACCTTTATGAGATTCTCTAGCATGTTGTTTCTGTAGTATATAGATATCATGCGATTACATAGCTTCCATGGCACAGAATGAAGATCTCTACCAATTTTCTTCAACCAAAACTCATGTGCTTCTTTTGCTCTGTGGTCCATATCTAATGCTCGTATAAACTGCGCATAAGTTCCCATTGGAGTTCCCTGCCCCTTGCTTAGCATCCATTTAATAACCTTTAGAGATTAATAAAATATGAACAGATCAAATAATACATAATGCTAAAGAAATAACATTAATAAGTAGCATAACAAAGAATATTTTAACAAGAACATAGAAACATCACTCATGGACATGTTGAAAGCCAAGTTGACAAAATTACTTTACACTTTGATGTTGTCAAGCTAAAAAAATATAAGGTAGGTAGTCACTATAGTTCATGGGTTCATGGGTAGCTAGGCGGGTCTTGGTAGTGTGCTTAAGACGAAAATTACCAACATAAAAAAGAAAATAAACCAAACTGTATCCAACATTCTCTAATGACACTAAATGATAACTACTCACTAAGAGCTGAAAGCAGACTTTTGCAAAACTATTTTAGGAGTTTCCCACAACGCATTCACAAATATCTTCAGAAAAGTAAACATAAAGCAGCTTATTAATTAGCAAAAAACCAATTGCAGCTGTCGCCATGCACCAATGCAAGGAAGGTCTCCGATATCTCCTAATTATACTTCCAATTCTTTGGCCTATTCCTCTTCTCAATATGTTTCTTCATAAAACTTCTATATTATCCTTGCAGACCCCAAGTGTTTTTGTGTCACCTTAGAAATACATCCATAGAGCCAAGGTGGCCCAATGTAAAGACCTTTATCTAAGCTGTAGTACTCGAAGAAGAAAAAAAATACTCGTAAATCCAGGTTAATCTCTTAAATCTACAATCTGTTTAGTTCTAGATCCAGGTTCAACCAGGAAACTAAACACCCAACCAATTAAATATTAAAAGATGAAATCGTAAAAAAAATCAATTTAAAAAAAATACAAGATAAGAAAATAGCAATAAAAAAATAAGAATCAAATTTGATAGGAAAAAAAAAACTCAAGGAGAATGAAATTATAAAACAAAACCAATTTTAAAAACCATCTTAAACAAAACAAATAACAATTAAAAAATAGAAACCAAATATGACATAAAAAAATCTATGGGGGATGAAATTGAAAAAAAAAACTCTAATTTCATAAATTATTCAAAATAAAACAAATATTAATAAAAAAAAATAGACCAAATCTTAAGGAAAAAAAAAAGTGAAGGGCATTTCTGAAAATTTGGAAGTCCATCACAAAAATCGAGAGGAGGGAAAAAAAAAAGAGTCCACGCGTGCCAAATTGGAGACAATTAGACTACACGCACCACCTAGGCATGGAAGGGCCGCTGAGACGCTTCGGTTACCACCTCGAAACTAAACCTTCAGCCACTAAACGGCACCACACACATTGTCAAAACCTTGTAGTCATTGTTCATGCACATCGAACTTTTTTTTTATAATTTCCTTATTTAGCAAATGGCCCAATGGCTCCAAATGAAACCCGAGAATTATAAAATAATTAAATTTAAAAGACTAGAGTACCCTAAATCGAAGGGCAAATTGTTTTAATTTGAAGGGAAAGGAAGTAATTTAATTATGTTTAAATTAAGTAAAAGACTAAAAGGCCATGAATGTTAATTTCGTTTTTTTTTTTACAGCCAAGAATAAATTAGTGTTTTTATTGTGAAAAAAAATAGACCACAGTGAATCACCAACCCCACTAGTTAAAGACTAAAGTACCCCACCAGTCAGTCCATTGACTTTTAGGGGCAAAACAGTAAAAATATTGTTCTCATAGTGTTTTGTGTTTTAAATTACTGTGTCTTAAACTACAGTGAATCACTGACCCGTTTTAAGTTTTTATTAAAATGAAGCATTTCTATCATTTGGATTATGTGGCTGGAGTACAATTTGAAAAATAATTTACCACTCTTCACTATATAATAATCTTTCTCATCTCTCATCTTCTTATGAAGTTCTACATCATTAGATGAATTGTGAAACGCTATACTGGTCTCTTTTTTTAATTTCTTTATCTAGAAGCAACTGCAGCTGTCATTTTAACCAAGTTTATCTGACATTCCCTTGAATCCTTTTCTTCTAGATGAAGAAAATTATAAGCAGATCGACGAGAGAGAGAGAGTAAAAGAGTGAAACAACAAGCTTCTCAAAATCTAACCAGGCCATAATGCTTTTTAAATGACATTTTTCCTCAAGTCTAATTGCTCTTACTTACATTGCCTAATAACCTAATAACACAGGGTGGTTACAGGGAACATATTCCACTAGATCAATTGATATTTTAGTAAAAACAATTTGCTCATTGACTCAAGTGCATCACAGTCCAAAATCTTCTATTCTGGATTTCCCATATGAAATAGGGCACTGTTTACACAACAGTGAGGCATAAAAGAACCAGTTTCACAATAAAAGATATGTACATTTTCACAATTGTGGTCTTTACATGATTTCTGTTTATGTTCTCCACTTAATCAATAAGATTATATCAGATGAATCCCCACATGTTTTAAAATTATTTTTTACTACAAAAAAAACATTAATAATACCTAAATATATTAAATATCTTTTTATATTAAAAACAACTTGCAATATAACACGCAACAAAATAATCTTATCATTATTGTATTTTATTACATAGTATTATGTTAGGTGGCTACAAGTAGAGGGAAGACAATAAGTGTTAGCTTTTGTCGTCCTGTATGTTCTTCCTTTGGTATTATTTAAAGTTTGGCACATAGATTTTTAACTTTGACCCAGAGTCGACTTGGACTTGGATCCTTCTTCGAGGTTGTAAGAACTTTTTGGACACAAAACTTCAATGTGAAAATAGGAATAATGGCTATGAATGTATGATATTATAGTGTAGAGTAATTTTTAAAAGTATAAAATTATATTTATTTTTTATATTAGTACATTAAAACTATTTTAAAATTTTAAAAATATTAATTTAATAATTTTTTAAATAATTTTTTTAAAATAAGTGTTAATGCAAAAACAAACCATCACTGTAATTCTCAGAAAAACTGGTCCATGTTCCACATCTAAACAAATATCTGACTCCTATTTTCTCTCACCCGTGAACAATACGGAAGGAATTAAAATGCTCCCACTTGCATCTTTGAATATAAGAATTATTAATTTAAGATTGGAGAAGGAGATTCACGTGCTTATAATAATATGATTCCGCCAATGCATAATAGACATGATAGCCTTTTGAGCTGTCAAATTGCTCATAAAAAAATCATTCAAGAGGTTGTTGTTGATCTAAATGTAGAGAAGTGACGATGGCAGGATGACTTTGCCCCCCTTGGGAGGCCTATAGATGATAATTGTTCTTACCAAACAACATACAAGTTGCAAGCCAATCCTGGGCCTCATGGGGAGTTCTCAAACTTCAATCCCTCCAAAAAAAAATTGTTTCCTCACTGTTTTGTTCTTGTTTCTTTCAACTTCAAGTGCCCAGAACGTTTTGCGAAGAGGTTCATCTCTATCAGTAGAAGATGATTCAGACATCCTTATCTCACCAGATAAAACATTCTCTTGTGGATTCTATGGGATGGGACAAAATGCTTATTGGTTCTCTATTTGGTTCACCACTTCCAAGGACAGGACTGTGGTTTGGATGGCCAACAGAGACAGACCTGCTAATGGCCGAGGTTCAAGAGTTTCTCTACGACGAGACGGTGCTCTGGTCTTGACAGATGTTGATGGCTCCATCATATGGGAGACTAACACCACCTCCACTGATGTTGGAAGAGCAGAGCTTCTGGACACTGGTAACCTTGTTCTTAAAGACCCTGGTGGTAAGATTCTATGGCAAAGCTTTGATTTTCCTACTGATACTCTTCTTCCAAACCAGTTATTTACAAAGAGGACAAAGCTGGTTGCTAGATTGCATAGCGGGTCTTATGCCTCTGGATATTTTAGTTTCTTTTTTGATAATGATAATGTGCTGAGGTTGATATATGATGGTCCTGATATTTCAAGCATATACTGGCCTAATCCTGATCCTGAATTTGATGTGTTCCGAAATGGTAGAACAAATTATAATAGCAGCAGAACTGCAGTTTTCGATGAAATGGGCCATTTTATATCTAGTGATCAGCTCCAGTTCAGCGCTCCTGACACGGGTTTATTAAGGATCAAAAGGAGGCTAACAATGGACCATGATGGGAATCTCAGGCTTTATAGCCTGAACAATGAAACTGGATTGTGGGCGATATCATGGCAAGCTCTTTCACAGCTTTGTAATGTTCATGGAATTTGTGGGATAAACTCGATTTGTGTAAATACACCAGACCCCAAGTGTTCATGCCCACCTGGCTATGAGATCACTGAGCCTGGTAATTGGAATAAAGGCTGCAAGCCTATGTTCAACAGCACTCTTTCACAGTCTCAGCAAGTGAAGTTTGTGCTGTTGCCCCATGTAGATTTCTGGGGATTTGATCTTAATTTCAGTGCATCCGCTACATTCGACTCCTGCATGAAGCTCTGCTTGGGGGATTATCGGTGTAAAGCATTTAGCTATAGGCTATATGGGGAACGACGTTGCTTCACAAAAGGCGTGCTTTTCAATGGTTACCAGTCCCCAAGTTTTCCAGGCAATATATATCTGAGATTGCCAGTTAGTTTTGAGACATCTCAACTAGGTATTCTTAATGGCACTGACCTCATTTGCCAGTCTGCTGAATCAGAAACAACGATCGGTTCTCCTTCTATGTATAACTTCGACACTAAGAGGACGAGATGGGTTTATTTCTACTCATTTGCTTCTGCCATTGGACTTATTGAAATTCTCTTCGTAGTTTCAGGTTGGTGGTTTCTTTTCAGAAAGCGTGATTCGCCAAATTTGGCGGAAGACGGATATCATCTGGTATTAAGTCCATTTAGGAGGTTTACTTACACTGAGCTCAAGAAGGCGACGAATAACTTCAAGGAAGAGCTGGGAAGGGGAGGTTCTGGAGCCGTGTATAAGGGCATTTTGACAGATGAAAGGGTTGTAGCTGTGAAGAGACTGGAAAACATGTACCAAGGGGAAGATGTATTTTGGGCAGAAGTGAGCACAATTGGAAAAATCAATCACATGAACCTGGTGAGAATGTGGGGATTCTGTTCAGAGGGCAAACACAGACTCCTAGTCTATGAGTACATGGAATATCAATCACTGGACAAGCATCTATTCTCCCCAACGTTTCTTGAATGGAAAGACAGGTTTAAAGCGGCCTTAGGTATAGCTAAGGGTTTGGCTTATCTTCATCACGAGTGTTTAGAATGGGTCATGCATTGTGATGTGAAGCCAGGAAATATTCTTTTGGACAGTGAATTTGAACCTAAGATTGCAGATTTTGGGCTTGCCAAGTTGTCTCAGAGGGGTGATAATAGCTCCGACTTCTCTCAGATTCGAGGAACCAAGGGTTACTTGGCTCCAGAGTGGTCTACAAATCTTCCTATCAATGCAAAAGTTGATGTTTATAGTTACGGAGTTGTGGTTCTAGAGATAGTGAAAGGAATCCCACTCTCAAATTGGGTCATAGAGGGCAGAGAAGAGCATGATGAATCAGATCTAACAAGGCTTGTCAGAGTGGTGAAAAGGAAAATTCAGTGCGGAGAGACCTCTTGGATAGAAGAAATAGTGGATCCAAGATTGAATGGTCAGTTTAGCAGGAGCCAAGTAACAACGATTGTTGAACTTGGCATGTCTTGTGTAGAGGAAGATAGAAACAAGAGACCAACAATGGATTCAGTAGTACAAGCTCTATTAGAATGTCTAGATGAATCTTAAACCCAGCTTTTGGACAGTCGGTAATTGCTTCAAATTGTAATTTGTTAAGTAGTTTCCTTTTGGAGTTTTGGCTCTATAGTAATTTTGTGCTTCTGTCATAGAATAACATTCATGCTGTTAAAATTCTACCGTGCCATTTTCCCTACAGCATCACACACTTGACATGACTTAGTTTGAAAATGTCAACCTCAAATTACTATGATTTTCTGTTAAATTTGAAAATGTCTCAACCGGAAATAAACAAAATGGTTTAGTACTCACTGACGGAGTTCGGGCTGGTGCTTGCTTGAGGCAACCGTGGCTTTAGCTCTGCGTTGAACCTAAAAGAAAGAAAAGGAAAAAACACAGTGCAGCTGTGGCTACCATGGTAAAGGAAAATATTAGTATAGTTCTCACTTCCCACAAGACGAGTGAACAAACAAAATGATATTTATCCTCCTTGCCACGGTAACCTCTAATTCCACATTGGTGCAGCAAAGAATTAAACAAACAGCTCCAGTGGCCAAAATTATCTTGGGAAGGTTTCTCCAATGTAAAGGACACAATTACAAACATTCGGGGGACAACGTTATCTGCAATGTTCTGATAAACTTTGACTTAACTTTTTGTCATCCACAGCATCAGCAAGCGTATCTGAAGCAGATTCATTTTTTGGCTTCCCTGAATCATAAGAGGCAAAAGCATTTTAATTTTTCTATCATCTACATAAAAAGATCACTCATTGAAGCAGATGAATTTGCGGGCATGAAAATCAACAGATTCGGTGGCCTAAGGCTCAGCACAGAGTTCTGGCTCGGTTCCAGATTTGAAATATGTACACACCAGGATATACATTACTTATCACAGATACAAACAGACCATATGATCAGGCTCATTTCTAGGAACATATGGAGGACATATACATATAGATACGTGTGTGTTTGGCAACTTCTGAATATCGTGTCTTTAATAGCGCTTGGAACTTAATGTGGGACACAAGTGTTTTTTAATAATATCATCAAAATCATCTAGCTTTGGAAAGAAAAGATCAAAGGCCGTAAAAAAACCAATCAAAATATCAAATGCTTCTCAGGTTCAATTAGAGAATGGGTTTTCCACAGTATTGTAAGTGAATAAAGAAATGTTAGTTTTATCCAGAAAAGCACGAGAAAGCAAACTGTGGATACCTTAATAACCCATCTCTAATTAGGATTTGGAGGATGTTACATGATACCAAATGACTTGTATACATCTTATTATGGCATGTCTTCTCTTATTGGACCTGTTTTAGTATTTTACATGCAATAATCCAATAAATGTTTTGAAAGTAAATAAATAATATATTTGCATTTGAATTACCATGGTACCTAGTGACCTACCCGTTACTGAACTAGTGAACCTTCCAGGCCCTTGGCCAGGTCAAGGTTGAGCTGGGTTTGATAATCCAACCCACCCAAAGGACCAAAACAGGCAAAACCATATTTTCAGGCCTTGAAATGTCAAACTCAATAGTCTAGTTTAGTCCCCACCCATTAATTTATGATCTTCAATTCAGTCCTCAAACTTGCAAAACTTGCAATCACAAAAACATTTGAAGGATGGTCAATTGCAAAGATCTTGTACATATTACAAACCATCAGTGTATTCAATTTTCCATGATTGGAAGTGAGTTAGGCGGTTTGAAGACTGAATTGAAATATGTGTGTGCGCTTTGTGTATATAGAAGCTAAATGATGTTATTTGCTCCAGCACCAGATGGCAAAGACATCAGTGATCATATACGCTCTAAGTGAAAAACACAGACAATCACAGGCTAAAGAAATACTGTTTTCAGAACATTAATTTCAACAATTTACTTTGTTTTTGCCTTTTAGTTAGTCATTGAACATATTTACAGCACATAATTTTGTTGCCATCAGAAAGTGACACTCATATAGAAAGTGACTTAAAAATGCCTTGCCTGATTTCTTATTTTTCTTGGATGAAGCATTCCTAAGCTTCTTGTTCTGCCCTTTCCCTGCCTCAACGAAGATATGATTGTACTTCTCTAATACCCTTTCCTTTTCTTCAAGTAAGCCTAGCATCTCATATGAATCTGCCACTTTTTGCACTGTGGATTTTTCTGGAGGTTGACGATCAAAAGCTTCCAGCCCTTTGAAAAGCTTTGCATCCAATTACAACGACAAAGCCAGGTTAATCCCATGATTATAAGAAGTGGTCAGTTCAAACAATTTATGAAAAAAGAAAAATGCTAATCTAACATCAACCTATAACCAACTAAAAAAGACACCACATGACAAATCTAAGGATTGCGTAAATACAGTGATTTAATAGCACTGAAAGGCAAGACAGGTATTCCTTTCTCAAAGATAAACAACAACATGAGATGAATTTGATAGCATTTTTTCTCCTCCTTCCTCTTACTTTTTAACCAAGGATAAAATCTTCCACATCCTCCAATTCATTAAATGTTAATGTCCAACAAACTCTGTTCAATTTAAGCTACAGATCAGTAAAGTTTTGCTATATTCATGGGATAGAATAGAAGAAATATCATGCTCTAGACTGCCCTACTAAAATCAGAGAGAAATTCCCGTGCAATTATTGCAAGAAAAAAAGTCAATCCATGCGTGTATGGATACAGTTCCACTACCAGTGTTGTATCCTATAGCAAAATTGAAAAAGACCTCTCACTTCATTGACTTCAAAACAACATAATAGCATCTTCAAGTTTTGTTCTATTTCCTTCCTTAAGTTTAGTTGCACGTACAAGGAGTTGAAAAGTAAAAACATAATGGTTTAGTGTATGAACAACTCTCTACTGTTTTCATTCATGTTCCAATGCAGCTACCTCTGCAATGATGGAGCTTTTCAGTGTCCTTTACTGGAGAATAATGTGTATAGAGAATATTCAAATTGTTTTTCTTGCATTAGATTATGAATTTATAGAAAACCACAATTTCCTACAGAACAATGACAAAAGTATGGCATGCAGATTGTGAGTGATAATTGCCCAGTAAACATAATAAGCTCATTACACACATCTGATTTTCCATATCAAGAAGCAAGTGGCATGCTGCAAACCAAACCTTTATGAGATTCTCTAGCATGTTGTTTCTGTAGTATATAGATATCATGCGATTACATAGCTGCCATGGCACCGAATGAAGATCTCTACCAATTTTCTTCAACCAAAACTCATGTGCTTCTTTTGCTCTGTGGTCCATATCTAATGCTCGTATAAACTGCGCATAAGTTCCCATTGTAGTTCCCTGCCCCTTGCTAAGCATCCATTTAATAACCTTTAGAGATCAATAAAATATGAACAGATCAAATAATGCAAAATGCTAAAGAAATAAACATTAATAAGTAGCAATACAAAGAATATTAAAAACATAGTAGCATTACAAAGAATATTTCAAAATATTTTAAAAAGAACATAGAAACATCACTCACGAACATGATGAAAGCCAAGTTGACAAATTTACTTGACACTTTGATGTTGTCAAGCTAAAAAAATAAAAGGTAGGTAGTCACTATAGTTCATGGGTTCATGGGTAGCTAAGGCGGGTTGTGGCAGTGTTCTTAAGACTAAAATTACCAACATAAAAAAGAAAATAAACCAAACTGTATCCAACATTCTCTAATGACACTAAATGATAACTACCCACTAAGAGCTGAAAGCAGACTTTTGCAAAACTATATTAGGAGTTTCCCACAACGCATTCACAAATATCTTCAGAATAGTACACATAAAGCAGCTTATTAATTAGCAAAAAACCAATTGCAGCTGTCGCCATGCACCAAATGCAAGAAAGGTCTCCAATATCTCCTGATTATACTTCCAATTCTTTGGCCTATTCCTCTTCTCAACATGTTTCTTCATAAAACTTCTATATTATCCCTTGCAGACCCCAAATGTTTTTGTGTAACCTTAGAAATATATCCATAAAGCCAAGGTGGCCCAATGTAAAGACTTTTATCTAAGCTGTAGTACTCAAAGAAAAAGAAATACTCGTAAATCCAGGTTAATCTCTTAAACCCATAATCTGTTAAGTTCTAGACCGAGGTTCAACCAGGAAGCTAAACACCCAACCAATTAAATATTAAAAGATGAAATTGTAAAAAAAAATCAATTTAAAAAAAAATCAAGGTAAGAAAATAACAATAAAAAAAAATAAGGATCAAATTTGATAGGAAAAAAAAAACTCAAGGAGAATGAAATTGTAAAACAAAAGCAATTTTAAAAACCATCTTAAACAAAAACAAATAGCAATTAAAAAATAGAAACCAAATATGACATGAAAAAAGTCTATGGAGGATGAAATTAAAAAAATATATATATAATTTCATAAATTATTCAAAATAAAACAATTATTAATAAAAATAAAAAATAGACCAAATCTTAAGGAAAAAAAAGTGAAGGGCTTTTCTGAAAATTTGGAAGTCGATCACAAAAATCAAGGAGAGGAGGGAAAAAGAAAAAAGAGTCCATGCGCGCCAAATTGGAGACAAGTAGAATACACGCACCACCTAGGCATGGAAAGGCCGCTGAGACGCTTACTTCGGCCACTAGACAGCAGCACACGCATTGTCAAAACCCTGTAGTCACTGTTCACGCACATCGAACTTTTTTTTTATAATTTCCTTATTTAGCAAATGGCCCAATGGCTCCTAATAAAACCCAAGAATTATAAAATAACCAAATTTAAAAGACTAAAGTACCCCTAACCGAAGGGCAAATTGTTTTAATTTGAAGAGAAAGGAAGTAATTTAACTATGTTTAAACTAAGTAAAAGACCAAAAAGCCCATGAATGTTAATTTCGTTTTTTTTTTTTTTTTGCAGCCAAGG
This sequence comes from Populus x sibirica, assembly GCA_019202695.1. NCBI lineage: Eukaryota > Viridiplantae > Streptophyta > Magnoliopsida > Malpighiales > Salicaceae > Populus > Populus x sibirica. The sequence goes on from JAGMVL010000318.1 coordinate 1,138,594, forward strand.
ATAAATTAGTGTTTTTCCTGTGAAAAAAAATAGTGTGACCGATTTGCCCCAATAAATTAAATAATGACTATTGGGTCTCATGGAAATGACAATAATACCCCCACCAGTCAGTCCATTGACTTTTAGGGGCAAAACAGTAAAAATATTGTTCCAATCCATAGTGTTTTGTGTCTTAAACTACAATGAATCACTGACCCCTTTTAAGTTTTTGTTAAAATGAAGCATTTCTATCATTTGGATTATGTGGCTGGAGTACAATTTGAAACTTTTTTACCAATCTTCACCGAGGCAACTCCTTCACTATATAATAATCTTTCTCATCTCTCGACTTCTTATGAAGTTCTACATCCAGGGGCTCTCAAGGAATTGCATTAGATGAATTGTGAAACGCTACTGGTCTTTTTTTTTATTTCTTTATCTAGAAGCAACTGCAGCTGTCATTTTAACCATGTTTATCTGACATTCCCTTGAATCCTTTTTTTCTAGATGAAGAAAATTATTAGCAGAGGAGAGGGAGAGAGTAAAAGAGTGAAACAACAAGCTTCTCAAAATCTAACCAGGTTAATGCTTTTTAAATGACATTTTTCCTCAAGTCTATTTGCTCTTACTTACATTGCCTAATAACCTAATAACACAGGGTGGTTACAGGGAAACGTATTCCACTAGATCAATTGATATTTTAGTAAAAAAAATTTGCTCATTGACTCAAGTGCATCACAGTCCAAAATCTTCTATTCTGGATTTCCCATATGAAATAGGGCACTGTTTATACAACAGTGAGGCATAAAAGAACCAGTTTCACAATAAAAGATATGCACATTTTCACAATTGTGGTATATAAAAACCAGCTTCAACAAGTTTTACAACATAATCCTACTCCATCATTTACCAAGGGGTATGTGTAGCCAGGCACCAATTTTTGGTCGTGTATTAAAGAGGAAACATGGTATCGATTGCAAATTCAAATCTCACTAGACCACAATCTTATATCTCATTAGGGTAGCAAAAAGAATCAGGATATGGTCACACTCACAGCATACAACTGCCTTTACTAGTGGCCATCTTGATCAACCAAAACTCACTCAAATAGGAAAACCTCTTGTATCACATATCCTAGTCATCAGTTCTTAGGAACTAACCTAGTTGATTCCAATTTGTTTTGGTTTCATTTTTACTACAATTTTAGTAGCAAGATTCAGAATTAAACACCGATGCCTTAAAAACTTATTATCTAGATAGCATAACAGCAAAGAATTGCAGATCAGTAAAAAATAAAAGATGAAATTTCTTGCTTTGCTTCTTCAGTTTTGTCTTTAACAGTCAATAGAGATTTTTAATTGGACATACAATTTGTTTATTCTTGTTTCATTCTGCTTCACTGGGAATGAATAGAAAACAAGACCATAGTTTAAAAAGCTTGTGGATCTCAAATATCGCCTTTAGGAGGGATATAATTAGCCTAACAAATTTATATTTTTTAACATGAAAGATAAAAATTTGCCCCCAGAAACAAACATCAGTTTAAAAATTTGCCCCCAGAAACAAACATCAGTTTATGAAATATAATAGAAAAGGTTTCCAATTATGTCAATCAATTGGTCGATATTAGAAGGGAAAAAATCAATCAATATGAGGAGCTTGTATTTAAAGCTATACTAGATAATGTAGCTTTATTCTAGAATGGAAAACACTAATTAGTCAGATATGATAAAATGGAAAATAGAATGACTATGATAGCACAAACTCTGATCAACAACTCTATCACAAGGTTTCTTAAAAGAGGAAGAAGAAAAAACAGTGCTTTAACCCCTTATTTCTAGATAGGATAGCTTACTATAGAATGCAAAACACTAAGTAGTCAGATTTGATAAAATGGGACCACAACAGCTCAAACACTTATCAGTAATCGTGTCACTAGGTTTCTCAAAAAGAGGAAGAAGAAAAAGGAGTGCTATGCCAAAAGGCTTTAACCCCTTATCGGAAGAACATCAAGTTCATCCAGCAGGAATAACTCAATCAATTGCCAAACGATCAATCAATCACTTGCAATAAATCACAGAAGTTTTCCGCTTACCCCAAAATATCAGATGTATATGGCTTTTGAGAAAACTTTTTGTAAATATTTGAGAAAAAAATTAGATATACAAGCGCTAGGAGAGGAGTGCTAAAAACATGAATTTTTAAGTAGATAAAATGACAGATTTATCCAGGCATCCATATGGCGGCTATCTTGTGGTCTTTACATGATTTCTGTTTACGTTCTACACTTAATCCTCCAAAAGCCCATTGTTTTTCTTGATGTTCACGTAGTGCATAAACACCATCATATTAAGAAAAGCATGCATCCATGTTAAGGTTGCATAGGGGAGAGGGAGAGAGAGTATCAAACCTGAACAATTCTATGCCACTGCTGTTCCTTCTCAAGAGCAATCAATACCTGCTTAATTGACGCAATAGGAAATTTTTGCTCCCATGCAACCCAGGCATCAAGAGCACCATAAACAGAATCCTTGCTGTCGTTTAGATCTAAAAGCTGCATATATAAGATTGTGTCGTCATACTCTAACTGCATAGTACAAGCTACGTGAAACAAGATGAATGTTTTTGGACATTGATGGCATATAGAAACTCTCCAAAATCACACCAAAATTAAGCAGTCAATGCCTCATAACTGTGAAAACTACCATGCAAATGAATAGCGATTGGTAATTTGGATTCTGTGTGCTTACTGTGGTAATGAGAAATTTGATCTTATCCTTCTTGGAGACATTGTCACCAATTTGGTTTCTCCTCGGATTCTGCCTTGAATTTCCATCACCATGAACCGACTGAAACATTATTACATATATTTCAGGAGATTAACATCAATCAAAATGAACAAGAACAGCAATTATTTTGCATACCTGTAACAAAGGCGAAGCTGCTACAGCAGCAGAGTGTGTGTTAGATATTAGCATTCGAGCTTCAATTGTCGCTTTGAAGCTAAAATTCGGCAAGGTTTGCACCCTACCCACTCCTATTCTCCTTAAATGCCCAATCTGAATCATCAATAGCAGATCGAAATGAAGTTTAATTAAAGTGATATTAGTAGTAACAGCAGAGCAGTGGTTTCATGGATAACAAGTGAAACAGCAGCAAATTAAGTGGCCATGACAGTAAAAGGGAGAGAAGACTAAACCTTACTGAAGAGCGAAGGAAACATTGTGTAAGATTGAGAATGAAAATTGCCAATAAAATAAAATTGAGTGAAGACGAGCCCTAAACTATTTTCTCCAAAATATATCAAATAAGCCAGCATTTTTACAGTGAAAGCAAAAAAAAACAACTTGCCTTGTTTATACAGAGTTCGAGCATGAATTTCAAGTCATAAGAAGATTCACATAATAATCACAAGTACAAGTGGAGCCTCTGCCTTCAAAAAAAAAAAAAAAAAGGCCATACCATTGCGGGTTTTGGCTGATTTAAACCCTGAAACGAATCTTAATCACCTACTCTGCAATCTTAACAACTCTCCACTACTAAGTTCCTCCAAATGTTTCTTCTGCGAGTCCTGGTTGTCGTGGAATCGTCGTCCTGAAGCTTGAAAGTTGGTGGTAGAGGCGCGGCTCCTCTTGTTGACGGAGGCTTGAACCAAGACGGTTTTTCATGTGGGTCGCGGTTGAGGATGGAGGAGACCGGTAGGAGTGATTATTTTTTATTTTGTTCGGTTTTTATTAAAATAAAATAATTAAATGGAAATTTTAAAAGAAAAAAATCAAAACCAAATTGAAACCGGTTCAAACCGACCAGTTTCGGTTTAGTTCGGTTTGATTTTTTAGACAAAAACCGATTCAAACCGGTTTGACTCGGTTTTTCCGGTTTGGCTCGGTTTTCTTGGTTTTAACTCGGTTTTTTCCAGTTTTGGCTCAGTTTTTTCCGGTTTGGCTAGGTTTTTTCTGGTTTGGGTTCGGTTCGGTTCGATTTTTTTGGTTTTTTGCTTATAAAACCGAAACCTAACCAAACCGGTCGGTTTTTTCAAAATTTTAATCGGTTTTTTTTTACAGTTCGGTTTTTTCAGTTATTTTTTTCTGATTTTTCTGGTTTAATCAGTTTTTCAATTTTTTTTGCTCACTTCTAAGACCTAGTGCTTTGGAGGATTTTGATTTTGTTTATTATTATTATTATTATTATTATTGTAAAATTTCGTATTTACATTTTATTTCTATTTAATTTATATAACACTTTGGTGCAAATAAAAAAAAGAAATCTAATATATACTTACAAGATTATAATTATATCAGCTGTCGTCGCATGAAATTATTCCATTTTTAACTATAGGTATAACTACTAATGTCATATAATGCTTCAACATCTTTCATTTTCCACAATGAAAATTAATTACCCCTTTAGTTTAATCACACAAATTGTATCATTCATTCTCTTGATATGTAATTTCCAATTCATTGCCTACTTAACCATTTATCCCTTGTAACAACCTAACTTGTATTTCCTTAAATATTTCTTAAATTACATCAATATAATTGCTGCATCTTGCAAGCTATTCCTTGTTGTTATTATCGAAATATTCTATTTATTAATTTCTATCATGGTGACCAACTTATTTAATGTAACAGTCCTTGTTATTACGACCAACTTATTGCTTCATTATAGTTTTCACCATCGTGACCGATTTATTTTATGTAATAGTCCCCGTAATTACAAACAACTTTTTTTATGTAATAGTATCTATTATTGCAACCAACTCATTACCACATTACAGACCCCATCATTGCAACCAATTTATTTTATGTAATAGTCCTCGACATTGTAGTCAACTCATTACCACATTATACTTGTATACTTGCATTTATACTTATTGATGTGCAAAAACAGTGACGTAAATGTTATTTCAATAATAATAATAATAATAAAAGTCTAAAATTAAAGGTGCATACCTGGCGTCATTACCGCATGTGATCCTTCAGCAATGGATCTCATGTTGAATGTCCCTCCTAATATTCAGGCATCTAACTTAGTATTTCATTCATTTTTTATCTACTATCACAACTATTTATTCACATTAACATCCATTATTTATTTTCTAAAAAATTATGGATGTTCCTTTTTTTGTTCACCAATTTTATCTATTTTTTTCAAACATCTCATTGTATCATTTTTTTTACTTTCCCAAATCCATTCATTTTCTTAAACACCTCATTTAGTCATTTTATCTCAACAATGCATTTATTTTTTTCAAGCATTCTTTACCTCACCTTTTAATACCAATCCATTTATTCATTTCTTTACATATTTATTATGCTATTGTTGGCTACCAACTCAATCATCTCAATCAACATTTATTTTGCCATTTAGGCTACCCATTCATTCATTTCATTCAAATACCATACTATGCCATTCTTTGCTTAAAATTTCTCTATTTCATTTAAGCATTTGATTGAACATTTATATGCAATTTAATCCACCTCCTCTTTCATAAGATTTTCGCATTCACAACCTCCCTAAACTCATCAACAATGACTTGCACTTCATAACCCGAGTTTAAAAACAACATATTCAACCTAAACATGCAAAATCATCAACATGATATACAAAACCAACTCAACCATTTCATCAGCACCTATTCATGCCCAACATTTGATACTTTCAAAACTAACTACTCATGGTTGGCCACCCATGATTTAAAAATCCAGGTTGGCCTCAAATTCATAATTTTTGTCTAATAATTACACCATTTCAAAACACTAAATCCATAGAATTTCATTAATCTAACAATTTCATAATCAATTTCACTACTCTAACTCATTATTCAGTTTACTACTTCAATTTTTTTCACCTAGTTAACATTATTTCTAACACAACATTCATAAAGATATAATCAATTTACATTTCCATAATCAAATCTCATTAACCCCAAAAATCTCAAATCAAGGTTTTTCATTCGCTCTTTAATTGACCAAGAAAAATGTGAAATCAATTGAAAACACACCTCTTACCACTTGTAATCAACTCAATTAAATGAGTTTTGGTGATAAATCTCACGCTTCTTCTTCTAAAGTTAATCCTCTCTCACTAACTTCCCAAAGTTTTCACTTTCCCTCTCTAACAACATGAAATCTCTTACTTCTCTCTAATTTTAAAAGCCTTTTGATTTTATTTTTGGTCCAAAACCATACCCCCTAACTCTTTCCTTGTAGTACTTCTTTGCAAGAACAAGAAACAAGTAAAGAAAATGAAAACTTCCCTCTTCCCTTCTCTTTCTAGGTAAAGGTTTAAAGGTACATATTTTTTATTAAATTACTGTTTTACCATTGTTCTCATGCTACCACAACTTGTTATTTTCTTGTAGACACTTGACCATAAGTATTTTTTTGTGTTTTCTATTATTTGTTTCAGAACTTACACTATTAATCATGGGGTTTACATACAAAAACTTGTTATTTTCCATTAAACCATATCGATCTTAGATATTTTCTTCATGTCTACTTGTTATTTAAGGTCAAACTTTACACTATTAAACATAGGGTTTACAAAGATGGACAAAGATGTCAAAACTGGAAAAGAAGTTGAGGCAAAGCTCGTGCTTTTAAGGACATGGTAGGGAAATTGCTTTGTGATATGGGTTTTCCATATATGAAAGGTTTGATATGGTTCAAAATATCTTGCAAAACATCTCTTAAAGGTTTAATATTCTTCACATTGTATTGACTCTAGGACTTTTTCCTTTTAAAAAATTAAGAAATAATATATATATATAGCAATATTTTAATGGCATGAGTTTGGTTTTAGCATGTCGAGTCTCTTATTAGTACTTATGTGTTTGGTATTGCGGTAGCTGTTGTGGTTGTAGTTTGAAAAAAGTTATTTTATAAAAAGTACTTTTAATTGAGGTTGGTTTGGAAAAATATATGTTTGGTTAAAACTGTGGTTGAAATTGAGGTTGAACAAAAAGTAGTTTAATGTGTTTGGTTAAGAATGCTTTTGAAATTGAGATTATAAAATAATTTTAAAAAATATATATTAATATTTATGGTTTTTAATTTAAATATTATAGATTTAACTATTGCTATTACATCATTAAATAAATCATACTTTATATAAAAAAAATTATTATTCCATTAAACTATCTACAATTTCATTACATACAAAATTCATCCGACAAGAACTACAGTTTCCATGATTCTTTGAGCATGCAATAAAATTAGATAAAATATTATCAGGATTAAAATTGAGATTACAGTATGAATAAATTTAATTCACCTTAAACTATTTTTTTTTAAAAAAAAATATTGTTCACATTCACGTGAACAGTGCGAGTGAAATCAATTAACTGCATTGGTTTTTCGAAAAGAAAAAACTGTTCACGTACAGTGCGAGTGAATTAAAATTCACTTGCACTGTTCACTGGTTTTTCGAAGAAGAAAAAACTGTTCACATGAAGCAGCTCCCACCTGCGTGGTGCAGCCGCAAGAAGCAGCTCCCACCTGCTTTCTTTTTCCATGCATTTCAAACGCAACATTTCATGGGATCCATGAACAGTAACCTATGTTTTTTTTTGTTACCAAACGTTGTTACATCTGCGTTTTAAGCAAAACGCGGACGCAACTTCTTAGACAAACACTGTCTTAAATATTAAGTATCATATCCTTAACTAATAAAAGCATTGCCAAGCTTGAATTAGAAATAGACCATCTAGGTGGGCTTATTATTCTTGATGTATGAGTGAGTAGTTTATTTCTTTCCCTGATAAGGGAATGGTATGATTGATAGAAAATCATTCTTATATGGTTGCATTTAGGGGTGAGCATTTCCGGTTTGGTCCGGTTTTCACCCAAAAAATAACCAAACCAATTTATTTATTCATTTTTAAATCAAAATCGAAACCGGTTCAAACCGACCAGATTTGGTTCGGTTAATTGAAAGGAAAAACAAAAAAAAAACCGATTTCATCTTGGTTAGGCATATCGAGCAGGTTTTCTGAATTTGAAAATAAGGAAGCGAGAAAGAACAAGAGTCAAACGAAAATTTAGAAAAAATAATTCTCACAACATCCATTACGGTAATCACAACATAAGCATACTATGGCAAATCAACAACCTTGTAAATAAATATAGGAAATGAATATATAATAGATCTATATAAATCAGAAAAAAAGTAAAAAGGGACAAAAAAATTCAGAGATAAAGATTGAAGAGAGGGGGGCTCCAGAGTTGCTGTTTGGTTGTTAATCCATGAGCTTAGTCGACTATACTTAAAGAAAAGGATAAAAAGATTGAGAGATGAGAGATAAGGATGGTTCGTTCACCGGATCTACTTTGGGGGAGGAGGAGGGGTTGTGAGAAAGGTTAAGAGATGAAGATGGGGGGTTGTGAGAACGATTGAGAGATGAAGATAGGGGGATGGGGGGCTGTGCTAAGAGATGAAGATGGGGGTGGGCGAGAAAGGTTGAGAGTGAAGATGGGGGTGGGGGCTGTGTTGAGAGATGAAGATTATGAAACATGGGTGGCGGGTAGGGTTTAGAAAGTAGATGGGGAAAGCTAAAAAGGTAGGTATTTATAGTACTATTGATTTTTTTTTATTTGAACCGGTTTGGTTTGGTTTATTCAGTTTCAGCCTTTTAAAACCAAAACCGAACCGAACCGGCTTGTTTTTTAATTTTTCTAATCGGTTTTTTTTACGATTCGGTTTTTTCAACTATTTTTTTTCTGATTTTCTCGGTTTAATCGGTTTTTTAATTTTTTTGCTCATCCCTAGTTGCATTTTCTAGTGAAATGGAGTTAGTAAAAGAGTTAGCATGTTTAGTATTGCTGGAAATTTAAGGAACAATGTGCTGAACAAAATGCCTTCATGGTTATATCAAATTGTTTGACATCTTATCAAAATGAGAGGTATCATATTATTCAATGAGATCATGGACATAATTAATTGTTATTGACAACTAGTTGAATGAGCTCACAAGTGCATATACAACAACTAATATTTTGCATATGTTCATCTTTATGTTTTCCAACTTACTAAATGAATAACACCATTTACACTCCTCTTGATTGTATATATCAATTGCATATCCACCTCCTATTGTTCGATTCATATTTTCAATACAACTTTTCATGTTAAGATATGTTAAAGTCTTTTTTTTTTGTTAATGCAATCAATCCTACAAAAAAAAATTATTTAATAGATTACCTCTACTCTTATTACTTATATTCCTTTCTAACTTCAGAAATAATGCACCAATCCATACCATATATATGATACCATCTAAAAATCCAAAGTAAATCTTCCTTCCCTATCCTACCTTAGATAATAAATTGAATGGTACATTGATTAAAGACCATTCAAACATTTTTAGCTTCACTTACTACCATACACAATCCATTTGTTATGGTGTCACAGTCAAATGATTGACAAATAGCACAACAATGGTATAAGAACTAAATATCAATAAGAGGACTTGCATAAAAATTAGACTTTATTTATTCGATGCTGACTTTTTCATGTTTGGTTATATTATGAAAAATTGGTAAACATAATTCATTTTCAGTCAAAGAAAAACATAATCAAAAGTGTTTTTCGATTTAAAATAATGGAAAACACTTTACATGAAGGACACAAAACTACAGTGGTACAATACTTCATTATTATATGTGTCTGTGTGTGTTTGTGTGTGTGTTCCAGTTTAAAAGAATGTAAAACCCTTTTCATAAAGGACAAAAAACTAAAGTGGTACAAAACCTCATTATTTTTTTTTTTTGTGTGTGTGTGTGAAGTACTTTAAAATATAATATTATAAGAAAATAATAATTTACTAATATATTTATATAGGAACTAATATATTAGGATATATTAATATACAATATAAAATTATATTAATTTGATATATTAGTGCATATAATACTTTAATTTATATAACATTGTTAGAAAATACATTTGAATACAAAACATGTTACATTATACAATAATTACACATTTTAAATGATATAAATTGTGTTATAAAATTAGGATGTCCTAGAAACGAATTTTATTTTCAATGTTCTCCAAACACTAAAAAATGGTTATATGTCTACAATATTATATTTAAAATATTTATATTATATGTATAGTTACATTTTATAAAATAAATAATATAAAAATATATGGTGTAATGAATTGTTTTTTTTCCACCATTACACTTTTTATATCTCATTTTTTCTTATAAGTGGTCACGTAGATACATTTAATGTTCTATATATGTTAAATAAACTTGAAAAAAAAATTAAAACATTAATAAGTGATTTTCTAACTCATTTTTCATGACATAACTAAATACTAAAAAATATTTTCCAACTTATTTTCTATGATACTTTCAAATATAAAAAAATATTTCACTTTTCATGAATTCACTTTTCAAAAAAAAACTATTTTCAGCAAACAAATAAGACCTTAGTATTCTACTTATACTCCATAAAAAAATAACATTAACACATATTCATACTTGATATCACCATCCAAGAATGAAAATATATCTTTTTCATGATCACACAATTCACCTTTTCGCTTTCATTCACAAATTATATGCCTTATATAATATCATAATTTGCAAATTTCTAGCAGCATTTAATTATTTTGGCTTTATAGGATAACCGATCCAACCATTAACTTACATCATGTTTATAATGCAATCCCATTTTCAAAAACAGCTCTAGTTATACATATAAGAGATATTTTATTTATCTTTGATAGCTAGAACTTTATAAATATGATATCGTACTCTTTTACAAACCCTTATAAACTTTATATGCAGGTGTAATTACTTGTGTTTAAAAACACTTTCCTTTTCTTTTTGCACCTCTTTATTTGTGCTTTAATTTTTAAATGCATTCCTTTCTCATTCTTCCAAATGCTTACATGCACATAAAAAACAAATGCCTTCATATCTTTTTCACATATCAAGCTTGCTTTCTTCATTAACATTACTTAAAAGCATCTTCATATTCATTTTTCATACCTGAATTCAAAACGACATTGAAAAGATGTCTTGCAGCGTACCGCAAGTAGATAACTAGTTAATGACTAAAAGCTTTTATATTAAACATTATAACTTTTCATTCAAATTATATATATAAAAAAAAACCTAGCCATTACCCTCACCCTACCATAGCCATTACCTTCATCCTTTTCTCCTCATCAAAATTTGGCTACCTAAATCCAATAAACCAAATATCCATTGCATTTATATAGTTGAGAGAAGTGAACCAAATCTATCTTTCATATTTTTTGAAAGGTTTGTTAATGAACTTATATGAAAGTTACACTATGCATTTAGATACCAAAGCTTTTAGAATTTAGATACCAAAGCTTTTAGAAGAGTTGCTAGTGTGTAAGCCAATGCTTACAATCTTCATAAAAATCCCATAACTATGTAGTCATTGATATTCAACACCTAAGAGATAATAACAAAACATCAAGCACCAAATTTTAGATATCTTGTATTAGATATTCAAGTTGAAATTCCACTTGATTATGTTATACATTACAAAATAATATTATATAGTGAAAATTTACCACATTGTGTAGTTGAGATTTTGTTCTTTCATGAAACCATTTAATGCTCTTTGTCAAATGGATTATTCAAATCCTTTTTGAAAAGTAGTGGGGATTTGGTTAAATTATTGATAAAGATAGGATTGGCTATATATAGGAAGAAGTGGAAGAAATGGTTGATCTATAGCTAGGAAAAGGAGGCAAATCCACTATCTAAAAAGAGATTTTTAAAGTTACTTGATTTAAGGTTTTGTTTGTGGTTGTGATATTCAGAATTTGCTTTTTTTTCGATGATGAGTTCTTCTATTCGTGATGGTTTGTTGTTTATGTGATTGTATTTAGGCTTTCTATGTACCTAACTACTTGTTTTTAAGAAAATTGATCAATCCCACTGTTATTTGACTATAAATGGGCCAAATGATTTTTTTTTTAATCTTTGCTAGTATATGCCTTAGTTTTTCAAATTGAGTGCTTATTCTAATTAATTTTAATTTTTTATCAGATTTTGACTTCGAACCATAAATTTGGCATTGTAAATGAAGAAAATTGAATTGATTCAAAGAGAGAAGAAAAAGTGGTTTCAGAAGAGTGACGAGTGTCGAAGTAGTGCAAATTTAAACCTTTAAAATTAATTATTTATAGTACAAAAAGTAAAGGTATCGCCCTACAAAGATACAAGTATTAAAACTTAATTACTCAATCAAAATAAGCTATTTAATTTTATATTAAAGCAAACAAAGTAAAAATGCAATAAATATAATAATTTAATTGAATCAACTAATATGTAATTTAAATAATAAGTAATTAAAAGAGGAATTTTATTTATGATTAAACTAACTAAAAACAACTTAGAAAGCTAAAAGAATAGAAGAAATCAATTATGACAATTAAAAAGCAGATTTGACATAATATAAAATATAAAGAGAATTATTATTTTTAATTTATAAGAAGTATTCCTCAATGGTAATTAAACGTAAATCATTAAATTAAAGTATGTGTTTTTAATTTAATTTGTGATTATAAATAAATCAACAATGAAAAACAATAAATTTTTCTACCTGTTTTTAATTTTTAGTTAACCTAGCATCCATGCATCAATTAAGCCTAATCTCATAATATCCTTCATTAAGCATATAAGATTTAATTACGTGAACGTGATCCCACTTTTCTTTTAGGTTTAGGATCGATTATGTGTGTGTGAGGATGTGGAGAAGTTTTTTGGTTAACAAATAATTCCTAATCAAACTATTTTTAGGTTTTCTTATAATATTTTGATTTAATAACTCGTGCATTGACTTTGATCTTCTAAAAGAGTCTTCCTGGTTATGTGAAACCCTTTTCATGCCATTAATAAGCTATCATGTCATCATCCCAACATAAAAAGATGGGTTAGACTCACGCTAGTTTATTGGCAGAGTATATCAGATTCGTTCATACTTATATCTTGCACGTCCTCGAGTAAGGAAAAGAAAAGTCAAAGATAATAGACTCTAAAAATAAGATGCAAGATTCAAAAAGAAAGAAAAATTGATAACTCAAAATAAAAGCAAGTAAATTGAAAAAAAAAAACTATATGGAAACCACCAAAGCATTCAATTTTTCTTACAATATCCCAACAACATCAAATAGTACAACCATTATAAGTAAGAAACAAGCTAACATAGATTAAAGAATAAAATTTCATAAATTTATTCACAATGCAACTTTCAAATATTTCTTAGCCTTTAAAACTTTAAAATAAGTCATCTCAATAGTATACACTTTAACACTTAAGTGTTTATGGCTTATATGTTTTCACTCAAATTCCATCAATGCTATGATCTGTCATATACTTGCTCTCTAATCTTATCTCCATTTCTAAGTATTACTTGCAACATATGAATCAAATGGTCTTTATTCAAGGTTGCAATAGGATTATTATTAAGGTGAGGTAAAAGAAAGGTAAAGAAAAAGTTAATAACCAAATAATATGATGAACTTAATAACATATAATTATTAAAGCACATGAATTCATCATCATGAAAGAACAATTACTTAGTTGTTTTTAGGTTCAAATGGTTAAATTCCTACATGTTAATGTCATGTTCATATACACATGTAAAGTAAATGTAGTCTCTATAAGATATTAAGTAAGTTCTGGTCATCTATTGGATGCCTTCTCAGTATCAAATGAGCTTTTATTTATAACCATGACCAAGCATAGACCTTAAATCCAGTATAGTTACTCACCTTTCCCCAAAATAAGTGTTAGTCCCTAAAATGGGATAACTAGTTCAACATGCCAAAACCAAGTGTTAGTCTCTAAACCAAGATAACTAGCTCGACATGCTCAAACAAGGCGCTAGTACCTAAACCAGGATAACTAGATCGTCATGTCCAAACTGGGCACTAGTTCCTTTACCAGTATACCTAGCTCGACATGCCCAAATGAGGCACTACTCCTCATATCAGGACAACTAGCTCAACATGCTCAAACCGGGTGCTAGTCCCAAAACCAAAATAACTAGCTCAGCATGCCTAAACCGAGCGTTAGTCCCTAAATCAGGATAACTTGTTTAACGTATATTATTTGACAACATGAATTTTTGAATTAAACAAGAATTCAATAACATGCTTAACTTTAAATAAATAATTAAAAAGGTTATGATGTTTGACACTAACCTGTAACTTGTGCTCTGCTAGTCATTCCTAGTTGATGTATTGTACTCGTAGTCTCACCTGTAACAACACATACATTGTATAAATTTCAAATCTTCATCCACACATAATCTACAATTCCATTTCACCATCGTGACTAAGTTTTCAAATCAATGATAAGAACTTATAAATATCTCTTTTTTTTTTGAATTATGCATAAAAGTGGGAATAATATTCCATTTTGAATTTCCTTGAAATCAATCATTTATTTATCCATCAATAATTAAATTAACATGCTAATAACCATATTTCATGGTAAATTAACCATTCTAATTAATGTTTTGTGTTTTAGCTGAAATTTTCCATTCCTTAACCATGGGGGGGGATTATTTTTCTTTTAATTGATCCAATCACTTTACCATACATTATTCACTTAATTAACAACAATTTTACATAATTAATCTATCAATTGCATTCAATAATCCGAACACCATTTCCCCCCTATTTGGCTGAAACCCTTGTCTAAGAGGGAGGATAAATTTTTCTTCATATTCTTCAAATTGAGTTGTTACCCAATAATTTTTCACACAATTTAATAGTCAAAACATATAATCTAATATCCCAACATACAATTTCAAATATCCTTACACACTAAAACTTTCAATTTAACAATATACACAAACTATCTCAATCAAATGTTTTGGAGAAGTTTCTTACCTCCCAACTCAAAGAAAAAGAAAGGTTGAAAGCTTGGCAAAACTCCTTTATCCTCACTTTTCTTCCTCCCCTCCAAAAATCCCTTAACTTAGAATTTCAAGGGTTCAAACCTTGAATTTACTAATTTTTCCTATCCAAGTCTTTTTATAACACTTGGTGATTACTTAATCTATCTCTCTTTTATGATTTTATGATGGGTTTATTTGGTTTTCCTCATGATTTTCTCTTATTTGTTTTTCTTTCTTTTTGGCCAGCCTTAAAGTGTTGTTGAAGAAGTTTAATTAGTGTTATTTCCCTTCCATTCTTTTAATTTCATCCTTTCATTTAACCAAGTTTCCTTAATTAAAGTTCTATTAATTTGCATTAAAGTAGTAAAATTCTAAAACTTTAACAACTTAAAATAGTCTACCAAAAACATATATTCATACAACAAGATTTTATTATTTAAAAAAATTAAGGGTTTACACATAATAAAAAAAAATAGAATGAGAAATAAAGAACAAAGAAGAAAAAAAATAGAAAGACTAAATAGAGAAAAGAAAGAGGGGGAAGAGTGGAAGGAGAAGAGATAAGGTTTATTTGAAAGAAAATCCTAGGACAAGGGTGGTTCTTACTTTCAATGATAATGGCATCGACTGTGTTGCATAACAACATCAACCCTCATTTTATCCTATAGCTCTTAGGCACCTAAAAAGTGTGGTAATGTCTCAAGAATAAATAACAACAATATCAATCACTAATAAGAGGCTTCTAATAACTACAAAGTAAATACGAACAAAAACAACAACAAGGATTCAAAATATTAGTTAACATTTTTGTCTAATAGTCTCTTGGGTTAGGATGTAGAGTAGAAGGTCTTGGGTTAATAATAATCTTTCTAGAGAGTAATGAAAGTGGTAAAGAGAGTTAATAACATCTTTAAACAACTGTAGCCAATTGGATTCAATCGAAACAACAACACCAACTCATCTAGGTAAGCCTTGTCCTCTTTCTTTGCTTTAAATACCTCTTTTGTGCTTGTTACCTATTCAATACCTATCACTCTTAATAGGGTAAAGCCTAGCGCTTGAAATTAGGAAGCTTTTCTTTTTAAGAGAATAAAGATTATAGGTCATGTGTGTACATTGTTTTTTTTTCCTTTGGTTTTATTTGAAATCATGCATTTGATATTTATTTTCTTGTTGTTCAAGTGTATAAAATTTATAAAGAGTAAATAAACTCAGGTTCTTATTTTTAATTTTGGATAATAAATACAGGTGCCTTGAGATTTGAAAAATAAGGATAATTTAAAAATCTTTCAATCTAGGGTTTTCGCATTTCAAGATACTTAACTTAATAATATATGCAAATATAGGATGCCTTAATTTTAATTATACATGTTTTCTTGGCTTATTTTGTTAATATTTATGTTATCTTTAATTATAACAAGTGTGAATATTAGGTGTTAGTTGCATGTTTTCTTTATGTGTAAAATGATGCATGAATGACAATGTTAAAGCTTGAAACTCTTTATTCTAGGGTTAAGTTATCATCTATAGTTTTCACTCTTATGTTTATAGTAGTTATCCTAATTTTTATATTCATATAACAAAAATGTTTCAAGTTCCATGCATTTTGGCAAGGCCTCTTACACGTCAAAATATTTTTTGTATCTAGTTAGTATTCACGTAAGTTTTGCTAATCATCATTGTCATTTTGGTATATTCACGCATATAAGCATTTTACATTTGCATATCTCTATTTCTAATATGTGTGTGTGTGTGTGTGTGTGTGTGTGTGTGTGTGTACCTCTTGTGGTGTACATTGCAACCTCAATTATGGGATATACCATATGTGAGGTTTGGCCCATATTAAAAAAGCCCTTATAGGTCGGCATTCCAAAACCTCTTTAAAACACTTTTATTTAAAAAAAAAAAAAACTTTGTCAAGAATAAATATTTTGCTATTCACTCAAAGTATTTAAGGTAAATAGATTCATAATGAGTTATTACCTTGAATGTTAATAAGGAGTAACACCTCTATTTCTTTCGTTTTTAAGTTTCAAAACATATTTTTCTTTTAAAATTTTAAATCCTTAGGTATAATATCTATTAATGACACCTAACTATCTATCGGGGGTATTAATTTTCATAGTAAGTCTTAAACATTAATCTCACACTTTTAAAATAGATTAATCTATAATGGTTATTACTTGGATATTTAGGATTGGGGTATAAAAATCTAATTCAACAAAAATTACAAATGAACCTTAGTACTATAAAAATGTGGGATTTACCAAGCTATTGGAAGTGACAAAAATAACCTGGACTTTAAAATAGATAGGCTTAAACCTAATCATCCATCCAGGGTTTAACTCATTATACTAGACGTTCTCATCTATGTAGATAAACCAATAATATTAGGCACAACAAACTATTAGGAATAAAAGGTAAGTAACAATGCAGCTTACCTCAAGTAGGATATTTTAGGGTGATAGTATTTTCCTTTTAGCATAACTAATCCTTTACCTAAGAACTCTAAAAGACTAGTTGGGTTCATAGTAACCATAATATTAGGTGGTGACTTTTTTTCAGAAGGTTTAAGTTTTAAACCTTTTCCCCTACAACACAAAAAAAATATTTCCCTTCTAATTTTTAAATCATAATTCGGGTGTGACATTTATTATTAATAAAGATATTCTTTATATTTAATATTTATTATATTTGCTTAACAAGCCTAGAGTGAAGATAAAGTCCTTAGATCAAAAAGGCTTTGTAAAGGAAATTATAAAGTTTTTATAATTATAAGATTTCTATTGCATTAAAGCATTGTTCCTAAATGTTCTTGGCCAATGATCTATTAAAATTGGACACTAATTAGAACCACTGAAACTAATACATATTATGTTCTTTCTTTTATGAAAAAAAATAATTGTTCTTATAAGTTGAGTTATGAGGTATATGTGGAATTAATATATAGATGCTTGTCAGATAATATACACACTAAACTAACCCGCATAAAGATTTTATATGGAGAGATTATTTGTGTATATGGACATGCTCACATAATAGTTGTATAAATGATCCTTAAACATGATATCATCAAGTTATCTTATATAAAGAATGCTATGCTTTGATCTTGAATACATGTTATTCTAATCAAGAGTAATAAATAGGTAGATATTGGGTATAACAAAAACTATATGAAGGTATTTAAGTGATCAAGAGATGATTCATTACTCTAAGTAAATTAGAGAAGTTCTTCATTAGTTTTCAAATAGTAGAATCATTGCGTAAAGTGGAATGAGATTTGAAAAGAGTTTTAAATCTTATTCAAAAATATTAATGACTATGGTGTTAAAAACAAACATGATTTGACAGAGCAAACACACTTTATATTTTATTGTTTGAATCAAAACATTCTTAATGAAAGGATAATAATTACACTGAAAAACTAATTACTGAAAGTGTAAGTCAAACCACATATAACTATTCTAATATTTGATGGATCATGACTAATTTTTAGACATTATACCTGATCTTTAAATATAAATTTATTTATTTATTGAATTGATAATAAATCAATTTATTTAATTTATGTAATCCAATTTTTGTTTAAAATTGTGATTTATATTTGGGCCAATATATTATGAAACCTAAAAGGTCACACATACAAGAACAATTATACATAAATTAAATTTGAATCATTAATCAGTTGTCACTTAACTATAAATAGGTTTTAGATATTAAGGATTAAAAAGTAATTACTGCATGAAATTATAATTCTAAACCTAGAAAAATAAAGTAGGGACTTGATTGAACAAATTTCTAAAAAGAAAAGTTATAATAATATATTTGATATTTTTCAAGGTGCTGTCGCACCCTCGCGGCGGAGCGCGGCATCGCGGCGATCCTCGATTGGTTTCGGGGTCTTTGTTTTATTGTGAATAAGGGAGTCGCCACCTAGTATTATGGTCACTAGGGAACCTAACTGGTCTTTCAGATATTCTAAGGCAAGGGACTGGTTGCGTAAAGGGAAGGTATTAGCACCCCTAGTACGCCCTACCTAAGGTAAGCTTGCTTGGTGTTTGGTTTGTCTTATAATTGCTATGGTGTTGGTGTTTTCTAATCCCATCGGTTTTCTAGGTTTTGATTCAAACTAAAATTATTAGGATAGAAATCCAAGGAAGTTCCATGTGCTTTAAAAGCTCATTTTCCCCTTAGTTTTTCAAGAGTTTGCGACTCGTAAATCGCAAGGAGGAGGGACAAAAATTTAGAAATCTAGGGTGCTTTAAAAACCTATTTTTTTTGTCTTAGTGTTTTATACTCTCACGGCTCGTAAACCGTGGAGTAAAAAATTGAAATGTCCCCGATTATAATCAAGGCTTCTTTCAAAGATGTGTGCGGATTTATTACTCCCAATAATATTTTGGATATTCTTCCTTTAAGGATTTCTTTATCCAAACATTAGCGGTGAATAATAGATGAATTCCCCCTAAAATAAGATTTTTGTATTTTTTGGAATATTGGCCAATACCCTTTGGAGTTTTACAAACATGTTGTAAATAAAATCCAGAAATGCAAGAAAACAATTTTTTTGGTGTTTAAGAAATCCATGCGAAAACACATTTTTAAAACTTCCAATATTTTTGTACATAAAAAACATTCTAAAACATGTAAGGGTATTGGCCGTATGCAACACACAAGAAAACATTTTTATATTTTGTCAAAACACGAACAACAAGATTAAACACAAACATCACAATTAACAAAAAAAAAAAATATACCCATCTATTCCAAAATTCACAAAAACCTAAAACAGTTCCCACCAATTTGAATTTGAAGCCCGAACGAGCCTAACCCATCATTCTCTAAAATAAGACAACAAGGATGTATGCACGAAAAATTAACAAAAGTTCTGAAAGCCGAAATTATGACGAGGAACCGTGACTCACACCCCTTTACTCCTTTCCTAATCATGGGAGCCGCCACACTCGTTGCATGCAAAAAACAGAAAAATATAACCGAACAGACGGGTTGGGGCTGACAAGGAGCTTTAAAGCTCACAATTCCTCACATACACACCCATTTAAAGGAAAAAAAAAGAAGAAAGGCCCGCGGCACTCACATACACACCCCTTTAAAAATCACAGTCATGAACGAAACAGTAGCAAGCTTGCAACTTGTTGCCAAAACAAACAAAAACGCACGTCCCAGACAAGAGCAGAAGTCCCAGACAAGAGCAGAAACAGGTTTTTTCTATAAAAAAAAACCAATCAGCAGACACCCGACTTTGAAATATTGCAAGGAAGGAAAAACTAAAACTTATACCCGCAAATCCTGCTTGTTTTGAATGCCAAAGATGACGTACCAGCCGATGGGAAAAGCTTCTACCTTCTCGCACGGTAACCAACGGAAAGACTCCTTCTCTTTCCTTTCTCCTCTCTCTGTTTTGGTCTTCTATGTTTCTCCCGTTTCTCTTTTTTCGTTTCTCATTCTTTTTTTTTCTCTGCCTCTGCTCTCTCTTTTCTTTCTTTTTTTTGTGTCTTTCCCCGTTTCAGTCAAGGTCTTCCAGTAACCCCGAATGAAAGAAAGCCCCCTCTTTTGCTTCTCCTCTCTGTTTTCGGTCTCTCTCTCCCTCCCCTTTTCTCCTCTTTTTGTTTCGTCCGCTCCCTCTCTTTTTTTTTCGTAACTTTGTTCTGTGAAGACTTTCACGATCGAAAAGATGAACCCCTGCTCTCTGCATTTTTTCCTTCTCTCTCTTTTTTGCCTCTCTTGCGTTTTTTTTTCTTTCTTTTTCTCGTTCCTCCTTCCCCCTTTTATGCTCTTTCTTTGTGCGTTTTCCCCCCTCCTTTTAGGTCAGCAGCCGAGGCTTCTATATAGCCTATACGGGGCTTTACTTAGGAAACAAATATTATATTAACTCTAGGGTGTATTCTCGGGTGAGCGAAATAGGAAACCGAGAATGTTTGATTCGATTTTGTGATCGGCAACGATTTCTTTCCTAGTTAGAGGATGGTGTGGCTCTTTTCTTTCCTTTCATAGGGCCAGTTGCTCCCTTTGAAATGAGTCAATAAAAACGTGGTCTCAAGCTCTCCAATCAGCAAGACAAACATGGAAACCGGCGGGAAATTTGCGAGAGGAAAAAAAGGAAAGAAATCGGATGGGTAAGGGTGCATGCAAGGTCTTATTTTCCTTATTCGGTGTGGTAAAAATCCTGTCATTTATGATGATCCAACCCCCCTTTCCAGCTTTCAATATCATTCTTCAATTCAATCCCTCATTTTAACACTTTTCGATTCAGTCCTTGGTCCAAAAAAAAATCCTTCGAATCATTCCCGCGAACTTGGGCTATATCCTTCCTGCGGCAGAATTTTCTACCCTCACGTTAGATATTCAAATGGGAATATCTTGAGCTTCTGATATCGAAATCAAGTGATTCAAAAGCTCAAATTCATCTACGCGTCTAGGACTACAACTTTGATGAAGGAGTCGAAGTGAGATAAAATCTTTTTACAAAACAGAAACTGAGTAATCTAGTTGGTCAAAAGGTTCTTGATCTAACAATCCGAGCATCCAAATCGGCGAGAATCTGCTTTAAGAAAAATGATCCCTAGGACCTAATAAAGGTATACGTCAATTTTTCAACATGTAATGAGTGACAGGATATACCTAGGATGGTTAGATATCGTACGAAATTGAGTCAGAATCAGAGCCTAAGTTGGAACCAAAAAATTGCGACAGCAGCAGAACTATTTTTTAGTGCAAATTCTGAGGGATTTATTCAACCTTAAAGACCATATAAAAAAGAACGAATTTAGCATTATGAAGACTCCCGATCAACCTAATAAAACCTGATGATTTTGGTAGTAAAGGGGAAGGATAAAAAAGAGAAAACAGCTCAAACAAGGTTTCAAAAAACAAAATATTTCTTTTTGTGCTTTTGTCAATCTTCTGGCAAATATGAGCTAAACTCCTACACTCTGTTCAAAAAAGGTATACACCGTCTCCAGCACGTGGGGTCCAAAATTGAGTAACAACGGTTGCCCCCTCTTTACAATGCTTACGAAGCAAAACTTGTCAAGCGCTTCGCGTAGTAAGTGTTGTAAAGATAAACCATCTGATCCTGCTAAATCTCACTGCTTTCCCTAAACAATGGTCTCCCTATCAGATGACCTGCCTATTTAAGATTTCTAGAAAAACTCCATGTTTTTTTTTTTAAATGGTCCAATTAGTGGGTGACCTGCTCATCCTAAAATTCTTAGAAAACTCCACGCTTTTCTAAGAAATGGTATCAATAATAGGTGACCGGCACATCTTAAAATTCTTAGAAAACTCCACGCTTTTCTAAGAAACGGTTTCAATATCAGGTAACCGGCCCCTCTTAAAATTCTTTAGAAAACTCCACGCTTTTCTAAGGAATGGTCTCAATATCGGGTGACTCTGCCCATCTTAAGATTCTTAGAAAACTCCACGTTTTTTTAAGAAACGGTCTCAATATCAGGTGACTGGCCCATCTTAAAATTCTTAGAAAACTCCACGCTTTTCTAAGAAACGATTTCAATATCAGGTAACCGGCCCCTCTTAAAATTCTTTAGAAAACTCCACGCTTTTCTAAGAAACGGTTTCAATATCAGGTAACCGGCCCCTCTTAAAATTCTTTAGAAAACTCCACGCTTTTCTAAGAAATGGTCTCAATATCGGGTGACTCGCCCATCTTAAGATTCTTAGAAAACTTCACGCTTTTCTAAGAAACGGTCTCAATATCGTGTGACCGGCCCATCTTAAAATTCTTAGAAAACTCCACGCTTTTCTAAGAAACGGTTTCAATATCGAGTAACTTAGGCCCCTCTTAAAATTCTTTAGAAAACTCCACGCTTTTCTAAGGAATGGTCTCAATATCGGGTGACTGCCCATCTTAAGATTCTTAGAAAACTCCACGCTTTTCTAAGAAATGGTCTCAATATCAGTGTGACCGGCCCATCTTAAAATTCTTAGAAAACTCCACGCTTTTCTAAGAAACGGTTTCAATATCAGTAGCCGACCCCTCTTAAAATTCTTTAGAAAACTCTACGCTTTTCTAAGAAATGGTCTCAATATCGGGTGACCTGCCCATCTTAAGATTCTTAGAAAACTCCACGCTTTTCTAAAAAACGGTCTCAATATCAGGTGTGACCAGGCCCATCTTAAAATTCTTAGAAAACTCCACGCTTTTCTAAGACACGGTTTCAATATCAGTAACTTAGGCCCCTCTTAAAATTCTTTAGAAAACTCCACGCTTTTCTAAGGAATGGTCTCAATATCGGGTGACTGCCCATCTTAAGATTCTTAGAAAACTCCACGCTTTTCTAAGAAACGGTCTTAATATCAGGTGACCGGCCCATCTTAAAATTCTTAGAAAACTCCACGTTTTTCTAAGAAACGGTTTCCATATCGAGTGCTTAGGCCCCTCTTAAAATTCTTTAGAAAACTCCACGCTTTTCTAAGGAATGGTCTCAATATCGGGTGACCTACCCATCTAAAACTTCAAAAGAAAACATCTTACCTCGAGGAAATAAAGCAGTGCTGGTTCACAATTCATATCCTTTTTCGTAGTTTCGTTGACCTGAGATTTTGGACCTCAGCGGTTTTCCCAAAAACTTGGAACTATTTTGGCCTTCGTCACACCTTCTCCTGCCAGGTTAGTGTTATGATAATATAGCATGCATGTTTTTTTTGTTACCTATTTTGGAAACATAGGTCCCCCTTTCTATTGTAGACTTATTGAGCTCTTGTTTCCATTTGTTTGTCCGACTCGTCCTCTTGAAACAGAATATGCTCCACGCGCTATACTTTCTATCCTCTTGGTGAAGAGATCTTTGGTTCCTTATGGGGCCCTTTCTTGCTCCATTGAGTATTGTCTTTTATTATTATTTTAAAAGGAAAACTCAAAAGATTCGGTTTTGTTCATGAAAACTGAAACTTTCAATGCAATTGGCAAAAAGTTGCTTTTTTAGAAGTTTTTATGATATACCCCTTTGGGCTTTGGTTCACTATGGACCCCTATGTTCACTTCGTACACTTCTTGCCCCGGTGTGGTGTGCAAAAATATGTTAAGTTTAGATTTGATTTGGTTCTCTCTAATTGATGGAGTCATCTCCTTAGTCATGCGTAAAAAACAGTTCTTTTAAGTAAAAGATTTCAAATGCTATGAGATCATACGTTTTATGAAAAAAAGGTTCTTTACAAAGAGAATTCATGGCCGAACTTTATTTTATTGACTGGGAAGCATAGTATTTCTTTATAGAGTCAGCATTCATAGGTTTAACTAGATCTTCTCCATCCATTCTAGATAACAATAAAGCTTCTCTCGAGAACGCTTTCTTTATCACCAAAGGTCCCTCATTGTTTGGCGCCCATTTACTCTGATCTTCTCCTTGTAAAAGGCAACATTTTCTTCATCACAAGATCTCCTTCATGGAATCCTCAAGGTCAAATCTTCTTTTCGTATGATTTGGCCATCCTTCTTTGATAGAGTTCATGATGACAGATTGCGGCTATCCTCTTTTCACTGATCAGATTCAGCTATTCATATCTAACCTTTGTCCATTCTACCTCTTCTAGCTCAAAGTCTATCAATACTCTCAATGAGGGGATTTCCACTTCTAAAGGCATCATCGCCTCCATTCCATATACCAACGTATACAGGGTGGCTCCTATTGAGGTTCGGACTGCGGTGCAGTACGTGTGAAGGGCAAATGGCAACATCTCATGCCAATCCTTGTAGGTGACTACCATCTTCCAGATAATCTTCTTGACATTTTCGTTAGCAGTTTTCACCACACCATTCATCTTTGGCCTATATGGCGAGGAATTGGAATGCTTGATTTTCCATTTAGCGAAGAGTTCTATTATCATCTTGCCATTGAAGTTCTAGGCATTATTAGTCATAATCTTTTCTAGTGGACCATATCGACAGATTAAATCTCTTTCCATAAATT
Organism: Populus x sibirica; assembly: GCA_019202695.1. Classification (NCBI taxonomy): domain Eukaryota; kingdom Viridiplantae; phylum Streptophyta; class Magnoliopsida; order Malpighiales; family Salicaceae; genus Populus; species Populus x sibirica. The sequence goes on from JAGMVL010000318.1 coordinate 1,163,426, forward strand.
TCTTCACCACTTTTTACCTCCATGTCATCCAAACATCTCAACAAAGCTCCGTCGGGATAATTTCTTATACAAAGTTTCCCCATCAAGATAGATATCCATTGCCAACCTCCTCAAAGTCTTCTTGTCGATTTTGGATGCCCCCATAGGATATGTCTGGTTTTTGGATGAAATTCTTGATATCATAGTACCAAGGGTTTCCATTTATTTCTCTCTCAATTGAGCAATAATGAGTTGGGTTATTTCTGATATCAATGTGTCTTGACTGTACCTTGTGCCCAAAGTCTATTCTAGCCATAGAAGCTAACGTGATCAAAGCGTCAGCAAAATGGTTTCCTTCCCTTCCTAGATGGGTGAACTTTATTTCCTCAAATTCTCTAGCCAATTTAGACAGTTATTCTTGGTAAGGTCTCAACTTCTCGTCCATGATTTGTCATTTTCCTTTCACTAATCAAAATCGAGTCTCCATACATATCTATCTTTCTAATATTCAACTCCAATGCCACCTTTAAAACGAGAATGCAAGCTTCATACTCCTATGTTGTTATTGCACCCAAACTGCAACTTAACTAAAATTGAATACTACTTTTTATTAGGAGAGATTATCATTGCATCAGCTCTATTACCACATACATTTACAGCACCATCAAAGTACATAGTCCACCAATCTAATTTTCCTTCCTCAACTGAAAACATATCTTCATCAAGAGGTACTGCTTGATTTTCTCGAAAGCTTCTTCACACTCTTATTCCAAATTCCAAGATTCTTCTTCCTTAACAATCGAAGATTGGGTCACAAGTCATGCTTAATTGGTATATAAACCGAGCAATGTAATTCAACCTTTCTAAGAACTTTCTTACATCCTTTCAGCCTTGGGAGTTGGTATAGATTGAATAGCCTTTACTTAACCAAGGTCCACTTCTATCCTTTTGTCACTCATCCTAAATCCCAACAACTTCCCAGATTTCACCCAGAAAGAACACCTTGCATGGTTAAGCCTCAACTTGTACTTCCTTGGTCTTTTAAACAATTCCTTCAATATTTGGACATGATTCTCTCCCTCTTTAGATTTAGCAATCATGTCATCCATGTATACTTCACTATTTGTGCATCATGTCGTGAAATAGAGTTACCATGGCCCTTTGGTAGATGGCCCCGACATTCTTTAATCCAAATAGCATAACCTTGTAACAAGGTTCCCCATGATGTTGCCAATGTTGTCTTTTCCATATCCTCTTGTCATTTTTATCTGGTTGTAGCCTGAAAATCCATCTATAAAGGAATATGTGGAGCTACGTCTTTGCATTGTCAAACAACATATCTAGGTGTGGTAGAGAAAAATTGTCTTTAGGGCTAATCCGGCACAAACTCTAATTTTATCTTCCTTTTTAGGTATACCACTATGTTGGACACCCATCGTGGATACTTGACTACTTCTAGAAAATCGGCGTTCCACTGTTTTTCAACTTTTACTTTGATTAAGACATTTGGATTGGTCATTCTCAACCTTTGCATAACTGATTTGCACCCTTCTACTAGTGGTACCCTATGCAAACCAAGCATATCCTTGTAAGGCTAGGCAAAAACATCTACATAATCTCGGAGTAGTGCAATTAACTCTTGTTTTTCTTTAGGGGTGATCACAATCCTTATCTTCAGTTTATCTCTTAATTTCTTCGTTACCCACATCTATGGTTTCAAATTCCTCTTTAACGGGTTTCTAAGCTTGTTCATGTTGTCCTATTTTCATCCCATTCTTCCTCTTCTACAGCTACTATGTATTCTTTAAAGTTTGGCCATTCATTCTTAGTGTAAAGTGCAGGTGTTTGTTTTGGAAGATCCACTTTGAAAACAGAAAGTGATGTGTAAGAACATCAAGATGAACTTTTGAAAATGCGTGATCTCATTAAAGGGAAAAAGTTGTCTTAAAACATTTGCTCGAGCAAACCGATTAGGTGCGCAACATCATTCCAAACTCCTTCAAGCTCTTTTTGGTACTAAGTGTGACCTTTCTTCATTTTTCATCATTTTCCTTAGTCGAGTGTTATGGATTCTAGAAGGGGGACCTATGTTTCTTAGTCTGCAGATGCGTGTATCGATGTATGAGAAAATGCATGATTGTGATGAGAATGCTTTGTATATTGGGTATGGATGCAGCCTTCTTGTGAACGAATAATAGCCACCACCTTATAAACATAGGTTCTCTTGTCACATTGCTAGGAGTATTGCCTTTCAAGTCGTTTCTTTGGAATCATATTCACCAAGTGACAGATTTTGCATAAGAAGATGGGTCAACGCCCTTTTCATTAATGCTTGATAAGTTTATTACATTAATAAATAAAAAGGAAATACAAAATTTATCAATCCCTTTCCTCCACAAACTCTCTAGCCAAAGGTAAGAAGGAAAAACCACGGTTCTCAATCTTCCCTAGAAAGGCATCGGTTTCAGCTAAGCTTCAGCGATAGCGAATGATGTCCCCTCCCACATTTCGTGCATTAATTCTAATAATTCGAGCATGTGCAGCAGCTTCATCCATTTGCTCATCTGTCTTGGTCATCTTTTCTATGAGCAACATATTGGTTCTGTTCAAAGCAGTGTTGTTGGCGTCGATTTGATCCTTGTGTTTTTCCATTGCTTGCTAGCTTCTCGTCCAAATACTTCACCTTTTCACGTTCCTTGTCAAGTTTTATCCTCATAACTTTTATCTCATTCTTCTTAACCGCTAATTCTGTTTCAACAGCCTCAAAACCTTTCCTTTTATTTTCTTCTTTTGCAATCCCCATCGAATGGCTTTCCAACTCCATATATTTCTTGTTCAAATCCTCATACTTCCCAATCCTATCCATCAATTCGAACTGGACTTGTGCAAATTTTTCTTGGAAATATTATGCACTTCCTTGGCAATCGTTAAAGTCAATCTCCATTGCTTCAAGTTCAGAGCAACTTTGCAACCAATCCAAACTCATCCCTCTTAGCTCCTTCTCACTTTCTTTCCTAGCAATCTTTTCCTCACCTAGTTTTAACTCAAGCTTTGTTATTCTCGCATCTCTAAATTGTATTTGCTCATCTAGAAATGCTCTCCTTTTATCTTCTTTTAGCATTATTTCTTCCAACATTGCCTTGTCTTTTCTCGCTTTTGCTCAACTCTCGAAGTTTTTCCACTTGTCTTCTCAACTCCTCTTCATTATTGACCCTTTTCCTCTTAACGAGACTCTTCTATAGTTTGGGGAGATTTGGCCTCTACACAAGGCATGGCTAAAGCAGCTAAGTCTCTCCATCTTGCATATCCTTCGCTTACACTTGGATCCTTTAAACCTTCTATCTCAACCAAAACCAGATGCTTCCAATCTTGTTTGATGATCTCCAAAACTTCTTGTGCAATGGGATCTTTGAACAAACCAAAGAATTGAGCAATTCCCATAGTCCTTGGAACAAACCGCATGCCCCCAAGTTGCCTTATCACCGGGCGGGAGCATAACTCACATAACCTGTAATCCCTACCAATGGTACCCAACGTCTTTGTCCACGACTCATTAGGACTTTCACCTGTCGTTACCCATGGGGCTCTCCACTTAAAATCACTATTAGGCAAACCTTCTAATTTGTCAACCCAACCTTGGTTGTCTAGATCTCCCCATTCTTCTTCTTCTAATAACTTCAGGGGTCTTTAGGTGAACCACCAAAAATTATTGAAGATAGGTTTTTTTGTTTCGATATGGCTAACCATCCAGATATACAACAACTGCGTGCAGCATCTCATTGCCCCTTTTCCGGTCCTCCTACAATGATTAAGCGTCAAGATGGTTTCAGCTAAAATAGCAGCCACTGGATTGATTTGTGTATTCTCATACTCTACATAAGCAGCAGTGGCCTCCAAACTCACTAAACCCGTCTGACTTGGGAACAACACAAGGCCAAATATGCCCAAGGCAATCAATCTCTCTTTTTCTAATCCTGACTTCTTTTCCAGTTCAATTTCTAGCATCCTCCATTTCGGACCGGTAGCATTCTTTTCCAAAAACTTTTTCAAGTTGGAGATTCTGAGCAGTTTTGACAGTTCGGGGATGATCTTGTTAGATCTCAAAGGCAAATAAATCCGATACAGATTGTTTGGAAACTCAGTCAACATCCCATATTCTTCCATAGTGGGACATAGGTCTATGCTTCCAAAAGAAAAACATCGTGAGTCTGGATCCCAAAAATGAACTATGGCTCGCACAATTTGGGCTTAAAACTTCTACCCTTGCAATTTTCATCAAACGTCCGTATTTATTAAAAAATGCATCCTTATCCACATTCGAAAGTGAGTCGTTAACTTGTTCACCTCATTCATAATGCAATTCAGGTTCTTGATTGGTGACAGTTTCTTAGCATCGCTTCTAAGGCAGTCTCCTTCAGTCAATTGTGACAGTTCGGAATTTTTCCCATATTCTATGATGGAAAGTTTAGCAATGGTGGCCATTTCGTTCACAAGTCCCGCAATTCAAAATGCCTTGGGGGTTAGACTTGTTTTGATGCAAAATATATTATGGATCATACACCCTAAGGATAGGTTCTAGTTCCTTTACGTGAGACATAGGGTAGGTTTACTACTTGGTCTCTAAAAAAGGGTCTCTTGTTGTCCCAGTGATCGCCCTCATAAAGGCAATATGGGGGTTCAGCAGATAGTGGGATGGCACATGTACCAATCACTATCAGTCTAAACACTCAAGCAAAGAGTTGGGGTTTACACAAACTTAAACCTTGACTCAAGTCATAAGGCAAGCTGCTAGTTCCCCACTTAACTTAAAGTTTAATGTGTGTGCCCTAAAAAAGATAATAATCATAAAGTGATGAATGACTATACCATGTATGACAGAATGTAAAGATGTATGCTAAAGCTTTTAAACAAAGTATCATTCATATAAGAAAACAAAAACCAATACCGCTTAGCATAAACAAATAAATTACCAAGCCTAGTCCTAAATCCCCAGTGGAGTCGCCATCCTGTCGCACCCTCGCGGCGGAGCGCGGCATCGCGGAGATCCTCGATTGGTTTCGGGGTCTTTGTTTTATTGTGAATAAGGGAGTCGCCACCTAGTATTATGGTCACTAGGGAACCTAACCGGTCTTTCGGAGATTCTAAGGCAAGGGACTGGTTGCGTAAAGGGAAGGTATTAGCACCCCTAGTACGCCCTACCTAAGGTAAGTTTGCTTGGTGTTTGGTTTGTCTTATAATTGCTATGGTGTTGGTGTTTTCTAATCCCATCGGTTTTCTAGGTTTTGATTCAAACTAAAATTATTAGGATAGAAATCCAAGGAAGTTCCATGTGCTTTAAAAGCTCATTTTCCCCTTAGTTTTTCAAGAGTTTGCGACTCGTAAATCGCAAGGAGGAGGGACAAAAATTTAGAAATCTAGGGTGCTTTAAAAACCTATTTTTTTTTGTCTTAGTGTTTTATACTCTCACGGCTCGTAAACCGTGGAGTAAAAAATTGAAATGTCCTCGATTATAATCAAAGCTTCTTTCAAGGATATGTGCGGATTTATTACTCCCAATAATATTTTGGATATTCTTCCTTTAAGGATTTCTTTATCCAAACATTAGCGGTGAATAATAGATGAATTCCCCCCAAAATAAGATTTTTGTATTTTTTGGAATATTGGCCAATACCCTTTGGAGTTTTACAAACATGTTGTAAAATCCAGAAATGCAAGAAAACAATTTTTTTGGTGTTTAAGAAATCCATGCGAAAACACATTTTTAAAACTTCCAATATTTTTGTACATAAAAAGCGTTCTAAAACATGTAAGGGTATTGGCCGTATGCAACACACAAGAAAACATTTTAATATTTTGTCAAAACACGAACAACAAGATTAAACACAAACATCACAATTAACAAAAAAAAAATATACCCATCTATTCCAAAATTCACAAAAACCTAAAACAGTTCCCACCAATTTGAATTTGAAGCCTGAACAAGCCTAACCCGTCATTCTCTAAAATAAGACAACAAGGATGTATGCACGAAAAATTAACAAAAGTTCTGAAACTGAAATTATGACAGGAACCGTGACTCACACCCCTTTACTCCTTTCCTAATCATGGGAGCTACCACACTCGTTACATGCAAAAAACAGAAAAATATAACCCGAACAGACGGGTGGGGGCGACGAGGAGCTTTAAAGCTCACAATTCCTCACATACACACCCATTTAAAGGAAAAAAAAAAAAGGCCCGCGCCACTCACATACACACCCCTTTAAAAATCACGGTCATGAACGAAACAAGTAGCAAGCTTGCAACTTGTTGCCAAAACAAACAAAAACACACGTCCCAGACACAAGAGCGGAAACGGGTTTTTTCTATATAAAAAAAAAAAACCAATCAGCAGACACCGACTTTGAAATATTGCAAGGAAGGAGAAACTAAAACTTATACCCGCAAATCCCGCTTGTTTTGAATGCCAAAGATGACGTACCCGGCCGATGGAAAAGCTTCTACCTTCTCGCTTCTGGTAACCAACAGAAAGACTCCTTCTCTTTCCTTTCTCCTCTCTCTGTTTTGGTCTTCTATGTTTCTCCTGTTTCTCTTCTTTCGTTTCTCATTCTTTTTTTTCTCTCGCCTCTGCTCTCTCTTTTCTTTCTTTTTTTTGTGTCTTTCCCCGTTTCGGTCAAGGTCTTCCAAGTAACCCCGGATGAAAGAAAGCCCCCTCTTTTGCTTCTCCTCTCTCGTTTTTGGTCTCTCTCTCCCTCCCCTTTTCTCCTCTTTTTGTTTCGTCCGCTCCCTCTCTTTTTTTTCTCGTAACTTTGTTCCCGTGAAGACTTTCACGTCGAAAAGATGAACCCCCGCTCTCTGCGTTTTTCCCTTCTCTCTCTTACCGCCGCCTCTCTTTCGTTTTTTTTTCTTTCTTTTTCTCGTTCCTCCTTCCCCCTTTTATGCTCTTTCTTTGTGCGTTTTCCCCCTCCCTTTAGGTCAGTAGCCGAGGCTTCTATATAGCCTATACGGGGCTTTACTTAGGAAACAAATATTACATTAACTCTAGGGTGTATTCTCGGGTGAGAAGAAATAGGAAACCGGAATGTTTGATTCGATTTTGTGATCGGCACCGATTTCTTTCCTAGTTAGAGGATGGTGTGGCTCTTTTCTTTCCTTCCATAGGGCCAGTTGCTCCCTTTGAAATGAGTCAATAAAAACGTGGTCTCAAGCTCTCCAATCAGCAAGACAAACATGGAAACCAAGCGGGAAATTTGCGAGAGGAAAAAAAGGAAAGAAATCGGATGGGTAAGGGTGCATGCAAGGTCTTATTTTCCTTATTCGGTGTGGTAAAAATCCTGTCATTTATGATGATCCAACCCCCCTTTCCAGCTTTCAATATCATTCTTCAATTCAATCCCTCATTTTAACACTTTTCGATTCAGTCCTTGGTCTAAAAAAAAATCCTTCGAATCATTCCCTTGAACTTGGGCTATATCCTTCCCATGGCGGAATTTTCTACCCTCACGTTAGATATTCAAATGGGAATATCTTGAGCTTCGATATCAAAATCAAGTGATTCAAAAGCTCAAATTCATCTACGCGTCTAGGACTACAACTTTGATGAAGGAGTCGAAGTGAGATAAAATCTTTTTACAAAACGAAACCGAGTAATCTAGTTGGTCAAAAGGTTCTTGATCCGACAATGCGAGCATCCAAATCGGCGAGAATCTGCTCTAAGAAAAATGATCCCTAGGACCTAATAAAGGTGTACGTCAATTTTTCAACATGTAATGAGTGACAGGATATATCTAGGATGGTCAGATATCGTATGAAATTGAGTCAGAATCAGAGCCTAAGTTGGAACCAAAAAATTACGACAGCAGCAGAACTATTTTTTAGTGCAAATTCTGAGGGATTTATTCAACCTTAAAGACCGGATAAAAAAGAACGAATTTAGCATTATGAAGACTCCGATCAACCTAATAAAACCCGATGATTTTGGTAGTAAAGGGGAAGGATAAAAAGAGCGAAAAAACAGCTCAAATAAGGTTTCAAAAAACAAAATATTTCTTTCGTGCTTTTGTCAATCTTCTGGCAAATATGAGCTAAACTCCTACACTCTGTTCAAAAAAGGTATACATCGTCTCCAGCACGTGGGGTCCAAAATTAAGTAAAAACAGGTGCAATGCAATATTTTTTTTATTTATAAGGTTATTAGGTTTCCTTATAAATAGAATATTATGTCTCATATTTTCAGTGAGATATAAGTTATGCTATAAAACATATAATACACAAACACCTGAAAATACAAAAAGAAAGAGTTGGCACTCAAAGGCATAGCGATCTCTCTCTCTCTTCCCTAAAAGGGTTTTATGAGATTTCTTACTGGTTATTCGTGTGTTATAGGCTGAACACTTTGACAAATTATGGTTTATGACACCTAACATTGAAAACGTTGATTAAGTACAAGCAAGGTCAGGAAAATAGGGTTGTAGATGTTTTGCCGTAAAGGTATGTTCTTCTTAATGCTCTAAATACTAATTGTTAGGATTTGAGTATATTAAAGAATTATATCATGGTGATAATGATTTTGGTACCATATATGTTGAGTGTAGAGTTTCGGCCAAGGATAAAGTTTTTAGGAGTGATGGATTTTTGTTTAAGGAGAATAGATTATGTGTGCCTAATTATTCTATGCGTGAATTGCTTGTAAGGAAAGCTCATGGGGGAGGTTTAATGGGGCATTTTGGAATTGCTAAGACTTTATAAGTTTTACATGAATATTTTTATTGGCCTAACATGAAAAAATATGTGCAAAGAATTTGTGATAGATACATAACTTGTAGACATGCTAAGTCTAAAGTAAAGCCTCATGGGTTATATACACTTTTACTTGTTTCTAAAAAACATTGGGTTGATATTTCTATTGATTTTATTTTAGGTTTACCTAGGTCTAAGAAAGGAAAAGACTCCATATTTGTTGTTATGGATAGATTTTCTAATATGACACATTTCATTGCTTGCTATAAAACTGATGATGCAACAAATATCATAGACCTTTTCTTCAGAGAGGTCATTCGGCTACATGGTGTTCCTAAGAGCATTTTGTTTGATCAAAATGTTAAGTTTTTGAGTTATTTTTGAAAGGTTTTGTGTGGTAAGTTAGGGATTACACTTTTATTTTCTATTACTTATCACCTATAAATAGATGGCCAAACTGAAGTTGTAAACAAAACTTTAAATTAATTATTAAGGACTATCATTCAAAAGATTTTAAAAATTATGAAGATTTTTTGCCTTTTATTGAATTTACATATAATCTTAATGTGCATTCTACTATTGGTTATTCACCATTTAAGATTGTTTATGGTTTTAATCCTTTAACACCATTGGATTTCATTCCTTTACCTGTTGATAAAAGGGTTTAGTCTTGATAGTAATAAAAAAGCATAAGTGGTGAAGAACATACATGCATAGATTTGACAACAAATAGAGAAAAAGAATGAACAATATGTATTCAAGGCCAACCGAAGATGAAAATTAGTGAGGTTTGAACCAAGTGATTGAGTTTGGGTTCATATAAGGAAAGAAAGATTTCCTAAACAAAGAAAATTTAAATTAATGCCTCAAATAGATGGTCATTTTCAAATCATAGAGAGGATTAATGACAATGCCTATAAAATGGATCTACTGGGTGAGTGTGGTGTTAATGTTACATTCAATGTTGTTGATCTCTCTTTCTTTGATGTAGGTATTGATTCAAGGTCAAATTCTTTTTAGAAGAGAGGGAATGATACGATCCAAGCAACACCAAATGATCCATTGGAGGTTCCAATTGGTCTAGTGACAAGGCTTAGGGCTAAAAGGTGTAAAGAGGCTTTCAATAGACTTTTTCGGGATATATAGGATAAGGTGGACTTTAAGATGGTAATAAATAATAAAGATTAAGCCTTAATTAATTTAATTCATGTTCAAGAAGGGCTTGTTGGTGGAACCAAGGCCATTACACAAGGATTAGGATACAAAGACTCAAATAGGATAGTTTGACCTTTAGCTACTATTTTGATCATAACTGAAGCTATAGGTAGAATTTTAATGCTATTCTAGTTGGGCTGAAAACTAGACTTTTATACCTTTCCAATGCTATATGGAACGCCTTCAAATTTATTAAGACAAGATATAACCATTCGTTTGAAGTTGGGCTTTAATACTACCAGCAAATTATAAGAAAAACTGACATTATCTTATTTTAATTAATTGAGCTATTGATATATCTTTGTTTTATATGGCAACACTTGTTTAAGTTTAAAACTTGTTTATTTTAATTAGTTTGGGCTAGTTTTAGCTTGGTTTGGGTATTATTTAAATTGGGTTTATGCGTGATCTATTAGGGAAACTAGGATTACTTAGCTTTCTAGTATAAATACTTTTATGAAGATTATTGAAGAAAAATGATTTTTACAAAATAAAAATATTGTCTTTCTTGGTTCTTGATTGAACTTCAACTCTTTAAAAATTTACCAATCTTTGCTAGTAATTTTATACTTTTTTTGCTCATCTCCAAGTGAAGGCGTTGTGATTGGGTGGTTTATAGTCTTATTGTCTGGGAGCAAGTCTTCATTGTGATAAGCTAAATTTCATACTTAAACTTGGATTAGATAGATCTTAGGTTCGTGAATTTCATTAAGTTCCGCTAGGATTCACATCAATAATAGTGAAAAATGTTATATTTGCGATGCTTGCAAGGACTTATGAAGATTTATAGCAGCTACCATGGGTTTTGATCACCTAATTCCATTCAATGACTCAAGAAAATTAGTATAGATATGTCCATAATCATCCAATTAAAATGACATGCAAGGGATATATGCTGATGTCATTATAAACTAGGTCATATTAATGAAACAAAAATCACCAAGTTATAAAAATAAAGGTATTTTGATCTCTCTTTTTTTTATTATGAATGATATGAAACTTATGAAGCTTATTTATTGGATAAGATTACCAAAACACCTTTTATTGGAAAGCTTGCAAGATCTAGTGAATTTTTTAAAATACATATAAATGTATGTGGACCAATAATGATTGATGTTGTAGATGGATATATGTATTTCATCACATGTACTAATGATTATTCTAGATATAGTTATGTATATTTGATGAAACACAAGTTTGAATCATTTTAAAAGTTTAAAGAATTCAAAAGTGAAGTTGAAAAACAAACTTGAAAGAGTATCGAATTACTTTGATCAGATTAAGTTGGTGAATACTCAAGTCAAGAATTTTAAGATTATCTAAAATAAAATGAGATTCTCTCATAATGGACACATTATGGATCACCATAACATAATAGGATTTCTGAAAAGAAAAATCACACGTTATTGGATATCCATGATTAGCTATATAAACCTTTAACAATCTTTTTAGGGTTATACCCTATAAAATGTTGCTTACCTTTTAAAAATGGTGCCAACACAATCAATTGATAAAACCTCCATATGAGATATGAAAAGGTATGAAACCAAACTTATTATATTTAAAGATTTGAAGTTATGACATCATGTGAAATGTATTGTATTTAAAAAACTAGAACTAAGTCAGATAAATATAAGTTTATGGGATATTAAAAAAAATATTATTGGATATTATTTCTACCAACTCAATGAACAAAAAGTGTTTGTCTTAACACATATTACCTTTTTAGAGAAAGAATTTGTTCTTGAAAGAAGTACTGAGAGGAAATAAAACTTGAAAAGGTTCAAGAACCATAAATTGACATCCAAATGGAACTTGAGTCTGAGACTATAACATTTAATGTTCAACTAGAAGCTCAAGACTTACAAGAACTCCATGGATTTGGGAGGACACATTATACACCAATAAAATATAGACTTCTCATAAAAGTTAAAAATAATGAGTTTCTCATAATTAATAAGCCTATCAACTATTTAAAAGAAATATCTAATATTAATTCCAAAAAATGACTTAAGGCTATGAAATATAAAATGGATTCCATATACTCTAACTAGGTATGGATCTTTTCAGGGTGATCCACCTGAAAAGGATAAACTCATTTAATATAAATGGATCTTTATGAGAAAGACTGACATGAATGATAATGTACAAATGTAAGAATTTAAAATAGTTGTCAAAGGTTATAAACAAAGACAAGGGATTGCTTTATGAAACTTTTTCATTGATAGCTATGATAAAATCCATAAGGATTTTGCTTGTTATAGTTTTAAAAAATGATCATGAGATTTGATAAATGAATGTCAAAACTGCTTTCATGAACGAGAATCTTTATGAAAATATGTATATGACATAACTTGAAGGTTTTAAATCTAAAACAATTTTCAACAAAGTATCAGGCTATAAAAATCCATCTATATAACTTAAACAAGCTTGAAGGAGTTGAAATATCCATTTTAATAAGATAATCAAACAGTTTGATTTTATAAAAAATACAAATAAACCTTGTATTTATAAAAAAAGATTAATGAGAGTGTAGTCATTTTCATATTATTATATATGACGACATATTATTGATATGAAACAATATTCATTTACTTTAGTTAATCATATTTAATTGTCCAAAAATTTCTCTATGAAGGATGTCAAAAAAGCAACCAATAGACTGGGAATAAAAGTCTATAGAGATAGATCTAAAAGGTTGATTGGATTGTTCTAATCCATGTACATAGACAACATATTAAAATAGTTTAGTATGGAAGAATCCAAGAAAGGATACTTACCTATTTGACATGAGATACGTCTCTCCAATGAAATGTGCCATATGAAAATATTTGAGAGAGATAGAATGGAAAGGATACCTTATGCTTTGGCTATAAGATCCATCATGTATGCGATGCTATATACAAGACCAAATATATCTGATGCTCTAAGCATAATAAGTAGTTATCAATCTAATCTAGATTAGGGTCATTGAAAAATAATTTAAAACATTCTTAAATACTTAAAAAGAACTAAAAATACATTTCTAGTCTATAAAAGAAATGGACTTGTAGTTTATATTTATTTAGATGCTAGATTTCAATCAGATATTGAAGATAAAAAATCTCAGTCGGGATATATTTTAACTATAAATAGTGGTGATATGAGTTAGAAAAGTTCTAAATAAGAGACCACAATGTTTCTACTTTAAATAAAGGTAATGTGATTAGAAAAGTTCTAACTAAGAGATCATAATAAATTCTACAACTAAAGCTGAGTACATCTCTATGTTTGATATGATAAAAAAAAGTTGTTTTGATTAAGAAGTTCATCTCTAAATTAGGTATGGTTTCTAGAATTGTTGATCCAATAGCTTTGTACTATGATAATAATAGAGTCATTGTGCAAACAAAGGAACTAAAGTCTTATCAATGATCCAAACATATACTTAAGTGATTTTATTTTATTAGAGAATCATAAAAAGAACAGATATTAAGATAAAACAAGTACCAACTAAAAAGAATATTGTAAATCCATTTTACTAAGCCACTATCCCAACAGAAGCATGATCATCATAGAGAGCAATATGGTATTAGGAGCAAGTAAGAGATTGTTAATATATATATATATATATATATATATATATATATATATATATATATATATATATATATCATGTAGCCAATTAGCTGGTTTATGTAAAATATATTTATTTACAAAGGCATTCTTTATCTTTAATATTTTCTATGTTTAATTAATGAGTCTAGAATATAGATAAAGTTCTTGGGTCAAAAAGATTTTGTAAAGAAAATTATAAAGTTATTATAATTATGAAGTTTCTATTACATCAAAGCATTGTTCTTAAATGTTCCTGGTCGATACTCTATTAAAACTGGACACTAATTAGAACTGTTAATACTAAAACATATTATATTCTTTTTATTATAAAAGAAAGTAGTTGTTCTTATTAGTTAAGATATGATAGATATCTAGAACTAATATGTCAGTACTTGTCGGATGATATGTACACTGAACTAACCTGCATTAGAATTTTATATGAAGAAATCATTTATGTCTATGGAGATGCTCACATAATAGTTATGGAAATGATCCTTAAATATGAGATGACTAAGTTATCTTATATAAAAAATATTATACTTTGATATTGAATATATGTTATTCTAATCAAGGGTAATAAATAGACAAATATTGGATATAACAAAAACTATATGAAGGTATTTGAGTGATCAAGAGAAGAGTCATTATCCTTGGTGAATTAGAGAAGTTCTCCATTAGTTTTCAAATAGTATTGATTATGGAATCCTTGCGCAAAGTAGAATGAGATTTGAAAAGAATTTTAAATCTTATTTAAAAAATTAATTACTATAGTGTTGAGAACAAATATAATTTGATATAGCAAACACACTTCATGTTCTGTTGTCTAAATCAGAATATTCTTGATAAAAAGATAATAATTACACTGAAAAACTAATCATTAAAAGGTTAAATTAAAATTATTTATGACTTTTTCTAATATTTAGGGAATCATAACACATTACTAAACATTGTACTTAATTCTTAAATATAAATCAATCAATTTTTTAAATTGATAATAAATTAAATTATTTAATTTATTTAATCCTATTTTATTTAGGATTGTAAATAGTACTTGAGCCAACATATTAGAGAATCTAATGGGTCACACACATAAGAACCAATAGTTAGAAATTAAATTGAGATAATTAATTAACTATCACTTTATTGTAAATAAGTTTTAGAGATTGAGGATTAGAATGTAATTAGTACATAGGATTACAATTCTAAACTTAGAGAAATAAAGTATAAACTTGATTGAACAAATTTCTAAATTTTTTTTTGTAATAATACATATGATATTTTTCATAAGGCAATGTTATATTTTTTTTTCATTTATAGGATTATCAGGTTTCTTTATAAATAGAATGTTATGCATCATATTTTTGTGAGATATAATCCATATTACAAAACATATGATACTCAAATACCTGAAAATCCAAAAAGAAAAAACTAGCACTTAAAGGCATAACGATCCCTCTCTTTTCTAAAATTCATTATCATTTTCTTGATAAACTTAATTAAGTGTTCATTGTTGTGCAAAATTAACATGTCATTCACATAGAAACATACAATGACATAATTTTTATTTGTGTTTTTACATATACATATTTATCAATCTTGTTGATTTTTAAACTCATTTGTCAAAATAACATTGTGAAACTTGTATGCTATTGTTTGGAGTTAGTTTCAAAATATATAAAGACTTGACAAACTTACAAACTTTCATGTCCTTTCTTTTAATGACAAACTCCTCAGGTTATTCCAAATAGACCTCTTTGTTAAGTTTAAAAGAACTATTTTTATATTTGTTTGATGTATTTCAAGATTATTAATAGTTGTGATGACTATTAATATCCATATATAAATTATTATTGACACAAGTGAATAAATGTCAAAATAATCTATATCTTTTTATTGTTTGAATACTTTAACAAGTCTTGCTTTATATTTTTTTAATGATTCCATCATCTTACATCTTCCTCTTGAAGATCTATTTAAGAACTAATAGTTTACTTTTTGGGTAGAATATACACCGGTTCTTATATATGATTTTGTATGATGAACTTAATCTGAATATTGTTTGTCATTTTCTAATAGGAAGCTTTTGTGCAGGAGATTGTCTTGGAGTAACTTTGAGGCTTATTTTTTTTATTGATGTTTTCACTTTTTAACTTATTTTCATAACCTAATTTTGAGCTTTATTTTTAAAATATTTTCCAAAATTATATAAAAAAAATTTTAAGAAAAATGTGATTTCAACATAATTCGGTCAATTATTGACCATTTCTTGATTTTTGATTTTTTGACGAGTTTTTATCGAAACTTTATTTTAACCATTGTTTTGATAAGTTTTCTTGTAATTTTTTTTAAAATTAAAATATTTGTGTTGGAAAATGAGTTTCCAATACAATTCGGGACCATTTTATAATTTTTAATCATTTCATGGAACACCAAAAAATCAAGATAAAAAAAAAATGATGTCTTTCTGTCTTATACCAAAAGAAGATTTGAGAAACCCTTGTTAATTTTGACCCCTCCTCCCGATCTTTTCTCGATGAAATTAAGTCCAAAAAGAAAGCATCTTGGCCTTTAAGTTCATGCTAGTAAAAGAGGTCGAAAACCATAACCTTTTGTCCTTCATTCTAGCAGAAAATGCACCCAAAAAATCCTCTTCCAAGAGATTTTTCATGCTATAAATATGGTACAAGCTGCCATAAAATACAACCTTTGTGCTCCAAGCTAGTGATGAAGAAAAACACCTTCTTCTCCTTTATTTTAGTTGCAAACACACTGCTAAAAGACACTCTTTCATGCTCATGCTTCAAAACTAGTATGTTATCCCACCATATAATTCAACTTTTTTTAACCTCTTCTGTTGCTGCAAGAACATGCCAAAACACCATCTCTTTACATCATATAGCTGCTGCCACAAATTAGCACCTTTGTTGTCAAAGTCAATACTTCTTTGCTCGATTTCCTTTTCTTCTTCTTTTTTCCATGAAAATAAAGCCAAATAAGCTCCCATCTGTCCTCTTACACCAGCTGAACACAATAGCCAAAAAAAAAAAAAACCTAGCCTTTATAGAGTAGGTACAACTGCAAACATAAGATAAAAAAAATAAAAAAAGCTTAATTAGGATAATATAAGGAGATGGATGACTGAGATTAATTAGAGGAAATAGAGGGCCGTGATTTAGCAAAAAAAAAGAAGAGATGTTTGGGACCTATAAAAAAAGAGCAAGAATGAGATGAAAAAGGAAGAACACCATATATATATATATATATATATATATATATATATATATATAGAGAGAGAGAGAGAGAGAGAGGATAAAAAACAAAAGGAGAGGATATAATTAAACTAGAAGAGGTGATTTGAAACAATATTCGGTTTTTAGATTATAATTATCTAATAAGTTAAAACTAATCAGCATTTTATCGTGGATTGCACAGTGCAGTCTACAATAAAATGTTGGGCTGTCTTTTTTTTTTTGTTAATTTTTTTTTTCGTTTTAAGCTGAGATGTCTTTCTTTTTTTTCGTTTGTTGAAGTTGTCTTTTTTTGTTTTTGTTTTTTAAGTTGTTTTTTTCTATTTTTTTCCGTTTTTTATGCCTTTCAGGTTTTTTTTTCTTCTTTCTTTGTTTTTTTTTCTTTTGATAAATTTTTTTTGATTCATTTAGTTTGTTAATGTTAATTTTTTTAATTTAGTTATCAGACTTTCATGACACGGATCCCGGTTTAACAGGTTAACTTGGTTTGACAAGTTAACCCGGATTGTTTTTTGCTTTTTTTCTTTTTAATTAATTTTTTTTGTTTACATTAGTTTGTTAATGTTAAATTTTTTTCTATTTAGTTATCAGACTTTCATGACATATCTCAGGTTTGATGTATTAATCTAGTTTCACAGGTTAACCCAGTTAATTCTGGGTTAACCCGTCCATTTTTTTTTCTTTTAATAATTTTTTTATTTAATATAGTTTGTTCATGTTAATTTTTTTAATTTAGTTATTATACTTTCATGACACGGATCCCGGGTTTAATGGGTTAACCTGGTTTGACGAGTTAACCCGGAGTTTTTTTTTTTGCTTTTTTTCTTTTTAATTAATTTTTTTCATTTAGTTTAGTTTGTTAATGTTAAATTTCTTTCTATTTAGTTATCAAACTTTCTTGACACATATCCCGGGTTTGACGAGTTAACCTAATTTCACGGGTTAACCCGTCAAATTTTTTTTTCTATTTAGTTATCAAACTTTCATGACGTGAATCCCAGGTTTAACGAATTAACTTAGTTTGAAAGGTTAACCTAGTTAATTCAGATTTTTTTTTCTTCATTACTTTTTTTCTTCATGTTGGTTTTTTTTCTTTTTAATTAATCTATTTAATTATCACACTTTTATTACACGACATTGCAGCCAGACCCACGTCCAAGGCTCTTGGGTCTGGTGTTGCAGCCAGAGTCACTTAAACTTGAGTCACGTAAGTTTAATATTATTATTAATATTATAAATATTACTCTTGGGTCAAGAGTTGCAATTAGACCCAAGGCTTTTGGTATATTTTTGCATAAAGACCTAAAACTCTTAGATCTTAGCCTTTTTTATATTTTTTATGCAAGAAAAAAAAAATTAACCCGTGGTGTACGCCTTTGTTTTTTTTTTTTCCTTTTTAAGCCTTTTTACCGTGGACTGCAGTGCAATCCCTAGTAAAAAAGTTGATGCCTTTAGTTTTTTTTTTTTTGGTTTTTTTCTTTGTTTTTTAATTATTATTTTTTAATTTACTTTCTTAATATTAAATTTTTCTATTTAATTATCAAACTTTTATGACACGGATCCCAGATTTGATGGGTTAACCCAGTTAATTCAGATTGTTTTTCTTTTTCTTCATTAGTTTTTTTCTTCCTGTGGGTTTTTTCTCTTTGCTTTTTCCTTTTTAATTAATCTTTTTTTTTAATTTAGTTCATTAATATTAAATCTTTTTTCTATTTAGTTATCACACTTTCATGACACAGATCCCGGGTTTGACAGGTTAACTCTGATTTGTGAGTTAACCAGTTGATTCAGATTTTTTTTCCTTTTCTTCATTAGTTTTTTTTTCTAATTTCATCTTTTAATATTGTATGCAATCCATAGTGAAAAGGTTGATGCCTTTAGTTTTTGTTTTTTTGTTTTTTTTTCTTTTTATGCCTTTCACTGTGGACTGTACAGTGGAGTCCACGGTGAAAAGACTGACGTCTTTTTTTTAATTATTTTTTTTTAATTTAGTTTGTTGATATTAAATTTTTTTCTATTTAGTTATCAGACTTTCATAACATAGATCTCAGGTTTGACGGGTTAACCCAGTTAATTTAGATTTTTTTCCCTTTTTCTTCATTAGTTTTTTTCTTCTTATAGGTTTTTTTTCTTTTTAATTAATATTTCTTTGTTTAATTTAGTTCATTAATATTAAATTTTTTTCTATTTAGTTATCACTTATGCCTTTAGTTTTTCTTTTTTTTTCTTTTTTTTTGCTATTTTTATGCCTTTGACCGTGGATTGCAAAGTGCAGTCCACAGTGAAAAGGCTGATACTTTTTGTTTGTTTTTGTTTTTTTTCCTTTTTAATTAATTTTTTTCTTTTAATTTGGTTTGTTTATGTTAATTTTTTTTCTATTTAGTTATAAGACTTTCATGACACGGATCTCATGTTTGACGGGTTAGCCCAGTTAATTCAGATTTTTTTTCGTTTTCTTCATTAGTTTTTTTCTCCGTATAGGTTTTTTCTCCTTTATTTTTCCCTTTTTAATTAATTTTTTTAAAATTTAGTTTGTTGATATTAAATTTCTTTCTATTTAGTTATCAGACTTTCATGACACGGATCTCGGGTTTGACGGGTTACCCGGCTAATTTAGATTTCTTTTTCTTTTTCTTCATTAGTTTTTTTCTTGCTATAGGTTTTTTTTTTTTAACCCAGTTAGTTTTTTTCTTTTTGTTTTCTTTTTGCTTTTTTGCCTTTTTTATACCTTTGATTGCGAGTCCACGGTGAAAAGGCTGATGTTTTTTGTTTGTTTTTGTTTTTTTTTCTTTTTAATTAATTTTTTTCGTTTAATTTAGTTTGTTAATGTTAAATTTTTTTCCTATTTAGTTATCAAATTTTTATGACACGGATCCCGGGTTAGACGGGTTCGCCCAGTTAATTCTAGGTAACTCGTCAATTTTTGTTTCTATTTAGTTATCAAACTTTCACAACACGAATCCAAGGTTTGATGGGTTAACCTGGTTTGAAGGGTTAACCCAGTTAATTCAGATTTTCTTTTTCTTTTTCATCATTAGTTTTTTTTCTTCATGTTGGTTTTTTTTCTATGTTTTTTTTTAAATTAATCTATTTAATTATTACACTTTTATAATACGACCTTGCAATCAAACCCACATCCAAGCCTATTGGGTCTGGTATTGCAGCCAAACCCATTTAAACTTGGGTCATGCAAGTTTAATGTTATTATTAATATTATAAATATTACTCTTGGGTCTGGTATTGCAGCCAAACCCATTTAAACTTGGGTCATGCAAGTTTAATGTTATTATTAATATTATAAATATTACTCTTGGGTCAGGCGTTGCAGCCAAACTCAAGACTCTTGGGTATAGTTTTGCACAAAGACCTAACATTTTTAGATTTTAATTTTTTTATATTTTTTATGCAAAAAAAATTGATCCGCGGTATCGCGCAGGTCATCTAACTAGTTGGAGCTAAATATCTTGTTTTTAAGCTTTTTTTTTAGCTTGATAAAAATCTAAAATATAGAACTAAGACTTTTATGTAGAGTCTAAAATCCAGTTTTGAAGTTCACAATATAGCAGAAATAAAAAATTTAAAATCTATCTAGAAATTCACTCCAGCTCAGATCTTGTTTTGATTTTCAGCTTTCATGTGAAGTTATAGAAGTGAGAATGAATCAGGATTAGATGGTTTATCTCCAAAAATGTGTCGTTTTTATGTTTTAAATCTAGCCGAAAGTCATGACGGTAATAATCATAGTTTTTAGACACGGCCCGGTCCAAGGTCTGGGTTCCGGATTTTGACCGGGTTGTCCGGATCAATTTTTTTATTTAAAAAAATCAAAACGACGTCGTTTTAGTAAAAAAAAAAAGTCAACGGGTTGCAACCAGGTTTTTGACCGAGTCTTGCCGGGTCAACCCGCCGGGTCACACCAGGTTTTTTTTTCCCCTATTTTTTCTTCAACCCGGCCCGGTTTCAACCCCTAGTCGGTCGGGTCCCGGGTCGATCTGCCGGGCCGGATCAGATTTTAAAATTACAATAATAACACTAAAGTGAGCAGCAGCAACGAAAAGCTTCAACAATGTGGATCAATATTCTATGGTAAGAAATCAATTAATCCTAGCCAAGTTGATGTTTTCGGAATGCTCGAACATTATTCTTACAAGAGCATCTTTTTTCCAATGAAATACATAACTTTGAAGGGGAAAAAAAATTATTATACAATGGTTTTCGCGCGACAAGGTGATATTAATGGGTGCTGTGTTTTTATATTTGAGAAGGTGAAAGTGATTATATTTTAAAATGTTTTTTATTTTAAAATATATTAAAATAATATTTTTTTTAATTTTTTTAAAATAATATTTTATATTAACACATCAAATTATCTAAAAATATCAAAAATATATTACTTTAAAACAAAAACAAAATTTTATTTTTTCAAAATCACTTTCAAAATACAATACGAAACTTAACCTTCAATAATAGCCTCCCTCCTAATGTTGAAAATCTTTGGAATCATTAAAGTCATTTTGGAACATCTTGTTGTTGCTTCTTTGACATTAACACGTGTGTACATTATTGAAGTAAAAGAACAAAACCCATCCTCACGTGATTGAGTATGACTTGCACAGCAACTATGCCTTCAGAAAAAAAAAAAAAAAAAAAAAAACCATAATTGTGAAAACTACGGCAGTGATGACAAAGACAGATTCACACGGGAAAAAGAGAAACGAACAAATACAGAAAGGAAAGACGTTTACGTTTCCCAACTTCAATCTTTGACTACAATAATAATGACTGATTAATAAAAAACCTCATTGACTATTATAGAGTTGCTTTTTTTCCCATGTATAGTTTAGCTGTCGCTCTTACTATTTCTTTTTCTTTTTCTTCATTTGATTTCAATTCATTTTAAATTAATAATATTTTATGATTATTAAAGTAAATTAACAAAAAAAAATTATATCAAAATATCATGTCCCAGATTTATGTGTGATTGC
Organism: Populus x sibirica; assembly: GCA_019202695.1. NCBI lineage: Eukaryota > Viridiplantae > Streptophyta > Magnoliopsida > Malpighiales > Salicaceae > Populus > Populus x sibirica. The sequence continues at coordinate 1,185,189 of JAGMVL010000318.1, forward strand.
AGGCTAAAAAAATAATAAATATGATAAAGATATGTTTAAGATTTATTTAAAAATTTTAAGAATAAAAAAATAATCTAAATTGATTTTTCATGAACAATTTATTATTGGTTTTAGTATTTTCATATCAAATAGATAATAATTAAAAAAATTATTAAAATAAAAATTTATAATAATATTTAAAAAAACCTTACTTTCTTTTATTTTATTTTATTGTCATTTGCTTTTTTCAAAAAAAAAAAAATAACAACACACAGGTTGTTTGAATGAAAATGTTACACGTACTAGCATTAAACTCGCAACCTCTCACCTTGGTTCCATGCACAAACCAATTGATTCACGACACAATGTTGTTATTATATTGATTAAAAAATATTTTCAAGAATCACCCGTTCGAGTTTGATAAATCTAAATCTCAGATTACTAAAAACTTATATGATCGTTAACTTTAAAAGTTGTGAGATTAGTCAAGGTACGTGCAAGCTGATCTAAACACCCACATTAATAAAAAAAAATATTAACTTTTTTTAATGTTAATATGAATAGTAAAGTATCATAAAAAAACCTTATTTTTTTTTAAATATATAGTATAATTCTCATTCTCTTGGGAAACAAAAATCCATTATGCTTTTGCATGCCCATAAATTTAAGATCTTTTATTATTGTTGATGTAATTGGATTGAGGCTGTTTGGAAACGCGGTGCAAACCGCGTTCCAAAAAAAATTAATTTTTTTGTATGTTTTGAATCGTTTTAATGTGCTAATTTCAAAAATAATTTATAAAAAATAAAAAAAATCATTTTGATACATTTCAGCATGAAAAACACTTTAAAAAGCAATCATAACCGCACTTAATTGCACGCTTAGATTAGATTTAAGACACGTTGAAAAAAAAACAAATATGTCTGTGTGTTTAATTAGCCGTATTTGTAGAAATGTTATAGATTTAAATTTTAATTTCAATATAAATACAAAAAAATAAATTAACAGTGTAGTCATAAACTTTGACCGATTGATTTGATAAACTTTTCTTCCAGTCTGTGCTCACTGCGCTCGTGTGGTGAACTTGACCCCTTCGTTCTTCAAAAGAGACTGCTGTCACCCAATGAATCACGCATCTTCCTTGCAATAATGCATCATCCATCCTTGCGTATAATAAGAGCTTTGGCTGGTACTGCTAAAGTCTATGAATCCTCCTCTATGAGCTAACACTATGATTTTTCGACGATTAACACCCTCTATTTTTTTAAAAAAATAAAATAAATCTACCTTATATAATAGAGTGCTAGTTGAAAAACGATTCCTAGCTACTCTTTTGTCAAAGAAAAAAAACACTTTTAAAAATAAATAAATAAATAATAATAATAATAATAGCAATATAATTTGTTTATGAATCACAAAGTAAGAGTAATCATTCTTTCTACAGATAAGTGAAGTATTAGGAAATCTTTATTTTATACTCGAGTTTTTAAACTTATTTTTGTTATCACAAAGTAAGAGTTTTTATTTTTATTTTTGTTAAATGAAGATAATGAAGGATAATTAACAGATATGTCTTATTTAGTTTTTAAACTTATTTTTAAGTGAGGGTCTTGTGTTATTATCCAATTTTCCTTTAGATTTAAGGGTAAGTAAAAAAACTGATTAAATCGAGAAAACTAGAAAAAAAAAATTGATTAAACCGAGAAAACTGGAAAAAAAATAACTGAAAAAATCAAACCGTGAAAAAAAATCGATTATAATATTTAAGAAACTGACTGATTCGGTTCAGTTTCGGTATCATAAGCTTGAAACCGAAAAACCGAACCGAACTGAAATTAATAAAAAAACCGAACCGATAAAACCAAGTCGAACCGAAACCAAACCCATTAGAAATTACAAAACAAAACCTAAAAATACAATATAGTTTTTGGTTTTTAATATAAAATAACCAAACCAAAACCGAACCGAACCAAAACCAGTCGGTTGGGTTTCAGTTTTGTTCTAAAATAACTGAATCGAACCAAAACCGGTCGGTTTGAATTAATTTCAATTGTTTTTAAAAAAACATTCAATTTGGTTATCTAACTGATTCTGAATCAGATATAATAATTTTAGATAATTGCATAATTCAGAAAAAAAAAACATATTTTGATTTTGTAACTAAATCATAAACTATACTTCATCTTTAAATTCTACCTAAGTAGAATACATATCTAGAATTAATTCATGCTCAAAGTCTAATGCTTATCTTCATATGATACTACCTAGTTTATCTATTTTTTCAACGAGCAAACACATCTTGAGTATTTTCCTTCAGTAATTTATTTTTCTTAAGCATGTTATGATCCTAATTATAAGACTTTTTCCTCATATCAGATTCTTGGAATTCAGTCTTCTAAGTCATTTATTATTTTAACATTTTAATTTTCATTTATTATTATTCAAATTTATTATTATTCAAAGTAAATCTAGAATATCTTATATTCTAAAAGAAATAAAATTTGTTGTATTTTATATTTTTTGAAATGGTATGGTATATACATTAATTAAAAAAACTAAAATGATTCTATGTGCAAACTGTAGATCCTCTCATGTAGCTCTATGGATGGATTGTTTACTATACAATTTTTTTTATCTTTTTTTTTTTAGTTGGCTCTTATTAGACCAAATTATAAGATAATTTTTTGGAGAGAAGTAAGATTGAAAGACAAGCTATCAAAGTAAAAAACTTGTATGGAAAAAGTAATTTTAAAAAGTTTGGGTATAATGTTTATTGGAATCTTTATACTTTACAATTTATAGATTTTGGATCCCTTTAGTTTCAAAAATTAAAAGAAAAAAAATTAATTTTAATTTCAAACTTTATTTTTCTTATTTTTTGACCCCTGGCATAAGAGAGGTGAGAGAAAATCGTTGAAATCCGACGTTAAATTATTTTTTTTGTTAACATTGATTGTGGTTACCAAAATAGCTGAATTTGGTGTCAAATTGTTTCTTTTAATGAGGGGAGCTCACATTAAGTATTTTTACCTTGAAATTGTCAAGAAAAACAAATCCGATCTTGATAAGATTTTTAGTTCAGGTTTGGAGATGATTTTTGGGATTTTTGATGCCATGAATGAGTATATAATATTGCCTATGATGTTTTGTTAGTGTTTTGATTAAAAAATAAATTGAAAATTTGATTTTTTTGGTAAAACAAACCATTAGCTCTATTTTCTCGGCCACAACAGTAGCAAAAAAATAAACAATATAGACGACGCATAGTCTAAATCTCTTTTTTTTTTTTCCCCTTAAAAAAGCATGTTATCCACCCTAGCTAAAAAAACAGAAAAAAAAAGGGTCTGGTGGCTTAAGCCCAATACCACCTTGCCTTTTTTTTTTTAAGTTATTTTTTTGTTATTTTGTATGCATTTAATTTGAAGAAGTTTTTCTGATTTATTTATAATTTTTATTTTATCTTTATATAAATGAACTTTATTTTTAAAATAAAAATATTTATTTTCAGATAATATTTCTAATATGTGCAACCTTGTTTAATATTTTTTTTCTTTTATCTTATTTCATTAATTTAATATGTATGTCTATTTCTATTATCATTTGATTAAGTAAAAAATTATTTTAATAAATAAATTTAGCAATTACAAACGAGTAAATTTTCCATCTTGTGAGATTAAATATCTTGATTTACATTTGTCTCTTAATTTTTTCAATTTTATTTTTAATTATCATTTATGGTTATTTATTTATTTATTAATTTATTTAATTACATATATGTATAAATTTTTTAATTATAAAAATATATTATAAAACTTGTATATATAATTATTTTTTAAAAAATATTTAACCCATGAGGATGTCCTGGTTAAGTGTACAGTATCAAAACTAAAAAGAGATTAAATACCTAATTGGGATTTTTTTTAATTAATATAGACTGCATATTTCAACTAATTTAATGTACCTTAAAATTAACAACAACATAAATCCCAACGACATGAGGATACTCGAACTCGCTACCATTGACCTAATTGAGATTTTACTCCTCTAGATTGTGGCCTTTCTTAAGAGGTTTGCCCTTAGAGAAACGTGAAAACTAACGTCCCTTTCTTCTAATATAAACCTCCATTCCTTCCTTCAAACACTTCGCCACCAACCAAACACTAGCAGCAGTGAGCACCACCACCGCTTCATTTCCTGCCTTTACCTTTTGGGTTATTATACTATTTGTCGACTTTGCTATCTGGGCTTCATTAGCTGAGAGATTTTCGAGATCTTGAAATTAAAGGAAGGAAAATGACGGCTTTTCCTTCGAGTTTTTCTTATTCTGATTTATCAAGAGCTGTCAGTTTGCAAGACGATGCCTTTGTAAGGGGGGTGACCATCAACAAGTCTTTATCAGTAAAGGAGATGGTTCCTCGCCGTAGTTGGAGGAGGAGACATGTCGCCTCTAGCGGCAGTAAACAGAGACTTCTTGTTCTAGTCATGTCGCAGTCACATTCATATTCACAAGGTGAGTCGCCGCAATCAGGTGCGGTCACGACCACAGTAGTGAAAAACGAGGGTGGCAATCACAGTGTTGTTGCAGGACGAGACGGAGAAATTAGAGTTTTGGAGATTGGGAGTGAGTTGAAAACTGATTTAGGTGGGACCGGTGGTAATGGAGGAAATGGGAAGTTCCCAAGTAATGGTGGCGGTGGTGGTGGCGGAGGAGGAGGCGGCGGTGGCGGCGAAGGAGAGGATAAAGGAGAGGAAGAGTTTGGACCAATAATGAAGTTTGAAGAAGTGATGAAAGAGACTGAAGCGCGAGGGGCTAGTCTTCCTCTTGACATGTTAGAGGCTGCAAAGACTATTGGTATTCGCAAAGTGCTTCTACTTAGATATTTGGATTTGCAGGTACCATGATGATGGTTTTTTCAAGTGTTAAGAATTCTGTGTTTTCCATGTAATTGGTTGCTTATGTTTGTTTGTTTTGTTAATTTAGGGGGCAGGAGGGCTTTTGGGATTTGCAATCAAGTCGTGTGCTATGCTGCGAAACAGAATGCTGGCTGATCCATCTTTTCTTTTTAAAATTGGAACGGAGGTTTGTTTGCTTTTTTTTTTTTATATATGGAATGTTTGTCTAAGTTTCTGCATCTTTGCAACGTAACAGAGATCAGGTGTTAAAATGGCCATCTTAATAAGATATCTTACTCAAATTAGGAAAGTAGTTGATAATGGGTTAGTTTGTTCTCTGGGCCAGTGTGAGTTTTGCGTTGTATCTTTCGGAGAATACAATTAGTCAAAAGTTTTCCCAGCTTCCTTCATGGTCTATCTTATTTATATGCAGCGACGAGCTGTGTTTAATCGTTTGAGGGCATCTTTGATTTGGTTTTGGAATTGAAATGTCCTTTTTTTTTATGTATATAAAGTCAACAGTAATGTCTTAAAACAATGCAGATAGTAATTGATTCTTGCTGTGCTACATTTGCGGAAGTTCAAAAGAGGGGCAAAGACTTCTGGGCAGAGTTTGAATTGTATGTTGCAGATCTTTTAGTGGGCGTAGTGGTTAACATTGCTTTGGTTGGCATGTTGGCACCATATGTACGTATTGGGCAGCCATCTCTATCTAAAGGTTTCCTTGGACGACTGCAACATGCATATGGAGCTCTTCCTAGTAGGTTAGTATTGATTTGTTTCCTCCAAAGAAACTTTGCATCAATTTGCAATATCTTAGTCCACATTTATATTATTGTTGTTTATTACATGGTTATATCTTAGTCTACATGTATATTATTGTTGTTTATTACTACATAATATGAGTTTTAATAATTCTTGTGACAATCTCATTTGCAACTTTAGAATATGTTGAAATAGTGTATTTGAGTCTCTGAAGTTATCATCTAAATGCAGTGTGTTTGAAGCTGAAAGGCCAGGATGTAGATTTTCTGTTCAGCAGAGAATTGGTACATACTTCTATAAGGTAGGCTACATATCTGATAAAGGAGTCATAATAGATTCTTTTGCAGATTTATTGCTGATAATCTACATCTTCTGTTTCCAGGGTGTCCTGTATGGATCGGTTGGATTTGCATGTGGTATTATCGGGCAAGGCATTGCAAATCTCATTATGACTGCAAAACGGTATAACTATACTCTGCATTTATTTTTGTAATTGGCTAATTGGATAAGTGCATTTATTATCAGTTCAATCATATTGGGGATACTTAATACTTCAGGAGCATAAAGAAATCAGAAGAAGACATACCAGTGCCACCCCTTTTGAAGAGTGCAGCTCTTTGGGGTATGCTTTATTTTTTCTGTATAGATTGGTCATAGATTGTCAATTTCATTTCTCTTATATAATCTCGAACATGTTTTCATCTTTCAAATTGTTGATTTTTTCCCCTTGTATTATTTAATTACCTCTAAGTGATAATTCTGTGTGGCTGGGTCTCAAGCTCAAGTATCTTCTCATACTCTATGATTGATGCATGTTGTGTTTTGTGTGCAATATTTGCATATATAATTTATGCAGCTTCAAGCAATTTTTCATCAAATTTGTCTTCAGGGTTTTGACTGTATGTTGATTCAACACTTACCCTGTTGAGAATAGTCTTGAAAGCACTGTTATTAAACCCGGACCGGCCCGACAGGTCTACTCGGGACCCGGTGGCTGGACCGGTCCGGGTTTGTTAAAAGACCGGCCGATGCAACAACCCGGCAAAACCCGGTTGACTCGGTGGGTCGACCCATGACTTGGGCGACCCGGACGAGACCCGATTTTTTTTTCAAAAATGGATTTTCTCCTATACCTCTTTTTTTCATATCTTTTTTAGTTGGTTAATAACATTTTTTAAAGTTTACTATATAAATATTAAAAAAATATTTTATTTTTTCAATGTGGGATTTGAAATCCTTTAGTATATATATACTCTATGTTCACAAGAAAAAAGTTATGTTTTTTCAATGTGGGATATAAAACTTTGTGATTTAAATACTTCAATTTAAAGGGATAACATAGTATCTTTTTAATGTGAGATTTGAAGCTCTTTAGTATATATACTTAATGTTCCCAAGAAAAAAGTTATTTTTTCAATATGGAATTTAAGCCCTTTCGTATATATATTCTATGTTCACAAGAAAAAAATTATATTTTTTCAATGTGGGATAAAAAACCTTTTGGTTTAAATACTTCAACTTAAAAGGATAACATAATATCTTTTCAATATGAGATTTGAAGCTCTTTAATATATATACTCTATGTTCATAAGAAAGAAATTATTTTTTCAATGTGGGATTTGAAGCCCTTTAGTATATATACTCCATGTTCCCAAGAAAAAAGTTATGTTTTTTCAATGTGGAATAAAACACTTTTTAAAATATTCTTTTAAACTTCATTATTTATAACATGTATAGCTTATATTCACATGAATTTTTTTTTTAATTTTTTCATATGAAATATTAATATTTTAAATATATTTTTTAAAATTTTTCTGAGTTGACCCATGAAATTCAGGACCCGGCTCCTTGGCCGGGTCAACCCCGGGCCGGTTTTGATAACTATACTTGAAAGTGAGGCTTCTTTGACACAACAGCTTTAATTTTTGCTGTCAATTCATGACATATGCTTTGTGATTGACTGACCATAACTAGTTATTAGTTATTTGTAGCGAACCAAATTTAGTAGGGGGAGAGATTTGAGCAGGCTATATGATATAAATAAATCTGCAACACTTCCCGTGTGCTTCATGGTCCTTCCATCTTAGGTTCAGTGTCAGACACATGATTGTTACCATGTTCATCCCCTCTGATATTGTTTGCCATTTGCTACTGCTTAATGATTATCAAGCCCTCCCTTCATCTCCTGTCTGATCTGATTTACCCTCGTCCCAAATGGATGTCTGCAATACTTGCAAGGATGTGTTTTAAATGTAGAGTGCTAGAAAGATTTAAAACTTCACACTGAAGAGCGACATTCTTCTACTAATTATCTTCCCTTAGTAACAATAATTCATAGTCCAATAGTTAGGTCTATGAGGATGATGTCAATTGAGTTTGCTAATAGCTGTCATGGCCCAAGCAAGAATATTTAGACAAATGGAGGATTCTGCTAGCAAATTTGTGTAGGATCCCCTGCCTTTTAACTGACAGCCTCTTTTATCAGGAACAATCACGTTGAATATCGAGTTACCTGTTCTTTCTTCTGCCTGCTTCTTAATATATTTGCTGTTTGGTGTTTTGCATACCTAAAAAGCATCAGATTTGTTTCTGTGCTGCAGTTACATATCTGTTAAGTTTTGATAAATGCTTGTTTGGCTTCTCTGTCCCCCAATGTGCAGGTGTTTTTCTTGCAGTTTCATCCAACACGCGCTACCAAATTGTCAATGGACTAGAACGCCTGGTAGAAGGATCACCCATGGCAAAGCAGGTTCCACCAGTTGCAATGGCTTTCACAGTTGGTGTGCGATTTGCCAACAATATCTATGGTGGAATGCAGTTTGTGGACTGGGCTAGATGGAGTGGGGTGCAATAATGACATTAAGTATTTAACTAATAAGTTGCAGGTGCAATAACATTAGTGTTATCTCCCTTCTAATAATTCTTAAGGATCCCCACCGACTCTATTAAACAGGATCGATTTTTTGAGTTTCTCTCCTAAGGGATATGTTTTAACGTGTGAATTAACCAAATGTGGAAGTTAGACTTCCCCTTTTATACAGGTGTTTACAAATTCTTGACCATAAATTGCTGAGTTTTAGAGTAATATCAAAATAATTTGAGGTTTTTAGTTTATCCATTAACAACATAAAAAATTGATTTTACTCTTCATACTATAGTTTTTAAATCCGGTCCGGTGGCTGGCCCGGTTCAAGATCCGGGTTCCGAATTTTGACCAGGTCAATCTCTATTTTAAAAAATATTCAAAACGATGTTGATTTAGTAAAAAAAATAAATCAACGGGTTGTAACTAGGTTTTGTCGGGTCACCGGGTCAACCTGTTGGGTCAGCTGGGTTATACTGGGTCAAGATTTTTTCTATTTTTTCATCAATCCGGTTCGGTTCTAGCCCCGGGTCGACCCGCCGAGCCGGGTCCTAGATCGACCCGTCGAACTAGACCGGATTTCAAAACTATGCTTTAGACTACTAATGGATAGAATTTTCTAAGAAAACCTTACAAATAAACGTTTTTCTCTCCTACTATGATAAACTATACTATAAAAAATGCCAAGGTCATGAGAAATTCTTTAGTATTATTATTAAATTTGGTTTAGCATGTCTTGAAATCTCTTTACTTGAGTCTTTGTCTAGTCTTTTACTTGAGTCTTGGTCTAGTCTTGGTCAAATTTGATTGTGTGGATGTATTTTATATATAATAGAAAGTCAATGGAATTGACAACTTGATCTAAATAAATATATGGAAATTAATATTTATATTTTAAGGTTGTAAATCATGCATGTAAAGAGTGTGTGAAGCAAACTCACATTATTAACGTTAAAAAAGAAGAATGACATGTTTCTCTTGTTAACATTAATAACACTAATCTTCATTCATTCCTCATTCAATGATGTATTAGTAATGATTCTCGAACCCATCTTCTACAAGTATGAGAAACATAATTACTAACTCCCATAATTACATTCGAAATTAAAAGTAAAACATATATCTAAGTCAATGTGTTGCAACACTATTTTCACCACCTCTCCCACCTTTATAATTTGTATCAACTTTCATATTTATAGCACATTCAACATTGTCTCTTTGGCAAGTCTACCAAATAATTTGCCTACATTGTACCATATAGTTGAAAGACCTTTTCCTTAGAGTCCTTAGTTGGTCTCCTCCGTATTATCTTTTTCTATTTTTTTCTAGGTCTATCTACACTTCTTTTAAGTTACGAAGGCAAAACTGATAATAAATATCCCATATAGTTCGAGTGGTTATATGTGATACTAATTTTATTTATGAAAATATATATTTTATCATTTATAAAATATTATTCATCTTTAATATTCATTTAAGTTTGATTAATGAGTATAAAGTAATGATAAAAATTTAATGGGACAAAAATATTTTGTAAAAAAAAATTATAAAATGGTTATATTTATAAGAACTATTATTACATCAAAACATTGTTTCTAAATATTCATAGTCAATACTCTATTAAAATTGAGCATTGATTAAAGCTGTTGAGGCTGATACATATTATGCTATTTTTTTTTTTATGAAAAGAAGTAACTATTTTTATAAACTGAGATATGAGGAGTATCTGGAACTAACACGTAAATGCTTATTAAATAACAAATACATTAAATTGACCCGCATGGAAATTCCATTTAGAAAGATTACCCATGTATATGGAAAGCCTCACGTGTCAATTGTGTAAGTGATTTTTAGATTTGAAAATAACAAGTTATCTTTTATAGAGAATACTATGTTTTGATCTTGACTATACATTATCTTTATCAAAGGTAACAAATTGTCAAATATTGAGTATAATATAAACTATATAAATGTATTTAAGTGATCAATAGATGATTCATTACCTAAGATTAATTAAGAAAAATATTCCATATGTTCTAAAATAATATTGATTGAAAAATCCATGCTTAAGGTGGAATGAGATCTAAAATATATTTTAAATCTTATTCAAATAATCAATGACTATGGTGTTGAAAACAAACATAATTTGATAGAGTAGACACAATCTATGTTCAAATATTTAATTGGAACATTCTTGATGAAGGGATAATCGTTACACTAAAAATTAGTCACTGAAAGGTTAAGTCAAATTATATACGACTTTTGTAATATTTTGGAGATCATGACATGTTACTACACCTTGTACTTAATTTTTAAATATAAATCAATCAATTTATTGAATTAATAACAAGTTAAATTTTTTTAATCCAATTTTATTTAGGATTATGATTTATATTTAGATTAACATATTGGGAACGTAATGGGTCACACAAATTAAGAATCATTGATATGAAATTAAACTACGATGACTGATCAAGTATGACTTGATTATTAATAAGTTTTAGAAATTAAGAACCAGAGTGTAATTAATATAAGGGATTACAATTCTAGACCTAGAAAAATCAAGTAAGAACTTGATTGTATAAATTTCTAATAATTATCCTAAAATAAAATATGTAATATTTTTCAGGGAGCAAAGTAATATTTTGCTATTAATAGGGATATCAAGTTTTGTTTTATAAATAGAATGTTATGTCTCATATTTTCTTGTATAACTATAAAAACAAATATTAGATTTAAGAGTAAAAAAAAAGAAAAGAGCTACTACTTAAGGTTTAACAATCTCTCTTCTAAAAGGGTTTAGAAGATTTATAATATGATGGTTCTTGTGGATTATTGTTGGAGATATAATAATTAGACAACTTGTGTTTTTTGACAACCCAACCTTGAAGAATTGATCATACACTAGAATCAATAATGATCTTTAGGTAATCTTCACATAAATTCTAAAAAAAAACCTTATATTATCTAACAAGATCCATGACACTCCAAAAAAAATTAAAATATTGTTCCATTGCTTTTATATCTTTCAAGAAACACAATAGTAGTAGCAAAACCATCATTAAACAATTAAGATTGTTGATTGCATGTTTTGATGGTTATTGATGTTAATTATCAATTAATTTTTCTGCAGAACAATGATTTCCTAAAAATTGTTTTTCTTTCATGTATTTAAGAAAATGCAATTTTTTTAGATACTATTCCAACCAGATCTAGTAGGGATTCTCAAAACTAAAAGAAAGGAACTTGGGGGCTGCGATGTCAACTTTGTTGGCACTCCTAGTTGATGTTGTGCACATTAGGTCAGCAAGCTGCTGGCCAGAGAAGCAACAACCAACGGTTGCTACTCTTCCATGGCAACGCCAACTTGGGTAGTGTGAGTCGCTAGCAGCGAGTAGTGTGAGTCGCTAGCGGCGGGTAGTGTGGCCATGACCACTATCGACAACAATGAGAAGAATAAGGTAAAATTATAATTCTGTCTGTACAACGAAACCTAATAAGGTATTAGGGGTTTTAATGGATATAATTATGATTTTATCCCTATACATAGAAAATATTGATTTTATATTAAATTAATTATATAATTATTTTTTCTAATTGGATTAGGATTGGATTAAATTATTTGATTCAAAATTGTTTTTTTTTATAATATCTTAATTAGATTAGGATTATATTGAAATGGTTAATTAAATTATATTTTTAAAGATAATTTGTTTCTAAATAAAGAGAGATTTTAAGTCTAGAAAATTTATTTAATTAATTCTAAAATTATTTAGGTTGTTAATAAGAATTTTAATATGATTAAATTTCTTAATAAATCTTGAAAATGGTATTTTCTTTAAGAAAAATGAATTAAATATAATTTATAATATTTGGTAAATTATAAAATTGAGTTTGAGTTAATATTTTTAAATGTTAGAAATGCATATAAAACCAATAAGTAGAATTAAAACATGTAATACACACACACACATGTTGATGGATGATTATGAATATTAAAATACTAGTTTGATTGTGTTTTTGATAGTTGAATGATTATAATGCCTTCCTTTTCTCTATTTTTGTTTTGGAATGTAAAATTCTTTTCTCATTTATTTTTCCTCGAATATAAATTTAATCAAAGGTAGTAAACTTTTATATAAATGTTATATAATCTTCAAAGATAGTAATTTAGATATGAAGTTTATTTTGTATTCAAAGATGAATAGAGAATAACTTAAAAGAATACAATCATAGTGCTCATAAGAACCTATGAATATTAGTAACAACTACTAGGTTTTGACTATCTAATTTTTTTTTGGCTAAAGAGAATTATTTTACACATGTTTATAATCATTCAATTAAAATAAAATGATAGGTATATGTATGATATAACCATGCCAAAGTATGAGACCTGATTAATAATATTTTTTCGTTAATATAATAAGTACATGTGATTTGTTCCCTTTCAATTTTATAAGCTTAAAATGAGAGTTTCATTTATGGTTAATTTGTTGAGTTACTTAAGGTTGTTTTAAGTCAAATATTTTTTATGTTATAGAAATTGAATTATCTTAACTCAACTTATATGATTCAGATAAGACACTCATACTAATATAAGAATAGAGGTAGTGACACGATTAAAAGGTTGATGTCTTATTCCAAGTGCAAGAGTGTCGAAGTAATAAATAACCCGACAAGACCGGGGTCGAACCACAGGGAGGTGAACTATATAAATTACAAATAATATATATTTAATAAAACAAAGAGTTTATGAGAATTTTATGGGATATTGATGTAAGGATAAAACAAGGATAAAACAATTGTGAAGATTAGAGGATCCACTAATGATATTTCAAATAAGTATAGTATAAACTCTTTTTATTACTCAACTGGAAACCACACACAAAGGAGGTTCCAATCGGATTATAAATTGTTAACATGATTACATTAGTTATCTTATTCGAATAATGCTAATACTTGTAAATGTTGTCAAGTATTCATGATGTTAATTTCTGTTAACAACAAATCAAGTTCCTTTCATAACACATGTGTCGGTTATACCATATAGTTGGTTATGAAATGATCAAGTATTTATTGTACCAAGGGTTATACAACATAAATCTAGATTAACCATTTAACAAGCAAAGTATTAAGAGTGAATAAGATAACAAATACAAAATATGTTAGTATCAAACATTAAAGTCCATGTTGAGTTTACACTATACTTATTCTTACACCATTAGTGTAACCTTTTCATCGTGACATAATAAACTTAACTAAATATAATGAAAGAGAGAAATATAAATAAACAAGATAAGAACATAAATAAGATATAAATTAACTAAGTAAAGTAAAGGAAATGAAAAGTATAAACAAGAGATTAATAAAAGCAAAACTTAAGCATTACAAAAATATAAAGAAACAAAGCAAGAACATGATCTTGATATGAAAACTAAGACGTCTAAATGTATGGCAAATGCCTCCTTTTATAAGCCAAAATTCAAAACTATTGATTTGATGACTAATTGTTGAGTGGGTGGCCACATCTTGACTTGGTGACAATCCTTGTCTTCTTATCTAAACAAAACATCATTTCTAACATCCAAATTTGAACAGATAGTCCTCATGAAAGTTCTGGGACATTATCTTAGCTTTCCAACAAAATAAGAATCGGCGCATTTGGACTTCTAGAACTTGAGATATGGGCTGAACAATGAACAATGTCTAGCCTGCAGGACAGATTCTGACTTCTCCGTTGTTGCTACCATTTGAACTCGAAAATGACACTTTTAAATCTTGGACTCTTCATGAAAGTTTTAGGCCTATGTCTTAGCTTTTCATACGTATAAACCAGACCTAAATCCAAGTTCTACAGCTCCAGTTATGATCCAATAACCGAATGGTGTTCCAGTTTGGACTGAACCAACATCTCTTTTCTAAGTTTAGCCCTCTCTTTATCTTCTCAATTTCAGTAGTTAAACTCATCAATCAATCATTTGATTTATGTGATAGGCCTGCATTTAAGATGAACGTTTACCATAAATTAAAGGTATCTTATATTATGAGACATGTTATTATAAAACATGCTCTAGTTAAGGAGTTATTGATACTTCAAATGCAAAATGATGATATAAAACCTTGATAAAAATGCACTTTTAAGTACTAATCAGGTAGTATTTAATAAAAATATATATGATATATGTTGCACCCGACATTGCAACAATCACTTTTTTTTTCTAAGTTTTATTTGAGAGATAGGGAAAATGTATGAAGTGGGAATGAGATGTAAAAGAGTCTTCACTTAATATTATGATTACTAGGAGCTCTTAT